>OY101449.1:67170631-67869093 GCA_956483635.1 Panzeria rudis
TATTATATATATATATATATATATATATATATATATATATATTATATATATAATATATATATATATATATATATATATATATATATATATATATATATATATATATATATATATATATATATATATATATATATATATATATATATATATATATATATATATATATATATATATATATATATATATATATATATATATATATATATATATATATATATATATATATATATATATATGTATATATATATATATATATATATATATATATATATGTATATATATATATATATATATATATATATATATATATATATATATATATATATATATATATATATATATATATATATATATATATATATATATATATATATATATATATATATATATATATATATATATATATATATATATATATATATATATATATATATATATATATATATATATATATATATATATATATATATATATATATATATATATATATATATATATATATATATATATATATATATATATATATATATATATATATATATATATATATATATATATATATATATATATATATATATATATATATATATATATATATATATATATATATATATATAATATATATATATATATATATATATATATATATATATATATATATATATATATATATATATATATATATATATATATATATGTAAGAGGTATATATTCAAACATTCTATGGTGTATAATTGAACAATATGCAGATGTATTAGATGGTATGTTCTTTATTGTTTTTAATTCAATTCGCACATCGATGGGTCCAGTTTTAACTGTTTCATTTTGATGAGATACATCCAGGACAATTATTGGTACAGCTGATTTCAAATTTTCTCCTTTTAGTAATGGTTGTGTCTCGCGAAAATAATAATTATATTGAAACTTTGAATACATATCATATAGTAGAGCGAAACGATTTCTTTCAAACTTCAGATTTAAATCATCGGAAGGATACGTATCTCAGTTGAGATGAACTTTTACATCAGTTAAATCACAATGTATAAATTTATTGTTATTATCACGAAAAGCTATAAGCAAGAATCGTGGTCTTTCATTTTCACTAGCGAGTTTAACATTCCATAGCACTGTAGTGCTTTCTGGAAGCGATGGATAGTAATACATATTCCAACTTCTAAATGATATATTCAGAGGATGACAATTATTAATTGTTTGAAACATTTCCAGTTTGTAAGCATCAGCAAGCTGTACATGTGGCACTTTCCATGTAATATTTAGTAAAGTTAATTTATATTTTTCAGTTGCTAAAATAGACTTAATAACTTGGGATTCGTCTCTAGGTCGTAAAAGTATTAATTCATATTTAGAATTTACTATGAACATTTTTAATGGCACACAATAATTTAAATATCCACTAACAAGTGTAAGATCGTCAGTATTGTTTGGTCCCCATTCTGCATTAATTAATCTATCACTCCCTGATTGGTTTAATGATACATAGTTTTTTATATCTGTTGTAATCCCAAGTTGACGTGTACGATCGATTTCTACACCGTTTAACTCATAACGAATTTCGTCGAAAAGGTAAGCCATCCAGTTGTTTAGGAGCTTAAGAGCTATTGAAACTGTTGTATCCTCCTTTGTGTTGTGTATGTATGCAAGTGAAGTTTTATTTAATAGGCTTTTTACACCTGCATACATTTCGCAGGAACGCATGGAAAATTTTGAAAATGTGAAACATTGATTTACACTTGCAACATCTAACATCTACCATCTTCAAAATGTCAGATATATGAAAAGTCACATTGTTCGTAATAAATTAAAAAATGTAATCCATATATGTTTGTTTGTTTGCAGATTTTTGTTACGGCATCACGCCTAAACGGCTGAACCGATTTTAATGAAATTTAGTACACAGATAGATATATAGCCCACAATTAATATAGGCTATACATGTTTCCTGGATTTTGGACCGGGACGGGATGAATGGGTCAAAACATCCCCCTTATACATAACTCTGGCATTTGTCATTTGTTACGGCATCACGCCTAAACGGCTGAACCGATTTATATGAAATTTGGTAAACAGATAGATATTTGGCCACAATTAGTGTAGGTAATAGTTATTTCCCAGATTTTGGACTGGGAGGGGATAAAATAGGTCAAACCCTCTCCATACACATAACTCTGTCATTTGTTACGGCATCACGCCTAAACGACTGAACCGATTTAAATGAGATTCGGTATACAGATAGATATTTGGCCCGTAGTTATTATAGACCATAATTGTTGCCCGGATTTTGAAGCGGGAGGGGATAAAATTGGTCAAACCTCCCCCTACGCATAACTCTGTCGTTTGTAAACCGATTTTCAAAATAATTTATATTTTAAAAAGATTTGCTTGCAGTTAGGTCCAATAATTTGTTTCCCCAATGCTTAACTCTGTCATTTGTGCACCGATTATGTAATTGTCTTTTTTTGTTTGAAAGGTTTTGCTTGCAGTTCGGTCCCATAAGTTTTTTTCTGAAAATGAGTGGGGTGGGGCGGAGGTTTGGGGAATTCGGTCCCCCATGCATAGCTCTGACATTTGTCAACCGATTTTAATTTATTTTTTATTTTGAAGGAGTTTGCTTGCAGCTATGTTCCATAATTTTTTCCAAAAACGGTGGGGAAGTAAAGATCTTTACATTGAAGTCGGTTTTTTCAAGAATTATGCTTAAAATGGTATAATTGCAGTTTGTGAAAATTGGGTGGACAAAGTGGTAGCCCAATATATTAACTATCGCATAACTCCCCCATCTCTCGACTTATTTTGAAAATACTTTATTTGAAAGTACATAAAAGGTTTGCTATTATAAAACTGCGTCCGGACTCCCTATTTGTAGACAAACATACCATTTGATCTAAAACAAAATGTCGTCCGTTTTGTAATCTGTTCCATAAGAACTTTGCATTGAAGTTGTTTTTTTTCCAGAATTATGTATGTTTGTCAGTCTTTCTTCCTGGCTATCACAAGACTGCATCTTCTGAATCGATATATGTATGTAGACGTCCGCAAGTAGGAGTTAATGGCTACTGTATATAATAAAACCATCGCTATATGCATAATAAAAAATATTTTAAGTGTGGTTGATTGTTTCTTTAGTTGTTTCTCTTTTTACGCCTTAACGGCTAAACCGATATAGAGCCAATTCAAACTGAATGTCACATTGTCCATTTTGTTAAGACGCTGTTTTATGCAGAGACTCCTCGGTTTTATACTTGGAATATCGCTCAAAGACAATGGAAACGTAGAAAAGTTGGTAAAATAGTCGAAAACTGGACAGGAGTTAGATCAGGAGACACTATAGGTCGTGTATACACCGTGCAAGTTAGCAATATGGAATGTTATTGCCTACGAATGTTACTACATAACATAAAGGGACCAACATGTTTTTTTTGGTCTCAAAACTATTGATGGCTATGAATGCCATAATTTTCGAGAAGCATGCGAGATATTGGGACCTATGGAAAACGACAGTCAATGGGAACTAGCTATGCAGGAATCTGCTTTATGTTCTTCTCCAAGCAAAATGAGGGACATATTTGCTATTTTTATTGCAATGTGTGAATTATCAAAACCTTTGGGAGCGATATAAAAATGATTTATCCGAGGATATTCTGCGCCGAAAACAGATAAACAATGCAGAACTTACTTTTGACGAAACGATATATAATGAGGCTCTCATAATTATTGAACCCAAGGTGATTGCTATGGCAGGAAAAGATGTTAGTAACTTTGGTATTACACGGCCAAATCGATTGGAAAGTGTGCCTGATGAGTTGTCAAGAGAACTTAACTACATTACTTCTGCGTTAAATGCTCAAATTGGGGAGATGTTGCCAAAATTAATACCTGAACAAAAAAGAGTTTTTGATCAAGTTCTAAGCGAAGTCAATAAAGTAGATGAAGCTTTATTATTTTTAGATGCACTGGGAGGCACTGGTAAAACATTCGTCTTAAATCTTTTGTTGGCACAAATTCGTAAAGATTCCAATATAGGTCTATCAGTAGCTTCTTCGGGTATAGCTGCAACTCTTCTTAATTACCAATAGAGTTAGCAGAAATTGAATCTCCAACGTGCAATATAACCAAAAATAGCGCTGGGTGTCTATTGCTCCAAAGATGTAAATTATTGGTATGGGATGAATGTACTATGTCCCATAGACATGCAGTAGAGGCATTAAACCAAGATATCAAAAGCTGTTATAAGATAATGGGAGGAATAGTCGTATTGCTTGCTGGGGACTTTCGATAAACTTTACCCGTAGGCCCAAGAGGAACTCCAGCTGATGAAATTAAAGCCTGCTCTTTTTAATGACCATGAAGATGGAGCTCATGCCACTGAACTGTTTAAGATTGGAAATGGCCAAGTTTCGAGAATTGTAAATGGTGAGATTTAGTTTCCAAAGGGATTATGTAAGTTAGTTTCTTCAGGAGAAGAGCTAATATCCAAAGTTTATCCAGAAATTAACAATAATAAGGAAAACGAAAATTAGTTGGGCGAGAGTGCTATACAAGCATCGAAAAACAATTGTGTAGCACAAATTAACCATAAAATTTTGGGAAAAATTTCAGGTGTTTCTGCAATTGATACCTCAGTTGATAGTGTAGTGAACGAAGATCATTCTACTTCATATCCAATTGAGTTTCTGAACTCTATCGAGATATCTGGAGTTCCACAACATAAAATTGAGTTGAAAATTGGTGTCCCTATTATATTTATGAGAAACATTAGCGCACCAAAACTAGGCAATGTAACACGACTTCGAGTGTCGCATCTTAGTCGCAATATAATTGGAGCAACAATTTTGACAGGCTCATTAAAAGGGGAATATGTTTTTATTCCCCGTATACCAATATTATCAAAAAAAGTCTGCCATTCTAATTTAAACGTTTGCAGTTTCCAGTAAAACTGGCATTCGCTATAACAATAAACAAATCGCAGGGTCAGACACTAAATATGGCAGGTCTAAATTTGAAACACCATGCTTTTCTCATGGCCAATTATATGTAGCAGCTCACGTGTCCCAAGTGCTAAATTTTTTTTCATTTTTACACCAAACAGAAGAACACCGAATTTTGTGTATAGAAATGTCTTATCACCTCTACAGTAGTTATATTTGAATAATTGAATAACAATATGTTTAAGAATATATATTAATATATACATTTATCGGTTACGCTTTTATAATACGAAATAGAAGTTATACTTCAAACATTAGGTTTGAAAATAGAGACTATTTATTTATTTTATTGATAAGAATAAAAACGATATTTTACTATTGCTATATAAGTAGAGACGCCTAGCCAATTTTATATCATTAAACGTCGTATTAAAAACTTAATTCATAAATTTTTCTTTAATATCTAAAGACTGTAGGGATCTCCACAACTGGCCACCGTAACATATTAACCCGCGCATCGCCGGGTCAAGAAAAGCTAGTTTATTAATAAAAACAAGAAATTAATTGTTTGTAATATAAAATGAGAAAAGCAATAATTAGTGCAGTGTTTTTAATTAATAAAAACCCATCTTAGAGGAAGGAGATAATACTTTATTATATTTTTAATTATTGCTGCATAAATTTTCACACATACATCTGAAAAGTGTTCACATCTGGGATGGCAAAATTGGTACAATTGTACCAATCTTAGTACAATTCAGATTTTAAAAGTACAATGATATACCAATGGCTTATATAGTACAATTAATAATGTTTGTATATATTAGAACTTCTACTTATTGCAACTCTTCCATTGTAATAAAATATTTTATATTTTTCGACTTTTTATATGAATGCGACTTTTTATGTGAATTAAATTTTAGCTTTGCGAAGTATTGAAAACAAAGTTCGCCTTAAAAATAGAAATATTGAAAGTGGTCCAATAATGTTAACTCACGAAACATAGCCTCTGCTAATTTAAAGGTCTTGCTGATCGTGATACATATGAGCAATTCAAAGAAAGCTTGCTAGTGTTCTATCCCGTATTTTGTATTTAAATAGTACTTGATACTTTGAACAGGTTATGTATCAGAACGGTTATTTTTCCCCCCGAAAAGTTCATTTTAAAATTCGCTCGTATTGAATTGCGATATATTTTTCACTTTTATTTTTCACAAAAACTTCTATTATTTTATACATCTTATTTTAATTTATTTTATTTTAAACATCAAAATTTGAAAGAAAATCAAAGAAATACTATTTTTTAAAACACAATGTCATGCCATTCATGTGTAAAATTTTATGAATTTTTTGTTTGAAAATTTTAAATACAATTTTATGCATGCATAAAATAATATGAAATATGAAAACTAGGACTGATATGGCACTACTTTTAATTGCCCAGTATTAAAGTATGAAAAAAGTCATATTTTTATAAATTTATTTGCATTACATAAAAGGTGAGTATTTCGGAGCTTTATTGAGAATATATCGCTCTACCTTCCAATAGCTATTATGTCCAAATTAATGAGCTATTTCCGATTAGAAATTGGATTTGCTAAATCCGACTTAAGCACAGGCCGACTTCATAAACGCCACAATGCATTGCATTGATGCGACTTTACATGGTTTACAACAACAAAGCACATAAAACTTTGCATCACTGCAATGCATTGTGGCGTTTATGAAATCGATCAGACTTTTATTTTTACCACGGATATGTATAGCAAGTATTTTAGACAGCAATTGGTACAATTTTAATATCTTATGTGCCATCCCTGGTTCCCTAGCTTTGAATTTCGTTTCAATTTAATGTAATTTTTCTAGTGATGACACCAAATTATCGGAAAATGTAAGATGATACAATATGAGATAGGAACATCTTTTAAAGATGTAGAATGATATTGATTTTTAGCCCTGTATAATTCTTATGGGAAAATGTTGTCATCTTCGCAAATTGATGGTAGATGTTAGATGTTGGCAAGTGGAAAAATCCTATAAAATCATGCAAATGTAACTGGGGTCTACATTAGCCATGAAGTTGGTATGAACATCATGTCGGACATCGCATATGGCTAATGTAGACCGCTCATGTCCATGTTTCGTCCATGCTCTGCCATCGATGGCCGAACATATGGCTGAGCATCAATGTTCGCCATGAGATTCGCTGTCAACAACCATTTTTAATAGAAAGAAAAGAGACAGAAAGAAATTGTTAAATATTCCATATCTATTGCACTACCACCAAATACATTTATAAGGCTCCTTGGAATATTAATCATGCCCAATTCTTTCTGAATATAACGTTAAATATCAATTTAGATCCACAAAGCAAATACGTTCGAAATAATCATATACAATTAGCTACTGGATTGAGCTTTTCACATGTTTACATGTTCATATATACTTAAGTATAAAATTTCCCTTGTTCCTTCGAATATTAATCATGCCCAATTCTTTCTGAATATAACGTTACGAACCTTAGCCTAATAATGAATTTGGATTCAGAAAGCAAATACGTTCGAAATAATCATATTAATAAGCAATTAGCTACTGGCTTGAGCTTTTCGCATGTTTACATGTTCATAAATACTAAAGTATAAAATCAAACCAAAAAAGTTTGTCTTGAGTAGAACAAAAACCAGAAAAATGGGAATGAAGAAAAATAAAACCGATGGCAACGCTGCGAACGTGCACTTTAATATCAGCTTGAGAGTGATTTAATTCTCGTATTCAATTTTCACGAAAAAGTTGTATATATAAGAATTAAAATCACATTCAACAGAGCCACCTGACAAGTGGTGATAAGCAAATACACGTGAGCACTGACGATGGAACTGTAGCGGCTTCCGAAAGTGGCGCTACTCTGTTCTGTTGTGTACGTTGAAAAATTAAGTTGATGTTAATTTTTCCCTTGCTCCTTGGAATATTAATCATGCCCAATTCTTTCTGAATATAACGTTACGAATATTAGCCTAATAATCAATTTAGATTAACAAAGCAAATACGTTCGAAATAATCATATTAATAAGCAATTAGCTACTGGCTTGAGTTTTTCAGATGTTTACATGTTCATATATACTTAAGAATAAAATCAAACCAAAAAAGTTTGTCTTGAGTAGAACAAAAATCAGAAAAATGGGAATGAAGAAAATTAAAACCGATGGCAACGCTGGGAACGTGCACTTTCATATCAGCTTGAGAGTGATTTAATTCTCGGATTCAATTTTCACGAAAAAATTGTATATAAGAATTAAAAACACATTCAACAGAGCCACCTGACAAGTGGTGATAAGCTAATACACGTGAGCACTGACGCTGGAAGTGTAGCGGCTTTCGAAAGTGGCGCTACTCTGTTCTGCTCTGTACGTTGAAAAATTAAGTTGATGTTAATTTTTCCCTTGTTCCTTGGAATATTAATCATGCCCAATTCTTTCTGAATATAACGTTACGAACCTTAGCCTAATAATTAATGTAGATTCACAAAGCAAATACGTTCGAAATAATCATATTAATAAACAATTAGCTAGTGGCTTGAGCTTTTCACATGTTTACATGTTCATATATACTTAAGTATAAAATCAAACCAAAAAAGTTTGTCTTGAGTAGAACAAAAAACAGAAAAATGGAATGAAGAATTATAAAACCGATGGCAACGCTGGGAAAGTGCACTTTAATATCAGCTTGAGAGTGATTTAATTCTCGTATTCAATTTTCACGAAAAAGTTGTATATATAAGAATTAAAATCACATTCAACAGAGCCACCTGACAAGTGGTGATAAGCAAATACACGTGAGCACTGACGATGGCAGTGTAGCGGCTTCCGAAAGTGGCGCTACTCTGTTCTGCTGTGTACGTTGAAAAATTAAGTTGATGTTAATTTTTCCCTTGTTCCTTGGAATATTAATCATGCCCAATTCTTTCTGAATATAACGTTACGAATATTAGCCTAATAATCAATTTAGATTCTCAATTGTTCTCTATTAATTTTTGTCTATGACTTTCGGTTCGAGATTTTTCGCAAAAGATGGAATTGTCGTCCTCATGGTCTTGACATTAACAGCTCTGCAGGGCTGGGTAGATATCCTTTAGGTGTTGTTCTATATTGAAGCAACGATATGTATGGATCTGAATGAATTTCTTGTGATTTCAAAAACAATTTTTTAATTGTCTGAACAGAACGTTCAGCTAACCCATTCGATCTTGGTAAATATGGGCTAGATGTGTTGTGTTCAATTTCCCAGCTGCTGCAAAACTGTCTAAACTCTTTAGAATTAAATGGAGGACCATTATCAGTAAGTAAAGTATGAGGTATCCCATGTCTCGAAAAAATTGATTTCAGCTTTTGTATAACTTGAAAACTATTATATCCGGAATTAAGTAATTCAATCTCAATATATTTAGAATAATAATCAACAACGAGTAAATATATTTTCTTATTAAATTCGAAAAGGTCACATCCTAGCTTAAACCAGGCCACTTCCACAATTTCATGAGAAATGATTTCTCATTTAGTTTTTGAGCTTTGATATCGCATACAAACTTCGCAGTTTGAAACTACGTTTTCAATATCATTATAAAGATTTGGCCAGTATATTGATTGCCTAGCTAAGTCCTTACATCTTTGTATTCCCAAATGTTCTTCATGAATTTGCGATAAAATTGAGCTACGTAAACTTTTAGGGATTAAGATTTGATGATTTTTTAATAATATATAACACTTTGTTGCGTATCCCTCAATGTATATGTAGCTTTCACTAGGTACTACATATAAATCTTAGTTTTGAATTGATATCCGAATTTCATCATTATTCTTAAATGATTGTAAATAAGATGTATAGCTATGATATTCATTTCTGATAATTGAGCTAACAAATTGTGGTTTATTTAATATGTTAATTAGATCACTCATTCTCATTAATTATTTCTTAATTTATATCCTAAATTTTGTAGAAACTCCTTATTAATTTTGCTTAGATTTTTTTGATGTCTTATTGTTTTATATTTACGATTTTCTATTTTTGTTGTTATGTGTTGGGTTGATGGTGATAGTATTGATGACGATGTATATGTTGGTTGATTATTTAAGGTGTTTTTATTATATATAATCATTCCTTCATCGGTTTCAAATGAAGTCTTATAGACATTTTTTCTCCTCGAAAATTGATAAGATTTCCGTCTTGATCAACTACTTTTAAAACAAGTGTATTTATTAATCTTGTATTTACAGGTAAGTAGATTATGTTTACGGGTGCTTCAGTTATTTTATAATCAGGACTGACGTTCAGAGAAAACTGATGGAGAGTGTGCGCAGAAACGTTATTTATATATGAACCACATACAATATTACACACAATTAATATAGTATTTATCTTTGTAATATCTATTGTTTTATCTGAACTATATTCTTCATTTGGCTCTAAAACTTTCTTACTAAAACCAAGCAGTGATCCAATTGTTCGTTCTTTATCAAAATATATATGATCAACTGAGCTTTTTATATAAGTTTGTAGTGTATTATAATTTGCTTGAATATTAAGAATTCCTATATTATTTAACTTGTTGTATTTTTGAACAATGAAATCAACTATATCAGAAAATTCATATGATCCAACAGGAATTTCTATTTCATGATTACCAATATGAAATAAATAGTTTTGTACATCAACATTGGGTATTGAATGATATGTGTCGAAGCTTATTAATCCACAAACATAGCTTTGATTAAGTTCAATAAGTGGAAAATAGTTGGCAATGTTATAGATATCTTAACGTTTGATTTATAAATAAATTGCATTAGCATTTTTATAATGCATTTTATAGTGATGTATCATCAACGTTAATCCAAGAGTTGTGTTCAGCTGAAAACCCTAACCACTTAACGAACAACAAAGTCCCTCTTCTCCTTGAAACTTTCTCAACTAAATACGTTTGTGGATATTTAGTTTTCATTAGCTCAAATTCGTAAAATCCACATTTAATTTCATGTCCTTCATAGTCCTCTAAGATGCAAATGTTTAGATTTGTATTTCTTACAAATTTAACTTTAAATATTTCTGTAGTCCAGTTTGGTGTATATCCTTTTTCAAATATATGTTTGTAATTGCTTATTCGTACCTTTTCACCAACTCTAAACTTTGTCTTCTTAAAAACTTTCAAGTGATTATAGACGGTATCCAAAAGAGATTTTTCATTAGAGGTGTTCACATCATTAGGGGACATTTTTATTCTTCTATTATATGTGTTATTATATTTATTTACAAGTTCTTGATATACATACTTATGTTTATCCACTTATATGTTCCTTGATAAATAAACTCTTTCAACATCATACCCTTTAATGTTCTATTAAATCGTTCAACAATGGATGCTTTTAGACTACTATATGTTGAATAGTGATTAATTTGATTTGATTGCATTAAATGATGAAATTGATTGTTAAAAATTCTTTTCCATCGTCTGTTTTTAAGTTTTTAGATTTTCGATTATGTTTATCGAAAATACTTTTCATAGCACTCGCAACATTTTGTGCAGTTTTATTTTTTACATCAAGAGCCCAAGCTTTCTTCGAGAACGTGTCTTCTATTGTTAGAAGATAACGATAACCACTATTATCTGCTACATAGTTTCCCATTACAACCAATTCAGCTTGCCACAAATCATTAATTCCCTTAATTACAACTCGTCTTCTCTTAAAATTTCTTCTCGCTTGCTTATGTAGTTCCTCCACTATTTCTCTTTTATTCACATTAATATCCATTTTGCTTTTTCGTGCTTATGGAATGATATAGGTATTTGCTTTAGTTGGCTGTAACAGGTAAGTTTCAAAGTTATCAAATCTCTGTTCAAGGTTACTTAAATACGTTTTATTTTCTGAATATAATTCTTTACTATTGTTAATAGCTTCCTTAAATACTTTCATATCATTTTTAATTTCATTCAATTGGTTAGTGTATTGATGTTTTAGTTCCTTATTTTCATTGATTATTTGATTCTTAATAGTTTTATTAAGAATAGTTTATGTATTTTCAATGTGTGTTTGAATAGAACTATTAAGATTTTCTACATCACTTTTCAATTTTTCAATTTTGGTTGATTGCTTATTAAGATCATTAAAGATTTTTTCATCATTAGTTTTAATTGAATGATTGATTTTAAGTTGCAATTGTTTCATTTCAACATCATGAATCATAGAAAGATTGTTTATATCCGTTCTTAAGCTGTTTACTTTATCAGTTAGTATATAGTTTGGATAATATACTCTTTCGTAACAGAATTTTTGTTAAGTTTTTGTTTAACAGAACTTTCACCAAATTTATTTATATAACTCATTTAATTTAATATATTATGTTAGATTCTCTGAGTTCTTCAATAATAGAAATTATTTCGTTTGTATGATTATTATGACCCACACTTTCCGATGAAAAGAGTAAACGTCGTCTATGAACTAATTCATTAGGATCATCCCAATATGCATAGTTTGATTTACGATTATCTACTGATTTTAATGGCAAACCGCTACCTTTTTTTAAATATTTTTTTCTTTTTAAATAAATTTTTAATTATTTTTCGATATTTAAATGCTATTGTTCTTTTTATTTGTTCATTAGGTTGGTAGTGACGTTTATGTACATTTGTTTGTATTAGAATATCTGTTTCGAAGGTTTCGAATGAAATAATAATTGAAACAATCTAGGAGTAATTTTCCATTTGTTGTTGTCCATTTGAATTGAGTTATCTTCATTGAATATCAGTTTATTGTTACCGTAACGCCAGCTTCCTTCATGATCAATATTGAAACCATAATCCTTATCCAAATGTTTATTTTTCATGAGTACTGCAATATTTTTATAAAGTGATGATTTATGTATATTCTTATCATCGTTGCTAAAACGAGTGCGTTTTCTGTCATTATTTAATTGTGAAGTACTCTTTTTCTTCGTTTTTGATAATCATCAAAAACATTATTATCATCATCATTATTATCAATCGGTTTTCGTTTTATCTTTCTATCTGCTTTTCTTTGTTGTAATATTTTACTTATACTTGTTTCATCATCATATGATTTTGGTTCTAAACGAGGCTTAACGTTTTCTATATTATTGTTTTCAGTCTGGCTATCGTCATAATTATCATCATAATCTTTTATTTTATTTAACACTGTTGAATGTTGTATAGTGGGATTATATAAAACGGATGGAGCTTTTATATTTTTTCTTCTTCTTAAAAGTTTTTTTTTATTTTTAAGTTTTTTGTTATTACTCGCTACTGTTTCGATTTCATTTATATCCAGTTTTTTCTTTTTATTTAAAATTAAATGTTTTATATCGTTTGTAGAGTTAATTCTTTTCAAATTTTTAACACTGTTGAAGGTTGTATTTTGGGATTATATATAATTAGTGGAGCTTTTAGATAAAGTCGTCTTCTACTTCTGTGTTTGCTACTATATTTCGCTACAGTTTTTCTTTCATTTACATAGAGTTTTTTTTAGTTAAAAGTAAATCTGATATATCACTTGATGTGTTAATTCTTTTTACTATATGTTTACTATTATCAAGAAACATATTTGTTTAATTCACAAGCTCGTATTAACGTCGTATGTGTTGTGTAATCGTCTAATTATACAATATTGTATTTTTGTTGTTGGTAATTTTCATACAAAACTGCGTTATAATTATACGATTGAATTTTATATGTTCTTCAAATAGTTGTATTGAGGCCATGTCTGGGAATATTCTATTTGTTAGATTAATTTGTAAAAATATTTTATATATATGATAAGTAACAACAGAAAATACATTCTTCTTAATGATAAATATATAATTGATTCATTTCAATTTAATTTTCAAACTATTTTAATCAAAATTGCTTGTCGCGAAAAAAGTTATTCTATTTCGCGTCAAATTCAAATTCCCATGCCTGATCTCATTTCATGGTATCAAATCAAGGTGAATTAATACCAGGTGGCCTCGATAGATCAGGTAACTACGAATTGTTTACTATATTTGAACTGCAAACTGTGTTAATGTATCGGCTTTATGGATGGTCCAAATATAAATTCTGCACGGCGAATTTATATTTGGAATGTCAAAAAGCTGATATATTAACACTGTTGATAGTTCAAATATAGAAAGATTTTCTTAATAACCTGATCTCTCGAGGCCACCTGGTATTAATTCGCCTTGCCTTGGTATTAATTAAATTGACATTTAAGATACGACAAAATAACGATACAACAAATTTGTCTGTTCACAAGCACATAAGCAAGTGTCGTCTTTTTTTAAACGATAAGACATACGACTGAGCTTCTGAATTGAGCAATTATCATATTGGTTTAACATTATCTGTAAATGTTGAATGTAGTGGTGGTGTTGGAGGTAACGTTGCTTTAACTGAAAGTTTTGAATTTCCTAATTCCTAATTGGTACAAAAGTATCTTCTAACATCTATCAATCTCATTGAATTTTATATTCTTTAATTTTTCTTTTAAAATTGCTCTTGTCGCTTAAAACTTTTTTGTTATTCATATTGATCTACTTTGCATCTGCTAACGATCTGCTTTACATCTGACCACGATCTGCTAACGATGTGCTTTATATCTGCTAAGGATCTGCTTTACATCTGATAACGATCTGCTTTACATTTTTCTTCAAATTTGTATGAAATTGTCAAATCCTTTTCGATAGCGTCCTTTACTTACCCAGTAAAAAAATTGGAAGTCCTTTTTGAGGAACTACATTTTCATTGCTTCCAAAGAATCTATATTCCAAAATGCAGATAAGTAGTAGAAAAGCAAGTCAAAATTTATTTTAGTCACACAAAAATTTGTAATTCCTTTATAGTTTTATGAAATACCCACAATGCTTTTAAAAATTCAATATATTTTGAGAAATTTATGAACTAATTTTCGTCTAAAAATTAATAGTTATTTACTGAAATTTACATAAAAACGCCGTTTTGCGTTTAAATTCGTATAAAAAGATACAAGTTGCGAAAGTGTGTAACTTTGTACCCTTTTTCCCAGAGAAAAATATTAATACAGAACGCCAGAAGGGAAATATTTCTTAACTTTGCTTCCAATTCGGTGATTAGGAATCGAAAAAGAGAACTTCTTGCAAAAATCATTAGAAATGATCCAAATTTGCACTACTTCCGGATCGCAAACTCTAAATTTTCATAACTTCTTTGGAGTGTCTTTTTTTACTGGGTTAATAAATCATCGTTACTTATAACAAGAAATCCATATTTTTCCTTCCAACACTCACTACAGAGCTGTACAAACTTTTTGAACGACATATCACCGATAACATGATCGTTATATATATGTTTCAAATTCATTTCATCCTGTTTAAATATTATAATCATGTTTGCTTTATCACGTATTAGATGTTTAGGAATTTTGGTATATGTTTGACATACATAGATAAAAACAATCAATATATTTACGTTTTCCCATACAAAAGTGATCTTTTATTGTATTTTGTTTTTCACAGATCTCATCATCGAATATAATTATGGAATGTGGATACGCTTTAGCTGGACTTAGAACATTTTCATTTTCCGAAAAAGTGAAAAGTTTAATTTCCTTTAACGGTTTAAATAGTTTCTTTAAATAACAATATTTTGGTTGATATAATGACTTTGAATATATATATAGATGTTTTTAAATCTTAACCCGTTAGGGCTTTCTATTAGACTTATCATTACACTAGTTTTACTACAATTTTATGGTCCCACAATTAATGCACGTATCGAATTCGGTAATAGTGTGTTGTGTACAGTTTTAGTTTTTCTTTCCATTGATCCATCAATATATCTTATAACAATTTGTTTTTTCTGTTTAATTAAACGCATAATGATTGTAACTAATAAAATAATTCTATATATTAACATTTATATAGAAAATCATCCTCATTTGAAGTACTTGTATTAATACTATTACAGGTATTAGCACACATCAAAAATGTATATAAACAATATTAAAAGCAATAACTTGAAACAGTCTAAAATTGGAAGAGGATTCGTAAACAACTTTATAAATAAATTACCTATAGAGCTACATTTATATTTTGTGGACCTGGTACTAAACTTGAAAAACGTTTAGCAAGAGGTGATAGAGGAATTAATTCATGCATTTGTGCATCTTGTAGAGAACACGATATTGCATACTCCCAGTCAAAAGATATAACTAAGAGACATCAAGCAGACCGAATTTTAGCTGAAAAGGCTTGGCAACGAGTGAAATCGTCAGATAGTAGTTTAAAGGAAAAAGCTGACTCTTGGTTTGTAACTAACGCAATGAAAACAAAAGTAAAATTTGGTTTGGGTATTAAAAACAATTTAAAAATTGGTAAAAGTAATGCATTAAACACATTCACCACAGCAGGATACCGACTACAAAATATCAAAAATAGAATACATGTGTGTATACGAAAATGATTATTTTCACGGCTACACGACTACAGGTTGTTGTCCATGCTTACTTTTGTCGCGTATTCAGATTAAACTAATATCTATTTTGTTGGCTACAAAACAAAAACAGCGTTGACAATATAACAAAATCTGTAAAGCAAATTAGTGATTAGAAATATTTTTTATTGTTAAATAAAATAGAAAATTACAAAATTTAAATGGTACAATATATATGCATCAAGAATTTTTTAATAAATAAATGTATTTCTTTTATTGTTATATAGAATATTGACTTAAATCAAAAATACCTACATTATTGAATATTAAAAAAATCACAGGGTAATAGCCCTATGTAACCTAAAAATTTCAGTGTATTTTTTTCGGCACTCTCTAGTGATTCCGGAGTTATGGTGTTCAAAATTTTAATATATTATTGATCAGAAGTCCTACAATATAGAACGGGTATAAACGATATATACTACATGTATACGCACGGATTATTTGCAAATAAAAGTGTAAATTGTTGCCATATAATTGTTTTATTGCGACTTATTAACTCATGAAAACTATTCACGATTAACGTACTATTTGCAAATATAATGGGTAGTATGAATAAAAAAAGTATTTGCTTTTTACTTAAAAATTTGCATTAAAACCAAAAAAGTTCTTAATTTTATATTGAATAATATCCGGAATTTTATGTTTTAAAAAAATTTTTAAGTAAAAAGCAAATACTTTATTTTTATTCATACTACCCAATGTTTGGTGCTGCCTCGATTTGTTAACAAAAAACAATAAATAGAAAAATATTGATAGAAGAAAATAATGACAATTAAAACAAATAATTATTTGTTATGTTATACATTTCAAAAATTTTTTTTGTAAAAATACAAAAGTCTTTTATAGAATTGCTACCAAGTTTTTGTATTTTGCTAAGCCATATAAACAGTGAATTAACTTATTTGCGAATAGTCCGCGTATAAACATAGCAATAGTTATCATTTCAAAATGCTCTAAAATACCTTTGTACTGGCATATAAAAATTTGAAATCCATTAACCCATTACGAGCAAAATGGAATTTAAAAAATTGTTTAAACATTAACATATATTTAAACTTAAACATGTATATAGTTTAATAGAGAACGTTACAAGCTCTCATTTGATGTATACATAATTGAGAGCTATCATCGATGAAATTCGTAAGTTATTGCACTTTGAAAATGAGATTTCATAAATAAATTAGCTCATTTAACACTTAAACTCATCTTTAAAGTACCATAACTTACGTATTTCATAGTTGACAGGTTTTTGGTATACACCAAATAAAAGTATGGAAAGTTCTCTATAAAACTATACACATGTATATATACCGTTGTATCGACCAGTTTTTAAGATAACGGAGTTATTGCGTGTAAAGTCAGATAGAAAAATTTTTTAAATTGCATTTCACTCCGAATGGGTTAATTGTCTTAAAAAATTTGTATATCAGTAGAAAGGTACTTTAGAGAAGTTTAAAGTGATATCCATATCGCTTATATCCGTTCTATATTCTAGGAGTTATGGGTAATAAAAAATAAAAGTTTTGAACCCCGTAACTCCGAGCCAAAAGAGATCCAAAAAAATTAAACCAAAATTATAAGGTTAAAAAAAGTTACTGCCACATGAGTTTTTTTTTTAATTTTTAACGATGCTGGCATTATTGACTTAAGTCAATAATCTTTTTTATTAAACAGAAAAAAATCAAAAAATTTAAGTATTAAAAATGCCATAACAATCAATAGGTTTTAAAGGAATAAATTGATTGGTTTTTACATTTTGCGAGATGTAAGAACATTTTGAATAAGCGATTTTTTTATACAAGTAAGCTTTTGAAAGTGGCACCAGTGAAATATGTACTGCAAGAACAAAATGTCAGCTGGTTACGATGTAGCTGCCGTGTTCAAAATAATTAAGTAGCTGACTACACAACGACGATTGCTGCCAACAGCATTTGTAGTCGTGTAGTCGTGTAGCCTGCTGTGTTTGTAGCATAAGAAAAAACAAAGGAAAAACAGAAAGAAGAATAAATGTTATAAAATATTATTTACAACAAATATAAAGAATACCTTAAAAAAGAGAAAAGAGAAGCCTTATGATATCAATGATGCAGTTAAAATTGCTCAAAAGGCAGTTCATTCCAACTTAAAAGGGAGAAAGACAGTAAACATTGTTGTACCGAGAGTTATACCAGTACCAAAAATTGGTGGATTTCTTCCACTTATACCTATTCTAACAGCATTGTCAGCACTTGGAGGCTTAGCCACCGGTGGATCTGCTATTGTTAAAGCAGTGAATGATATAAAAAATGGTAAAGAACAATTGGCTGAGGCTTCCCGTCACAATAGATACATGGAATCAATTGCCATGGAGAAAGGATTATATCTTAAACCATATAAAACTGGATATGGTCTCTATTATAGTTCAGATCCAAAAAACTTTTTAAAAATCTACCTAATCGTCCTCTAAGAGACATGAATTTGAGTAAATATGGCAAACAAATAAAACATTTTAGAGGTGTTTTCATGCGTGATAATTTACCTAGAAAAACGTTAACACAGGAATGTGGTATTGTCAATTTAGATAATTCAAATGGTTCTGGAACACATTGGGTAGCATATTATAAACACTATAACTATAAAGAATATTTTGATAGCTTTGGAGATTTACAACCACCATTGGAAATCATCAACTATACCCATTAAATATAATTATGAACGAAAACAGAAATTCAATACATATGCATAATTGCGGTCACTTGTGTTTAAAATTTCTATTTAATAAATACAATTTAAAATAAAAAATAAAAATCATTTTTTCTTCTTCTTGTAGTCAGTTAAACAAAGTTTTATTAATGTTAATTTTGATTAATGTACAGTTTTTCTTATCAGTTATACTTACAGCTAGTTAAATAACATATCATTATCGTATTCAGAAGGAGCATTTATTTTATAATGCCCCCAAGCATATGTATCAACACCGTTTTCATGTATAAATCTCTTATAATCTAAATAACGCAAGGTTGGCAACCGATACCGTAATTAATACCGCTACCGATTAAATACCGTTTAAAATTGAATACCGGTATCACTACCCATACCGTAATTGTTTTCGGTTGGAAAATACCGGTATTCAAATACCGTTTCCATCAATACCGGTATCATACCGGTATCATCGTTTCGGTATGAAAAATAATATAATACGGAAAAAATAAAATTTGGAACGATTTTCCATCATCCCACGTCAAATTTGGTTTGTAAACATATCGGTTTCGGCTATGTGCCATCTTCAGTGTTCTATTGAGCATTCAATAGAACACTGAAGATGGAACATAGCCGAAACCGGTCTGTTTACAAACCAAAATTTACGTGGGATGACGGAAAATCGTTCCAAATTAAAAAAAAAACCCCGTGGGAAGAAAAACACAACACTCGAAAAAATAGTACTAACTTTCAAATAAAATTTTGAGAAAATATCTGTTTTACAAGTCGAATACGTTTTTAAGCACCTTAACCAAACAAGGGTGGTGCTTTATATTAATTAGTGTCTGACCGAACGTTTGGAAGTTGGCAAAAAACTATGCTTGGCGTTCGGTAAAATTAAGTTTAAGTGCTTTGCTTGGTTTGGACCTTAATTTGGAGTATTGAACATAACATCGCACAGTGGAATACAAATGAGCAAAATTATATAAAAAATGGATATATGTATAGCAGCTTTCAAACAGGCCGCCTATAACCACATGTCTCTAAAAGAGTGTTAGGAGTACCACAAGGTCTTAAAGTAGGCCAACTCTTGTGCATCATATTACAGAATTTGTTTCCAAATTTTAGTTACTGCGGTAACAAAATTTTTTTTTTGCATTTTCATCACGGTCGGGTGTCAAAATACACTATTTTCTTTGTGAATTTGACTACGTACAATGATTTTACAAAACCAAAATGATTGTGGCTTTTGTTACATGTGTACTTGTTTTATTAGTGAGATTACCTGGTATGAATTTGCCTTGACGGTAACCAGAGCATACAAAATTGGACATATGTATTTTTTATTATACAAATATCAACTTTAAGGCATGTTTTCTCCATACGCAAGGCTGGAATCATGCCTGTTTCATGGTGTTATATTATGTAATTTATTTAGTAAACAGTTTTAAACCGAACTTTAAGTATGGTAAATAGTCCCACTAAAGATTTTTAAACCTTTTCTTGGAATTTGGGACTCCCAATATGTTTACCTAGCTTTGTATTCAGAAAAATTTCAATCGAAAATACATATCGTCACCTAATTATTGGTTTTACCCATAAACATAGGAAAAAACATTAGAAAGCAGCAAACCAATAATAAGTTGACGATATATATATTTAATAAAAAATTTTCTAGCACTAAGAAAAAATTTTGTTTGCACTAAAACTCTAGGTATAACCGTAATCTTCTTTCTTTCCCAAAAAGTCCTTTACAAAATCTAAAACGTTTTAAAACTGATCACATTGCTTATAACTAGATATCAATTTCTAGACATTTGAAATTAATAGAAATCTCGCACCTACTGAAACTGCTTTCCCTTGTATTTTTTTCTACTGGTAAAAAAGATTAATAAGGGATTTAGACAAAACCTTTCAGCTAGACTTTTTCAGAGTTGATGGTCGGACGTGGTAAAAATACGGTTAACCGATTAACAACCCCAAAAGATATTGCCTAAGAAAGTAAATTTATTTTGCTGGGCCGATAAACGCCTTACACCCCGTTTGACCACAAACTTAAAAAAACCAAGCTAAAAAGGTATATTAGGGTCATCTTTATTGCAAGTAGTTTTATTTTTACAGTCCCTACCTGAAATTCGGTTGGATATCTCGATAAAAAATACTCTGAAAGTTACAGTCCTCAATATTAATTTTAATTACTTTGCCAAATCGTGGAAAAGTTTTCCATGCAAAATACACGTAAAAATTATGGATTTTTTTTTAATTCTCTAACTCAGCCACATTTTATGCTATTATATTATACTTGGTCTCTATTTACATGGAATAATTTTTTTTTAAATAACGATGAAGTGTACCTTGTACTGGTGCGTTGGTACGGGTGACTGAATTTCATTTTCCAAAAATTCTCGTGTTTTTTGCTTTTATCTCCGAAATAATCAGCTGTGCAAAAAAAAATGTAAATGGAAGATTTGTTGTAAACGTTATTTCCTATTAAAATTGTATATATGTCAAATTGCTTAGATTAATAAATAATACTTCTTGAGATAGTAGACTTGAAATTTATTTCTTATGTTTTTGATTCGATGAACCGCAACAGTTTTATAATAAGTTACAGTCTGATATCTCAAGAAATACTAATTTAATCAATTTGGTTTGTATTTTTGTAGGATCTTACATTTCCAACAAATCTTTCATTTAAATGTTTTTGTACAGTTGATTATTTCGGAGAATTTTAGGTAAAAATCAAATTCAGTGACGCGTGCCAACTTGCCACTAAAAGTTACACTTTCGCCTCTATTAGTTGTTATGGTTAGTAAATTAGTTAGTAAATTAGTTATAGTTTTTAACAATGTACCTACTTACATATGTAATCAGTTTTTAAAAATTTTTAAATTTGTAAAAGACTTTTTGTAAAAAATTGGTGTTTCGTTTTTTTTTCGGTTATATGTATGTATTAATAGCATCTTCAATAAAATTGAACTAACAATAAGTAATCAAATCTTATTTCTAAAATTTTAATTTTTAAGTCCAGCCAGTGCCAGACAAAAATATTTGTTTCAGCGGTTGGTTGTTTGGTTATTTACGTCTTTCGTGTTCGGCTGAGAGCAAGAGTGTTCCTCCTTCTCAGCCGAGTGTGGCCTCTAAAGTTAATGATGTTTCGGGCTAGGGGATTTGGGTGCAACTCAAGTCTTTTTATGTAGCTTGTCACGTGTTTAGAAAACACTGTCTTAACCGGCGGCACATCTAAGTCTTTATGAATTCGCTTGTTTCTGACATACCATGGGGCTGCTGTAATCGTACGGAGTATTTTATTTTGTTGCCTTTGAATTTTTTCTACATTTGATGCCGAGGCAGTGCCCCACAACTAGATTCCGTAGGACCATATTGGTTTTAGAATTTAGTTGTATAGAAGAAGTTTACAATCTAGGCTTAGAGTAGAGTTCCTTCCAATGAGCCAATTCATTTGAGCTGCTTTTAGTTTCATTTGGGTCACCTTTGCATTTATGTGTGACTTCCATGTTAGACGACGATCAAGATGAACACCGAGATATTTTACTTCAGTGTGTTGAGGTATAGTTTGGTTATTTATTTGTATAGGTGGACAGGTTTCTTTGCACAATGTAAAAGTAATGTGTAGACATTTTTGTTCGTTAATTTTTATCCGCCATTGTTTTAGCCATTGTTCCAACTGGGGTATATAATCTAGCAAATTGCGGGTGGCTTCTTGATGGCTTTTGTGAACACTTAGAAAAGCTGTATCATCAGCGAATGTTGATATGTGTATGTTACTGCTTACCGGCAAGTCAGAGGCATATATCAGATATAATACAGGACAGGATGCTGCCTTGAGGAACTCCGGCTTCAATGGGTTGCGGAGGGCTTTGAAAATTACCTTCTTTAACAACAAATTTTCGCTCAGTTAAGTAGCTTTCTAAAAGTTTAAGGATGTTTTCGGGTAGGTTTTGCTTTAGTTTCTGTATTAAACCTGCGTGCCATACTTTATCAAATGCCTGAGAAACATCGATGAAGAGCGCAGAACAATATTTCTTTTCTTCGAAGGTTTTTCTAACCACGTTCACGAGTCTATGTGTTTGTTCAATCTTACTATGTTGTCTCCTAAAACCGAATTGGTGGTCTGGAATGCATCCAGTACGATTCAGTATGGGTGTTAGCTTACTCATAAGTAGCTTTTCAAATAATTTTGACATGTTAGACAACAGGCTTATAGGCCTATAGGACTCCACCTTCGTATGATCTTTGCCTGGTTTAGGTATCATGGTAATCAGCGAAACCTTCCATTCTGCGGGATAGCATTTGAGGCGCAAAATACTGTTAAAATTAAATAGAATTATCCGTTTTGCAGTATAGGGTAGCTCTAAGAGCATTTTATTGCTTATTTTATCAGCGCCTGGGGCTTTTTTCGAGTTTAAGCCGGCAATATAGTGTTCAATATCACGAATGTTGAACCTCAAAGTAACATCTGGTATAGCGAGGACTGGTGGCAGCTCAACTATAGTATCAGACGTATTTGGAGTAAATACTTTCTGCAAGTGGTTTACAAACAGAGTACCTTTTTCAGCGTCAGTTCTTGCCCAGTCTCTATTCGAAGCTCGCAATGGAGGCTTATATATCACTGGTCTTTTGAGGCCTCGGGCTGCTCTCCATAGCGAATAGTCTGTTTGAGGTGTTGCGTCGAGCCCATTTAGAAAGTTTTGAAGAGAAGCGGTTTTTTGATATTCTAGTAGAGTTTTCAGCTGTTTAGTACATTCCTTCAGCCTAGATTTTAGCTGAGGGGATCTGTAGCGTTGCCATTCTCTACGAACTCTTCTTTTTTCAGATAAAAGCCGTTCTACATCTGCTAAAAAAATTTTATTATATCTCACCTGACGATTTGTAGTAGTAGCATTTAGAGCAGCTTGCTTAAGGTTTGCCTCAAACATTCTAATAGAGTCATCTATGTCAGCAGGCGTTTTTAATGGAATATTTTCTGGGCAATGAGCACTCAAATATTTTTTGTATTTCAACCAATTTATACGTGTGGTTGTCATCGTTAAATCACAAGTGGGTGAATATGTTGTATGTGAATATATAGTGACAATAGTTGGTGAGTGATCTGAAGACAAAGCTAAAGATGCTTCAACTTGGATCATTTCGCTGGGCACACCCTTTACTATTCCAAAATCAATAACATCAGGTATTTTTCGGCGATCTGTTGGCCAGTAAGTTGGCTGCCCACTTGATATAACATTTAACCGCATTTTTGAAATTGTGTCAAGCAAAACGCGACCCTTTGGCGTGATGAGGCGAGATCCCCAGAACGTGTGCTTAGCGTTGTAATCACCGGCGTGGGTCTAGTGAATTAAAAAATCTACTATACTGATTTTCTGTAATAGAGTACCTGGGAGGAGAGTAAATTGATGAAATCACCAGGTTTTGATGAAAAGCTTCAATGCAGATGTTAGTTGCTTAAAGATAGTCTTCACAATGATCACTCATTAAGTAATGTTTTAATCGCGATTTTATTAGTATACCCGAGCCACCACAAGCTCTACCTTGGGGGTCCTTAGTGTCGTAGAGAGTATATCCGTTGATTTAAAAAAACTTCTAGCAGTCAAGTGCGTCTCAGAGATAAACATAACATTAATTTGTTTATCCATAATGAAGTATTCTAGTTCGTTTTTATGTTGGCGGATGCCGTTTGCGATCCAGAAACAGATTTTTAAGTTCATGGTTTGTTTAATGCAGCCTGCAATAATGTAGACTGCATTTTCAACACTTCCTGTATCATGCAGGTCATGTTGGTTGTAAAAAAATTTACGGTTTGTATTAAATTTTCTATTGAAGCCTCAAATCGATCAAAATTGAAACCATTGTTTTCGTTGGCAAGAGGCCGTTTTTGAGCTGGGGGCTGGTTAGACTTCAAAGCATTAGCGTACGAGAACTGGCTGTTTGGTATGTTTTGCGCTATGGGCTGGTTGGCCTTAAAAATGTTGGCGTATGAAGGACGGCTGGTAGCTGGTTGGCGCAACTGGGGATAATTTGTATTGTCGAAATTAGGTTGAGCATAGGTGTGATTACGTCTGTTAGACAAAGACTGCTTAACATGTACATAGACAGGGCAGCCCCTGTAGTTTGCAGTGTGATTTTGATGGCAATTGCTACACTTTTTCATTTTGGAATCATCTTTTTGCTTATCACAATTGGCAGTGCTGTGTAGTTCACCACAGACGACACAAACGGTGCGCAACTTGCAATATGTTTTGGTGTGGCCATATTCTTGGCAATTTAGACATTGAATGGGCCCTGCTCGCTTGTGTGGTTCCTCTACGGTAACTCGTCGGTGCAGCAAATATCTTAAGCTGTAAATGGGGTGTACTTCATTCCTTTTTAATTTCATATCACCTGGTTCCATTTCCACACGAAATAGTGGTTGGGGAACTAGCTCTCTATTTTTAATGTTAGTAACATTTTTTTACTTTAAAATTATTATTTATTAGACCAGCTTTTACCTCTTCTGGATCCACGTATGAATCGATGCCTTTTATCACTACCTGGAGGCCTTTTGCACTTTTCAATTGGTAGGTGTAAAAATTTTTATTTTGTGTTTCAAACTCCGAAACTACTGAGCGGTAATGATTTTCTTCATTTACTTGAATTTTTGTGTCATTAATCGCACCACGTTTTATCGGTATCACGTAAAACGCCTCTTCACCGATTAATTGTACTAGCCTTTTAATTAGCTCATTTGAGTTTTTCTCTCTTAAGTATATTGGGGCGGCTTGCTGGACCTGACAATGGTGATTTCGTCTTCGTCGTTTTGTAGAAGTGAAAACCGGTTTTCAGAGAGCGCCGCATCGGATTTACCATCTTTGGCCATTTTCGCCAATGGAGCGAGGTTTTTCGATCTTGGACTTCTTTGTCTTTTTTTATTATTTATCACTTTAAAATAGCGATCAATACCCATTTGGATTTTTGGATTTTCTGAATCAGTTTCTAGGGGGACACTTTCTGTCGTTTTTTCTTTTTCAGCTTGATGTTGGTTCATATTGTTGGCACTTGTGCTTTGCTGTGAAGCTGGTATCAAAAAATTTACTTTTATATTATGGTCCGTCATAGACATTGAATTTGAGCATACCCGTGTACGCAAGTGTAAATTTTTGTTTACTGGGTTATCACATTCTGCAGCAACAACAGTAATGTAGGCATTTCTGTTGTTTGTTGTTGTATTCGTACTCATTTGGTACGAATACCAAATATATTTGTTGTTTGTGTGCCTACTTGCTTATAATTATAATTTACTTTACAAAAAGAAATGAAAAAATGTATAGGTACGTAAAATATTAAACAAACGGTGTTTGTTAATACTTTGTTGTTGCGAATATATTTCTTTTTTTATAAATATTGTATGTATATTTTTATATTGTTTATTTTGTTCACCGACGGCAAATTAATGCTTGTTTCTACTTCGAGAGTAAGCTGCGAACTGGTGTTTCGTGCATGTAAAATTTATTATTAATGGTACAATCAAAAGGAAAATCAAGTAATCCGTAATTAAATCAGATTCTTAAACCAAGTAAATTATTGTGTCATCCCTTATGCTGACTTTAGACGACATGTTTTGTACATATGGCTTTTTAGGTGTGTGAGACATATGTAACTTCGCATGTTTGCCAAATTTGTCAATTTGCAAACGGTTTATAATATTTGCTTTCACACGTACATGTGCAATTACATCTGACATAACCTCTGAGTGCTCACAACAGCTGAGTTTTTGCAAAATTTTCGTAAATATAAAGCGCTCTATGCTTTTTAATGTTTTTTCAGCCAAACCACACTTTTGATAATATAATACAGCTGATGTCATATGCCTTGTCAGATGAAAATAGAACACACTCTAATTGAAAATTTTTCATCTGACTTTGCTTCTGTAAATGTCATCTCACAATGTTTCATATGTTTCACGCGGCATGTATCACTTTTGCAGTGGGGAATTTGACAAGTCAGATGTAAAATACATGTCGTCTAAAGTCAGCATTACAAAGGTAAATGTTTGCGTTAAAGTAATCTCAATCTAGATTCAATTATGTACATGTACTTAAAAAATTTTCTTCGAACTTGTGAAGCGGTTTCGGAGATTAGCGTGATGGAATTCAGAGACACAAACTTTATTATATAACGATATAATCCAAGAGTGGCTTAAATATCATAATAGTAAATCCCAGTGTATCTCAAAAACTCCACATTTGCAGGTGCCATTCTTAAATCTATTAGAAACGATGCATTTTAAAGTATCTTATTAGTTCTTAAGCATTTAGTTTGATTTCATATACTAAATTGTAATACCGGTAGTATACCGGTAGTAGAGTTTCGGTAGCGGTATATACCGATACCGATATAACTCAAATACCGCTACCGATACCGAAATAAAATTAATTTTAATACCAATACCGCTACCGTTATTCGTTACGGTTGCCAACCTTCAAATAACTTAATGTTAGTACAATTCGTGAATCTTTCATTTAAATACATACATTGAGTCATAATATAGTTTTTTCTCCAGCAAATATTTTCTAAAATCATTTATAGTTAGTTTGTTGGTCACACTTTGTTTTACTCCTTTTATTTTTTTAGTTCTTTATCAACATTATCAATTTTAGCTGAATACATTTTAGCTCGTAGACCAATGAACTTCCCAATAACTTTACCATTACATTCATTTTTCATCATTCCTAATACTTTTTTATTTATCAGTGGTAAATTGTAAACATTTTCTTTCGGATATGCAGATGTATCAAATTGATTTTTTATATCATTTCTAATATCATCATATAGGTCATTTGTTATAACATCATATATAAAAGAATCGGTATCCATATAATTGAGATTAACATTTTCACTGTACTTGGGTTTCATATAATCATAATGAAAATTATACATTTTCCATTTTGATAATTCCAAGACTGTGAAACCAATGTAAATGGGTTTATTATATTCAATTCGCACTCTACACATTTGAATGGCAACCATTTCGTAGTGAATTTGGAGGCAACTATGAAAATCAGGTTTAGCAATGAGAGCTCTAGCTCCCAATCGTTTACCTCTATTCTCCCACTCACATACTATTTTAATATCTTTTCTTTTATCAACGTTATCCATAGTCTTACCATATACAGCGTTAATTAATAATTTAAAAAAATGTTGTTCTATGATGATTATTTAAATAAATATATTTCTTCAACCAATTCGACTGATTAAATTGAATAATTCTATGAATTTTCTTTAAAATCAGTCCCTGTTGAAGACATTTGTTGATTATTGCGATAATGTATAACATAATTGGTGTTATTATTTAAATCTGTGATCAATTTTCGCTTTCCATTTTCTTGTTTTCTGAACAAAATGGAAAGTCACTATGATTGTCGTGCAGTGTAGATGGATATTCCAAGTCTACTTCCAATATGTAACCAAATTACTCTACATTATTTACATTGAAATTATCACAATCTTCCAGCCACTTGAAATTGTTAATGGGGAGATATTGAGAAATAGCATAACCATACAAACTATTTATATCTAAATATATTAGATAATTTGTCTCTTTTGTTGAATCATAATTACTAATATATTTATTATTGGCTATGGAATTTCGTTTACTACACTGAACAATACCTCCCCTAATACCTCGCACAACGAAATTGTACATATTAATATCTGTCAACAATTCCAGCTCTATTTCAGTTGTTTTGAACATTCCATCCCAAGATAAACCCGGGGTAGTATAGTATTGGCAGGGATTTAAATTGTAAATGTTTTTGCAAACTTTACGAAAATTTTCAAATACATCACAAAGTAATTTTTGACAAATCGCACACATAAAGCTTGCCAATTTTACGTTTTTTTGGTATGTGAAAGAAATTGTTTGATAGAATGTTTTAAACAAGAATGAGCTTGTGTTCCGAGAATAAACGTATTTAAACCCTAAGTTGTAGGAGAGGGGAGCTCTAGTTGGGTGAGGTAACCTTACATAAGTTATAATATTATCAAAAAATTTCAAAACCACAACTATTTAATTTAAAAAATAAAAAATATCCATATGTCTTGTTTATATTTACGTCATTGTGTAGATGTTATTCAAAATCACAAATATTTAATTAAAAAACACATATTTACGTAAATTGTAGTATACAATTACATGTATTCAAATTATTGAAACCACATACTATCCCCTCTCCTCTTATATCTTTACATATCTTCTCCTACAAGTTTTGATATAAATATCTCCGATTTTTTAATAAATGGATTCATTCTTAATCTGAGATTGGTGATTAAATATATATCAGTAATAAAATAAATAAAATGAATAGTACAAATGAAATTTTAAACAGCATCGGTGATAAGAATTATTCAAAAAATATACTATCACTGAGAAACTTTCCGTTGTATCAGGCTTTGGAATTCAAACGATGTGAAAGGAAGCTGACATTATATGGACTGCGAATAACGTTGGAGCTAGAGAACCATATTATTTTTTACATGAAAAATATAGCTGTATTTCTGATGATGTCATGAAGGATCTCTCATCGCGATTATATTGTATAAAAAAAGTTCCAGCTGGAATATACTATAAGATTATGTTTGAAAAGAAGTAATAAATAAAGAAAGAAACAAACACAAATAACTTTCATACATCAATAATAAAAATAATAAAAGAATACTACCTTTCATAGATATTCACATTTATATTAAAATAATGAATGAGAATAGATTTGTAGCCATCGATGTGCAAGGATTTCACATTGATAGAAAAATGCATGCAAAAGAAGTCTGCATTTCAGTAGCTGATTTTGAAAAACGAACCTTTCTCATTGAATCACCACTAAAATACTCAGATTAACTAATAAGGATAGGATTACAAATAAATGGTTGTACAATCAGTTGCATGGATTAGATTGGAATAGAGTTAGTCTGCTTTTACACAGATCAGTTTTTCTTGAAGCAACTTTTATTTTCTAGTGAGAAAGAGAGAGGAATACATAAAATATATATTCCTCTCCCGCTCTTTCTCACAGGAAAATAAAAGTTACTTCAAGAAAAACTGATCTGTATAACACAGCGTATTCACGAGACATTAACTTTGATATAAAATGAGAAAAAACGTCGGCAGAATACTAAAAACAAAATATCGAGTTTTCTCTTAATCTCATACTAGGGGAAGACGTAATTTTACTTTTCCGATAAGATTTCATTTTATGCAAATGCTCATCGAGTTAACATGTACTACTTTTGCATAATTAGTTATTTTATTTTTAATTTTTCACACAAATTTAAATTTATAAATCAATTACACACATTTATAAATAAGTGAATATTTAACACAGAAATTTTATAAAAAACATCGCTTTTCATTTATTTTAATAAACACTCACACATGCACACTATTTTATTTTCATGTACATGTGTTTTTTGACAGTTCATCTCATAAGATTGTTGTTATAAGAATTCTTATAACAACGCTCTCATAAAAATTCTTATTGAAATGAGATAACACTAATTTGAAGTCTACACGTAACATAATTCTCTCTGCGATTGAATTTGACAATCTCATCTTACAAATTATGTTACGTGTAGACCTCAAGTAAAAGCAGACTTAATAAAATACTTAGTAGTAACTATGAGAAAAAGAGGAGAAGAGTACCCTGTTGTATATGTTGAAGGTCTTGAAAAAGTGAGATGGCTAAAAGAACTACTTAAAGGGGAAATAGAAATGTGTATAATTAATTTGGATGATATGAATTGCCCTAATATAAAACTTTATATAAAAAGAATGCTTTTATAAATATTTGTGAAAATCATAATAATAGCAATTTTAATCAAGTATGTGCTGACAAAAATGTAATTTTACTAAGAAATTTTATTAATTTGTGTTTAAATAAAGAAAACATTTAAAATTTATAATATTATTTTACTTGTTCCTTACACTTTATACAGACTACATATCACCGTTAAAATTTTTCTTAAAATGATATCACCAGCAGATTTAGAAGAACTTTTGGGAAAACATGGTAATCAGATGGAAGAGCAACATATAGATTTATTTCTAAAACTCATCAACGAATTAAGAATGTATAATTACATAAATAATCCATTTGTATATGTTAATAATATCTTACATAAATATTATTGTGAAAATACTCATTCACAATCTCTTAACATTTGTAGTTGTAAAATATTTTATGAACAATATTTGTTAACAGGCAGGCTTTTCAATCTTTACAAACGTATTTTTAATTATTCTCCCTCTACTCACACACATTAAGATGGACTTTGGTCCAATTTTGAAATAAAAAAACGTTTTGAAAGTCAAAAGTAAAAGATGATTTTGTGCCGGGTACATAAAACATGGTTAATATTCGACAAAAAATACAAAAGTTACAAAGCAATAAGTGAGAATGTCGATTTTTTTGTAAAAAACAGATTTTGATAGAAAATAATATTTTGCTACAAACTAAACTTAAGTAATTTTGTATTACAGATAACTTGGGATTTTTTTACTTACTGGCTTATAACTTTCCTATTTTAGTTAGATCTTAACGACTTTATGTTTCTTATGTTCGACACAAAATTATTTTTAACTTGTAGCCTTAAACCAATTTATAAAATGTTTTTCCACCTTAATAGAGAAAATTAAAATGATGAATTTAAAAAATCTAAAAATGTACTTTTTTAATTTTAAGGCCTGCAACTTAATGAATTTCCTAAGTACATATGAAACTGTGTTATATACATACATATAATCATAGGAATGGAGTGTATTTACAGATTCCCGCTTTCCCACTTTTTTGTCATATTTTCTTCAAAATCCTGCTTTGTATCGTTCTTGTCCCGCTTTTTGCAAAAAGCTTCTGGTAACGTTAGTTATAAGACTAGAAGAAGCATAACTTTAAATTTCTAACGACCACTCTAATGTACATGCATACATGTATATACCCAGGAAACAATTTTGGCCAACATATCTAACATCAGAAAAAATCTGAGACCTTACCAGACAATCAACCGAGTTGTCTAAAATTCCCTCAGACATTTGGCGAAGCAGTAGGCAGTTTTCTGGTATGACATTTCTGCACATTGTCTGATCCGATTAATATCAGAATAGTCTGCACATTACCCGAACACAATTTAATTTCCCTTAAGGCATTTAACAGAGTAGTCTGCACATTTTCTGATCTACGTCTTACGACTTTTAGCATTCACTTCTGCACATTGTCTGATTTTAGTTTTTCGATACAATTCTCATTTATCTCTTGAGTTTGTAAGCACAAATATTTGAGTTTTTAAACTTATAAAATATGGGTAAATGTTCGGTGATGAGCTGCTATAAGCAGCACAACAATGCATGGAGAATTTCAAAGGACATTTCTGATAAGCACCGACCGACTTTTCTCTGATATTAATACGCCAGGACGTAAAACGTATAAGTTAAATCGGAAAATTTTCTGATGTTTTGTCAGACATTTTTCCGACATTTATAAGACATGTCGAAAATTCCTTTAGAATTTCCTTAGGAAATTCATCGAAATTCGTACAGAATTCTGTTAGACCTGTCGGTATAGTTTTTAGAATTTCCTCAGACAAAGAGATCCGGTTTCTTGTCAACCACTCATATGATTTTCGGTACGTTTTCTGACCGACATCGGATACGAATTCGGCATCTTGTGCAGACCTTCTGACCGACTTCGGACCGAAATCGGCAAAAATTGTTTGCTGGGTATAAACAAGTTTTGTATTTTTGTATGTGCATTAGGCCACCATGATATGTATGGAATCTGCAAAAGTCTTGTTTTTCCGCTTCCCGCTCATTTTCAGTTGAATTGAGGGTAAAAATTACGAAGTGTGCAAATAATATGTTTCTAAAGTGTTAACCGACCAGTCTGTTTTGATTTAAAGCTCAACAATTTCCAATAGTACCCTGAAAAGGAATAAGTTTTAGTTTGGCTATAACTCTAAGGGCCATTATTACAACTTGACAATAGCTAAAAGCAGGCTTTTGTCGGACGGATAAACAGTTTATCATTATTAAAAATTTACTTTAACCTACCAGAAAGGATGCACCTGACTTTAACTTATCGCTCACTTTCATTTAAAGTAAAGTTTTAATAAAGGTAAACCCTTTATTCGTCCGACAAAATCCTGCCTTTAGCTATTGCCTAGTTGTAATAATGGCCCTAAGACTAAAAGGTTTTACCGAACAAGTTGCATAAACTTTTTTCCTCCATTAAAATGAGAAACATTTTCTTCACCACTAGCCGTTGGCGTGAAATATGTGGTATGTCCAAAATTTTTATTTTTCTGCTCCCCGCTCATTTTTAAAAATACGAAGTGAACAAAAAATAAGTTACTATAGTATAAGCCGACCACTCCGTTTGCATTTAGCAGATCAAAATTTATCTGTTAAAAAAACTACTAATGGTCGGTCAACCGTGGGCTGAAAACTTATATGAGAAAATATTTCTCATTTTACTACCGGAAAAAAGGTCTATGGAACTTAATCGCTATAAACTTTTAGTTTAAGAGTTATAAGTAAGTTAAGCTGTATGCCATTTTAGGATATTTTTGGACCGGTCTATACTTTAGAAACTTATTTTTTCCGCACTTCGTGCTACGAGGAGCACAAAAAATAACACATATATGCAACTGTTATTTTTTCCGCTCCTCGTAGCTTGTCTTATGTACATATACATATGTATGAAGTTTTATTTTTTATGTCTCTTATTGATAAATTTACTGAATTTGTAAGCAATACTTCTCTTTTACATGTATGCCAAGTACAATATATGTATGAACAACCCAATTGTGGTTTTAAGACTATCGAAAACTATCGATAGTTATCGATAGTTTCAGACCACTACTCCAAACCTGAATTTCAGTGAGAACTGCATACTATGCTTTAAGCGTAGTATGTTCGAAATTTTGCATTTATTTCTAAACGGAAAAACAGTTGTGTAGAGAAATTTGTTTTCATTCAGGCAAATTCACTTAAATTTATTCATTTTAACGTGCAAAACATAAAAACTTATTGAGTTAAGAATTTTTAGCCGAACTTTATGGTTTTTATCCAAAGTTACTTAATTAGTTTGGCTTAAGTTCATTTTCAATTTAATATTTCGATCAAATTATTTTTTGTTTAAGAAAGAAAGTTTAAAGCATGTAAATATTGAACATTCAAAGAAAATTTTTTCTTTGCTCTATATGCTCTATTGCTCTATATTTTTATAAAAATTGTAAATAAAATTAAAATTACTTTTACTTTTGACGGCCCTTTTCACAATGTATGATTAAAAGTTAACGTGTATTTTAACGGCTAGTTTTGTATGCCGAACATGCCAGTAGTAGGGAACTGGGCTGTTGGCCCCACAGTAGGCCGACATTGCACAAAATTCACTCACTAACTCACTTTGAAGTTTTGCCAAAATTTTAGAATTTGGGTAATTAAAAATTGAAATTTTAAAATTTTAATTGTTAAATAAACAAATGTGTAATTTGATACCCGTGGGAAAAAAAGAGATGAAAGTGCCCTGTAGGCAAAATGTGTATAGTGAAGATTGTGAAAAATTGTAGTGTGAGTAATGCTTTTTGGTGTTATAGACATTTAGGGTGTGGTTCTAATGGGGTGATATTGAGACATTGGGTAGTGAGTTTGGAGCTTGGGAGTATTGGCTAAGTATAGACAATGTGGTTCTTATGGGGTGATATTGAGAGGGTAGTGTTTTAGATTATATGTGGAAATAAAGAGTGTAGACAAGTTTGGTGACGTTGTCGACTTGGGTTCCTGCGGGGTTTATTGTGTTGCTATTATTATTTTTTAGTTCTTGATAATTTTTTGTGGTGCTTGTGTTTACATTTAAAATGTAGTTGTGTTAATTTTAATATGTATGCATATACATACGTACATACAATAAGCGTTTACTTTTTGTTTATAATATTTTTTTTTTTGTCAAGTGGGGGTATTTTTTTTCTTTTGCATCAAATAATCGCATGATGGTTTGGATTTGTAGTTGTGTTTTTTAGTATGACAGATGGTCTGAAATGTTTGTTTACGTTAAATATGCATGCTTAATCTTGTTGGTGTTTTTGTTTATTCAGGTGGATGTGTTGGAGAATGAGTCATCATCCTAATTTTTTGTTTGTTGGTGGGGATTGGTTAGAGGTTGTGTTTACATTAAGAGTCTGTACAAGTGGATTGATGTCTACCCATCTTGTATATTTCTTTGAACATTCTACTCCACAGTAGGGCGACATTGCACAAAATTCACTCAAAATATTCCTTTGCAGTTTTGCCGAAGTTTTAAAATTTGGGTAATTAAAATTTGAAATTATAATTGTTAAATAAACAAAAGTTTAATTAGATATGCGTGGGGAAAAAAGATAAATGTGTATGTCTGTGTCTGTGTTGTGTGAGTGTGTCTATGTGATGTATGTACGTTGTGATCGATCTAGTATCTGTATAAATTTTGTTGTTTGTGAGTTGTTGTTGTTTATATATGTAAGTATATGTGAGGTTGTTTTTATGTCTGGATGTATGTACATATTACAATTCTCTTTTATTATTTTTGTGTTTGATAGGTCAAATTTGAATTTCACAATATTACGCAATTTGAATTTTACAATGTGTTGTCCTTGATTTTGTGCTGATCGTGCGAATTCTTGCTGTTGCTATGTATATGAATTTCATCATATTTCTACATGTGGATTGATGTCTGTCCGTGAGAATATATATTTGTGTATGTGAGATGTTCATAGCTTGATGTTTTTTTCAATTTTTTAGTGTAAGTACGGGGGGGGGCGTGAGAACTTCTGTCTGTCTGTGGGAATTTCTATATGTCTGAATGTAGGAATTTGAGTTTGTCCATGATTTGGAGGTATGTTGTTAAAATAGTTTGAATTGTTTTTGTGGGCGACATGTGATGTACATATCGCACCTGTTCATCAAAAGTAACACAACTCAAAAAATTCTATTTTCCACTTTTTTGAAGGAAACAGTGTATGATTACCATATCTAACCACTGTAAAAATTTTGGTATTGTATTATTTTATTGAAATACTATTGAGTTTCCTTTACAACGGTATATGTGTTTATAACAATAATACCATTATATTGGTGCAATTAGTTTTTTGCCTCTACTGAAAACTTGTAAATTTTGAGTTGTGTTACTTTTGATGAACAGGTGCGATATGTAGTATAAAATATTCTCATGTATGTGACCTTCCAAATTTTTTTTGTATGTTTATGGTAAAATCCGTTTATTTACATATGTGTTTTATAATACTGTGGACGATGAAATTTTTTTATTTTGTCAAGCTTATCTTTGTTCTATGTATGTTAAATTCAATTTGTTTATATTTAAAGTCTTAAAATGTTTTGTTTCTATTTATTTAAGCGTGTCCGTCCATTTCTGACTCAACGTCAGTCGGTTGGTGAACGGTTTGTATATTTTCATTATGTGGTTATGGAAGTGTGAGAGGGGAGGAGGAGCTGTGTTAAGTTCTACTAAATGTTCTGAGTACGCAATCGCATGGGTATGAAATATGCCAATATGTTTACATACTTATGTACATATCTACAAATTTATTTGATGTATGCATGTAAATGCATACAAATAAGTGTTTGCTCTATGTTTGTATTAATGTTTTTCAAGTGAGAACTTTTGTTTTTTTTGTTGCAAAATATTCGCATGATCGTTTGGATTTGTAGTTGTGTGTAGCTAATAACTATGCTGATACATTTTATTTGAAATTTGAGATATTTATTTTGTTTGCAGATGTTTTTTTTATGTACAAGTGCATATCAGTTGTTCAATATTTTGGGACCATAGTATTGATAACCAGAGTTTTTGAATAGGGTTAATGAACTTGTGATGGATATTTTGATTTCTTTATTTTAATGTAACAATTGTAGATAGATGTTAAGGTGACATTATTATTTTATGGGGTTTTGTCTGTCCGACTATTCCTTTATTTATTTAAGAATCAGTGTTTCGTATTGCTAGACAAAGGAATTTGAATTTCACAATACATAGTATAAATTTTATTATATGCTATGTAGTTGAGTGTGTGTATACGATATATGTCTGTTGTGATCGATTTAGTATCTATATAAATTTTGCTATTTTGTAGGTTGTTGTTTATGTATGTATGTATATAAATTTCTTTTTGAGGTTGTACATATTAATTTTTCTTTTAAAATTTTTTATCTACATATTCTTAATTCTGCTGACTTGGATATTTTTGTTTATCATTTGAACTGTACAGATAAAGATTGTATAGTCTTGAGCTTGTAGTGGTAGTTGTTGTGCATTTACATCACTATTTTTTATCACTTTGTGTGATTGTTTTACAATGAGCTCTACACGAGGACCAGAAGATTAATTTTTTAGGAGGAAGTCATGGGAGGTTTTCATGACACAGGAAATTTATTTTAGTATTCGGCGGTTATATTTTTGAGGGCGAAAGGTCTATCAATATACTTATTACGTGTTTGTTGTTCTTTAATTTGAATGCTTATACCTATACATGGAAGACAGGAACATTAATTATTTCTATCAAATTTACATCCGATATTTTTAATAATATTAATGCGTTTATTTGATATACAAAGATATTTTATCAAGTAGGGATTTTATAAGTTAACTTTTCTTTTGACCGCTGGAAAGTAGTATATGGTATTAGTATGCTGTGATCGATAGATAATCTAGGGTAATTGAATAGTTTAGGGAAGCATATTAGTTTCAATATCCACCATCGATTATTAGCTAACAATTCATTTTTAGCAAAAATTTTTTATTAAAGAATGCCGTCGGAAAAAAGATTTTGAAATAGTGTGTGTGAATGAAAGAATATAGCTAAAAGGTTGTATGCTTTAGCCCTTGTCTTACAGATCGTTTTTTATTGTTTTGAAGCATATCAGGATTATTATGTATGCAGTACTCGATCTATGTTTGCTGGTTAAATTATTATATTGATACCTACTCACGTGCCTACTACATTTACAGAGTTTTAATAATTGTCTTTGTTGTTGACGTTTTTAATAATAATATCCGTTAAACTTTCATTTTATTGACAATTTCAAGTAAATATATTATAAGGTGAAGAAGTAACATTGGTTTAAAAGTGAAAGAAAGAAACATGATTAGGTTATATCTCTTATTTTGAAAGCGTGTATTATTCTAATATTCTGATAAAGTTAATATATATATATATATATATATATATATATATATATATATATATATATATATATATATATATATATATATATATATATATATATATATATATATATATATATATATATATATATATATATATATATATATATATATATATATATATATATATATATATATATATATATATATATATATATATATATATATATATATATATATATATATATATATATATATATATATATATATATATATATATATATATATATATATATATATATATATATATACATATATATATATCCGTTTTCGATTCCATAAATACGCAATCACTGCTGATATTGAGAAAATGTATCGTCAATTTTTAATTGACGAAAATGACAGGAATTTTCAATTGGTCCTTTGGAGAGAGAATCCATCTGATAATTTAAAGATGTTCAGATTGAACACGGTTACATATGGCACTGCCTCTGCGCCATTTTTGGCCATAAGATGTTTGATTCACTTGAGCAATTTATACAAAGAGACTTTGGCAATTGGTTCGAAAGTTGTTCGAAGTGATTTTTACGTTGATGATTTGCTTACTGGAGCTGAAAGCTACCAAGACCTAATCAAAATTCGTAACCAGGCAACTGAAATTTTAAGTTCAGCTGGTTTAAATCTTACAAAATGGTTTTCAAATCATCCGGAATTTATAAATTCGTTACAGAATGAGAAACTATTGCATAGTGATTCTGATGCTGCTAAAGCTCTAGGCATACATTGGGCTCCGAAGAATGATATATTCAAGTTTCATTTGGAAGATAATTTTCAAGAATTAAAAGCTACAAAAAGAAATATATTATCAGTTTCTTCTCGATTATTTGATCCTCTCGGACTCTTATGCCCATTAGTAACAAAATCCAAAATATTATTGCAAGAACTTTGGATTCAAAAGCTTGACTGGGATGAGTCAATTCCTATGCGACTAAATACTTCATGGGAAAATTTCAAATCTAATTTACTGGAAATTGATTCAATCACAATCCCAAGATTCGTGAACACAACGTCTACAGCAAAAATTCAAATTCATGGATTTGCTGATGCCTCTATTCGAGCGTACGGTTGTTGCATCTATATTAGAAGCTCCGAATCAAATAAAATTGTTTCGAGACTACTGACGGCTAAGTCTAAAGTTGCTCCACTCAAGACAAAATCTCTTCCGAGACTTGAGTTATGTGCTGCACACCTACTGGCTAAATTGTGGAATCGAATTAAACTTATGATGAGCTTTGAAATTGAATCTGTTCATTTCTGGACAGATTCAGAAATCACATTACATTGGATTAAAACTCATCCATGTCGCTGAGATCCAAGAATGGTCAGATCAAGTACCTTGGCGCCATGTGCCAACTAAGCAGAATCCAGCTGATGTCGTTTCAAGAGGATGTGATGTTAAAGAACTAATAAATTCAATTTGGTTTGAAGGACCTTCGTTTTTGTTAAGCGAGTGTTCTTAGTGGCCTGTTAACGAACATTTCGAGTTAACAGAGAATCAAAGGTTGTTAGAAATGAGAAAAGCCAATGTATTTCTTGATGGATTCAAGCACAAATTTTAAAATTTCGGCAAAACTTCAAAGGAATATTTTGTGTAATGTCGGCCTACTGTGGGGCCAACAGCCCAGTTCCCTACTACTCTTGCCGTTAAAGTATACGTTAACTTCTAATTGTACATTGTGAAAAGGGCCGTGAGTCTGATGAAAGGCTAATTAATTCTATGAAAAATCCTGAACTATTATATAATAAAATCTTAGTCCTTTATAAGAACAAGCTTAAATGAGCAGCTGTTTGGAGTTCTATAAGCATAGTTCATAAAGTATACTTATCGGCGGACACATGACACAACAAAGCAACTTTTTTGGTAAGTCAGCGTTCAGACGATGCAAGTCTTATTGATCAGCTTCTTATTCAGCTGTGAGAAAGACAGAGAAATGAATACAAATTTCTCTTTCTCCCAGCTGAATAAGAAGCTGATCAATAAGACTTGCAGCGTCTAAACGGCGACTAATTGTTATCTCAACAAATGTATGTAAAGCGATTATTAAAATGTGATTGTGTTTGTAAATTATAATAAAATATGACATCTTGCTTACCGATCATATGGGTCGTTGCATATACCTTTTAATCGGACTTATAATTAGATTTACCAGGATAGAAATATTTACAGCCTAGCCCACGATGTCGATCGACAGCTCTAGCGATTGACGACAAGTCACTCTGTTGGGCCATATTAATAATAATAATAATAATAATAATAATAATAATAATAATAATAATAATAATAATAATAATAATAATAATAAAAAATAGTACTACCAGTAATATTATTCACCACTAATTCGTTGCACTGTTGTAAACCCTAGCAAACCCTCTGTGCTTACAATGTAAAATGTAACGGGTTTGCTGAAATAAAAATAATGGCTTTTTTTATACATAATAAAACCAATTGCAAAGTATTAACCGAACAATTAAGTCGTGTTTTCATTCGCAAAAGATTTTCACAAGTGCCCATTTTTTTAAAGTTAAATTAAAAGTTATTTAATTCTCGTTGTTCCTAAAAACTATTAGGAAAAAACATTTTGGCGCCCGAGCAGGGACTAGTGGAAATCAATTAAATTGATAAATTAATTCAATTTTAATAAAAACTTGAACATTAAAAAATTTTTATAAATTAATTAAAAATTTTTTGTGTTGAACAAACAATTAAAAGTGGAGTGCTGTGTACAATAAAAATACAAACATATTACACAAAACAAACACAAACAATAAACAGGATTTCAAAAATATAAAGCATAAAAAAAACACAAAACAAAAAGTGAAAAGTTTATTAACAAAATACTTACAAATAAAACAATCACACAAACAAAAACATTTTTACAACATCAACAACAAAATCAATACACATCATCATCCATATCATCTTCGGTGGAAGCCTTTGTCCAGATGCCCCGTTGCCGTTGCATCATCTGTAGAGCCGAACGTAACCAGGGGAGTAATTCCGAATCTGATCAAGAGGTAACAAGTGTCAAAATTATTTGTGTTCATACACCCTTAAATTTGTAAATTAATCAAATTTAAGAGATTTTTGTAATTTATTCAAAAATTAATCTCGCTTTGCAAGTCGAACACAATAAATATTTTTTACACTTCAAACGTTGTGAAACAATTTATTTATTTAATATTTATATTAAACAAAATCCACCCTTAAAAGTGAAACGAATCGCAAGTGTTTTTTGTGTTTATATTAAAACAAGAATACATACGCACAAACATAAATTATTCTCTCTATTAGTAAGAGAATTTAACATTTTATATTGTTACCGTCGGCATTTTAATCGCGTTAAATTAAATTTAATTGCATTAAAAAATACACGAACATATTCGCGAGTGTTAATTTTAATTCTTTTAAATAAATTAATTAATTATATTTTCACTTTTCTTTCATACTTTTATTCGTTGTTTGTCAATTTATTAAGATCAGTGTTCTATTCCGTGCGTTCCTATACCACTTGTAATAATTTACATTACAACAGCTGTTACAGTGTAGTGCGTTTACACTAGCATCGAAAAGTTAATTTTCATACAAATTGAAATTAAACAGTATTTTCAGTGTTTACACTAGCTTCGAAAATTTTCATTGCTTATTATTGCAAATAATAGTTAATATCGAGCGTGTTCACACTTACAAGTTTATCGTTAACTTTCGTCAAATTAACGTAACAGCGATTTTTCTTGGTGAAATAAATATTTTCAGTTACCAAAGGCTGTTTGAAGTGGTGAACGTAAAATTAAATAAATTATTTTTAATTTCGGAACAATCTGATCATAAATTAGTAAATTTGAAAGGAACAATAATACAAATTTCGAATAGTATAAAACCGAATATCGTGTACACGGCGAGAGATTAAAATATTTTATATCTTGTAATCCAAAGCAAAGTCATTCTTTTTCGTTTATATAGATTTCAGCCAATAATTTATTTTGGTTATTTTGATTTTTGCTTTGAGGAATTAATTTAAATAAAATGACGGGAAAAAACGTCAATGTTCTCCTTCTAGATCGGAAACATTGGAGACATTGCTTCCTAAGAAAGAAAAGGTAGTGAAGAATATATCGCGAATTCGACAGTCTATTATAGATAAGACTATTTCATTTAATCCTATTGAACTCGAATGTCGCTTAGATATTTTAACAACATATATTGACCAAGCAATGAAGCTTCAGTCTGATGTGGAAAATTTGGATCCCGATAATGATGACAGAGCTGAGCTTGAGGATATTTGTGTGACCACAAAGTCGTTGTTTTTTAATCTGCTAAGTAAAAGGAGACAGTCAACTGTACCTGAGTATAAGAATTTTATGAGCTTCTTTGAGAATTTGGTCCACAATGATCCGACGTTGACAGACATTGAAAAATTTAATCATTTAATATCATGCTTGTCCGATTCAGCTTTGGGTACAGTAAAAGCATTTCAGATTTCTGAAGAAAATTATCCCAAAGCACTAGCCAGTTTGAAGAAGGTTTATGACAATGAATGTCTTATCTTTTTTGATAACATAGCCAAACTTTTTGATTTGCCAGAAATCACTAAACCTTCAGCTTCTGCTTTGCGAAGCATGATAGATACTGTTTCTGCCATATACGATTCCTTGTTATCAATAGGTGATGACAAGAAAATAACTAATGCCATTCTTATACATTTAGTGATGTCAAAAGTAGATCCAGTCACCAAATCAAAGTGGGAAGAACAGCTTGACTTTGAAAAGCTCCGTTTGTGGTCAGACTGTGAAGCCGCCTTGAACAAACGATATCAGCATATCTCAGCGGATGAATCTTCAAGTTCAAGACCGAGGTTTAATAAAAATAAAACTGATAACTTTAACAATAAAAATACTAGGACATCATTAAATTGCACGAAATCCAAACAATATGCTGGCAAGTCTTTATTCTGTAAATCGAATCAACACATGGTTAATAACTGCCCTTCTTTTACTGCCGAGCCTTTTGCTAAAAGATTTGATTTTATAAAATCTGTACCGGCATGTATTAATTGTTTAAAAAAGGACACACAGTAGCAAGATGTTCGTCATCTAAGTGCAGAGTATGTAGTGGATCTCATAATTCGCTATTACATAGATACAATTAGGCCTGCCACCCGTACTTTATAATAAAGTATAGTACGTTATTTCGGGTAATTGTACTTTATACTTTATGAGAACAATATAGTACGCGAAAGTACTTTATTTCGCATGATTTAATATATCTAGAATTCAAATTAGATTCAGGTTATTAGTCAGTCAGGTTATATAGATCACTTTAATCGAACCAGCTTTTGACTCTGGGAAGTATACATCGAAAAACACAAAATTAGCGTTATCTGGAAATAGTCGAAATGAACATTTTTTCTTTACTTTTCTTGTGATAAGCATATCCTAATCTCTCTAAAAAATGCATTAGAAACTTTATACATTTTGCTGTTAAAACAGTGTAATGTTGGCTTGCCTGAAACTAGTCTTGAACTTAAGACCTCAGGGTTTTTTGTCAAACTGTTGTCTTCACCGGAACTGACTAGCGAAATTAGCACGCATTTTTTAGTATTTATTTATAAAGCCTTAAAATAGCTGAATAGACGGTTTGATTTTAAAAACACAAATTTGTTATTTACAATTTGAAATATAAATTTAAAAAGCAATGTTGAATTGGATAGTGGGAGGTATGAATAAAAAAAGTGTTTGATTTTTACTTAAAAATTTGTGTTAAAACTCAAAAATTCTTAGTTTTATATTCAATAATTTCCAGAATATTGTATTTTAAAACAAATTTTTAAGTAAAAAGCAAATACTTGTTTTATTCATACTACCCAATAATTTAAATCTGAAAAAAACTTAATATAAATATGGATGATCTTTGTGGAGAAATTGCGTTATTAAACAAACTTTATGATCAGATACACAGTTCTGAAGGTTTTGAGGAATTATCTAATGCAAGTAAATAGCAGCTAGTATTTAATAAGAATGATGATCAGGGTGACCGTTGAAAATTTTCAAAAAGTGGCACAAAAAGGGGATTTTGAGGAAAAAAGTGGCACTAAAAAGGGGATTCTCCGAAAAAAGGGGCAACTTCTTCAAACAGGAAATAATTAAACCAAATCCTTGTATTGGATGAATGAGTTTTCAGCACCAACGAAGTACGCCACTTGCTAACGAATTATTCTGACACAACACGTACACACATACGTGGTTATACCTGGCTCCGAGGGATGTGCCCAAATATGGCCAAAATCTCTTAGAGGCAGCTAAAAATTGCCTTAAGTTCAATTTTCAAAGTTTTGTAAAAAAAAATCAAAAATACAATTGAGAAATGAGACTTATATCCTCGAATAGTGTGGATCCTTGGCTCCAAAGAAAGATGTGCCCAAATATGGCTGAAATCCCTCAGAGATCAGCAAAAATTTACTTAAGATAAATTTTCAATGTTTTGTAAAAAAAATCACAAATATAATTGATAAATTAGACTTATACCCTCAAATTGTGTGGATCCTTTGCTACAATATTCATTTGGTCCAAATGGCCAAAATCCCTCATAGATCACAAAAAAATTGCCTTAAGTTCAATTTTCAAAGTTTAGTAAAAAAATTCACAAATACAATTAAAAAATGAGACTTATATCCTCGAATAGTGTGGATCCCTGTCTGCAATTTCCATTTGGTACAAATGCGTTACATAGAAATATGTTCCTGAAATTCCTCAGAGATCACCCGGTGTCGGGCAGAAAACAAGTTCAATATAAACACTTTTAAATAGTGGACCAATATGGCCTATAAAAGGCGCAGTTGTCAGGGAACAAACATAAAAATACTAACAAATTCATAGTACTCTCTCTTTATTTATATCGGTGAAAAATACTTGCTTTTATAAGAAATGACTATGATGCCATGCCACACAGTTTGATTGTTTTTTAAGTTTTAGACTAATATTCGCATTAAATCGAATCGTTTTAAATAGAATCGTTCTTTGCTCTCCTGCAAATAATCAGCCCTGTTCTATAAACGGAATCCGAGTAAATTTTTCATTTTCAAAACGAATTAATATTTTTGGTGTTCTCAAACCGAATTCACATAGTTTTATTCGTTTTAAAATCGAGTAAACAAACCTGCTCGTAAGTAAATCGAATGCCATTTTTCCTTAAGAAAATTTTCCAAATGGTAAAAAAAGCACTTCGTACTTAAAGTTCTGTATATAAAATGTTTTATGATGTTTTTTCGATATTTTCAACATATAAAATTTTTATTTATACTCAACTTCTACTGAAGTAAGTCGAACAATTTACGGAACACCAAATTAAAAATCATTCGGTTTTGAAAATAACTCGTTTTAAAATCGACTCGGTTTACAGCACAGAGCGCAATGTATTTTGTAGCATACGTGGTTATTTTACTATTTCATAAGACTTACTTGGTTTACTATTTCATAAGACTTTATATATAATAGATTTAAAAGACATATTGTTGTATGAATATTTTTTTATATAAACAGTTTCGTACTCAAGACCAAACTCATATTAAAACAAAAAGTATCTGTTGATATTGTATGGCAACCTTGCCAACGTGTATGTTTCTGTTTTACTACATTCCTTCAGAGTGTAAATGTGTTTTACTTTACTTTTCATTTTTATTCCCTTTTCAACTTTTGAACAATAAAGACTAGTTTAGCTTTACTTAAGCATATTCGTATTTTAATTACAAAGAACAACAGTATCACTTCATAAAAAAGGTGCATAATATATCAAAAGGTGGCAAAATTAGGTGATTTTAAAAAAGGGGCACTAAAAGTGGCAAGTCAGTTGAAAAAGTGTCAAATTACCACTTTAGTCACAAAACGGTCACGCTGCTGACGATAAATTATTAAACTTGTATAAAGTAATTTCACTTTTACTTTCTATTCCAGCCACGTCAGCATTCACAGAAAGTTTTTTCTGTAATAAAGAGCAAATGACGAGACGAAAGAAGCAAAACGTCTTTGAATCTGATAAAAATGAATTAAATATTTACTTTAATTTAAATATAGACTGTAAAGATGCTGTGCAATTGTTTAGAAATGATAATTGTTTGATAAAACTTGCGAAAAGCAATAAAAAATACGGTTTTAAATATTACAATAAAGAGAAATAAATTGTACTTTATTTTTATACTGTGTACTTTTTTTCTTAACCTTTAATAACCAATGTACTTTAATTGGCATAAAAAATGGTGGGAACCCTAGATACAATACAAGTTCTGGTAATTCAAATAACGACTCTGAGCAGCCGTCTACCAGCTAGAGCGCTTTTAGATTCCGGTTCTCAACCAAACTTGATTACCGAGGAACTTGCACAGCTACTTCGATTAAAAAGAGAAGGAGGCAGATTAAAGTTAAATGGCATAAGCGAAACAAATTCGATTTCGAAATCGTGTATAAATTTGACTGTCACGTCGAGGGTTAATTCTACCCAATTTACTTCTAAGTTTTGGGTATTGAATTCAATTACGAATTTGCAACCTGATCATAAATTAAACACAACTAGCTTGAATATTCCTAAAAATATAGAATTAGCTGATCCTTTCTTTCACAAACCACAAAAAATTTATTTACTAATTGGTGCGGAAGTTTTCTTTGAATTAATGTGTATTGGCCAAATCAAGTCGGGCCCGAGCCTTCCAATACTACAGAAAACGTCGCTTGGTTGGATTGTTACTGAAAAGTATAATCAATCAAAGGGCTCGTCGAATAGCAAAGTTTTTCATATAACTACTTCAGTAGAAAACGAGAGCAATATTGATTCAATAGTTAGGAAATTTTGGGAATTAGAAGAAATTCCAAGCGAATCAACAAAAATATATACTGAAGAACAGCAACAGTGTGAGGACAATTTTAGAAATTCGATACGACGCCTAATGTCAGGGCGCGTTGCCTTTCAAATCTGATACAAAGTTATTAGGTTCATCTTTTGAAACTGCCAAAAGACGATTCCTCTCTTTGGAACGACGACTTTCCAAAGATGATGTTATGAGACGAATGTATCATGATTTTATGAAAGAGTATTTCAACTTGGGCCATATGTCACTTCAGGACAAAATGCCTGATTGTGCTCACTATTTTATTCCACACCAATGTGTGTTGCGACTTCAGAGTACAACTACTAAACTTCGAGTAGTTTTTGATGCTTCATATAGAACTTCTTCGCACGTATCACTTAAGGATTTGTTAATGGTTGGTCCCACAGTTCAAGAAGAATTATATTCTACATTGATCCGTTTTCGATTCCATAAATACGCAATCACTGCTGATATTGAGAAAATGTATCGTCAATTTTTAATTGACGAAAATGACAGGAATTTTCAATTGGTCCTTTGGAGAGAGAATCCATCTGATAATTTAAAGATGTTCAGATTGAACACGGTTACATATGGCACTGCCTCTGCGCCATTTTTGGCCATAAGATGTTTGATTCACTTGAGCGATTTATACAAAGAGACTTTGGCAATTGGTTCGAAAGTTGTTCGAAGTGATTTTTACGTTGATGATTTGCTTACTGGAGCTGAAAGCTACCAAGACCTAATCAAAATTCGTAACCAGGCAACTGAAATTTTAAGTTCAGCTGGTTTAAATCTTACAAAATGGTTTTCAAATCATCCGGAATTTATAAATTCGTTACAGAATGAGAAACTATTGCATAGTGATTCTGATGCTGCTAAAGCTCTAGGCATACATTGGGCTCCGAAGAATGATATATTCAAGTTTCATTTGGAAGATAATTTTCAAGAATTAAAAGCTACAAAAAGAAATATATTATCAGTTTCTTCTCGATTATTTGATCCTCTCGGACTCTTATGCCCATTAGTAACAAAATCCAAAATATTATTGCAAGAACTTTGGATTCAAAAGCTTGACTGGGATGAGTCAATTCCTATGCGACTAAATACTTCATGGGAAAATTTCAAATCTAATTTACTGGAAATTGATTCAATCACAATCCCAAGATTCGTGAACACAACGTCTACAGCAAAAATTCAAATTCATGGATTTGCTGATGCCTCTATTCGAGCGTACGGTTGTTGCATCTATATTAGAAGCTCCGAATCAAATAAAATTGTTTCGAGACTACTGACGGCTAAGTCTAAAGTTGCTCCACTCAAGACAAAATCTCTTCCGAGACTTGAGTTATGTGCTGCACACCTACTGGCTAAATTGTGGAATCGAATTAAACTTATGATGAGCTTTGAAATTGAATCTGTTCATTTCTGGACAGATTCAGAAATCACATTACATTGGTTAAAACTCATCAATCCTCGCTTACTACTTTCGTTGCAAATCGTGTCGCTGAGATCCAAGAATGGTCAGATCAAGTACCTTGGCGCCATGTGCCAACTAAGCAGAATCCAGCTGATATCGTTTCAAGAGGATGTGATGTTAAAGAACTAATAAATTCAATTTGGTTTGAAGGACCTTCGTTTTTGTTAAGCGAGTGTTCTCAGTGGCCTGTTAACGAACATTTCGAGTTAACAGAGAATCAAAGGTTGTTAGAAATGAGAAAAGCCAATGTATTTCTTGCCGTAGAGGATTCACAAAGTTGTTTGCTGAATCTAATAGAAAAATACTCCTCATACAAAAAGTTGTTACGAGTAACGTCTTTTGTGTTCAGATTTATCGATATTCTGAAAAATACGCACAATCAATAAGAGTTTTGTACCTACTGCAATCGAACTAAAATGGTCATTCTATCGACTTGTAGAGACAATCCAGAAACCTACTTTTTCTGAGGAGATATCGAAGTTACAAAAATCTCTTGTCTTGCCTTCAAATATTCAAAGATTGACACCATTTATTCATACTTTTACTGAAGAGAAGCGAACATTTTCACTTATAAGGGTAGGTGGGAGACTGCTGAATGCAGATTTGAAGTATAATACCAAATTCCCACTTTTATTACCGAAAAGAAATAGCTTTGTCACACTCTATTTGCGGAATCTGCATTTCGAAAATTGTCATGCTGGCACAAAAGCACTTATCGCTCTTTCGCGTGAAAATATTTGGTTAATCAACGCGAAAGAAGAATGCAGCAGAATAGTTCATAAGTGTGTACATTGCTTCCGCTATAAACCAAAACTTATGTCCCAAATAATGGGCAATCTTCCCACTAATCGAGTGAGAGCTACTCGACCTTTCTTAATCGTCGGTGTAGACTTTTGTGGCCCTATTAACGTTTCACTACGTATTCGTGGTAGACCACCATTAAAAATGTATATAGCAGTTTTCGTGTGTTTCACTTCTAAGGCGGTACATTTGGAATTAGTATCCGACTTGTCTACTGATTCTTTTCTTCTTTCATTTAAAAGGTTCGCTGCAAGGAGAGGTCTGCCGAAGGAGGTTTTTTGCGACAACGCGACGAACTTCGTCGGAGCCAGCCGAGTTCTGAAGGAGCTTCAGGAAGCGTTCGACAGGGGTCGCCCAGCCGTCGAATCGTACGCAGCGTCGTCCGGGGTGAGGTTCAGCTTCATACCACCTCGGGCTCCACACTTCGGAGGGCTGTGGGAAGCAGCCGTCAAACAAGCGAAGTTCCTACTTCTGCGAGCCGTGGGCAATGCGTCGCTCACGCAAGAAGAGATAGGGACAATGCTCGCGGAAGTAGAGGCGGTGCTCAACAGTCGGCCCATAGCACCGCTGTCTCCAGACCCCAACGATGGAGAAGCGCTAACTCCAGCGCATCTATTAATAGGAGTGGGTCTGCGTTCGCTGCCGCCAGAATCCGCAGGAGACGTGACAGGCAAAGATGCGAAATTATGGAAGCGATGGCGTCTGCTTTGCGGTCTCAAGCAGACATTTTGGCAAGCCTGGTCACGAGACTACATCCTAGGCCTCCAAGCCAAGGCCAAGTGGCCTCAAGAGATGCCCAACCTGGGAATAGGTCAAGTGGTAATAGTCCACGAGGACAATTGCCCGCCACAACATTGGTTGACCGGGAGAGTCGCCAGCGTCGTCGCAGGAGAAGACGGCAAGGTCAGGGTGGCGGAGGTCAAGACTCGAAACGGCGTATATAAGCGCCCGATTCATAAGTTGGCTCCATTACCAGATGCTTGAAGACTTCCAGTCCTTCAATGGGGCCGGAATGTTGGGCCATATTAATAATAATAATAATAATAATAATAATAATAATAATAATAATAAAAAATAGTACTACCAGTAATATTCTTCACCACTAATTCGTTGCACTATTGTAAACCCTAGCAAACCCTCTGTGCTTACAATGTAAAATGTAACGGGTTTGCTGAAATAAAAATAATGGCTTTTTTTATACATAATAAAACCACTTGCAAAGTATTAACAGAACAATTAAGTCGTGGTTTCATTCGCAAAAGATTTTCACAAGTGCCCATTTTTTTAAAGTTAAATTAAAAGTTATTTAATTTAATTCTCGTTGTTCCTAAAAACTATTAGGAAAAAGCACACTCATTATAGTTCGTTTGAGCGACGCACTAAATATCGACTTGTCGATCGTCAAGCTTTACGTTGTTTACGTAATGCATTTACTCATTGCCAAATTAACATATTGCTACATCAAAGATTTCACAAATAAAACACTACTTTGAAAATAAACAGCGCTGAAATGTGAAAAGTGTTCCATAAAAAATGAAACTCTATGCTAATTAAACTTACTACAAATGTAAAAAAAGACGCACATATGTATGCATGTTTCAATATTGTAACATAATAAATACATATGTTTATGTGATTTATAAACATATTTTTGTTGCTAGTTCTTTTATCTAGAAAACTTCTAAAACTAATTTTTATTTAACTTTATTTTATTATCATATATTGTTATTATTATTATTTAACTTTATTTTATTATTATTATTAAATTAATAAAATTGAAACACTCTATTGTTTTACTTTTTTATTTGTCGACATCAACAACTCAAGCTTGACTTTTCATACTGGGTACTAAAGGATAGCAAGAATATACCCGCTTACATGCCTTCACTAAAGCATATGCTTCATTGGACTCGTCAACACTGTAAAATTATTCGCATTGTCAACAACATCATATACAAAAGTCGGAGAAAGTAAATACAATACACAACAGCAGCGATGATAAATGAAAAAATTCATTTCGTACCAATGAGCCTCTAAAATAGTACTTTTTCTGCTTACATAGCACTAAAATCTTTTTGAATTGTTGTAACCAAGTACACCACTCGATTTTGATTGCTTTTACGTGCTCATTGTGTCAAAGATCCAAATATGACTTTGTTTTCTACAAATATTTTTGATAAATTCTTTTTCAAATAATGGTGCCAAAAATCAAATAATTTAAATGTCAATTCTCAATGAAACTTCACTTCTGCCATATGAATTAATGGTCGTTATGCCAGACGCATCATTCGTAAAAAATTTTATCAAAATCGGAAGGGGTAGGCCCAAGATTTTACTTATATTGATTGGTTATAAATGTTTTTACCCAATGAAAAACTTGCATTTTGGTGTCTCTCGGCGGGAGCTAGATTTTGGTAATAGACCCCTAGTTTCTTAGGGTAATTTTCTTAGAAGTTTACGTAGAATTCGTTTTTGCTAGGCGCCTGTTGACAAAAACAATTGACCAACCCTAATGTACATACTTATGTACATATGTATGTTCAGTAGGCATCAACTTTTTAAAATGTATAACTCTTTAAGATTTTTCTTTGAATGTTCAATATTTACATGCTTTAGAATTTCTTTCTTAAATAAAAAATAATTTAATCGAAACATTAAATTAAAAACGAACTTAATCCAAACTAATTAAAAAACTTTGAATTTTTGCAAATATAACTTATATTACAAAAAATCGGTGTTAAAAAGGTATAACTTACAAATGTTGGGATTTTTTATTAATAAAAATTTTATATTTGCAATGTAAAATATGTACATATGTATACTGACGTAAAATATATAAATATGTATGCTGAAGAGCTTAAAAAAACATTTTTTGCTATACGTAAGGGAAGCAAAATGCCGTAAATAGAATAATTAAAATTTTTGCTTCGTATACAGCTTTTTCTTTTATTTGAAGTATACAAGTGTTTACTTCGCATTAGAAAGTGATGTTTTTGTTTCCGTAAATTACTAAAATTTTTCCAAGAGTGTTCAAAAAAATTTTTGTGGCTTTAAAGTCTATGGAGTCTACTCTTTAATTTGGTATATATGTAGTTTGTCAGGTTTTATTTCATATTGATTCTATAAGAGATTGAATTATTTCAATCAATAAAGTGTACAAGTTTTTTTTTGTTCACTGTAGATTTAGTAAAAAAATTGGCAAACAACTTTTACTTTTGAATTACATATGAGCTAGCGTACATACTTTAGTAGTAGGGAACAGTACGTTCTGCGGCCATTAAAATTTTAAAATTTGGGTAATTAAAATTTGAAATTTTAAAATTTTAATTGTTAAATAAACAAATGTGTAATTTGATACCCGTGGGAAAAAAAAGATGAAAGTGCCCTGTAGGCAAAATGTGTACAGTGAAGATAGTGAAACATTTTAGTGTGGGTAATGCTTTTTGGTGTTATAGACATTTGGTGTTATAGACATATGGGGTGATATTGAGACATTGGGTAGTGAGTTTGGAGCTTGAAAGTATTGCCTTAGTATAGACAATGTGGTTCTTATGGGGTGATATTGAGACATTGGGTAATGAGTTTGGAACATGAAAGTATTGGCTTACTATAGACTGAGTGGTTCTTACGGGGTCATATTGAGAGATTAGATAGTGTTTTAGATTATATGTGGAAATAAAGAGTGTAGACAATTTGTTGACAACGTCACCAAACTTGTAGATAAAAAAGTCGACTTGGGTTCCTACAGGGTTTATTGTGTGGCTATTGATTTGAGATGTTCAGTATTTTTTGTGGTGCTTGTATTTACATTTAAAATGTAGTTGTGTTTATTTAAGCATGTCCGTCCACCAATTGACTGGTGAAGGGTTTGTATATTTTCAGAATGTGGTTATGGAAGTGTTAGACGGGGGGTGTTAAGTTCCAATTAATATGTATGCATAAACATATGTACATACAATAAGCGTTTGCTTTTTGTTCATAATATTTTTTTTATGTCAAGTGGGGGTATTTTTTTTTGCATCAAATAATCGCATGATCGTTTTGGATTTGTAGCTGTGTTGCTTAGTATGACAGATGGTCTGAAATGTTTGTTTACGTTAAATATGCATGCTTAATCTTGTTGGTGTTTTTGTTTATTCAGGTGGATGTGTTGGCGAACTAGTCATCATCCTAATTTTTGTTTGTTGGTGGGGGTTGGTTAGAGGTTGTGTTTATATAAAAGTCTGTACATATGGATTGATGTCGTCCCATTTGTATATTTCTTTGAACATTCTACCCCACAGTAGGTCGCCATTGCACAAAATTCACTCAAAATATTCCTTTGAAGTAGTATAAATATGGGCATTCTGGCACACGTGTATTTTCCCATAAGGATCACTCCTTATGGGAAAAATACATAGAGATTGATCCCTATGTATTTTCCCATAAGGATCACTCCTTATGGGAAAAATACATAGGGATCAATCTCTATTTATGGTCCATAAGGATCAATCCAATTAGAAAAAAATATTTAAATTCTTATACATATATATTGTCCATAAGGATCAGCCCAGTTAAAAAAATTATTCTGATATATACATATTTCCATGAGGCGTAATCCAATTAGAAATTGAAAAGGAGAAATTCAAATGAAATATTTTTCGTTCATAACAAGTTTAATGAGATTCTCGGTTGAGTAATTTCACTAAAAACTAAAATGAGAACTCGATTGTTCTACACAAATTTGATATAAAAGAGCATTCAGAATTTAATTTTAGTTATTGTTCTTCAAAGTTACTTGAAATCACGTTCAACAAAATGGTAAGAATAGAGTTTTACATAATATTATAATTTTTTATTTAGTTATTATACATAAGTTTAAGAAATACATATAGAATTTAATTAATTTTTGCTTTCTTTTAGATCTATCAACAAATAATAAACATTGCCCAAGGAACGAAATCAGAATATACGAAAATTGACGATATTCCTTTAAATGAACCTTACAAAATTTTAAATTTTGAATGGAAGGTTACACAATATGGATCTAAAGTTATTGTATATTTAGAGAACAATAAGTGGTTTTATCTTCCGCAAAGAATCGTTAAATATTTAAACAGAGAGGATCCTTACTTAGCTAAAATTAATGATAAAATTTGGACAATAATTTACAAAGGACGCCAATCACCAAATGGTTCTGCAATATTCGAACTAAACTATAGCTAAATTTTTTTTATTTGTCATTAAAATTTGTATGTAGTTGAAATATATATTTAAGATAATAAATGTGTGTAGTAAGTGCAATGAAACCTGATTTTTTTACTTTCATTGTAAGAAAAAGGATAGGACAATAAAATTTATTGAAAAGTTAAACATGCATGTGCAAGACTTAAGGTTATACATATTCTATATTCGCTTTACTTTATTTTATTTTATGTATATTATTTATTCTATAAAAAGGATATGAGAAAAACTCGTAACAAAGGAAAGACAATTTAAGAAAAAAGGATGTAAAAATTTTCATATAAACTAAAATATCAATTTGTATGGAAAAAACTATTAAGACAGACATGCGCATGCATGCTTTTTTGGGCATGTCGCAGTGACAAAGGAAAAATAATTTAAGAAAAACAGGACGTAAACATTTTCAAATAAAGCAAACCAGCGCGTGCATGCTTTTATGCATGTCACAGTATGTGGGTGCGTTGACTATGTCTAATTTGTGAAAAACTCATAAGAAAGACATACGCATGATTGCTTTTCTTATGCATGTCGCAGTATGTGGGTTGCGTCGGCTAAATCTAATTTTTATTTATTCTGAGAAAAAGGATTTAAGAAAAAAGGATGTAAAAATTTTCATATAAAGTAAAATATCAATTTGTATGGAAAAAAACTATTAAGACAGACATGCGCATGCATGCTTTGAAGGACAAACAAATCTTTCTGCTTAATTGTTTAAACTCACTAATTTTCAAGGTCGTAAATGTGTTACTATGTTTTATTACTTTATTTTTCCATTTATATGACAATTTTAAAGGAAATTTTAAAAATTCCTAACAAAAAAAAAGGACAATTTAAGAAAAAGGATATGAGGAAATCAAAAGGACAATTAAAGAAAAAGGATATGTAGATGTATTCATATACATATGTAATAGTGTGTCCAGAAAAAAGTATATAATGCGGTATTTTTGCGAGCAAAATTCTAGTCTTTGAGATCATTCAAAAAAGCGATTCTTAAAAATTTTGGTTTCTCTGTTGAGTTTATAAAATTTTACATTTTATGTGATAATTGATATGTGTCGTGTCAAGAAAAAAATAAATTAAAATTTTTGTGTTTTAATTGTTTTATCAAAAAAAATAAGTAAACTTTAAATATTCTATAGTGTTGTTAAATTGATATATTTTGAATTCATACAGGTTAGTAAAATAATTTTAAAAATAGTAAATTTGCTATATAATTAAAAAATTGACTTGATCTAAAATCTTCTAACCTATGTTTAAAGGAAATCGAACGAATGAATTTTGAAGATATCATCAATTTTCTTCGGACGTTTTTTTTTTTCTAATTTTTAATATATTTTTTTTTTCTGGTTCGGTTTATTATATTTCAGGAAACGTTTGTAAAAAAAAAATAAAAAATAAAAAAAAAAAAATAAAAAAATCAGAGCTAAAATGATGTCCGATTTAGAATGCAAAGAATGCAAAAGAGCTTTCCCAACTAAGGAATATTTCAGAGAACATGAAAGAAGTCATTCTTCAAGCTCCAGCAGAAGTGTTGTAAGGCTAATAAAAAGTGCTTTTAAAAAGAGGCTTATAACACTTTTATATGAGAACAGCAATGAAGAATGCCTCCTACCAGAGGTGTTTCTGAAGGAAGCTGAGGAGCCATTAAAGAAAGAAGTTGACTACTTCTTGAATGTTAATGGCGCTCTGAAATTTAATATGGAAATATATGGGTTATATGCTAGGCCCAAAATGAGCGACTTAGAAAATACCCCAATAGAGGTAAAGCATTTTCAAACGAAAATGAAGGAAATTTTTAATACAGATGAATTTAATATTGAATATTCTACTAATATTCAAAGTATATTAACAAAGATGGAAGAGTTTCAAGAGCGGGATAGTGGTTGGACTCTTGTTCAACTTTTAAAACTTCATCTAAACTTAAATAGATACCAACCACTAAAAGGTTCTAGCTTCATACCTCTCCCGCCTAAACTGATGTTAAAAAAAGCATGTATAAATGTACAAAACGATGATGAATTTTGTTTCAAATGGGCAATTCTATCAGCCGTATCAACTCATAAAAATGCTCAACGAACTAGTAGTTATAGGATCAACATTGTTGATGAAATAATCAACATAAATGGATATTCTGTAGATTTTAGTGGGTTATGCTTCCCACTCAAAATAAAAGATATAAAAATTTTTGAGGACAATAATCCCAATATCAGTGTAAATGTTTTCGGCTATGAGATGGAAAAAGACTTAGTTGTTGGCCCATATTATAAAACAAAAGGAATAAAATCTAAGCATATACAGCTCTTGTTTTTGCAGAAAAATAACGGAGGAAATGTAATTTCGCACTATGTTTACATAAAAAATATTTCAAGGTAAGTGTAACGATTATGAATAAAATCATAAAAATTATATTATGAATAATATCATAATAATTATTTTTTATTTATTTTTATGCCTATTTTATGCAGATTGATTAGATATCAACAGACTAGGCATCATGGAAGTATTATTCTCTGTGATGACTGCTTACAAAATTTCCATAACCATCAAGACTTAGAAAAACATAGAGATCGTTGTAAAAGACAGATTGCGTATGCTCCCCAACAAGATAAGTCAATATTACAATTTAATAATTATAATAATAGTATAGATGTACCTTTTGTAATATACGCGGATTCGGAATGCATATTTGAAAATATTCAAACTTGCATTCCGAGCAGGGATATTTCATCAACAACATTAGTTGATAGACATATTCCTTATGCTATGTCGTATTATATTAAATGTAGTTTTAACGAGGATTTAAATAAGTTATGTAGCTTTAAAGGATTAGAATCCCCTAGACTCTTTATAGAGAGTTTAATTAAAGATATAAAAGATTTAAGTTATAATCATTTATCAAGGGTAAAACCAATGATTCCCCTAACTGAATTGGAAAATTTAAATTTCCTAACCAACAATATATGTCACATTTGTTCTAAAATTATTTTAGATGAATCAAAAGTTAGGGATCATTGTCATTTGAGTGGTAAATATAGAGGACCTGCGCATAGTGCGTGTAATCTTAATTACAAAGTACCGAAATTCTTCCCAGTTTTTTTTCACAATTTTTCTGGTTATGACTGCCATTTATTTGTGAAGGAGCTAAATAATATAAATGATGGCCCAATAAATATTATTCCGGTCAATAAAGAGCTATATATATATCACTTTCTAAAACTATAACTGATGACAATATTGGTAATATTGAATTTAGATTTCTAGATTCTTATAGATTTCTACAATCAAGTTTAAATGATTTAGTTAAAAATTTAGCTAAGCAGGATTTGAAAATAGTTAAATCAATGTATGGTGAAAATGAAAGTAAATTTAATTTACTTATTAGAAAAGGTGTCTTTCCATATAGTTATCTAAATTCGATCGAAAAACTTAAAGAAACTTCTCTACCGAATATAGAGAGTTTTTATAATAAATTAACAGATGAAGATTGCTCCCAAGAAGATTACGCTCATGCTAGAGAGGTATGGAGTACTTTTGAGTGTAAAACTTTAGAAGATTATTTAATTTTATATCTCAAAACTGATGTCTTGCTATTAGCTGATGTTTTCGAAAACTTTAGATTTCTCTGCAATGATATTTATAAATTAGATCCTTGTCATTACTATACGGCACCAGGACTTTCCTGGGACGCAATGTTAAAAATAACAGATATTAAATTAGAATTATTGGTAGACATTGACATGATTGCATTCATACAAAAGGGAATAAGAGGAGGAATAGTACAGTGTTCTCAACGACATTCTATTGCAAACAATAAATATATGAGTGACTATAATGTAAATCTTCCATCTAAATATTTAATGTATTTAGATGCAAATAATTTATATGGTTGGGCAATGTCTGAAGCTCTACCAGAAGGTAATTTTGAGTGGGAAACAGATATTGAAAATTTTTGTTTAGAAACTATACCAGAAGACTCAGCTACTGGATATATATTAGAAGTCGATTTGACGTATCCTATAGAAATTCATGACACTCATAATAACTTACCATTTTGTAGTGAAAATAAAAATCCTCCAAATTCTAAGGAAAAGAAATTAATTGTTGATTTAAATGATAAATATGAATATGTGATACATTATAAAAACTTACAGCAATGTTTAAAACATGGGTTGAAGTTAAAAAAAATTCATCGGATTTTGAAATTTAAGCAATCAACTTGGTTAAAAACATATATTTCATTAAACAATTTACATAGAACTAATGCGCAAAACACTTTTGAAAAAAATTTCTTCAAGTTATTAAATAATGCTGTCTACGGTAAAACGATGGAAAACGTTGACAAGCGTAAGAATGTAAAAATTGTTAATGACTGGGAAAGCGTTGGAAAGAAAATGGGTGCTCATACCCTTATTGCAAAACCAGAATTTCATTCCTTTAGCATATTTGAAGAAAACATGATAGCAGTGGAGCTAAATAGAAGTTATTCGTTTTATAATAAACCCATTTATTTAGGATTTACAATCCTTGAACTTTCAAAGTGGAAGATGTATAACTTTCATTATGATTATATACTACCAAAATATAACATCAAAGCAGATCTAAATTATATGGATACCGATTCGTTCATATACACAATAGAAACTGATGATTTTTATAAAGATATAATAAACGATATTGATACAAAGTTTGATACATCAGATTATGAAGCGAATAATAAATTTGGCATTCCACAGAAAAATAAAAAAAAATTAGGTATGATGAAGGATGAAAATAATGGTAAGATAATGAAGGAATTTGTAGGCCTAAGAGCGAAAATGTACGCATTTAAAACAGAAGATATGAATGAAATCAAAAAGGCTAAGGGCATCAAAAGTAATATATCTAGAAATTTAAGTATATTGGATTATAAAAACTGTTTATATAATAAGAAAATATATTATGGAAATATGTACATTTTTAAATCCAAACTTCACGATTTATATACTTCTCTAATAAATAAGGTATCTTTAAGTTATTTAGATAATAAAAGGAATGTATATAATAATGTAAATACACTTGCTTGGGGACATTATAAAGAAGAATTTATAAATGATAGAGATGAGAATTTTGTAATGGAAATTGATGATAGAGATAATCGAAACGCAATAAATTGTATTATAGATCAATTTTTAAATGATACTGATGATGATTTTCTAATGGAAATTGATGATATAGATAAACAAACTACAATTAATTGTATGGAACAATTTTTAAATGATGGCAACGATGATATTTTTATGCAAATTGAATGTTAATTTTATGTTTTATTTCTTAAGATTTATATTTGAAAATACAAATTACATTGTAAAATAATTCATATATATATATATATATGTATATATATATATATATATATATATATATATATATATATATATATATATATATATATATATATATATATATATATATATATATATATATATATATATATATATATATATATATATATATATATATAAATATTTTGATTTTATTTATTTCAAGTTACATTTATTAACTAAAAATTTTAAGCATAGGTGACCACAGTTAAATGTATTAAAGTTTTGTTTTCGCCCATAGTTATATTCAATGGGTCTCTTTAAGTAATTAATAACTTCAATTGGAGGTTGTAAGTTTCCAAAGCTATCAAAATATTCTTTATAATTGTGATTTTTATAATAAGCTACCCAATGAGTTCCAGGACCAAGAGAAATATCTAAATTAACAATACCACATTCTTGAACTAATGGTTTCTTAGGCAAACGATCACGCATAAAAACGCCTCTAAAATTTTTGAGTTGTTTACCATATTTTGTTAAATCTAGATCATTTAGTGGTCGATTAGGTAGATTATCTAAAAGTTTTTTGGAATCGGCTTATAATACAGTCCATATCCAGATTTATAAGGTTTAAGATATAATCCTTTCCCCATAGCAATTGATTCCATGTGCCTATTGTGCCGAGTAGCCTCTGCTAGTTGTTCTTTTCCATTTTTAATATCATTTACAGCCTTAATAATAGCCGATCCACCTGTAGCCAAACCTCCAAGTGTTGACAAAGCTGTTAGGATTGGAATTAATGGAAGGAATCCACCAATTTTTGGCATTGGTATAACTCTCGGTATAGCGAAATCAGCTCTCTTCTTCCCTTTGAAGTTCGAAGTAACGGCTTTTATTGCAATTTTAACAGCATCGTTTAAGTTGTCTGGTTTTTTGTTTCTCAACAATTTCAGAGTATTTTTAACAGTTGTTGAAAACAATTTTCTATTACATGTTTCTTTCTTTTTACACTTTTTCTTCATTGATTTTCTGGATTTATGAATTTTAGTATCCTTCATACCTAACCCGAGTTTAACTTTGGATTTCATAACGTTTGTTACGAACCATGCATGTGCTCGTTCTTTGAAATCTCTATCTTTAGATTGTACTTGTTGCCAAGCTTTTTCAGCTAAAACTTGATCTGCTTTATGCCTTTTATTAATATTGTTTGTTTGTGAATATGCAATATCGTGTTCTCTGCAAGCTGCATCTAATAAATTTACCCCCTTATCTCCTCTTGCCAAACGTTTTTCTAGTTTTGTTCCAGGACCACAAAACTGATAACCTGGTAAATGTAATTCAACAGGTAATTTGTTTATTAAGTTGTTTACTAATCCACTACCAATAATATACTGATCATTTTTAGCTCGTTTTTTATAATTTATAACCATTTTTTTCTTTTAATTTTATTTTATACGTTCAATATGATTGACATTAAAAAATAAAATGATGAGAGGTCGTTATATAAGAGGAAATATATATAAAAAACAAGTTAGTTACAAAAATGCGATTGATAAAGCAAGCTAAAGAGATTGTAATAAGAAATGCTGATGAAGCTCAAGACAATAACTCTAAAATTAAAAATAGTACACTTCTACCAAATTCAATACGAGCATTAATTGTCGGTCCTTCAAATTGCGGTAAAACTAATGTTATGATTAGTTTAATAGAAAGTCCCAATGGTCTTAGTTTCAAAAACATTTACATATATTCAAAATCTTTGTATCAACCAAAATATTGTTATCTAAAGAAATTGATAGACCCAATAAAAGGAATAAATATTTTTACATTTGCGGAAAATGAGCAAGTTCTAAGCCCGACTGAAGCGAACCCCCATTCAATAATAATATTTGATGATGTTATATGTGGAAAGCAGGAGACTATAAGAGATTACTTTTGCATGGGTAGACATAAGAATATAGATTGTTTTTATTTATGTCAAACATATACGAAAATTCCTAAACATCTTATACGGGATAATGCGAATATGATTATAATATTTAAACAAGATGAAATGAATTTGAGACATATATACAATGATCATATTATTGGTGATATGACATTTAAAGAATTTATGAATATATGTACTGAGTGTTGGAAAGATAAATATGGATTCGTTGTTGTTAGTAAGGATGATATGATAAATAAGGGGCGATATAGGAAAGGTTTCGACAAATTCATACAACTGTAAGTGGGATTCCTTTAGAATCAAATAATAAACAGATACGGAGCAGTTCATAACCAGATAAGAACAGCTGTAAAGCAGATATAGAGCAGTTCATAACCAAATCGAAAGCTGATAAAAGTATATAAGAAAGCAGATACAACGCTGATCAAAAGCAGATTAATAGCAGATACAAAACAGTTCACAACCGGATATAAACCAGATCGATATGAATAATAACAAATTATTAAAAGATATTGTTAAGACAAGAACTATATTAAAAGAAAAGCTAAAAAATATAAAATTAAACGAAACAGATAGGATTAATTTATTGGAAGATACATTTAAACCTATAACAAAACCTCTGAATAATATAATTGGAAAATTTGATGAGTTTAAAACAGATAATGTATTGGATAATACATTTCAACCCATAACAAAACCTTTCAATAAGATAAATAAAAAAAATCATGATTACAAATCAGATGATTATCAATCAAATAATGATATATCAGATTCACAACTTCCGTCACTACCATCCGGTAGCTGTTCTGATAATTTTGATGATGCAGAGGGATATGGTGATAATATAACTATTTACAGTCCTACCAACAAAATACAAAAGTTTGATGTAAAAATTGATGGTGATGCTAATGACTATGATAAGAACAAGCATCAAGTGGCAGAAAATGATATTAATAAGTCCTCATTAGTTGAAAATATAGAGTTGCTTCTGAGTAATAAAAAGTTAGATATGGTTTCTGGTTTCAACATAGATGAAAGCGGAAACTGGCGATATGGAAATAATGACCTAAATTTTAATGCAGATAATTCTATCCAAATAGGAAGTACAACGTGGAAAATTACTCCAGGATTATTCGAATTAGTCTTTCATTCAAAACCTCTACATTACACTAAAAATGATTTAAAAAATTATAAAGAACTTTTAAAGAGTACAAATGTACACAAACGTCAATATCAATCTACAGGTCAAATTAAAGGTTCACGAGCATATAAATATGTTAATATAATAAAACATTTATTTACTACGAAACCAAATGTTTTAAAGAAAGGTAGCGGATTGACGTTAAAATCTGTAGACAATCGTAAGCCCAGCTATATATATTGGGATGACCCAAATGAATTAGTTGACAGATTACGTTTACTTCTTTCATCGGAAAGTGCTGGTCATAATAATCATAAAAACGAAATAATTGCAATTGTTGAAGAATTGAGAGAAGCTGACATAATATTTTAAAAATGAGCTATATAAATAAATTTGGAGAAAGTTCGATTAAGAATAATATAAATAGTAATTCAAGGTTAAGGACATACAAGCAAAATTTACAATTAAATAATATAACAAAAGATATGCAGCAAATATATACTACGATAAAGATTTTTAAGGAACAGTTCCGCAATGAAAATGTAGATTTTTCGAATAAAATCGAAAATAAGTTAAATGAAATTGAGGAACTTAAAAATAAATATGATTCCCAATTAAATATTATTAGAAGCGAGATAAATATATTACGAGAATCGATTACAAAAGATATTGATAAAGATGTTGAACTCATTGAAAATGCAGTAAATAATCAAATACACTTTGCAAATAAAGACTTTATAAAAAATATTGAAGGAAGATTTAATAAAATTGAAGATTTTATGTTCAAAAGGATTGATAGAAATGATAATGTAAATGATGTAAAAAAATGGAAACTGGAATGGCCTAAAATTAAAGCAGCAAAGTGATTGACGTATATATAAAAAAGGACCTTGTAGCCATATACTCTCATATACAAAATGAACGTGGATAAGAGAGAAATAGTTAATGAACTGCACAAACAAGCGCGAAAAAATTTTAAAAGAAGACGAGTTATAATGAAAGGAATTGATGATTTATGGCAAGCAGATTTGGTGGAAATGGTAAATTATGCAGTACATAATAATAGATATCGATATCTTCTAACAGTAATAGATACCTTTTCAAAAAAGCTTGGGCTGTAGCATTAAAAAATAAAACTGCATCAAACGTAACGAATGCTATGAAAAGTATTTTCACTAACAACAATAGAAAACCAAGAAATTTACAGACAGATGACGGTAAAGAATTTTTCAATAATCAATTTCATCAACTAATGCAATCGAATCATATTAATCACTATTCAACATATAGTGTTCTAAAGGCATCCATAGTAGAACGATTTAACAGAACGTTAAAAGGAATGATGTGGAAAGAGTTTAGCTATCAAGGAACATACAAATGGATATGCAAATATCAAGAACTTGTTGATAAATATAATAATACATTTCATAGAACAATACAAATGACCCCAAATGAAGTAAATTCATCAAATGAAAATTTATTGTTGAATACAGTCTACAACAATTTAAAAGTGTTTAAGAAACCCAAATTTAAAGTAAATGATAATGTTCGAATAAGTAAATATAAGCATACATTTGAAAAAGGTTACACACCAAATTGGACAACAGAAATATTTAAAATCAAAACAATAAAAAATACTAACCCTAATACCTACATATTACAAGACTATCAAGATCATGAAATTAAAGGTGGTTTTTACGAGCATGAGCTAATGAAAACTAAATTTCCAGAAACATATTTAGTTGAAAAAATTTTAAAAAGAAGAAATAATATGGTTTACGTTAAGTGGTTGGGATTTTCGTCAGAACATAACTCTTGGATTAATATCGACAATGCTTCATAATAAAAATCTGTGAAATTTTTAATAATACACTATTCACTCATCAAACGTTAAAATGTCAATTACATTAACATTAAACGGAGACTCTTCATATCTTAATGCAAACTATTTTCCTCCAATCGAATTAAATGAGAATTATGTTTGCGGTCTAATAAGCTTTGACACATATCACTCAATTCCAAATGTCGATGTAGAAAATAATTTATTTCATATTGGTAATCATGAAATAGAAGTTCCAGTTGGATCATATGAATTATCAGATATTGCTGAAGTACTCTCAAATAAATATCATGATATGAATGCGAATGGAATCCTTGATGTACGAGCTAACTATAATACTCTACAAACATGCATAAAAAGCACTACAGATTCAATTTATTTCAATAAGGCGAGTTCAATCGGATCATTATTAGGTTTTAGCACAAGAGTATTGGAACCTGGCAGAGAACATTACTCCGATAAAACAATTGATATAACCAAAATTAATACAGTAATCGTTGAATGTAATATTGTCAGCGGATCATATATAAATAACACGTCTGCACATATTTTACATCAGTTTTCACTTAACGTTAGCCCCGGATATAAAATAACAGAGGCTCCATCGAATGTGATATATTTACCTGTAAATTCAAGAACAATAAATAGTCTTGTTTTGAAAGTTGTTGATCAAGACGGAAACTTGATAAATTTTCGTGGAGAAAAAATAACAATACGACTACATTTGAAACCTATGAGAGAATGATTATATTTAATAAAACTGAATTGCAAAAACGTTCGCCATTCATTCTATCATTATCAACGGAAGACGAAACTGGAAAGCCATCAAATTGTAATATTCAGTTAAAAGAAGAGAACAAACTAAAAATTCAAGGAAAAATACAACAGCAAAATAATATTCTTCGTAAAGATAATAAGGAATTTTTAAGAAATTTAGGATTTCATCTAAAAAATAGAAAATAAAGAAAACATTTACTATATATTTACAATGAGTAATATTATTAACATATTACAAAAACCACAATTTGATAATTCAATTATTAAAAAGGAGTATCATAGCTATACATCATATTTGCAGTCATTTAAAAATAATGACGAAATTCGTATTGCAATTCAAAATCAAGATTTGTATGTATTACCAAGTGAGAGTTTTCTATATATCGAAGGACTTGCAACAAAGGAAGACTCAACAATTTCTACATCTATACGTATCCTAAGCAATTGTGTAGGACATCTATTTGATGAAATTCGATATGAAATCAATGGAGTAGAAATTGATCGTACACGTATCTTGGGTGTTGCAACAGAATTAAAGAACTATGTATCATTGAACAAATCTGAAAGCGATAATCTATTAAATGCAGGATGGTCGCCCTTCAAAAATGATGATCTTACACTTGTAGACGGCTATTTCAATTTTTGTGTTCCACTAAAATTATTACTCGGATTTGCTGAAGATTTTAATAAAATAATAGTTAATTCCAAACATGAGTTGATTCTTTTGCGATCTAAAGATGATAAACAAGTTTTTGAATCTCAACTAGCAAGCGAAAAAACTAAGTTATCGATTTTAAATGTTACTTGGAAAGTGCCACACATTCAACTTGCTGATGCTTATAAATTGCAAATGTTTAAAACAATTAACAACCGTTATCCGTTAAATATAACTTTTAGAAGTTGGGATATGTATTATTATCCCTCACTTCCAGAAAGTACAACAGTTCTATGGAATGTTAAGCTAGCCACCGAAAACGAAAGACCGCGTTTCCTACTCTTAGGACTTCGAAATAGTCAGAATAAGTTTCAGCATTGTGATTTGACCGATATAAAAGTGCATCTTAACTCTGATATATATCCTTATGATGATCTAAATCTCAAATTTGATAGAAATCGTTTTGCAATTCTATATGACATGTATTTAAAGTTTCAACAAAGTTATTATTCACGCGATCCACAACCACTATTAACAAGAGAAAATTTTAAAACCATGGCGCCAATAATTGTCTTAGATGTTACTCATCAAAATGAATCAATCAAATCTGGACCAATTGACATTCGAATTGAAATAAAAACCTTAAAAAATATCCCGGCTAATACGTCTGCTTATTGCTTAATTATACATGATAAAATGTTTGAATATATCCCCCTCACAAATGAAATAAGAAAACTATTGTAGATATCAATACATTAAAATGGTATAAATATCTAATCTAACATCATTAAGGTTTATTCACAAACACTTTGTCTACATATGTAGTCATTCTCATTAATAAGGATGATTCTAAAAGATATATACGATTTCTTAAAACGGTGTTCCCATATTATTTCCGATGAAGATAAATATAAACTCATGAATATTCAATCACATCTAGAAGGGGCAAATAACTTGAAAACGACGATAACTAAACATGGAGAGCATTATGACAATTGCTGTTGGTCTAATGAAAATGAGACATGTGGACCAGATACCTGTTCATGTGCACAACATAGGATACGTAATATTGAAATAGAGAAAGAAGCAACCACACTTATGAAATTTTATTATAACATATATAATATTAGTAAATGTAAAAATTGTAATTTTCAAAAAATATAATTAATAATAAAGAGAAATAATACAATTTAATGAAAGACATATATTTAAATTTTTATATATTTTTTATTTATTCAATTGTAAGTTTCTCTAGGCTAGTGGAATTTTATTTACTGCCTCCATTAATATATCATCTTGGCCATCATATATGGCTAAGTATGATGCTACATCAAATGGAGGCAGCATAATTATTTCACTAATGTTAATAAGTTCCTTTTTTGTTGTTGTGGCTTCTGCTGATGTTGTTGCTGTTGTTTCTGTTGATGTTGTTGTTGTTGGTGCTGATGCTGTTTTTGTTTGTGGTGATTCCGGTATGATGATATTTAGAAACATATCATCATCTCCATCGAGAAGATGATGGTATATTTCTGATGTTGTAGCTTCTGATGATGTTGTTGCTGTTGTTTCTGTTGATGTTGTTGTTGTTGGTGCTGATGCTGTTTTTGTTTGTGGTGATTCCGGTATGATGATATTTAGAAACATATCATCATCTCCATCGAGAAGATGATGGTATGTTTCTGATGTTGTAGCTTCTGATGATGTTCTTACCGTTGTTTCTGTTGATGTTGTTCTTGTGGCTTCTGATGGTGTTGCTGACTCTGATGTTGTTGTTGCTGGATCTGATGCTGTTGCTGACTCTGATGTTGTTGTTGCTGGATCTGATGTTGTTGCTTCTCTTGACATATTTAAAAATGTTTTCAGATTCTGCTTTTTAACTTTCCTGTATAGGGGGGTGTCCCATAAAGGCTTTCTTAAAACAACATTATGTTGTTTTAAGTAATGCCTTTTTTTATTCGACCATGTCGAAAATGTAACGACTTTACATATATCACAACTTAATTTTCCGTTCATGTTAAAAAATATAAATAATATAAATTTTAGTAATCGCAATAGAATGATCTCAAAGACTAGAATTTTGCTCGCAAAAATACCGCATTATATACTTTTTTCTGGACACACTATTACATATGTATATGAATACATCTACATATCCTTTTTCTTTAATTGTCCTTTTGATTTCCTCATATCCTTTTTCTTAAATTGTCCTTTTTTTTTGTTAGGAATTTTTAAAATTTCCTTTAAAATTGTCATATAAATGGAAAAATAAAGTAATAAAACATAGTAACACATTTACGACCTTGAAAATTAGTGAGTTTAAACAATTAAGCAGAAAGATTTGTTTGTCCTTCAAAGCATGCATGCGCATGTCTGTCTTAATAGTTTTTTTCCATACAAATTGATATTTTACTTTATATGAAAATTTTTACATCCTTTTTTCTTAAATCCTTTTTCTCAGAATAAATAAAAATTAGATTTAGCCGACGCAACCCACATACTGCGACATGCATAAGAAAAGCAATCATGCGTATGTCTTTCTTATGAGTTTTTCACAAATTAGACATAGTCAACGCACCCACATACTGTGACATGCATAAAAGCATGCACGCGCTGGTTTGCTTTATTTGAAAATGTTTACGTCCTGTTTTTCTTAAATTATTTTTCCTTTGTCACTGCGACATGCCCAAAAAAAGCATGCATGCGCATGTCTGTCTTAATAGTTTTTTCCATACAAATTGATATTTTAGTTTATATGAAAATTTTTACATCCTTTTTTCTTAAATTGTCTTTCCTTTGTTACGAGTTTTTCTCATATCCTTTTTATAGAATAAATAATATACATAAAATAAAATAAAGTAAAGCGAATATAGAATATGTATAACCTTAAGTCTTGCACATGCATGTTTAACTTTTCAATAAATTTTATTGTCCTCTCCTTTTTCTTACAATGAAAGTAAAAAAATCAGGTTTCATTGCACTTACTACACACATTTATTATCTTAAATATATATATTTCAACTACATACAAATTTTAATGACAAATAAAAAAAATTTAGCTATAGTTTAGTTCGAATATTGCAGAACCATTTGGTGATTGGCGTCCTTTGTAAATTATTGTCCAAATTTTATCACTAATTTTAGCTAAGTAAGGATCCTCTCTGTTTAAATATTTAACGATTCTTTGCGGAAGATAAAACCACTTATTGTTCTCTAAATATGCAATAACTTTAGATCCATATTGTGTAACCTTCCATTCAAAATTTAAAATTTTGTAAGGTTCATTTAAAGGAATATCGTCAATTTTCGTATATTCTGATTTCGTTCCTTGGGCAATGTTTATTATTTGTTGATAGATCTAAAAGAAAGCAAAAATTAATTAAATTCTATATGTATTTCTTAAACTTATGTATAATAACTAAATAAAAAATTATAATATTATGTAAAACTGTATTCTTACCATTTTGTTGAACGTGATTTCAAGTAACTTTGAAGAACAATAACTAAAATTAAATTCTGAATGCTCTTTTATATCAAATTTGTGTAGAACAATCGAGTTCTCATTTTAGTTTTTAGTGAAATTACTCAACCGAGAATCTCATTAAACTTGTTATGAACCAAAAATATCTCATTTGAATTTCTCCTTTTCAATTTCTAATTGGATTACGCCTCATGGAAATATGTATATATCAGAATAATTTTTTTAACTGGGCTGATCCTTATGGACAATATATATGTATAAGAATTAAAATATATTTTTTTCTAATTGGATTGATCCTTATGGACCATAAATAGAGATTGATCCCTATGTATTTTTCCCATAAGGAGTGATCCTTATGGGAAAATACATAGGGATCAATCTCTATGTATTTTTCCCATAAGGAGTGATCCTTATGGGAAAATACACGTGTGCCAGAATGCCCATATTTATACTACTCTTTGAAGTTTTGCCGAAGTTTTAAAATTTGGGTAATTAAAATTTGAAGTTTTGAAATTTTAATTGTTAAATAAACAAAAGTTTAATTTGATATGCGTGGGAAAAAAAAGATAAATGTGTATGTCTGTGTCTGTGTTGTGTGAGTGTGTCTATGTGATGTATATACGTTGTGATCGATCTAGTATCTGTATAAATTTTGTTGTTTGTGAGTTGTTGTTTATATATGTAGGTATATGTGAGGTTGTTTTTATGTCTGGATGTATGTACATATTACAATTCTCTTTTATTATTTTTGTGTTTGATAGGTCAAATTTGAATTTCACAATATTACGCAATTTGAATTTTACAATGTGTTGTCCTTGATTTTGTGCTGATCGTGCGAATTCTTGCTGTTGCTGTGTATACATGTGAATTTCATCATATCTCGTAATATCAATAAAAATTAGACTTGATGACTACTACGCGATTCTCATAGGATGTATATAAGTAGAAGAAATAATGAAGATATTCATCGGTATACTCTGATATCTCAACAAGTGCTGTTGAAAGCAAAAAATTTATTAATAAACAATTTCATAGTGTTTTTAAAAAAGAACTAACTAAATTAAATAAAATTGTTGCTAATTAAATAAATAGTTTGAAAACAAACAAAAAATTTAATAATAAAGAAGTTTATAGTGTTTTTGAAAAAAGGATTAAATAAATTAAATAAAATAATTAAATAAATTTGATTGTTGTTTTTGAAAAAAGGGATTAAATAAATTAAATAAAATAATTAAATAAATAAAAATGAATTCTTCAAGCTATGTTTGTGAAATATGTCAAAAGGAATACAAATACCAAAAGTCGTATATGGAGCATTGCAAAAGTCATGCTCAACTACAACATGTGCAGATGCCAGTGTCATGTGATGTACAGCCTCCAATGCCTTTATATAACCCTATTCCTTGGAACAATATGCAACAGCAATATCCGGTGTCCTTTCAAGAGCTTCCAAGGACTTCGTACTATCCTACGGGGTTGAACAATCAGTTTTCAGTACCCATACAAATTCCACATCATCTTCCTATTCCCTATCAATATACATCACCAATGCAATGGCAGCAATATAATATGCCCAACTATTATTCTTCAGTTTTGAATAATCAATTTGCCTTCTCGATAGACAGTTCCAGGTATCCTCAACAACAACAAAAGCAGCAGCAACATCATCAGCAACAACAGCAGCATTATCAACAACAACAACAACAACAGAAACAACTAGATAATATTGTGTTTGATGACAGGGATGTTTCAAATTCTCCCAGCGGTAAATATGATGATAATCCTTTGAATGTAGAACCAAAATATTATGAAATAAACAGTGCATTAAAAAAAAATATTGCAACGTACAGAACTCCCAGCAAAAAAGATGATCTTCTGTTTGAAGACGTCGTTCTGGAAAATAAACCTATTTTCAAGGAAAGACTTGAAAAAAGTTTAGCTAAACATAATATTATAAAATTCTGTGTAACTCTTATTGGAGAGTATATAAAAATTGTTGCTGAAGAAATTGACTTGTGTCAAATTTCACACAGTGCAAAAATGGATTTATTGTGTCTGGGAAGTAATGTTGATGACCTAATTGAAAAACAATTCCAGGACATTCATAATAAAATGTCAGAATTCCAGGAAAGAGAATCTGGGTGGACTATAATCAGAATTATTCGCGCCGAAATGAACATAAACAAAAGTTAACTGGTAAAAGGATCACATTGGATAAGAACACCATGCAAACTGGCTAAACGGAAGGCCTGGATCAATATTGAAAACAATGATGATTACTGTTTCAAATGGGCTTTAGTTGTCGCATTGGATACCATAATAATAGAGAAAAAGCGACGTTGCTGCTCATATAACATCGAAGATATTAGTGCTGATGGCATTTGCCTGCAAAATGGAATTGTGGTTGATTTTACAAATTTAAAGTTCCCATTGGCATTAAAAAACATCAAAATATTTGAGGATAGGAATGATGGTACAAGTGTGAACGTGTTTGGGTACGATAATGAGAAGGATGAAATAATTGGACTATTCTACAATACACAAAAAGAAAAAATAAAGCATGTTAATTTAATGCTGCTGGAAGCTGGAGACATTCATCATTATATATTTATTCAAAACATATCAAGGTAAGTCAATACATATTTATGATTTAATAACTATATACATTTATAAATTTATTCCTTTTACAGACTTTTGAAAGCACAGACAACCAAGCGCTGTAACAGACTTTTATTCTGTAATACCTGCCTACAATGTACACACAATGAATGGACTATGGACCAACATAAAACGGAATGTGGGAAAATTGTTGCTGCGTTGCCTTCTCCCGAAGATAGTATTTTGAAGTTTAAAGATCACCAGCGGCAGATAGATGTGCCATACGTTATATATGCAGATTTTGAATGCATACTAGACGATATCCAAACTACTGTAAGTGACAAAACTCAAGTTATAAAGAGGCACATTCCTTGTGCCTTTAGTTATTATATAAAATGTATAGGTAATAATAGTTTAGATAAATTTAAGATATATACTGGTGAGGACGCCTCTGTAAAATTTGTTGACTGGTTAGTTGACGATTGTGAAGATATTTACAATCAGTTCCTCACCAATAAGACAAAAATGAATAGCTTGACCCTTTCGGAAATATACAGTTTTCAAAATTCAATAAATTGTCACATATGTGACAAATTTCTCGGTAAAGATCGCGTAAGAGATCATTGTCATATAAGTGGTAAATATCGAGGTGCAGCTCACAATATTTGCAGCTTAAAGTACCAAATACCTAAGTTCATACCCATATATTTTCATAATTATTCATCTTATGATTCGCACCTCTTTTTAAAGAATTAGGTAAGAAGCCTGACAACATAAAAGTCCTGCCACAAAGAACTGTACATTTCACTATCTACATTTACAAAAATTACTGACAATTGCAATCTTGAACTCCGATTTTTAGATACTATTCGTTTTATGGCTAATAGCTTAGAATCCTTAACTAATAACCTTACGGACAATGACTTTCATACGGTTAGGGCACACTTTAACAGAAAGACAGAATTTGACCTTGTACGAAGAAGGGGTGTTTTCCCTTATGAATATCTTGACTCGTTTGAAAAATTGAATGATGGTCAGCTTCCATCAAGAGAAGATTTTTTTAACAAATTAAATAACAAGGAATGCTCAATTGAAGATTATGAGCATGCAATAAAGATTTGGCATACCTTTAATTACAAAAGCCTGCGAGATTATATGGAATTATGTCTCAAAACAGATGTGCTTTTGTTAGCAGACATATTCGAAAATTTTCGAAAAGTCTGTAAGGGAATTTGTAATCCAGATCCGTGTCAGTACTATACTGCTCCAGGAATATCATGGGATGCCATGTTAAAACACAAACAAATAGAATTAGAGTTGTTAACAAACATTGACATGTATAATTTCTTTAAAAAGGGAATACGCGGTGGAATGGTACAGTGCAGTAAACGATATTCTAAAGCAAATAATAAATATTTAGATGATTTTGATGAAGACAAGCCTTCAGAATTTCTAATATATTTAGACGCAAATAACCTTTACGGTTGTGCGATGTCTGAGTATCTTCCTTATGGAGGATTCCGATGGCTAACAAGTGATGTGCTGAATCTGGATGCGAAAATCATAGATAATAGCTCACAAGATGGTTATGTATATGAGGTCACTTTGGAATATCCTTCACATCTGCATGACTCTCACAATAACCTTCCCTCCTGTGTTCAAAACAAGAAAACTTTAGAATCACACCATAAGAAATTAATTGCGGATTTTTCGCCAAAAAACTCTTATGTAATACATTACAGAGTTCTTAAGCAATGTTTGGAATATGGTTTGATTCTTAAGAAAATGCATCGTATTCTAGCATTTAAACAATATCCATGGTTAAAAGGTTATATTGACTTAAATACCAAACACAGAGCCACTTCTAAAAACGCTTTTGAGGAAATTTTTTTCAAATTACTGTGTATGGCAAAACAATGAAGAATGTGGACAAGAGGATAGATATGAAAATTGTAATCAACTGGAATAGAACAAGTTGTAACCTTTTGTGGCTCAAGATTGGATATCTAAATCCAATTTTCATAGTTTATCTATATTTTCTGAAGATATGGTAGCTATAGAAATGAATAGAGTCAAAACATATTACTACAAGCCCATATACCCGGGATTTTGCGTCTTGGAGCTTTCTTAATGGAAAATGTATAATTTCCATTTCGGATTCATGCAGCCCAAGTTTAATGCAAATTTATCTTTAAATTACATGGAAACCGACTCATTTATATTTACAACATTCTTCTTGAAGCTTATCAATTTCCATTAGCAACATATCCAGTTCATAATCTGGATTTATTTCCTCAATTCAATAATTACACCATGCATATGTATTTTAGTATTTTAGCATATTTTAGCATATGTATTATAGTATTTTTCTTTTATCATCTTGATAACTTAATACAACCTTATTTAGTTGGTTGGTATAAATTTGATGAATTTTTGACTTAAATTTTAACATATCATCATAAACAATAGACTTATTAAATAAACAATTTCTATACGCATCTAAATTATATTTATCAAGAACACATTTCTAAACCCTCTTCGATTTTTAACATCATTTTAATATTGCACGCTAAAAGAATACATTTTAGACCGAAGTCCTACAAATTCTTTCATCACTTTTCCACAATTCTCATCCTTCATCATACCCAGCACCTTTTTGTTTAAAAGAGGAATACCATATACGTTATCTTTTTGGTAATCGGAAGTGTAAAATTCTTGTTCTATGCTAGATTTTATGTCGGCATAAAAGTCGTCAGTTTTTATTGTATATATAGAAATGAGTCGGTGTTCATGTAATTTAAAGATAAATTTGCTTTAAACTTGGGCTGCATGAACCCATAATGGAAATCATACATTTTCCATTTAGAAAGCTCCAAGACGCAAAATCCCAAGTATATGGGCTTGTTGTAATATGTTTTGACTCTATTCATTTCTATAGCTACCATATCTTCAGAAAATATGGATAAACTATGAAAATTGGATTTAGATATCCAATCTTGAGCCCCCAAATGGTTACAGTTTGTTCTATTCCAGTTGGTTACAATTTTCACATCTCTCCTCTTGTCCACATTCTCCATTGTTTTGCCATACACAGCATTATTGAGTAATTTGAAAAAATTTTTCTCAAAAGCATTTTTAGCAGTGGCTCTGTGTTTGGTATTTAAGTCAATATAACCTTTTAACCATGGAGATTGCTAAATGCTAGAATACGATGCGTTTTCTTTAGAATCAAACCATATTCCAAACATTGCTTAAGAACTCTGTAATGTATTAAATAAGAGTTTTTTGCTGAAAAATCCGCAATTAATTTCTTATGGTTTGATTCTAAAGTTATCTTGTTTTCAACACAGAAGGGAAGGTCATTGTGAGAGTCATGCAGATGTGAAGGATATTCCAAAGTGACCTCATATACATAACCATCTTGTGAGTTATTATCTATGCTTTTCGCATCCAGATTAAGCTCATCACTTGTCAGCCATCGGAATCCTCCATAAGGAAGATACTCAGACATCGCCCAACCGTAAAGGTTATTTGCGTCTAATTATATTAGAAATTCTGAAGGCTTGTCTTCATCAAAATCATCTAAATATTTATTATTTGCTTTAGAATATCGTTTACTGCACTGTACCATTCCACCGCGTATTCCCTTTTTAAAGAAATTATACATGTCAATGTCTGTTAACAACTCTAATTCTATTTGTTTGTGTTTTAACATGGCATCCCATGATATTCCTGGAGCAGTATAGTACTGACACGGATCTGGATTACAAATTCCCTTACAGACTTTTCGAAAATTTTCGAATATGTCTGCTAACGAAAGCACATCTGTTTTGAGACATAATTCCATATAATCTCGCAGGCTTTTGTAATTAAAGGTATGCCAAATCTTTATTGCATGCTCATAATTTTCAATTGAGCATTCCTTGTTATTTAATTTGTTAAAAAAAATCTTCTCTTGATGGAAACTGACCATCATCCAATTTTTCAAACGCATCAAGATATTCATAAGGGCAAACACCCCTTCTTCGTACAAGGTCAAATTCTGTCTTTCTGTTAAAGTGTGCCCTAACCGTATGAAAGTCATTGTCCGTAAGGTTATTTGTTAAGGATTCTAAGCTATCAGCCATAAAACGAATAGTATCTAAAAATCGGAGTTCAAGATTGCAATTGTCAGTCATTTTTGTAAATGTAGATAGTGAAATGTACAGTTCTTTGTTCAGTGGTAGGACTTTTATGTTGTCAGACTTTTTACCTAATTCTTTAACAAAAAGGTGCGAGTCATAAAATGAATATATATGAAAATATATAGGTATGAACTTCGGAATTTGGTACTTTAAGTTGCAAATATTGTGAGCTGCACCTCGATATTTACCACTTATATATCAATGATCTCTTACGCGATCTTTACCGAGAAATTTGTCACATATGTGACAATTTATTGAATTTTGAAAACCGTATATTTCCGAAAGGGTCAAGCTGTTCATTTTTGTCATACTGGTGAGGAACTGATTATAAATATCTTCACAATCGTCAATTAACCAGTCAACAAATTTTACAGATGCGTCCTCACCAGTATATATCTTAAATTTATCTAAACTATTATTACCTATACATTTTATATAATAACTAAAGGCGCAAGGAATGTGCCTCTTTATAACTTGAGTTTTGTCACTTACGCGATCTTTACCGAGAAATTTGTCACATATGTGACAATTTATTGAATTTTGAAAACCGTATATTTCCGAAAGGGTCAAGCTGTTCATTTTTGTCATACTGGTGAGGAACTGATTATAAATATCTTCACAATCGTCAATTAACCAGTCAACAAATTTTACAGATGCGTCCTCACCAGTATATATCTTAAATTTATCTAAACTATTATTACCTATACATTTTATATAATAACTAAAGGCGCAAGGAATGTGCCTCTTTATTACTTGAGTTTTGTCACTTACAGTAGTTTGGATATGTTCTAGTATGCATTCAAAATCTGCATATATAGCGAATGGCACATCCATCTGCCGCTGGTGATCTTTAAACTTCAAAATACTTTCTTCGGTAGAAGGCAACGCAGCAACAATTTTTCCACATTCCGTTTTGTGTTGGTCTATAGTCCATTCATTGTGTGTATATTGTAGGCAGGTATTACAAAATTTGTTTTCAACACAGAAGGGAAGGTCATTGTGAGAGTCATGCAGATGTGAAGGATATTCCAAAGTGACCTCATATACATAACCATCTTGTGAGTTATTATCTATGCTTTTGGCATCCAGATTCAGCTCATCACTTGTCAGCCATCGGAATCCTCCATAAGGAAGATACTCAGACATCGCCCAACCGTAAAGGTTATTCGCATGTAAATATTTTAGAAATTCTGAAGGCTTGTCTTCATCAAAATCATCTACATATTTATTATTTGCTTTGGAATATCGTTTACTGCACTGTACCATTCTACCGCGTATTCCCTTTTTAAAGAAATTATACCTGTCAATGTCTGTTAACAACTGTAATTCTATTTGTGTGTGCTTTAACATGGCATCCCATGATAGTCCTGGAGCAGTATAGTACTGACACGGATCTAGATTATAAATTCCCTTACAGACTTTTCGAAAACTTTCGAATATATCTGCTAACAAAAGCACATCTGTTTTGAGATATAATTCAATATAATCTCGCAGGGTTTTGCAATTAAAGGAATGCCAAATCTTTATTGCATGCTCATAATCTTCAATTGAGCATTCCTTGTTATTTAATTTGTTAAAAAAATATTCTCTTGATGGAAGCTGACCATCATCCAATTTTTCAAATGAATCAAGATATTCATAAGGGAAAACACCCTTTCTTCGTACAAGGTCAAATTCTGTCTTTCTGTTAAAGTCTGCCGTAACCGTATGAAAGTCATTGTCCGTAAGGTTATTTGTTAAGGATTCTAAGCTATCAGCCATAAAACGAATAGTATCTAAAAATCGGAGCTCAAGATTGCAATTGTCAGTCATTTTTGTAAATGTAGATAGTGAAATGTACAGTTCTTTGTTCAGTGGTAGGACTTTTATGTTGTCAGACTTTTTACCTAATTCTTTAACAAAAAGGTGCGAGTCATAAGATGAATATATATGAAAATATATAGGTATGAACTTCGGAATTTGGTACTTTAAGTTGCAAATATTGTGAGCTGCACCTCGATATTTACCACTTATATATCAATGATCTCTTACGCGATCTTTACCGAGAAATTTGTCACATATGTGACAATTTATTGAATTTTGAAAACCGTATATTTCCGAAAGGGTCAAGCTGTTCATTTTTGTCATACTGGTGAGGAACTGATTATAAATATCTTCACAATCGTCAATTAACCAGTCAACAAATTTTACAGGTGCGTCCTCACCAGTGTATATCTTAAATTTATCTAAACTATTATTACCTATACATATTATATAATAACTAAAGGCGCAAGGAATGTGCCTCTTTATAACTTGAGTTTTGTCACTTACAGTAGTTTGGATATGTTCTAGTATGCATTTAAAATCTGCATAATAGCGAATGGCACATCCATCTGCCGCTGGTGATCTTTAAACTTCAAAATACTTTCTTCGGGAGAAGGCAACGCAGCAACAATTTTTCCACATTCCGTTTTGTGTTGGTCCATAGTCCATTCATTGTGTGTATATTGTAGGCAGGTATTACAAAATTTGAGACTGTAATGGTGCTTTGTTGTCTGAGGTTTCAAAAGACTGTAAAAGGAATAAATTTATATAAGTATATAGTTATTCAATCATAAATATGTATTTACTTACTTTGACATGTTTTGAATAAATATATAATGATGAATGTCTCCAGCTTTCAGCAGCATTAAATGAATATGTTTTATTTTTTCTTTTTGTGTATTGTAGAATGGTCCAATTATTTCATCCTTCTCATTACCGTACCCAAACACGTTCACACTTATACCATGATTCCTATCCTCAAATACTTTGATGTTTCTTAATGCCAATGGGAACTTTAAATTTGTAAAATCAACCACAATTCCATTTTGTAGGCAAATGACATCAGCACTAATATCTTCGATGTCATATGCGGTGCAACGATCGTTGTGCTTTATTATTGTGGTATTTAATGCGGCAAATAAAGCCCATTTGAAACAGTAATCATTATTGTTTTCAATGTTGATACAGGCCCGCTTTTTAGCCAGTTTGTATGGTGTTCTTATCCAATGTGATCCTTTTACTAGGGAACTTTTGTTTATGTTAATTTCTAAACGAACAATTCTGATTAAAGTCCACCCAGAGTCTCTTTCCTGGAATTCTGATATTTTATTATGAATGTCCTGGAATTGTTTTTCAATTAGGTCATCAACATTACTTCCCAGACACAATAAATCAATTTTTGCTCTGTGTGAAATTTGACACAAGTCCAATATATACTCTCCAATAAGAGTTACACAGAATTTTTAAATATTATGTTTAGCTAAACTTTTTTCAAGTCTTTCCTTGAAAATAGGTTTATTTTCCAGAACAAAGTCTTCAAACAGAAGATCATCGTTTTTGCTGGGAATTCCGTGCGTTGCAATATTTTTTAATGCACTGTTTATTTCATAATATTTTGCTTCTACATTCAAAGGAGTATCATCATATTTACCGCTGGGAGAATTTGAAACATCCATGTCATCAAACACAATATTATCTAGTTGTTGCTGTTGTTGTTGCTGTTGTTGTTGATGTTGCTGCTGTTGTTGCTGATGATGTTGCTGCTGTTGTTGTTCTTGAGGATACCTGGAACTGTCTATCGAGAAGGCAAATTGATTATTCAAAACTAAAGAATAATAGTTGGGCATATTATATTGCTGCCATTGCATAGGGAATAGGAAGATGGTGTGGAATTTGTATGGGTACTGAAAACTGATTGTTCAACCCCGTAGGATAGTACGAAGTCCTTGGAAGCTCTTGAAAGGACATCGGATATTGCTGTTGCATATTGTTCCAATGAATAGGGTTATATAAAGGCATTGGAGGCTGTACATCACATGACACTGGCATCTGCACATGTTGTAGTTGAGCATGACTTTTGCAATGCTCCAAATACGACTTTTGGTATTTGTATTCCTTTTGACATATTTCACAAACATAGCTTGAAGAATTCATTTTTATTAATTTATTTATTTAATTAGCAGCAATCAAATTTATTTAATTATTTTATATAATTTATTTAATCCTTTTTTCAAAAACAACAATCAAATTTATTTAATTATTTTATTTCATTTATTTAATCCTTTTTTCAAAAACACTATAAACTTCTTTATTATTAAATTTTTTGTTTGTTTTCAAACTATTTATTTAATTGCAAACAAATAACTTTATTTAATTATTTTTTTTATATATTTAGTTCTTTTTTAAAAACACTATGAACATGTTTATTAATAAATTTTTTTGCTTTCAACAGCACTTGTTGAGATATCAGAGTATACCGATGAATATCTTCATTATTTCTTCTACTTATATACATCCTATGAGAATCGCGTAGTAGTCATCAAGTCTAATTTTTATTGATATTACGAGTTATGATGAAATTCGTTATGAACTTAATGGTATTGAAATTGATCATACAAGATATTTAGGAGGCACAAGTACCATAAAATATTATGAACATCTCAAATCAATAGCCATGCAATAAACCCTGTAGGAACCCAAGTCGACTTTTTTATCTACAAGTTTGGTGACGTTGTCAATGAATTGTCTACACTCTTTATTTCCACATATAATCTTAAACACTATCCATTCTCTCAATATGGCCCCGTAAGAACCACACAGTCTATAGTAAGCCAATACTTTCAAGTTCCAAACTCACTTCCCAATGTCTCAATATCACCCCATAAGAACCACACCCTAAATGTCTATAACACCAAAAAGCATTACCCACACTATAATTTTTCACAATCTTCAGTATATACATTTTGCCTACAGGGCACTTTCATCTTTTTTTCCCACGGGTAGCAAATTACACATTTGTTTATTTAACAATTAAAATTTTTAAATTTCAACGTTTAATTACCCAAATTTTAAAATTTTAATGGCCGCGGAACATACTGTTCACAGAAAAGATTTCAGATGAAATAAAGTCGGATTTATTTAGTTTTTTGGTTTTTTAAGTTTTTTTAATTTTGCAAAAGTTATTTGTGTCGGGTTAAGCATGTCTGTAAGTCAGAATTTCATTTCTGCTTTACCATATCATCAGTAGACTTCAACCATACTTTTGAAAAGTTTCAAACCTCTTATACTATGCACAAACTTCCAAAAATCGATTGAGAATTTACGAATGATTTTTGAAAATTGTAATAGAATAAACGTAGTACTTAATATAAATTGTTTGTTGTGTTTTGTATAAGTTGCTATGCCTGCTGCGCTTATTCTATGGTGGTTTTCAAAAATCGTTTGAAACTTCTCACATGATTTTTGATAGCTTGTGCATAAGATAAAATATTTAAATCATTTCAAAAGTATGGTTGAAGTCTACTAATACTTTGGTAAAGCACCCATGAAATGCAGACATATAAACATGCTTAACCCTCAACAAATTAAACTTTTTTTAAATAAAATTATGAGAATATCTCAAATAATAATTTTAATCAATTTTTTAATTTTGTTTAAATTTAAGGCCAGATTCTGTAAATATAAACCTTTTTTCGTTTCGAAAGTTGGATGGTTTTTTTTATTAGAAATTTGAGTTATTTTTTATACGAATCTGAAGCGTTTTTTACAAAATCTGCCTATTAATTTTTATTATATATATATATATATATATATATATATATATATATATATATATATATATATATATATATAAATATATATATATATATATATATATATATATATATATATATATATATATATATATATATATATATATATATATATATATACTCTGTTGAAAAATTTTAAGTACATACATTAAGTACATTTTGCATAAAAGGCCAATCGCTCATTTAATAGAAATTTTTGAATAGTATAAATTACAATACAATACCTTTTATTATTCCGAATATTTATTGTACCTAGTACATATGTATGAATGTATGTACATTAGAGTGAGTCAAAAATAGATAGAGTGTATCGCTAAAGTATGGGAAACATTTTAAGTTATTTAGTCATGTTTTAACAGTAATATTATATTGGTTTGCGTCTAAACAAATAATAATTGGCTATAAAAAGTAAAATCAAGTCAATAAATTAACTCCCGCACGTGGTTTAAAGTGTCGGGAATTTTTAGAAACTTTGCACATGCCGGAGTTAATGTAGGTAATGACTTAGTTTTACTTTTTACAACCAATTATTATTTTTTTAGACCTAAAACAATAGGTATATTATTACTGCTAAAACATGATTAGATAACTTTAAAATTTTCCCATTAGTGACTTACTCTATCTTAGAGGGCGATGCGTGCCATCTTAAACTAAAAATAAAAGAATATTATTTTGCAGGTTTTTAAATGATCTAATAAAACAACATAATTAATTGCACTATTTCAAAAGGTTTTCTGAAAAAACTTTTTGATTCACCCTAATATACTTATGTACATACATACATATGTATGTATGTATTTCATTCATACAGTATTTTTCAGAAATAAAACATTTTTATTTGTAATAATAATTACATAATATGTATACTAATACGGACTAAAAATTATGCAACCGTACCTACATAAATAATCAACTATGTCTGTATGTACGACAATAAAAATAATGGTTGAAAATACACACTTTTAAACAAAAATATGTACTATGTATGTGAGTATAATATTCTTAATAAAATATTTTTTCACTAATACATACATACGATCTTTTATTTTTCACTATGTTAAGCGATCATAAGAAAAAAACAAATTACAGCGAGTTCAGTACTGAATTGTACTCGGAAATCATGTCCTCAAGTATTCTATGTATTTTTGTTTTCATAGGATATGCTGTCTTCCACTCACTGCTTGCATGTCTTGTTTTCTTGTTGTCGGCTTTTGTAGTTGGCTCACACTCATTCATTTTGAAAAGGCAAATACAACGACATGAAGTAAGTGCTTGGTTGTGATATGTTTTGATTGTCAATTTTTTGGATTTGTTGCAACGCTTTAGTGGGTACTAAATTTGTATGAAAACTATTACGTTGTCGATCGCTTGCATTGTCGATCGACTTGTCGCGCTGAGAGTTTTACTGGGCCACAAATCATCTGTTTGTTGTTGAAAATGCAAGCGAGCGATAGCGGTCAATATCGTTAGGCTGTTACACTACAGCTTATCAAAACAAAAACTTGGCGGACAAAAAGCGTTGCATATAATTTGAAACGATTTTCCGTTATCCCACGTCAAATTTGGTTGATAAACAGACCGGTTTCGACTATGTACCATCTTCAGTGTTCTATTGAATACTCGTTGCATATAACTTGAACAAATGCGTCGAAAGTATTAAAAGCACAAAACGCACGCAACGCGTGCTATGGTCTTTCAGCTTAAAAGCACTAAACGCATTTCCGCGTTAGCACGTGGTATGTATGTAAATATTTTTTTCCATAGTACTTTTCTGCCGTTTCACACACGCCGATAGTAGTTAAGTTTCATAAATAAATTAGACTGTGTTCATTGAAGATTTAAAACACCAAACATCTTCGTTTTTTACTTACAAAGGAAGCAGACCTTTGGTAAGATCCTGGACTGACTGACGACTACCTCAGCTGGAAACTAAACTCCATTACAATGGCGCTCGAGCAAAAACTCGATTCTAAGGAAACATTTAGTGGAAAACCTATGCCTTCGACCACCAAAGAACTTGGATCAGCCCAACAACACAGTCATGAAACTACACTTAACCACAATATGCTACAAATCGACTCACTAGGCTATGTGCCGGCAGCATGAGATTGCTGTGACGGACAAGGCAACGCCGGCAATTGGGTGAACTTGTGCGCACAAAGTGTCAGAGGACTTCAACAGAAAACCTTCTTCGTTCCTTAGAGGATGAAGTTTTAAATGAAGAAAATGACCTGGCCCTAGACAGTACACTGAAGGAACTTTCTGCATCGGTACCAACTAATAAAAATCGGATCGCCCTTGCAACCCTGAGCGATGCCGATTACCTATAATGGTGGTGACGATCTCATGGACTTCGTGGAGCGCTTGGAAGAACTTGCGGAGTGCTATGGGTTTGAACGCAGCCGGATACTGTTCTCCCTATTCTAAATCTTAAAGGACATAGCTCTGCAATGATATCGCGTGAAGCGAGAGTCCCTACATACCTAGGATGACTTCATGGTCGAGGAGGCGCGTTTCTTCCTACCATTACCTAGCTCAGCTCGATGAAAAGATATATCACCGCAAACAGGGGCTCAAGGAAAAAGCTAAGGAATATATTATCTCCTTGCAGACCCTCACTCGACAGCATCCGGAGTTTTGACAATCAGACCATACTGATCGTATTTACAATGGGCTTAGATGTGACTTCCAGTCGTTAGACAGCCTCATTGAGCTAACCGATGAGTACGAGCTGCTTCGACGAGAAGAAGCGAAGCAATGTCGGCCCACAACCAAGCCACTGTATGCGGGACCGGAGCGTTGACAGTGTTGGAAGTGCCAAGGGACAGGACACTTCCGAAGGCAATGACCCACTACAAACACTCGGGGCGCTACCGCTACGTGGCATAGCGAAACTCCCCGCAAAAACCTCAGCAGCCAGCTTATCAAGGCGACTAACGATTTGGATGGTCGGTATTATACCACAGTTTTTATCCTTGGTACTGCGGTTAAGGCCCTCATTGACACGAGATAAACCTTGACGTACATAGGTAAAACGGCTCGCGAGCTTTTAGAAGCCCGCGGGAATTCGGCCCGTAATTACAATCGAACTGGCTAACGGTACGTCTATCTCTAGTATTAAAGTGTATCCCATAAGAGTATAGAGCAATGATAAGGCTACACACTTACTATTTTTAGCATTCGACAATTTAGCTGAACCTTTGATCTTAGGGATAGATTATTTACACCGACGACAGGCTAAGCTGCTCATCGATGGAATCCAACTTCCAGCAAACGACTTTCAACCATTGGCGGCCGTTTTTGACGCCGGCAGAGTGCCAGTTACATACAGTCCTGCCTACCGCAAAAACTGTATTGGACCAAACAATACCGTCTGGAAAAATAAAATCGTCCCTCGAGAAAACATCGATGTCAAGACATGTTCCAGCACACCTCCCACCATCTGCGGCACGACCAAAGATCAAAACGGTGGAAACGGCGCCAATAGCTAGATCACAAGACAAGGAGGTGGATCGAGTGGCAAAGGAGAAAGTCTACGCTGGAACCAATATCCCGAAATCACAAACTCAAGGAGTCATGCACTCATAGAACCGAATTACCCACTAGTACGACTATTGAATATTCACCATCCATGCCGCCATTGATACTAATGCCGGATTCCGCGGTACTGCCCAGCCGAGCGGAACAAATGAAAGAGGCGTCTTTGGATAGTATACTTCACCTCAGCAACTCCGAGTTCAGCAAAGAGGAGGCTGATAAAGAGAACGACTTGTTCGCCGGAGTAAAAATTGGTGAGGAAATGAAGAACCGCAACACCTCCTGGGTAATCAACCCAACAGGAAAGCCAAAAATCCAGATCCGGGTCGGAAACGGGGTAGTCTGCGGTGCCAAGGAAAGACAAAAATATACAGCATCCGGGATTAAACTACTATTTTTTTTAGTTTTAGGTAATGAAATTATTTTGTTATGTTTTACTTTTTCATTTATACAGAAGGTATTTTTTTGTATATAAATTAATATATGAATATCGTTTTGTTATGACACAAAAATTGGTTCACATTTCAATAAAGTGTGTAATTGTTTTTAATTTTGCATAGGCACTATAAAATGAAACGAAACTCCCTGCAGTTCGGCAAATAAATACCCTTAGGATCAGAAACTCGTTTTAATGGAAGTAAGTGCTGTGAATAAACCTTTCAAATACGACTACAACAGGAAATCAATTAGAATTCTTAGGTAATAAATAATCTTAGAAAATATACTATTGTATTAAATATTATACTACTTTATAAATATTATACTACTTTATACATGAATACCCATATTAGTTTTTAAGTGAATACAATTATGTAGATTGTACTTTTTGTATCTCCAATTACACCTCGTTGTTATTGGTTGATACACCATAAATTTTATGGCTTTTAAAAAAGCCAAGTCGCCACATTTAGAAAACATTATTTTTACTAAATAAGCCAAAGACTTCTGATTGATTAATAAGCCAAAAAATTTTATGAACGTAGTTTTAAGCTGTCAGCATAGTTCGTGGGAAATTATTGACTGCAAATTATGTTGACTAGAATTAGTTTTAGTATATAAGCTACTAGTTTTATTAATAAAATTCAGAATTTATTTGAGTATCAAACAGTTTGTTTAATTGATTCTAATGCAGCAGGAGTACTTAGTAAATACTCAATTTATGAAAATCGGCATTTTAATGCTGGAATAAAGCAGCAAGAGTGCTCAGACAAAAACTCAACAGTAGGGACGCCCCATTACATTAGGGACACCTTAACATTGTTATCAATTCCTTTAGAATCCATCCTTATTCTTTTGATAGAATTATCATAGTTGAGGTTCCACCAAAAGGAACACCATAATATGGGCGCAGTCGGTATTCGCGAAGTTCGCGGATAACGAATCTTACGTATTAAAATAATATATTAATAAGGGGAATCTGATTCAAATTTTATCACGTTGAAGAGAAACACGTTTTAGAATAATAAAATATGAGCAATATGGTAATTATAAAAAAAAAGATAATCACTTTTCATAGTATGAATGCGTGTATGTAAGAGATGATATAAGGAAACAAGAAATTTGTTGGATTGGGTTTCATTATGATAATCATTCATAAAATTCTTCATTACTACGACTAATTTACATTTAGTTTAAAACCCAAAATTTGCTTCGCCCTGCAAGGGCCCTATCGGCCACCGCCTTGCCCATGCCAGATCCAAAAAATATGTCGCATCCTAATCATTGTATCTCCCTTGAATCAATCCCAACATTTCACCCACCGAATGTACGCCCTCAGTTGCTAAGAACGGTCTCCTCCATGGGGAAACGCTCTCTAATTCGCGTATTTCTAATAATCCCCCTACTCAACCCGATCTGTGTGAACCTAATCCTTATTCCTTCCTGTCGCTTACAGAGGATAATGATAGTTATTATAAGACCGATCACCACCACCGTTATTCCCCCGGCAGCCATAGTGGTTGTCCTATGGAATCTTAGTTCGTCTATTGTTTTTATATTCTCTCTTTGCTGCAACGCGATGTCCTGGAAGGATACCGCTTTCTCGGTGGTCAGGGTTTCCCGGTACTTTGGAAGTACAAAGGTCTGTGTGTCTCGTATTATCTCATTGCTATATGTGGTATTGTCAATGTTTATCGTGCAATTGCTAAAATTCAAAAAAAAGCTGCCTATTAGTTGGGTCACTCTCTGATCGCAATTGCTCTTTAGGGTGCGGTTCCTCGCGTTTATCAAGACCAGTTGGTTGCTATTTATCTCTACTATTATTTCTGTCGTATCCAACTGTACTGCACATCGTATTTTAACGACACAGTTCTTAGAAGGTCTAAGTTCAAAAATCGACATTCCCTCCTCCCAGGCATAGATGGTGTTATTACCTTCCACCACTATCTCGGGGTCGCTCATTACCTCATTGCCTTCCTTATTGGGTACCGGTACTATCAGTATTTTGAACGTCCACCCAATAGCTGAGGGTATTTTGATAACCATGCTAAGGTTATCGTTAGCCCACTGCACTACTCCCATTCTTATACCCCGTAGCTTTCTAAAATCAATCTTGAAAATCTGCACCTCCCGCGAGGTCAATAAGGCGGGCGAAATGATCCCCTGTTTGGCTGAGGCGATATTATCCTGTATAACTAACAACTTATTCCTCAAAATCTGAATTGAACAAGTTGTGCCATAGCTAACTCATAATTCACTAGCCCTCTGGCGTGGTCAGACACATCTTGTAAATTCTTTTTAACCACCTCTCGGTCTCCCTCAATCATCATCTTCAGTGTATTTATTGACTTATTGAAACCATCATTTGTCATCAACTGTTGATTTACTGTCTCTATTAACTTATGGTTCTTTTCATAAATTACCTGTTATTGGGCTTCTATGTTCTTTCTGTCTTCGACGTCCATGGTTACCCACACAAATTTAAGCAGTGAGCCTCCTACGTTAATCAAACCTCTTCTGTTTCTAAGTCGTTGCAAAGTGTACAGTATTTTTTCCAAATCAGCTGCTTTATGAGTGGCCAAGCGCCTGTATTGGGATTCATCAAGCAAGTTTACATTTTGGTTTATCCCCTCTACCAGCTTCCGAATTTCGTTTACATATATTATGTGTATGATGTAGTCATACCGGCACACCACCTCTGTATTTCCCAATCTTATCTCAGCGTAACCTTCTTCCGAGTGCAGATCCTCAATACATAACCCCATCTCGGTTGCCACCATTCCGCCCATCCATATCAGACCTACAATAGTAAACTAATAACCAGTCGGTTAGGCCCTAATGTATTTAAAAATCACACACATCCATTCAATCATCCCCTCACACATTTTCATCAATTCGTCATCAAACGGATCAGTCAATTAAGGCCCTTCTCCCCTTTTCCGTCCGATACTCCACATTACGCTCGCGTGCCAAAATATCACATAACAAGTGCTGGCAGTCAAACGATTGAGGTGCAAAACCTTTACCATAGACTCAACACATTCAGCTCCCAACCATTGTCAGCCTCAGTTGAGAAAAGAAAATAGGGAAGAAGGAAAAAAATGGAGAACAAATCTTTCAAGAATGGCAAGTACGCATAGCCCATGCTATAATAAATCCTAACTCATTACTTTATTTCCTTTTCAGAGTCTAAAGCTTCTTACGGAACCCCCAGGCGACTCACTGACCTGGACTCTGATTGCCTTCGAAAAATCGTTTGTTTCTTACCACCTTCGGACCAAGCCGCCCTGATGCTTTCGTCCGAAACCCTTGCCGGTCAAATTCTGGGTAATATTTGTTTTTCGCCCCATAAACCCTATAACATTCGGGACTATCTGGAAACCACGACGCTGCAGGTGGATTTCCTGGCCCTCGTACTCCAGCACCTTCCTCGAGTGGAGGGAGTGTCAGTGGAAATCCATCTGCAGAATCGTGGTTTCCAGATCGTACCGAATGTTATAGGGTTTATGGCGCGAAAAACAAATATTACCCAGAATTTGACCGGCAAGGGTTTCGGACGAAAGCATCAGGGCGGCTTGGTCCGAAGGTGGTAAGAAACAAACGATTTTTCGAAGGCAATCAGAGTCCTGGTCAGTGAGTCGCCTGGGGGTTCCGTAAGAAGCTTTAGACGCTGAAAAGGAAATAAAGTAATGAGTTAGGATTTATTATAGCATGGGCTATGCGTACTTACCATTATTGAAAGATTTGTTCTCCATTTTGTTTTCTTCTTCCCTATTTTCTTTTCTCAACTGAGCCTGACAATGGTAGGGAGCTGAATGTGTTGAGTCTATGGTAACGGTTTTGCACCTCAACCGTTTGACTGCCAGCACTTGTTATGTGATATTTTGGCACGCGATCGTAATGGTGAGTATCGGACGGAAAAGGGGAGAAGGGCCTTAATTGGCTGATCCGTTTGCTGACGAATTGATGAAAATGTGTGAGAGGGTGATTGAATGGATGTGTGTGATTTTTAAATACATTACGGCCTAACCGACTGGTTATTAGTTTACTGTTGTAGGTCTGATATGGATGGCCGGAATGGTGGCTACCGAGATAGGGTTATATATTGAGGATCTGCACTCGGAAGAAGGTTACGCTGAGATAAGATTGGGAAATACAGAGGTGGTGTGCCGGTATGACTACAACATACACACAATAAATGTACACGAAATTCGGGAGCTGATAGAGGGGATAAACCAAAATGTAAACTTGCTTGATGAATCCCCATACAGGCGCTTGGGCACTCATAAAGCAGCTGATTTGGAAAAAATACTGTACACTTTGCAACCACTGAGAAACAGAAGAGGTTTGATTAATGCAGAAGGCTCACTGCTTAAATTTGTGTGGGGAACCATGGATGACGGACACAGCAAGAAGATAGAAGCCCATCAACAGGTAATTCATGAAAATAACCATAAGTAAATAGACACAGTAAATCAACAGTTGATGATAAATGATGGTTTCAATAAGTCAATAAATACACTGAAGATGATGATTGAGGGAGACCGAGAGGTGGTTAAAAAGAATTTACAAGATGTGTCTGACCACGCCAGAGGGCTAGTGAATGATGGGTTAGCTATGGCACAACTTGTTCAAATTCAGATTATGAGGAATAAGTTGTTAGTTATACAGGAGAATATCGCCTCAGACAAACAGGGGATCGTTTCGCCCGCCTTATTGACCTCGCGGGAGGTGGAACTTTTCAAGATTGATTTTAGAAAGCTACAGGGTATAAGAATGGGAATAGTGCAGTGGGCTAATGATAACCTTAGCATGGCTATCAAAATACCCTCAGCTTTGGGTTGGCGTTCAAAAGACTGATAGTACCGGTACCCAATAAGGATGGCAATGAGGTAATGAGAGACCCCGAGATAGTGGTGGAAGTTAATAAGACCATCTATGCCTGTGAGGAGGGAAAGTCGAATTTTGAACTTAGACCTACTAAGAACTGTGTCGTTAAAAAACGATGTACAGTACAGTTGGATACGACAGAAAAAATAATAGAGATAAATAGCAACCAACTAGTCTTGATAAACGCGAGGAACCGCATCCTAAAGAGCAATTGCGATCAGAGAGTAACCCAACTAATAGGCAGCTATTTTTTGAATTGTAGCAATTGCACGATAAACATTGACAATACCACCTAGCAACAAGATAATACAACAAGATAACACGAGACAAACAGACATTTGTACTTCCAAAGTACCGGGAAACCCTTACCACCGAAAAAGCGGTATCATTCCAGGACATCGCGTTGCAGCAAAGAGAGAATATAAAAACAATAGACGAACTAAGATTTCATAGGACAACCACTACGGCTGCCGGGAGAATAACGGTGGTGGTGGTGAATGGTCTTATAATAACTATCATTATCCTCTGCAAGCGACAGGAAGGAATAAGGATTAGGTTCACACAGATCGGGTTGAGTAGGGGGACTATTAGAAATACACGAATTAGAGAGCGTTTCCCCATGGAGGAGACCGTTCTTAACAACTGAGGGCGTATATTCGGTGGGTGAAATGTTGGGAGTGATTCAAGGGAGATACAATGATTAGGATGCGATATATTTTTGTAGATCTGGCATGGGCAAGGCGGTTGACGATTGGGCCCTTGCATGGCGAAGCAAATTTTGGGTTTTAAACTAAATGTAAATTAGTCGTAGTAATGAAGAATTTTATGAATGATTATCATAATGAAACCCAATCCAACAAATTTCTCGCTTTTCTTGAATTTTGCTTCACAGCATTGACGAAACCTAATTTGGCAACGACCGCGAAATTCGCGGAAATACGGATACTAAATCCAACTAAATGTACGAAATATACCCTCGAATAAAAAAAACAAGTAAAATTAAATCTGATTAGAACTAAGATTAAAAAAAGGGGAAAAAACAAATAATCTATTAAAAAAAGGATAAAAAAATCTCTAAAAATTATACAGAAAAAGAAGGAAGAGAATTTTTTTACCGCTTCATATGCACAACCAAAGCAATTTGTTTTTGCACATAAAATTATTTGGCCACTTACAAGTTAATTGAATTTTTATGTGAGTATTCGTATATAGATGTATATACAAATATTCATATATGCAAAAGATATGATTCACTATTAAATTATTAATTTTTTTAATTAAAAAACTTCGAATAAAAAAAACTTAAGATTCGAATTAATCAATTAACAATGATAAATCATAATCATTCAAATTAAAAATCTTTAGTAATATTTTATAAAGGGCTAAGTAAAATTAGCAATTAAAAAAAACAGTTAGAAAAAAATCAACAACAAATTTATAAACTTCTAATAAATAGATAAGAAACGTATCAAGTATATTAAGTTATTTCTATTCCAATATAATAGTCTAAAAGGTTCCAATTTTACTTATAATTAGAGGCCACCGTTTCGCGCATTTAAAATTAATTTTATGGTTATAAGATATTTGTAAATTTGAAAAATAATTAAATTGAAATGTTGAAAGGGGATAAAAAATGTATCAATAAATAGGTAATGGGTGTTTTTTATTGAGGTATAGAACTTTAAGTTGGCATCACTTTTTTAACTGGTGGCCATTTTGTCAGCTGTCAAGTGATTAATATTTAGTTTGGTTTGCCATTTCATCATGAACATGCAATGCGTCGTGATTTTGGTGTATGGGCCGAAAATGAGATTGATCTCGATGCTGATTTTCATCGCAAAATTTTGTTCAGTGATGAGGCTCATTTTTGGTTGAATGGCTACGTCAACAAGCAAAATTGCCGCATTTGGAGTGAAGAGAATCCACATGAGACTCTTGAGACGCCATTACATCCACAAAAACTGACTGTTTGGTGTGCTCTATGGGCTGGTGGAGTCATTGAGCCATACTTCTTCCGAAATAATGCTGGAGAGTCAGTTACCGTTAATGGAGACCGGTATAGAGCCATGATAACCGACTATTTTGTTCCCGAATTGGATGGCATGAATGTGGATGAGTTGTGGTTCCAACAAGACGGCACTACATGCCACACAGCGCACGTCACAATCGATTTATTGAAGGAAACATTCGATGAGCGCATAATTTCGCGGAATGAACCTGTCAATTGGCCACCAAGATCGTGTGATTTGACACCATTGAATTATTTTCTTTGGGGATATGTGAAGTCGCTAGTCTACGCCAACAAACCAGAAACGTTAGGGGACTTGGAAGCCAACATTCGTGGCGTTATTGCCAACATACGGCCCCATATGCTCGAAAAAGTGGTTGAAAATTGGACCTGTAGAATTGGCTTTATTCGAGCCAGCCGCGGCGGCCACATGCCCGAAATCATATTTAAACATTAATGGCATAAAATTATCCTTCCAATAAAGCCAAATTGATGGACATTAAAACGATTTTCTTGTGTTTTATTTCAATTCGAAGTTCTATACCTCTAAAAAAAACACCCGTTATAAGAAAATTTTTATAAGTCCATTGAAAGTGTAAATTAAAAGAGAAACAATAAATCTCACAAATTAAACAAGCAAGAAATTAATAGTAATAATGTTAATAAGAATAAACGAATAAAAAGAAAGAAAATATTATGTAAGAAAAAATAGATAGAAAGATTAATAGGTTTAAGTAAAACAACAAAAGAATATATCTGCAAAATCTTTATGTTAGAGAAAATACTTTAGTAATACTAGTTTAGTGGTGTCAAATTAATACTTTAATTCATTAAGCAGACGAAAATTTGCTAATTTAAAATTCTCATTTAAGGAAAAAAACAAAGAATTAATATTTTAAAACTTCTAGATAAATAAAATTATAAATTAAAAAAAAATAAAAATTATCGGGATAAAATGAATAACCATACCCAATTTGCATTACTATCGAATGTAAGTCTATTAAATTACACATGTAAGAATAGAAATATTAGAAATAATAAGCAAATTAAAAAAAAATATTTAGTGTAAAAAAAGGGGTAAATATTGTTAGAACTATAAGATAAGTACAATAATTCCCAACAACAACAAGATGGAAACAAATCTGGATAAAAGCAATAACAACAGGAAAAACAGCGAGAACAACAACCCCTACAACATTATCAACAAAAATAAAAACAACAACAAGAACAACAACAAAGAAGAAAACAACAAGAACAACAACAAACAAGAAAACAAAAAGAACAGCAACAAACAAGAAAACAACGAGAACAACAACCACTATAACAATATTAAAAACACAAAAGCAAGAAAACAACCACTACAATACTATCAATAAAAATAAAAGCAACAACAACAGGAAAATAGCAAGAACACAACGTTTGCAACATTATCGATAAAAAGCGACAGAACTTCCAGCAGTTTGCACGAGCAGATTGTCCTTGAAGCCAAGTTCCAATAACAATTTCAAATAAATTATCGTATGGACGTCAACACCATCGAATTGATTAAGAAAGGTTTTCCGGCAATTCAACTATCCGTCTACTTTTAGCGTGACAATACTGATTTCGTTGATGTCATGCATAACTCTGCGCACACTGTATTTTATCTACATGCGGCGGTGATGCAGATTTCTATTTATATGTCTCAAGTAAGGGCGTTCCTTGTGCTACTATCAAGATATCACTTTACTTCACGTTACAATTTTACACAGCTTTATGTAAAGTCCGCAACTGCAAGGACAAAGCTATGCTATACCAGCAATAATGATGGGCATAAGACACTGCAAAATCAAATTTGCGCAATGCCAGCATTCAACCATAATAATAAATTTAAATAAAAATATATAAAAAATCAACAAATGCAATCAGCTACAATTGTAAATTATGAACAGCAGTATCAGAATCAAATACAAATCCAGTGATCATCACCGTCGAAGACACTATAAAACCCGCCTTTATCAACAAAAGTATAGTCAGCAGCTGCAGCGCCAGCATTTTTATGAAGTTATTAACAACAAGGGATCCGTCAGAATCCTGACAAGACTAAAATCGTATCGTGAATGATATCGAGAAATCCACACCAGCGTTTTTGTTGTCAACATTTAATTACAGAGAAGATAAAGATTACAAGAAAATAACGAAAACATCTACTGCCTAGATATTTTCTTTCTGCAAAGGGGGAGGGATGTTGTGAATCAACCTTACAAATACGACTCCAACAGCAAATCAATTAGAATTCTTAGGTAATAAATAATCTCAGAAAATATACTACTTTATTAAATATTATACTACTCTATAAATATTATACTACTTTATACCTGAATACCCATATTAATTCTTAAGTGAATACCCTAATGTAGATTGTACTTTTTGTATCTCCAATTACACCTCGTTGTTATTGGTTGATACACCATACATTTTTTGGCTTTTTCAGTGAATACACTAATGTAGATTGTACTTTTTGTATCTCCAATTACACCTCGTTGTTATTGGTTGATACACCATAAATTTTATGGCTTTTAAAAAAGCCAAGTCGGCATATTTAGTAAACATTATTTTTACTAAATAAGCAAAAGACTTCGGATTGGTTAATAAGCCAAAAATTTGTATGAACGTAATTTTAAGTTGTCAGCACAATTCGTGGGAAATTATTGACTGCAAATTATGTTGACTAGAATTAATTTTAGTATATAAGCTACTAGTTTTATTAATAAAATTCAGAATTTATTTGAGTATCAAACAGTTTGTTTAATTGATTCTAATGCAGCAGGAGTGCTTAGTAAATACTCAATTTATGAAAATCGGCATTTTAATGCTGGAATAAAGCAGCAGGAGTGCTCAGACAAAAACTCAACCGTAGCGACGACCCCATTACGTTAGGTATACCTTAACATTGTTATCAATTCCTTTAGATTCCATCCTTATTCTTTTGATAGGATTATCATAGTTGAGGTTACACAAAAAGAAACACCATAGCATAAGTGTTCTTTTTCTTTTTTTAAATTTTTTTCCTAAAGAAAGGGGGGAATGTAACGTACCGTTACAAGCCAACACATTCTTTATAAAAGTTACATGTATCATGATTGAGGGTGCATGCCGTCTGACATCAATGTAGGGTACTATGCAAATGGTGGTGTACAAATATTGACACAAATATATTAATTAATACACATTTGATTGTACTTCACGTTTGGTTGATGAATAATGTTGGATAAGTGTTCAAGTTGTGCACACAATCGGGGAGCAAGTCACCACACCGTAACAACGGTAGTTGCAAGTACGCCACTTGAACTATCGTCCTAGAGCATTGCCGATTCTTGTTCAGTAGTATTTACGTGCATGCACTATTATATAAATAAGTAGTTAGCCGAATACCCTATCTTCCGCATTTTTCGTGTATTCGTATTTATTTATACCAGTAGTTAGCCGAATACCCGATCTTACACATTTTTCGTGTATTCGTATTTAGTTATACTAGTAGTTAGCCGAATACCCGATCTTCCGCATTTTTCGTGTATTCGTATTTAGTTATACTAGTAGTTAGCCGAACACTCGATCTTCCGCATTTTTCGTTTATTCGTATTTATTTATACCAGTAGTTAGCCGAATACCAGATCTTCCGCATTTTTCGTGTATTCGTATTTAGTTATACTAGTAGTTAGCGGAATACCCAATCTTCCGCATTTTTCGTGTATTCGTAGTTATTTGCACAAGTAGTTAGCCGAATACCCGGTCTTTCGCATTTTTCGTGTATTCGTATTTATTTGCACAAGTAGTTAGCCGAATACCCGATCTTCCGCATTCTTCGTGTATTCGTATTTATTTATCCGAGTAGTTAGCCGAATACCTAATCTTCCGCATTTTTCGTGTATTCGTATTTATTAATACGAGTAGTTAGGCGAATATCCGATCTTCCGCATTTTTCGTGTATTCGGAGTTATTAATACGAGAAGTTAGCCGAATACCCGATCTTCCGCATTTTTCGTGTATTCCTATTTAGTTATCCCAGTAGTTAGCCGAATACCACATCTTCCGCACTTTTTGTGTATTCGTATTTATTTCTACGAGTAGTTAGCTGAATACCCGATCTTCCGAATTTTTCGCGTGTTCGTATTTATTTATTCGAGTAGTTAGCCAAACACCTGATCTTCCGCATTTTTCGTGCATTCGTAGCTATTTAACCCGACTAACGATAACCGAAGTTTAATTTATTCTCCCTCTTCAATTTACTTATGGTCGCTAATAACCTCAAGCCAGGTGCCGACTAAAAGTGGTGGACGGACAAGAAGAAAACCCAAGAAAGGAAGGCATCTACCGAGTTCGATATACGTATAGACCTAACTCTATATATTGTGCATAGTATATAAGAGAGATATCAAACAAGTCAGACGTGTATTCAAAACGCTCTAAATAATTTATTTTATTTACATAAAAAAAATTGCAAAAATAGCTGATTATAGCTTAAAAAACAGAAAAGTATTGTTATATCCAATGAACCATAAGATTCCATAGGAATCATGTATACGAATTATGAAAAATGCAATAAGACTTGTCGAGACATAGAAATACGTTGTGGCGGTTACTGTGAGAAGAATTTTCATATGAAATGTGTTGGTTTTTCAAAATATAATGTGATGCACTTTTTAAATACCCAAATATTAAATACATTTGTGAAGGATGCATTAACTTTATAAAATTAACAAATGATAATTACAAAAATTTATTTAATGATGCAAAATCAGAAATTGTTAACGAATTAAAAAAAACAAAACAAATAAGCGTGGGGTAAGACACGTATGCTAGCGAGCTTAAATCATCAACTAATATGCCCGTTATACTAAAGCCGAAAAACAAACAAAATAGTGAAACTGAAAAAGAAATAAAAGAAAAGATTAAACCGTCAACTCTTAATATGCAGCTGAAGAGAATATTCAAGAGAAATGATGGAGTTGTTGCTATCAATTGCCAAAATGAAGATGATCGATGGGTATTGACAAATGAAATAAAAGATAAAATGGGAAGTGAATACGAGGATGAGAAATCCTAAAATATTAATTACGGGAATGAGTGATAAACTGGATGAAAGTAATATTGTAAGAGCTATAAAAAAACAAAATAACATTGAATGTGAAAAGTTGGAATGTGTAAAAGTTTACAAATCCTACAAGAACCCAAGGATCTATAATGCAATAATTGAAACAAATGGTGATGGATTGAGCCAAATTATAAGAAATAAACGCATTAACATTGAGTGGGATAGTTGTCCAGTTTATGAAAGTTGCAGCGTATTGAGATGTTTTAACTGCTGGGGCTTCAACCATACGGCTAAATATTGCAAGAACGAACAAAAAATTTGTGCGAAGTGTAGTGAAAAGGGTCATTCTTGCAAAGATTGTCGAAATAATATAACGAAGTGCATAAATTGTGAAAACGCTAAAGAAGGGTTGCAGCTGAGTGACATAAGCACCAACCATGATTGCAGAGATGCGAACTGTCCCATTTTAAAACGAAAAAGTAGGTTGGAATCAGAGAGAGTTGCATACTAGCAACTAAAATTTATAAGAGGTCTTTATCTAAATATACATATGTGGCTTACTAAAAAACATAAAAGAGCTAGAGATTATCGGCCTGATGGTGTAAGGCGTTGGAGTAAACGCCTATGTCGTTTATTGTAGTAGATTAAACTAACACACAACCCGTGTTCTTTAATCTAGTACAAAAAACGACTGAGGCGTTTACGCCAACGCCTTACACAATCAGGCCCTATATGTGCAGAAGAAAATTTTGATTTTATATGTATCTCCGAAACACATTTAACGAAAGACATTGAAAATAGTGAAATTTTATTAGAAAACTACAACATTATTCGTTGTGATAGCACATCCAGACACACGGGAGGGGTATGCTTTTACATAAATGAAAGATGGAATATTAAAAAGTTGGACTCTAAATCATTCCAAAAAAATATGGTGGCTTAAAATTGAAATTACTCTTGATAATTTAAAATATTACTTGGTGGGCATCTACAGGTCACCACATAGGCAGAATTCGCCTGAACAAGATTTTATTGAATTCTTCGAAACTGAAATAGAAATTATAGGTGAAAAGAAGAATTACTTGATAACTGGCGACTTAAATATCGATTGGTTTGAAAGAAAAAACTGGGCGAAATTATAAGAGCCAATTATTTTAACCAAATAGTAACAGAACCTACATGAATATCAAACAACACATCAACCTTAATTGATTATGTACTTACAAACATAGTAAGTGCCACAGCCAATACTGCTGATACAACGAAGATTAAGCTGAAAGTCCATAACACGCGTTACACACGGTAACGCGTTATAAGCGGTTGTCAAAAAAGTAGAATCAGTGTAAATGTATGTGACGAGTTACATAGCACAAAGCGTAAAACGCTTGACGCGAAAAGTAGGTTTACTTTCTACTTTTGTATGCGTCGCATGCGCCATGAAAAAATGACAGCTGTTTTTGATAGCCAGGGATGACAAATTATATTATATTTTCAATGTTATCAATAAATATGTTTGTATGGTGGATTTTTTTTTCAATTTTTTTTTGCAAAAAAGAAGTCTTTAATAAAGAAAACCCTATCGCAATAGAGTTTACAAATGTTTTAAAGAATAAAATACATTAAAATTAATTTTTTAACACAATTTTTCATCAACAAAATTTTCATTTTATTTATTGATTCATTTTATGTAGTAAGTTTAATCTCTGTTATGTTTATTAATTTTATCAATTTATCTTTATACTTTATTCAATATTGTACAGACACAATTAAATTTACATTAAAGTCAAGAAGAGCCGACAATCTGTTGGAATAGCTCTCGCTGAGTTAAAAAAACCACTCACTTCCCGTTCCAAATACAAGGTACGCACCCAAAACCGTCTCGTTTTATTTTGAAACTTTGAGTATGACCTTGTTGCACAAAATATTATATTTATAAACTCAATAAATTCCACAAATTCTTTTAACATTTCAATTAACATTTTTGCAAAAATTATTTTTATTTGATAAAAGTATTTCCACTACAGCTGATCAAAACATAAACATTGGCGCACAAAAAGCGTTGCATGTAACTTGAATATAGAAAAGCGTCTAAAGACGCGCAACGCACGAAACGCGTGTTATGGACTTTCAGCTTTAGTGATCACGAAACTTTGGAAATTAAAATGTCATTACAGAAATGTATTATTGACAATAAAAAAAAATCTGTTCGATCTTTTCGATACAACAATTCGGTTCTGAGAAGCTATATAATGAATGGAGAAATTAATCGGATCCAAGAAAATATATCGGTTGATGACTTTTAGTCCAGAATCTACAGTACATTTTTTACAATTGATCACTATCAAGCTAATTTTCCGCGAATAGCTTAATTTTGATGAGACGCCCAACTTTTCTTCTTACAAAAATTTTCGATTGTGGTAGAGAACAGTGGTGTGAGGGATAAATTATGTCGATTTCATGATTGGCAAAAATTCATTACTAACTGGGTTTTTTTTGTGATAAATCTCAAGATAATTACCGGAATAATTCGAAGAAAAAAATTTTTCCTATAAAATGTATGGGTTGATCAAAGGAGTCCCCTCCTTCCAACATGTATCGATAACAAGGTCATAAAAAATGATTATTAACCAGGTGATTTTTTTTCTGTTGGTTAGCTTATATTTCTATAATTTAACAGTTACATTGTCCTACAAGTTTCGTGGTACGTTATGCGAGTCCTACGCTCAAAAGTTGTACTACAGATCCCTGATGGAAAAGTAATTACTAACAATCTGAATCTTCGTGAATAGCTTCGTTTCGGTGAGACGCCCAACAAAGTACTCTACGAAAATTCTGGATTGTGGTAGAGAACAGTGGTATCAGGGATAAATTATGTCGATTTGATGATTGTCAAAAATTCATTACTAACTGGGTTTTTTGATGTGTAAATATCTATACGCTAGGGGGTAAAAATCTTTTTCACAATACAATCACAAATTTTGAGTAAGATTAATCTTACTTGAGTAAGATTAATATTACAATTGTAATAACGCGGTGTGAGCTGTGTATGAGTGTATTAGTGTAATCATACGGACAACAAGAAGTACAGAGAAACTTAACAGCTGCATAGAAATACACTAACACTGGCAAAGGGAGTCTCAAGGTCAAACTCCTGCAGTAAGGTGGTACGTTTGTTGGTTGGTGCCGTGTTTTTAAATTGAGTGAGTATTTCAGCGTTGCCGTTTTTGATTTCTATCGGGAACTTCTGGGATTTAGGGGATTTTGTGTCCAGTTTTTCGGGATTCAAAACATGTTCGTCTCGGTTTTTGAACCCGGGTTTTTTGAAAAAAAACGGTTTTTCGGTTTTACCGAATTTGTTGCTGAACTTGGTGCGATATTTGGCTGACGGTTTATTGACTGCGTTTGTCTTTGACTGTTGGTTATTTTGCTGTTTAACTGCGGTAATTCCAACTATTTTGTACGGGTATATTATTTTTGATGTGTAAACATCTATACGCTAGGGGTAAAAATCTTTTTCACAATACAATCACAAATTTCGAGTAAGATTGTAATAACGCGGTGTGAGCTGTCTATGAGTGTATTAGTGTAATCATATGGACAACAAGAAGTACAGAGAAACGTAACAGCTGGATAGAAATACACTAACTCCATCTAGTGCGAAATAGTAGTAGTAGTAGCTACTAATTTTCACTAATAGTCGTACATTATGTTATCGTAGGCAAAAAAAAACAAATAAATAATATGAATACAAAAATATTTAATTTTAATAACTTTTAAAAAGATTTTTTGCACTTTTAATAAGAAATTTACTAAAACAAAGCAAAATAAGGAAAACATAAAACTAAACTTGTCAAACTTAAAGTCTTCTTAAAATGTTTCATTACGAGATGTGATCGGACTCACATTATTTCTTTTTTTTTTTTGTTAAATCTCAAGATCAGTGGACGAAAATAAACCGAACATTATTTTGTGTACTGTATACACAAGCAGAAACGACATCTATTTTTTTAGTGTTTGTGCATATTTACACAACCCGAACACAACACATAACGATTTTGAATGCAAGTAACAAACATTATGTAGCGTTTTGTTTTTTTGTAAAAAAACAGAACAATTTTAGTGATTGCGTACTACATACATACATTATATTTTAGCGTTTTATAGTATTCTTTTTTCATCATATACAACTACGCACTCAAGTATACATGCACGAGAGCCAAGCGAATACTAATGCTAAATACACAAAATATACATTAAGAATAATGTTCTGTGCCGAACACAACGAAGTGTACTGTTTTTCAACGAAAAACAGAACACTATTAAATGTTCTTATCTTTATATTGAGTTTGTTAAATATGTACAGTATTTTCGTGCTGTACAAGATCACTAACAGAAATACCGTTCTTATTTTTTTATGTATTTCCTACACAACCACTATTTGCGTTTGTGTATAACAATATTCTAGCGTACAGAACATTAAAGTACATTATATAAGGTAAATTTTCGAACACTGCTCAAGATAATTATCGGAATTATTCGAAAAAAAATTTGTCCCACAAAATCTATGGTTTGATTAAAGGAGTCCCCTCCTTCTAACATGTACCGATAACAAGGTCATCAAAAATTATTACTAACCAGCTGATTTTTTTTCTGTTGCTTAGTTTATACTTATACAATTTAACGGTGACATTGTCCTACAAATTGCTTGGCACGTTATGCCGGTCTTACGCTCAAAAGTTGTACTACAGATCCCTGATGTGAAAATATGAATCTTCGTGAATAGGTTCATTTCGGTGAGACACCCAACAATGTGCTCTATGAAAATTCTTAATTATGGTAGCTAACGTGGGTAGCAGGGATAAAATATGTCGATTTGAAGATTGTCAAGATTGTTATAAGAAATATTATAACAACAATCTTATGAGATGAACTTTCAAAAAACGTACAGGAAAATAAATTAGTGTATATGTGTGAGTGCTAGAGTTTTTCTTTTCCCGGACTTTTTCATTTCCCGGGAAAGCAAGATTGATTTGTCAATTTCCCGGGCATTCCCGGGAAATACCGCCCAATACAAAACGATACAAAATAGCATTTTACTTAATTTATTTGAACAAAAACAAATACCAATTCACGAGATCTGTTAAATAAGTTTATGAATGCATGAAACGTTATTAAAAATATTATAAAATTTGAGGTCTTTAGCCGTATAAGTTCTGATTAGTAGCCACCCGAAGTAAAAAAATGTACTAATTTCATACTTTATTTTGATTTCTCTAGCTTTTTAAGTAGAAAAGATATTACAATGATTTATGATTATTTCATAAGACACTAATGAGCAGGGCTCGGTCTTTCATGCAAATGAATGTATTTTTTAGTGATAAATAAAGACGTATTGACTAATTATCTATGCGAATCATCAAATTTTAAGTAGTTTGGCATATGTGTGCATATTTTGGTGGTAAGTGCATATTTTGGCAATAAATGCATATTTTTGGAGTTATACACATTTTTTAAATGCATATTTCTCAATTTTTGAAAAAAATATTAATAAGCTGATTATACATGGCAAGCAAGCCCCAATTGGGTTGTTAGTTGCTGAAAATGATACTACTGATGGCAACTGAGAGCTTTCAATTTCAGTGGCTATTTAGTGCCTTACTGTCACTCATTAATTGTCATTTGCCGACTGGCAACTCAACTAAAGTCCGGTTGCATTAAATAATAGACCCAACTATGGTTGCTTTATGTTTTTTTTTTCTAATAATAATAATAAATTTAAACAAATATTTTCATATTACTTTTTAGTTTTGGTACTTTGTTCGTAGGTAAATGCATATTTTTGCGCATATTATTTATTTTTAGGTGCATTTGCTAAGCGCTTAAAATCAATTTTTAGTTGCATGAAAATCCGAGCCCTGCTAATGAGCATTTCATACTGCTCAAACTGAATTGAAATAATTAAGTGGCGGAAAAGTGACCACCTGTAAATAAAATGTTTTTGTTTGTATCGATTTTTAATTGAACCCTGTGTGAACCTGTTGTACATAAAGCTTTAATTTTTTTTTTTGCAAAAAGCTATAATTTTTGAAAAAAAACTTTTTAGCTTCAAAAAACTCATGTGTGGCTTAAAATAACAATCTGATATTTTCAGAAAATATAGATCAGTACTTCTTTAATATGCCCACTTTCGCTATGTCCACTTATTAACAATCTGTTATTTTCATTTCTCAGGAAATATGATTTTTTGAGTGCTGCTCTTAGAAAAATATGAAAATAAAAATGGAGACAAATAAAATGAGCTCAAGAATATATATTATTTTTTTATTTACATATTTTTCTAAATAAAAGCAGCACTGAAAAGGTGTGCTCGCAAAGAAAAGTTAACATAGTAATATTAAAAAAATCCCGGGAATACCCGCACAATTTTCGCGGGATTTATTTCCCGAAAAAATGTGCGGGATCCCGGGAATTTTTTCCCGGGAAATCCCGAATGAAAAACACTAGTGAGTGCTTGCATAAAATGAAATCTTATAGGAAAAGTAAAATTACGTCTTCCCCTAGCATGAGATTAAGAGAAAAATCTAAATTTTGTTTTTATTATTCAGATGAATTAAAACTTGCCCAAGAAAACTTGCTGTGTGGGAACCTAGACTAAATAAACCTAACCCTTTTTCTTTTTAGTAGAAGCGCTGACTTACTAACAGTTGTCTCTTTTTAATGCAGCAATTACTCCAGTGTTGCCTAAATTTGATAAATTATACTAAAACAAACAAAACTACCGTGCCGACAAATCGGCAAATATGGCAGGCCTGCTAACCGGATTTTTTTTGTTAAATCTCAAGATCTTTTGTCGACCACGCGTTTGTCCCTCCGAAAATAAAGTGATTTAAATTTAGAAAAAGATGCTTTTACCTTATGCTATGATACGAATAGGGAAAGAAAATATATTACAATTCTTGTCGGACTAAGGATAACTACCTGTTTTTTGTAGGACACTGTTCCATTTGGATAGAAAAACACTAACCTATTAGGTAATATTTTTGTCCTACAGTTAGCAATGAGAAAAATGGTCTTGTGGTATGAACAACTTTTGAGCGTAGGACCGGTATAACGTACCACGCAATTTGTAGGACAATGTCACCGTTAAATTATATAAGTATAAACTAAGTAACAGAAAAAAATCAGCTGGTTAGTAATCATTTTTGATGACCTTGTTATCGATACATGTTGGAAGGAGGGGACTCCTTTGATCAAACCATACCCAGTTAGCACTGAATTTTTGACAATCATGAAATCGACATAATTTATCCCTGATACCACTGTTATCTACCACAATCGAAAATGTTTGTAAGAAAAGTTGGGCGTCTCATTAAAATTAAGCTATTCGCGGAAAATTAGCTTGATACTGATCAATTGTAAAAAATGTACTGTGGATCCTAGACTAAACTATTAACGTCTGAAAGAAACAAAGCACTAGATTCAATGATAACCGAAAAAAGGGTGACAAATAATTATGATACAAGCCATTGGTTTAACAGTTATCTGAGCTCAATGAAGCAAACCAAAATACAATCTCATAGGTTAGCTGTATGGCACAATAATGAATACTATTGGGGAAAATACAGGGTAATAAGAAATAAATACAAATCTGAACTAAAAAAATGTGAATCAAATTATGTAACAAACAAAATTAATGAATGTTCTAACCAGAAAGACATGTGGAGAAATATAAAAAAATTAGTGCTGAAGCAGGAGAATTCGCAAGTTTACGAGATCGAAATAAATGGAAAACTCGTCACAGATGATTTGGAAATAGCAGAAGAGCTTAATCTGTCTTTTATAAAAAGTGTAAATGAAATTGCAGGAAGTATACCTTATGAAAAATATGAGGACAATATTAATCAAAATCAACACGAAAATTTTAAGTTTGAAATTATAAACATAATGCAACTCGAGAACATTATGAAGTCCATGAACAATAAAAAGGATCAGAATTTTCTCTCAGTTAACATGCTTTTAGAAAATTTGGATTTAATAGGACCTTATTTACACCCTTCAGAACGGTAATTTTCCAAATACGAAAAGCCCTAGCGAAATAAGGCCAGTTAATATGTTACCAACAATAAGCAAAATAATGGAAGAAATAGTTTACAGTCAATTAAGTACATACTTTGAAGAAAATAATTTACTGTATGAAACCCAATCCGGATTTAGAAAAAATCATAACTGTGAATCGTTACTGAATCTAGTCGTGTCCGAATGGAAAATTGAAGTGGGAAAGAAAAGATGCGTAGCAGCAGCCTTTCTAGACTTAAAAAAAGCTTTTGAAATTGTCAACAGAGAACTATTACTAAATAAATTAGAAAAGTATGGCGTTAAAGGAATTGAGCTGTCATGATTCAAAAGCTATTTAAGTAACAGAACTCAAAGAACAAAATGTGGAAGATACACTTCATCTTCGAAAACAATTGAAACAGGAGTACCTCAAGTTGCTGTGCTTGGAACACTTCTATTCTTAATATACATAAACGATATGGAAAATATTGTAAAAAAAGTAAAGTTTGCATGTTCGCTGATGATACGCTTATCTATACATGTGGAGAAAATCCGGATGAATGTGTCCTTAACTTAAATGACGATTTAGCTAAAATTGAAAAATATCTAAAAATTAATAAAATAATACTAAACACAAATAAAACAAAGTCAATCGAATAAATGGAAATTCAAACTATAATATTCGTATGGAAAACGTAGATATTGGAAAAGTTAAAGAAATAAAATATTTGGGTATAATAATGGACGACAACTTAAGTTTCGTACCACATTTTGAATACGTGTGCAAGAAGAAAACAAAGAAAACTGCGTTTTTGAGAAGAATTCGATATAAGATTTCAGTAACCGCATATACATATACAATACAATTATAAAACCACATTTTGAGTACTGCTCCACTGTACTTTTCTTGGGCAATCAGCAAATGAAGGATAGACTTTAAAAGTTACAAAATAAAGGCATGCGAAGTATTCTAAGATGCAGTAGACTAAAGCCCTGTACAGACGGTTGTAAGATCTTACAATATTCTCAGATCTGCCAATGTGCTGACGATGTACTAACAATAAAAAATTGTCAGCACAGGGTATATTGTTAGTTCACACGGCTGTATCAACGTTGTTAGAAAAGCTTACAATTTATTGGCAGACAATAAATTTATCTGACAATATTGTCAGTAAAGAAATTGGCAGTTCACACGATTGTCAGTTGCAAAAATTGTCGGATATGTTGTTTGGCGCTGCCAGACGCTTATCATTTAAATATGTACAGTATTTTCGTGCTGTACAAGATCACTAACAGAAATACCGTTCTTATTTTTTTATGTATTTCCTGCACAACCACTATTTGCGTTTGTGTATAACAATTTCTACCGTACAGAACATTAAAGTACATTATATAAGGTAAATTTTCGAACACTGCTCAAGATAATTATCGGAATTATTCGAAAAAAAATTTGTCCTACAAAATGTATGGTTTGATTAAAGGAGTCCCCTCCTTCTAACATGTACCGATAACAAGGTCATCAAAAATTATTACTAACCAGCTGATTTTTTTTTCTGTTGCTTAGTTTATACTTATACAATTTAACGGTGACATTGTCCTACAAATTGCTCGGTACGTTATGCCGGTCTTACGCTCAAAAGTTGTACTACAGATCCCTGATGTGAAAATATGAATCTTCGTGAATAGGTTCATTTCGGTGAGACACCCAACAATGTGCTCTATGAAAATTCTTAATTATGGTAGCTAACGTGGGTAGCAGGGATAAAATATGTCGATTTGAAGATTGTCAAGATTGTTATAAGAAATATTATAACAACAATCTTATGAGATGAACTTTCAAAAAACGTACAGGAAAATAAATTAGTGTATATGTGTGAGTGCTAGAGTTTTTCTTTTCCCGGACTTTTTCATTTCCCGGGAAAGCAAGATTGATTTGTCAATTTCCCGGGCATTCCCGGGAAATACCGCCCAATACAAAACGATACAAAATAGCATTTTACTTAATTTATTTGAACAAAAACAAATACCAATTCACGAGATCTGTTAAATAAGTTTATGAATGCATGAAACGTTATTAAAAATATTATAAAATTTGAGGTCTTTAGCCGTATAAGTTCTGATTAGTAGCCACCCGAAGTAAAAAAATGTACTAATTTCATACTTTATTTTGATTTCTCTAGCTTTTTAAGTAGAAAAGATATTACAATGATTTATGATTATTTCATAAGACACTAATGAGCAGGGCTCGGTCTTTCATGCAAATGAATGTATTTTTTAGTGATAAATAAAGACGTATTGACTAATTATCTATGCGAATCATCAAATTTTAAGTAGTTTGGCATATGTGTGCATATTTTGGTGGTAAGTGCATATTTTGGCAATAAATGCATATTTTTGGAGTTATACACATTTTTTAAATGCATATTTCTCAATTTTTGAAAAAAATATTAATAAGCTGATTATACATGGCAAGCAAGCCCCAATTGGGTTGTTAGTTGCTGAAAATGATACTACTGATGGCAACTGAGAGCTTTCAATTTCAGTGGCTATTTAGTGCCTTACTGTCACTCATTAATTGTCATTTGCCGACTGGCAACTCAACTAAAGTCCGGTTGCATTAAATAATAGACCCAACTATGGTTGCTTTATGTTTTTTTTTTTTCTAATAATAATAATAAATTTAAACAAATATTTTCATATTACTTTTTAGTTTTGGTACTTTGTTCGTAGGTAAATGCATATTTTTGCGCATATTATTTATTTTTAGGTGCATTTGCTAAGCGCTTAATGAGCATTTCATACTGCTCAAACTGAATTGAAATAATTAAGTGGCGGAAAAGTGACCACCTGTAAATAAAATGTTTTTGTTTGTATCGATTTTTAATTGAACCCTGTGTGAACCTGTTGTACATAAAGCTTTAATTTTTTTTTTTGCAAAAAGCTATAATTTTTGAAAAAAACTTTTTAGCTTCAAAAAACTCATGTGTGGCTTAAAATAACAATCTGATATTTTCAGAAAATATAGATCAGTACTTCTTTAATATGCCCACTTTCGCTATGTCCACTTATTAACAATCTGTTATTTTCATTTCTCAGGAAATATGATTTTTTGAGTGCTGCTCTTAGAAAAATATGAAAATAAAAATGGAGACAAATAAAATGAGCTCAAGAATATATATTATTTTTTTATTTACATATTTTTCTAAATAAAAGCAGCACTGAAAAGGTGTGCTCGCAAAGAAAAGTTAACATAGTAATATTAAAAAAATCCCGGGAATACCCGCACAATTTTCGCGGGATTTATTTCCCGAAAAAATGTGCGGGATCCCGGGAATTTTTTCCCGGGAAATCCCGAATGAAAAACACTAGTGAGTGCTTGCATAAAATGAAATCTTATAGGAAAAGTAAAATTACGTCTTCCCCTAGCATGAGATTAAGAGAAAAATCTAAATTTTGTTTTTATTATTCAGATGAATTAAAACTTGCCCAAGAAAACTTGCTGTGTGGGAACCTAGACTAAATAAACCTAACCCTTTTTCTTTTTAGTAGAAGCGCTGACTTACTAACAGTTGTCTCTTTTTAATGCAGCAATTACTCCAGTGTTGCCTAAATTTGATAAATTATACTAAAACAAACAAAACTACCGTGCCGACAAATCGGCAAATATGGCAGGCCTGCTAACCGGATTTTTTTTGTTAAATCTCAAGATCTTTTGTCGACCACGCGTTTGTCCCTCCGAAAATAAAGTGATTTAAATTTAGAAAAAGATGCTTTTACCTTATGCTATGATACGAATAGGGAAAGAAAAAAAATTACAATTCTTGTCGGACTAAGGATAACTACCTGTTTTTTGTAGGACACTGTTCCATTTGGATAGAAAAACACTAACCTATTAGGTAATATTTTTGTCCTACAGTTAGCAATGAGAAAAATGCTCTTGTGGTATGAACAACTTTTGAGCGTAGGACCGGTATAACGTACCACGCAATTTGTAGGACAATGTCACCGTTAAATTATATAAGTATAAACTAAGTAACAGAAAAAAATCAGCTGGTTAGTAATCATTTTTGATGACCTTGTTATCGATACATGTTGGAACGAGGGGACTCCTTTGATCAAACCATACCCAGTTAGCACTGAATTTTTGACAATCATGAAATCGACATAATTTATCCCTGATACCACTGTTATCTACCACAATCGAAAATGTTTGTAAGAAAAGTTGGGCGTCTCATCAAAATTAAGCTATTCGCGGAAAATTAGCTTGATACTGATCAATTGTAAAAAATGTACTGTGGATCCTAGACTAAACTATTAACGTCTGAAAGAAACAAAGCACTAGATTCAATGATAACCGAAAAAAGGGTGACAAATAATTATGATACAAGCCATTGGTTTAACAGTTATCTGAGCTCAATGAAGCAAAGCAAAATACAATCTCATAGGTTAGCTGTATGGCACAATAATGAATACTATTGGGGCAAATACAGGGTAATAAGAAATAAATACAAATCTGAACTAAAAAAATGTGAATCAAATTATGTAACAAACAAAATTAATGAATGCTCTAACCAGAAAGACATGTGGAGAAATATAAAAAAATTAGTGCTGAAGCAGGAGAATTCGCAAGTTCACGAGATCAGATGATTTGGAAATAGCAGAAGAGCTTAATCTGTCTTTTATAAAAAGTGTAAATGAAATTGCAGGAAGTATACCTTATGAAAAATATGAGGACAATATTAATCAAAATCAACACGAAAATTTTAAGTTTGAAATTATAAACATAATGCAACTCGAGAACATTATGAAGTCCATGAACAATAAAAAGGATCAGAATTTTCTCTCAGTTAACATGCTTTTAGAAAATTTGGATTTAATAGGACCATATTTACACCCTTCAGAACGGTAATTTTCCAAATACGAAAAGCCCTAGCGAAATAAGGCCAGTTAATATGTTACCAACAATAAGCAAAATAATGGAAGAAATAGTTTACAGTCAATTAAGTACATACTTTGAAGAAAATAATTTACTGTATGAAACCCAATCCGGATTTAGAAAAAATCATAACTGTGAATCGTTACTGAATCTAGTCGTGTCCGAATGGAAAATTGAAGTGGGAAAGAAAAGATGCGTAGCAGCAGCCTTTCTAGACTTAAAAAAAGCTTTTGAAATTGTCAACAGAGAACTATTACTAAATAAATTAGAAAAGTATGGCGTTAAAGGAATTGAGCTGTCATGATTCAAAAGCTATTTAAGTAACAGAACTCAAAGAACAAAATGTGGAAGATACACTTCATCTTCGAAAACAATTGAAACAGGAGTACCTCAAGTTGCTGTGCTTGGAACACTTCTATTCTTAATATACATAAACGATATGGAAAATATTGTAAAAAAAGTAAAGTTTGCATGTTCGCTGATGATACGCTTATCTATACATGTGGAGAAAATCCGGATGAATGTGTCCTTAACTTAAATGACGATTTAGCTAAAATTGAAAAATATCTAAAAATTAATAAAATAATACTAAACACAAATAAAACAAAGTCAATCGAATAAATGGAAATTCAAACTATAATATTCGTATGGAAAACGTAGATATTGGAAAAGTTAAAGAAATAAAATATTTGGGTATAATAATGGACGACAACTTAAGTTTCGTACCACATTTTGAATACGTGTGCAAGAAGAAAACAAAGAAAATTGCTTTTTTGAGAAGAATTCGATATAAGATTTCAGTAACCGCATATACATATACAATACAATTATAAAACCACATTTTGAGTACTGCTCCACTGTACTTTTCTTGGGCAATCAGCAAATGAAGGAAAGACTTTAAAAGTTACAAAATAAAGGCATGCGAAGTATTCTAAGATGCAGTAGACTAAAGCCCTATACAGACGGTTGTAAGATCTTACAATATTCTCAGATCTGCCAATGTGCTGACGATGTACTAACAATAAAAAATTATCAGCACAGGGTATATTGTTAGTTCACACGGCTGTATCAACGTTGTTAGAAAAGCTTACAATTTATTGGCAGACAATAAATTTATCTGACAATATTGTCAGTAAAGAAATTGGCAGTTCACACGATTGTCAGTTGCAAAAATTGTCAGATATGTTGTTTGGCGCTGCCAGACGCATATCATTTAACAGAAATCATCAATTATTTATTATCTGTGCTTCTGTTAACTTTAAAAAGTAAATATATAAATTATTATTAAACATAAAGAAACAATTTTAACTATTTTAGCTGCATAATTTTTCTTATTTTAATTTTTCCCTAAAAAATATGTGTGCAGTGCTGTCAATATAAAAAAGTCTCTGACAAGGACGCCATTGTCAGATACAGAAACTTCGCACATCTGACAATTAAAATATGTCTGACAATTGTCTGCCAATAATCTGACAATGGTAACGCAATGTGTTCACACGATTGTGAGATGTCTGACAATTTTTTGTCAGCAAGTAGTATTAAAATCGACTGACAACGTTGTCAGACAAAAATTTTCAGTTCAGACGATTGCAAGAATTTTTTAGCACATTTTACTTACAATATTGTAAGAACTGACAATCGTCTGTACATAGCTTAACACTCATAATGCTGACTTTAGACGACATGTTTTTTACATATGGCTTGTTAGGTGTGTGAGACATATGTAACTTCGCATGTTTGTCAAAATTGTCAATTTACAGACGGTTTATAATATTTGCTTTCACACGTACATGTGCAATTACGTCTGACATAACTTCTGAGTGTTCACAACAGCTTAGTTTTTGCACAATTTTCGTAAATATATAAAGCGCTCTTTGCTTTTTAATGTTTTTTCTGCCAAACCACACTTTTGATAATTTAATACAGCTGATGTCAGATACCTCGTCAGATGAAAATAGAACACGCTCTAATTGAAAATTTTTCATCTGACTTTGCTTCTGTAAATGTCATCTGACAATGTTTCATATGTTTCACACGGCATGTATCACTTTTGCAGTGGGAAATTTGACAAGTCAGATGTAAAATACATGTCGTCTAAAAACAGCATAAGGGATATGCTATGCTGTGGTGCCTTTCAATAAATCAACGTCTGGTGATGAACACTCCACTATTCATATTTAAGATTAAAACAGGGAACCTGCCATGCTACATGCGTCGCTAATTGATCAACGTAGCCGAAGTCCAGCCATACAACTTAAGAAACGCCAATGATTTCAGACTTTCTTTTGCAACAGCAAGTTTTAGCCAAAATGTATTATTTTATAAAAGCCTAAAGATTTTCAATGCAATGCCTCAAGAATTAAAAAACGAAAGCAGTTTTTATTTATTTAAACGTAAAGTTATTGACTATGTTAAAAGAAATTTCTAAGTTTAAACAATTTCTAATCAAAACTATAATTTTTATGTAAAAAATTAATAATTTATAGTTATAACAATTAAGTTATGTTATATATAATTTATACATCTATATATATAGTAGTAACAAGAAATGCTAAATAAATCAAACCAATCAATCAATCAGTAGTTAAGTTAAGTTTCATAAATAAATTAGACTGTGTTCATTGAAGATTTAAAACACCAAACATCTTCGTGTTTTATTTACAAAGGAAGCAGACCTTTGGTAAGATCCTGGACAGACTCACGACTACCTCAGTTGGAAACTAAACTGCATTACAACTTAAAGAACAATTTCGGTCGATACATACATATGTAAGTACATACATATGTATCTTGTAAACATTCTATTGATATTCGATACAAAATCTGTTTAAAAAAAATTAAATAATATATATAGAAAATTATGATTTTTTAACGAAACTGTTAATCTTATTACAAAAATATTGTATAAGGCTAATTTGTCTTAGGTCAAAAACATGATTAAATATTCTATACGAGTATATTCCTCTCTTTCTCACATTTCTAATACTTTTTTCGATATAATCCACACATACAATGTACATATTAAATTTTATTGACGTTCGTAATGTGTGACATACATTTCTTTTCACTTACATTTCACCATTATCTAAATTAATTCTTTTTATTCGTACATTTTTAATTTTGCTTAATCTTTTGTTAATTAAAAATTTGTAGATCTATATAAATATGTAAGTATTTACATTGAATTTATTATACACCAATAATTTTCTTGACTTGTTTTGAATTGGTACTTCATATACCTATGTATGTACATATGTACATCAATAGTGGTTCATGCAATTAAAAGACAGGTAGAACATATTTAGTTATTTTAATATCCGTTTCCTTTTTCAAACAACAAATTTACTAACAAACACAACACATTCACATATACATTTTTCTTCTGTCTCATATCTTAACCCATCATGTTAATTTGCAATATTTTTTTATTAATTCAATTGAATTTTATGTGCTTAATTTTATTTCATATGAATTTTCGTACGATGTTATATTTTTTAATACAAACCGCGCAATGCGCACCAACAGTTAATGTGGTTTTATGCTCTACTAAGAGTAAAATAGTGAATTTACTACGAGAATTGTATTCCTCAATGAAAGGATATTTTGAAGGACACACTTGAGGGTTAAGCTAAAGGCATGTTAGTCAACAGTTTTCGCAATGGGGCGGGACGGCTGCTCGTTTGTAGCATGCAAATATTTTCTATCGAAACTGTCACTAATACGTAACAGCAATAAGTGCAAAACTATCATATATCCAACATATTCTTCGATATCGGTTTTTTATGTAAATCGATAATATACGATGTTTTGTGCTATCTGAAAAAATTATATAGTTCTACAAAGCACCGTAACAAATTTACAGTAAAATCAATTTTATAGGCTTATCACCAGAGTACGGATTTGCACACGAGTGTGCAGCACATGTGCCTAAATTTGGCAAATACTTACGTGCAAGTGCCTTATAATTTCTATCTAAAGGCACACACATATATACGTGTGCCAGTTTGATAGGCACACGTATACGTGCCAAAAGTAGGCACACAAAAAAATGGCACTTACTCGTGTGCGAGTGCCACATTTTTTGTGTGCTTATTTTGGGCACGTGTGCATGTACGAATCAAACTGTCACTTGCACATGTCATGTGTACAAATTTAGGCACATGTGTCGCACACTCATGACAAAAACCACAAAAAATTTATGCTAACAGCGTTACCGTTTTGGATAGTTTTAGTTATTTTTTTTCAATGTGTACTTATGGATTTTTTTTAGTTTTGGTTACTTTTTCGGCATCATTATTATTTTTGTAACCGACTTCAAAAAAGGAGGATGTTATCAACTCGTGTGTATTTTTATATAATTTTTACTTCTTCATGTTTGTACACGCATAACTCCTTCATTACTGCACCGATTTTCAAAATTCTTTTTTTGATTGAAAGTTTGGTCCCATAATTTTTTTTTTTTGAAAATCGGAATAGGGAATTTGCTACCTTCTTTCATAACTCTGTCATTTGTCAACCGATTATCAAAGTTCTTTTTTTGTTTGAGAGCCTTTCCTAGCAGTTTGGTCCCATACATTTTTCCCAAAACCGGTGGGCAAACTTGCACTCCCCCCAATATTGATTATCGCATAACTCTGACATTTATGCACCGATTTTCCAAATTCTTGTTTTGGTTGAAAGGCTTTGCTTGCAGCTTAGTCCTATAATTTTGTTTCGAAAATCGGAAGGGGACATTTGCTCTACCCTTCCATAACTCTGTCTTTTGTCAACCGATTTTCAAAATTTTCATTTTGTTTGAAAGCGTTTGCTTTTAGTTTGGTCCCATAAGTTTTTCTCTGAAATCAGGAGGAAAATTTGCCCCCTCCCCCCCCAAAATATATTGTTTATCACACAACTCCTTCATTTATGCACCGATTTTCAAAATTCTTCTTTTTTTGAAAGGCTTTGCTTGCAGTTTGGTCTCATAATTTTGTTTCGAAAATGGGAGGGGAAAATTTGCTCCCGCATGCATAACTCTGTCATTTGTCAACCGCTTTTCAAAATTCTTTTTCTGTTTGAAAGTCTTTGCTTTCAGTTTGATCCAATAAGCTTTTCTCCTAATTCAGGGTGCAAATTTGCCCCCCCCCCCCCCCACCGTTATATATTGACTATCGCATATTTTCAAAATTTTCATTTTGTTTGAAAGCGTTTGCTTTTAGTTTGGTCCCATAAGTTTTTCTCTGAAATCAGGAGGAAAATTTGCCCCCCCTTCCTAAAATATATTGTTTATCACATAACTCATTCATTTATGCACCGATTTTCAAAATTCTTCTTTTTTTTTTTTGAAAGGCTTTGCTTGCAGTTTGGTCCCATAATTTTGTTTCAAAAATGGGATGGGAAAATTTGCTCCCGCATGCATAACTCTGTCATTTGTCAACCGATTTTCAAAATTCTTATTTTGTTTCAAAGTCTTTGCTTTCAGTTTGATCCCATAAGCTTTTTTTTCCTAATTCAGGGTGCAAATTTGCCCCGACCCCCTCCCACCAAATATCAATTATCCCATAACTCCTTCATTTATGCACCGATTTTCAAAATTCTTCTTTTGTTTGAAAGACTTTGCTTGCAGTTTAGTCCCATAATTTTGTTTCGAAAATCGGAGGGGGAAATTTGCTCCCCCTTGCATAACTCTGTCATTTGTCAACCGATTTTCAAAATTCTTATATTGTTTGAAAGCCTTTGCTTTTAGTTTGGCCCATAAATTTTTCTCTTAAATCAGGGGCAAATTTGACACCCCCCCCCCCCCCTCACCCAAAACATTGATAATCGCACAACTCCTTCATATATGCACCGATTTTCAAAATTATTTTTTTGTTTGAAAGGCTTTGCTTGCAGTTTGGTCCCATAATTTTGTTCCGAAAATCGGAGGGGGAAATTTGAGTAGTAGGGAACGATTCGTGGGGGGGCAATTAAAATTTGGGTAATTAAAATTTGAAATTTTGAAATTTTAATTGTTAAATAAACAAAAGTGTAATTTGATACCCGTGGGAAAAAAAATGAAAGTGCCCTGTAGGTAAAATGTGGTTAAAAAAATTGTGTTGAATTATTATTGGGTCAAAGTGTTAGTGTGAAATTATATTATAGATAATGTTTTGTGTTATATGAATTTCGGATATGGGTGTATCTGTGGGTGAGTGGGGTTCGATACCTACCATAGACCCTTTATGTTTTCCGTTGCTTCGTGGGTTGTGGTTGTGTTGAGATAGTGACCTAGGAACAATTGATTGAGTATAGACTAGATGGTTCTTATGGGGTGATATTGAGACATTGGGTGGTGAGTTTGGAGCTTGAAAGTATTGGCTTACTATAGACAATGTGGTTCTTATGGGGTGATATTGAGATATTGGGTAGTGAGTTTGGAGCTTGAAAGTATTAGCTTACTATAGACAATGTGGTTCTTATGGGGTTATATTGAGAGACTGGGTAGTGTTTTAGATTATATGTGGAAACAAAGAGTGTAGACAAGTTTGGTGACAACGTCATCAAACTTGTAGATAAAAAATCGACTTGGGTTCCTACGTGGTTTATTGTGTGGCTATTATTATTTTTTTGTTCTTGATAATTTTTTGTGGTGCTTGTGTTTACATTTAAAATGTAGCTGTGTTTATTTAAGCATGTCCGTCCACCAATTGAATGGTGGAGGGTTTGTATATTTTCAGAATGTGGTTATGGAAATGTTAGAGGGGGGGGGGGGGGGGGTGTTAAGAATGTGGTTATGGAAGTGTTAGAGGGGGGGGGGGTGTTAAGTTCCAATTAATATGTATGCATATACATACGTACATACAATAAGCGTTTGCTTTTTGTTTATAATATTTTTTATGTCAAGTGGGGGTATTTGTTTTTTGCATCAAATACTCGCATGATCGTTTGGATTTGTAGCTGTGTTGCTTAGTATGACAGATGGTCTGAAATGTTTGTTTACGTTAAATATGCATGCTTAATCTTGTTGATGTTTTTTGTTTATTCAGCTGGATGTGTTGGAGAATGAGTCATCATCCTAATTTTTTGTTTGTTTGTTGGTGGGGGTTGGTTAAAGGTTGTGTTTATATTAAGATTCTGTACATGTGGATTGATGTCAGTCTGTCCATATTAAAATCTTGCTTAATCTTTTTTTTGACAATGGAATTTGAATTTCACAACATTATGAAATTGTAGTGTGTGTGTGTGTATGTGTGTGTGCATATAGTTGCGTATGGGTACATCTACATACATTTGTATGTGTTGTCCTTGATTTTGTGCTGATCGTGCGAATTCTTGCTGTTGCTATGTATATGAATTTCATCATATTTCTACATGTGGATTGATGTCTGTCCGTGAGAATATATATTTGTGTATGTGAGATGTTCATAGCTTGATGTTTTTTAATTTTTGAATGTGAGTATGGGGCGGCGTGAGAATTTCTGTCTGTCTGTGGGAATTTCTATATGTCTGAATGTGTGAATTTGAGTCTGTCCATGATTTCGAGGTATGTTGTTAAAATAGTTTGAATTGTTTTTGTAGGCGACATGTGATGTACATATGTAGTATAAAATGTTCTCATGTATGTGACCTTCCCTATTTTTTATATGTTTATGCTAAAATCCGTTTGATTACATCTGTGTTTTATAATACTGTGGACGATGTATTTTTTTTTATTTTGTCAAGGTTTTCTTTGTTCTATGTATGTTAAATTCAATTTGTTTATATTTAAAGTTTTAAAATGTTTTGTTTCTATTTATTTAAGCATGTCCGTCCATTTCTGACTCAACGTCAGTCGGTTGGTGAACGGTTATGTGATTATGGAAGTGTGAGAGGGGAGGAGGAGCTGTGTTAAGTTCTACTAAATGTTCTGAGTACGCAATCGCATGGGCATGAAATTTGCCAATATGTGTACATACTTATGTCCATATCTACAAATTTATTTGATGTATGCATGTAAATACATACAAATAAGTGTTTGCTCTATGTTTGTATTAATTTTTTTCAAATGAGAACTTTTGTTTTTTTGTTGCAAAATATTCGCATGATCGTTTGGATTTGTAATTGTGTGTTGGTAATAAATATGCTGATATACTTTATTTGAAATTTGAAATATGTATTTTTTTTGCAGAGGTTTTTTATGTACAAGTGCATTTCAGTTGTTCAATATTTTGGGACCATAGTATTGATAACCAGAGTTTTTGAATAGGGTTAATGAACTTGTGATGGATATTTTGATTTCTTTATTTTAATGTAACAATTGTAGATAGATGTTAAGGTGACATTATTATTTTATGGGGTTTTGTCTGTCCGACTATTGCTTCGTTGGTGAGACGAAGCTGTCGCTATGGCACCTTCGTTTATTTATTTAAGAAACAGTGTTTCGTATTGCTAGCCAAAGGAATTTTAATTTCAAAATACATAGTATAAATATTATTATATGTTATGTTTGTGTATGAGTATTACTTCATCACTATTTTGTAGGTGTGTGTTGAGTTGAGTGTGTGTATACGATATATGTCTGTTGTGATCGATCTAGTATCTATATAAATTTTGCTATTTTGTAGGTTGTTGTTTATGTATGTATGTATATAAATTTCTTTTTGAGGTTGTACATATTCATTTTTCTTTTAAAATTTTTTATGCTGACTTGGATTTGAACTGTATAGTCTTGAGCTTGTAGTGGTAGTTGTTGTGCATTTACATCACTATATTTTATCACTTTGTGTGATTGTTTTACAATGAGCTCTACACGAGGACCAGAAGATTAATTGTTTAGGAGGAAGTCATGGGAGGTTTTCATGACACAGGAAATTGATTTTAGTATTCGGCGGTTATATTTTTGAGGGCGAAAGGTCTATCAATATACTTATTACATGTTTGTTGTTCTTTAATTTGAATGCTTATACCTGGAAGACAGGAACATTAATTATTTCTATCACTTTTACATCCGATATTTTTAATAATTTTAATGAGTTTATTTGATATACAAAGATATTTCTTTACATTAAATATTTTATCAAGTAGGGATTTTATAAGTTAACTTTTCTTTTGACCGCTGGAAAGTAGTAGATGGTATTAGTTAGTATGCTGTGATCGTTAGATAATCTTTGTATTAATGTGTTCTATTGTTTGAGTTTTGTTTTATTTTTCTGAAGCGTATCATTGAACGTACATATGTATGTATATTACTTAATAATACATACATTTTCTTATACTGATTTGCTAAACCAGGTTAGTTTTTTTAATTTTTTTAAAACACCAGCGTTTAATAAAACATTCTAAATATATGAAAGAAGCAAGTGTATATTATAGAGATTGTAATGACTACATGTTCGAAAAATTTTGATACAAATAAATGTAAAATCTAAGATGAAAGTAATTATTTAGACTTTCTAGTTCATTTATTTGAATTAATGTAAATTCAAATTATTATTATGAATGAGTTTCTGTAAAGTCTGTTGAATAATTTCATACCGAAACTGAATATACAAATACGTACTATTTTTAAAACTCATATTACTACGCATATCCTTGAAAATTCAATTTAATTGTAGATATATTTCGGAATATTATTACTCGATATCTTTTTGAATATTATTAAATTACAGGTTGATAAGAAGTCAACTACCAAAATATTCCCATTAGATTCATGTGCTTAATTCAATACCATAATGGGTTAGTCTTAATAAAAACATAAGGGGAGAACTTAAAAAAGCAAATATATAGGCCTTTTATAGTATACATGTACAGATTTCGATTGTATTTAGAAATCAGTGAATATACCAAACTCAAATATTGTTAGATAACTGTAAAAGCATGTTCCATTTTCTTACAGTTATCATATTAAGTATTCCTTTAATTCAACATTAGACATATGTACTATATATATACATATTTAGAATATTTATAAGAGAATTTTTAAATAATAATGTATCTAAGCATATTCATATTTAAGAAAATTATAGTAAACGACAAAAACGCATTACTAAACTATATTTTATAGACTAATTTCGATTTATATTATCAAGTCATCAAGTTCGAACACAGTAGAAGGTTTTTTATACGATGATGGTTGATATGATGACGTTGCTAACAAAATAACTGAATTGTCAATGAATTCTACTTAATTATATGTACAGATATCTCCTCGTGTAAGCATCTGAATTAGTTTCGAAGAAATGATTACTAATTAGTCATATAGTAAGGATGATTATGAATATATTGGAAAAGTATGTACTACATTCAAATGTAGTACTATGATGTAACACAGAACTTTACAAATAAATCAAATTATCTAAGTTATTTAGTTGTAAACAACTTGTATGACTATGGAATATGCTATTACCTACCATATTCCATTCTTCATTGGTTGAAGATTCATAAAATTTTAATTTAGATGATGTAAGGGAAGCTAACATCATTTACAAACATTTGGATACATATTAGATTAGACCCATAGAAATTTAATAACTTAATTGTTATTAGATTAGAATTAAAATACCATCAAGATTACACAATTGTCCAAATGCTTTATCATTTTGTGTAGAAAACAAGAAAAAAAGCGCCAAAACAAAATAAGAGCCACAACAAAAAAATCGCTAGAACGCAAAAAATACCAAAACCAAAATTATCGCCAAAAAATTTTTTAAACTTTTGGTCCTTTTTTCTTTTTGGGGTTTTTTTTTTGGGTTTTTGGTGATCATTTTAGTTTTGGTGATTTTTTTGCGTCTTGGTTTTTTTTTGTTTTGGCGCTTCTTTTTTTTTTTTTTTTTTTTTGTTTTGACGACTTTTTCGGTTTTCGAGGATTTTTAAGTTTTTTGGCGATCCTTTTAGTTATGGTGATTTTTTGTGTTTTAGCGTTTTTTGTTTAATTTTGACGGTTTTTTCCCTTTAAGCGCTTTTTTCATTTTGGTTTCATTTTTTAGTTTTAGCGTTTTTTTTAAATTTCAAGAGTTTGCCTCTTGCGGTTTCCAAGATACAGCAAATTGTCTAAATTACATAGTCAAAATTACATTAACTGTTAGAACACCCTTTAATTTTTATTGTATTTAATATCAGTGTTAATGGGTGTAGGCTATTATACTTTCAAAATAAAAATTTAATTTAAAATTTCTACCAAATTTGAGATCAATCGGTCGAAATAAAGGGGGTAAAACTAAATTTTACTTTTTGCGGGCGTGGTGCAGCCCACTTTTATAAACATCGTATTGTATTGTCACCAAAAGTAAAGACGCTTACCAAACTTCAGATCAATCGGTTAACAGGAAGGCGTTGAATTTTGAATTACCATATTCTACCCAAACACCACACAACTATGACAAACAATAAGCTAAATAAAACCGTTTAATAAATTTTGTAATAAAATACATTACTAAGTGCAAAATCTAAAAATAACAATAGTTCATTCGTTGTTAAAGCTTGTTTACATCTACAACACTAACTCTAAATGTTTCGTTGCCTTTTTGTTTTACTGTCTTCCGCTCTCGTACTTACATACATTTTTGGCACGTGTGCATGTGCTGCACATGTGTGTGCAAGTCCGTACCCTGCTTTTGGCACTCAACAACATCTACCATCAATTTGCGCTATGTTCAGGTAACCATAAGAGGGCAACAAATACACCAAAAACTAGATTATGCTTGTCAAACAAATACACGTGTTTGGCGTATTTATTAAATATCTGCATGAAACATTCGTTTTTCAATTCACAGTATTGCTTTGTTTTACAAATCACTAAAGTATACAGTACACGGAATGTAAAAAGCCACACGCGTTTGTGGGTCTGACGTCATGAGAATTTTCAGCATATTGGTTGCATTTTTTATACAAGTAGTAGTGGATACATGCTGTAAAATTTTGATAGTACACGGCATGTATTTTTGTCCCAAAACTCAAATGTAACATATGTGGGCGAAGCGGACACATTTGCAGAAGCAATACATTTGTAAACATCTGAATGGTTACATGTATGTTACTAGTACACGGCATGCAGCAGATGGACTCGTTTTATATATTAGCATGTGCAAAAGCCATATGTTTATGAGGATTTCTAGTACACGGCATTTGTATTGTTCTATTCGAGTTGTAAACAATAATTGATTTCTTCGTCGGTTCATATATGCTGAATTTTTCTGTCGCCTGCTGTTGACGTTCTTTGTCGACGAGACTTTCATTGAGAAGGCGCACCGTTGGAATCATCGTCGTCGACAATAACAACATTATTTTCACTCATATTTTAGTAAATTAATATAATAAAGGCACGAATTAAATCACAAATTAAATGCACAAATTAAATGGAATAGCAAGACAAATTTATTTAATAAGAATCAAATCAAACACAGCTGTTTATGACTATCAGTGTTGCCACTCAAAAAAAACTTCATACCAAAGTTTCCTCAAAAAATACCAATGTCGTTGAAAATCTATCAATATATTACAAACTAACTTTTATAGAAATTTATTAAAATTATTACAAAATTATTACTTTCTAAATTTAAGATATCGGTCGAAACAAAAATTTAAAATTTTTGTTTGCTTTAATGGAGCATTTGCAAAAAAATGAATTTTTTTCATATATAAAGGCTTGTAATTCAGTGAACTTTTGTCTGATCAACACAGTATAAATATGAACTGAAAGAGGAAAAACATATCTATGCAACAATCCCAAATTTGCTCAGTTCATGTAAACAGTACTCAAGATTTTTGTAAATATCTTTACAAACTGCAAAAAAACTAGTTTTTGCGAATATCTCGAAAACGTTTCTTAAGAAAAATAAATTAATGCCATATTAATGTTCAGCAGCCCCAATTTAGCTTAAAAAACATCTAATTTTTGAGGTGAATTTTTTTGTGAACTAGTGTTATCAACGGATAAATGTAGTTACGTTGTAAAATGTAATAAAGATATTTGTGTTTATTGAATGCAATACAAAATCATATTGTTGTATAGGCTTTGGTAAAACGTGTTCATTTCTCTGTAAAAACCACACAAATAGAGTATTCTATTTAACAGGCAATTAAACCAAGCTTGACAGCAGGCCGTATTTAAATAAACTATTGTATAATAAACATAAGATATGCTAAAAGTCGAGGCTTTTGATTATAATTACTTTTGGCATCGTATTGCGAATAAAAATTAAGAAAATAAATTATAGTTTAAAAAAACTTAAAAACACGCTTTAATAACAAACGGAACTAAAGAATAAAAAGTAATTTGTAAGTATGAAAAGGATGTGTTCCAGTAATCCCAATAATCAATTATGGCTAAATAATTTTTAATACGAGTAAGATTAAAATAAAAATTAAGTTATGTATTAACATTTAACATAAAGTGCCCCACGATTTTTTACTATAAGTGAACTATTTTGTTAATACATAACTACATTTTTATTTTAATTTTATTAAAAATTAATTAGTCAGAATTGATTATTGGGATGGCTGAAACTCTTCATACTTACAAATTACTTTCTATTTTTTAGTTCCGTTTGTATTAAAGCGTGCTTAAGTTTTTTTAAACTTTCATTTTTATATTAAATGTGAAAGTTTTAAATTTTTTTAAAATTCAAATTTAATATAACAAGCAGATACGCCGCGTTTTAAAAACGCCCGTGTGGCCTCAGTCTTAATTACAATTTTATCAATTATACTACAAATAATTAGTTTTATAAAAACCTCTTTACAGATTTAATTCCTGAGTTTTTACTAACTGCATTGAAACTTCTAATAATAAATATCCATAAACATATACACAAACCAACCAAACGAAAAAAATTCTACATAATTTGCTAGGAAACACCCAACTGGCAACGCTTTCAATGGGTACATACGGTTAGAACATGTTCTCACAAAAATTCTTGCTGTTACATATTTGTGACAGCTACATGCGCATGTAAAAAAATATTGCACGTGTCACAATTCACATGTAACAAGGTAGTACACGGCATGTGAAAAATACACATGGGCGTATGCGTCTTGATAGCTACATGTGGTACACATACGAATGTTTACTTCATGTGAGTGTCCCAAAAAGTGGAAGTACACGGCATGTAGCAAATGTATGTAGCTTCATGATGACGTCAAAATTACGTCAGAGCCACATGCGCATGTGGATTTTTACATTCCGTGTACTGTAGGCTTTACACTATTGCTAAAATGTGCGACGAAACATGTGTTGAGAGTAATAAACAAATAATGATTAATGGCAATCACCGTTTCATTAAGAGAGAATCAACTCAAATCGTGCCTTTTTATTGATGTGTAAACATCTATACGCTAGGGGGTAAAAATCTTTTTCACAATACAATCACAAATTTTGAGTAAGATTGTAATAACGCGGTGTGAGCTGTGTATGAGTGTATTAGTGTAATCATACGGACAACAAGAAGAACAGAGAAAATTAACAGCTGCATAGAAATACACTAACACCATATAGTGCGCAATAGTAGTAGTAGTTTCATCATTCATGGATTCATTCCTTCTGTCCATTCTGTCCATGTACGGTTCATGCATCTTGGTGATTACTCACACCTTGGTGATGTGCTTCCTGGGAATAGGGTAATTTGGTTTTTGCTGACATTAACTTAGGCCAATTACCCATAAAACTTATGCGTTACTACCCAATCTCTTGCAGCCGTGTAACGGGCGTGCACATATTTATATAAGGAAGTAGGCTTGCCTACGATAGTCAGTAGGGAGGTGAACAGGCACCTAGGGTCTCTCTCAAGACCAGAGTCGATAGAAAGTTAACCTCTAGGGGTTTTCTTTTGAGGCTTAACCAGTATCATAAACTGGTACCACGGGAACCAGTGGCCCCACAGATGACTAGCCTTCCAGAGGGTTAAAGAGATGATACTCGCCGTTAAGCGACATCAACTGGGATGATGTCGCTGGCGGACTTCATCTTACCCAAGGTGGATTTATACAGGTGATATTATAAGCACAGCTGTTCTACTTTTTTCCGCAAATTAGATAAAATGAATTCACCGTGGTCTTACCTTCTGCAGGAAGGATGATTCTGTGTCTGGTTGTTTGGTTAGGTTTCCTTCGGGAGCTAATCACGTGGTGACTGTGGTTGCTACCAAAATCGCTGGGAGAGGTTTGGTTAAAGGACTGATGTTCGACCAGTGCTAGTGCCTGGTTGGACTTCGGTCTACCACATGTCCCTCTTTGTAAAATCTATTAGCAAAATCTATAGGTAAGATTTTTCGGAAGTGATTTTCAAGTTTCATTCGTAATTTTTGTGACTATCGGTAGCTTGGACTGTCCTCTTTTAGAGGTGATAAAAAATTTTCAAATCGGGTTGCGGATTCCTGTGATATTGTGCGATTGTATTTTGGGATTGATTTTGAATTTTCTTGTCGATATAGACATTAATTTTATATACACAGTGCGTGTGTGCATTTATAGTGTGTTTAATTTTTTGAGACTCCGCTGGCAAAGGGAGTCTCAAGGTCAAACTCCGGCAGTAAGGTCGTACGTTTGTTGGTTGGTGCTGTGTTGCCGTGCTTTTGAATTGAGTATTTCGGCGTTGCCGTTTTTGGGATTTTGGGTCCAGTTTTTCGGTATTCAGACCCGCATCGTCTCGGTTTTTGAACCCGGGTTTTTTGAAAAAAACCCGGTTTTTCGGTTTTACCGAATTTGTTGCTGAACTTGGTGCGATATTTGGCTGACGGTTTATTGACTGCGTTTGTCTTTGACTGTTGGTTATTTTGCTGTTTAACTGCGGTAATTCCAACTATTTTGTACGGGTTATATTATTTTTTGCTGGTGGATAAATAATACTATTATTTATGTCTGCGGGGAAGCGGAAGGGCGATATGCCTGGTGGGAGTGAGTCAGAGGTGTCTGATGCGAAGCTTATCGATTTGAGCGATTTGTCGGGTGTGGAGGAAGGTACGAGGGTGAAAAAGAAGCGGATGAAGCCCCGTTCGCCGAAGTTGAAACGGGTGAATGATGAGAAGAATGTTTCGGTAGAAGGTGAAATGTTTGATTTCTAGATGTTTACACGTCTCCCCTGTGTCGGACTCACATTATTATTTTTTTATCACTACTGTTAAAAGTATTTGTAAACAAAAGCAGTTGTTCATAAAATAAAGCAATGAAACGTAGGAGTGATTCGTGTGAGCTATTTGTTATCTCAATGAGGATATGAGAAAATTACTGCACGTTATGCTCTTATAAATTAAAGAAGAAAATAAGAAAACAACCGTTAATCAGAAAATGCCTTTTTATATGATATAATATTTTTTAATTAAAATAATCTTAAAAGCTGAATCGATTTTATAAAAAAAAATCTTTATTTAATTATTAAAACCACGACTAAATAAAATTTTTTTACAAAATGGAACTAAATAAAAAAATTTAACTTGGTAAAATTAGACAATTTGTTAATGTTGGCAAATATATGGCAGGTATTAGCCTTTTAGAGGGCAGAACTTCGGTTTAAAATAAGCTATGTTTCTGTTATTTTTCGAGTTCTGTACTCCAAAAGTGTAAAGGACCCTATTGTTTTCGATACACTGTCCGTCCGTCTGTCTATCTGCCTGAAACTTTCACAGAATATGTAAAACTTTTGCCGCTACAACAACAAACACATGACAGCTAAAAATTATAGGGTGTTCTAAAGCGAGCAACGAAACATGTTGAAATACTAATGTGATATACATACAGACACTTACTTATATATAGACACTTGAAATTTTCAAAGTATGTATAATAGACTATACCAATTAACACTGATATTAAAAACAATCAAAATTAAAGGGTTATTTCTCAGTTAATGTAATTTTGACTACGTAATTTAGACAATTTGCTGTATCTTGGAAATCGCAAGAGGCAAACTCTTGAAATTAAAAAAACGCTAAAACTAAAAAATTCCAAAATTAAAAAAGATATCAAAACGAAAAATCGCCAAAATTAAAAAAGCGATTAAAGGAAAAAAGCACCAAAATTCAATAAAAAACGCTAAAACACAATTTATCACCAAAACTAAAATGATCGCCAAAAAACTAAAAAAACGCATAAAACCGAAAAAGTCGTCAAAACGAAAAAAAGCGCTTAAAGAAAAAAAACACTAAAACTAAACAAAAAACGCTAAAACGCAAAAAAACACCAAAACTAAAATTATCGCCAAAAAACGTAATAAAACGAAAAAAGCGCCAAAACAAAATAAGAGCCACAAAGAAAAAAAAAAGTTGCTAGAACGTAAAAAATCACCAAAACCAAAATTATCACCAAAAAATTTTTTTAACTTTTGGTCCTTTTGTCTTTTTGGGGGGTTTTTTTTTGGTTTTTGGTGATCATTTTAGTTTTGGTGATTTTTTTGCGTCTTGGTTCTTTTTTTTGTTTTGGCGCTTTTTTTTTTGTTTTGACGACTTTTTCGGTTTTCGAGGATTTTTAAGTTTTTTGGCGATCCTTTTAGTTATGGTGATTTTTTGTGTTTTAGCGTTTTTTGTTTAATTTTGACGGTTTTTTCCCTTTAAGCGCTTTTTTCATTTTGGTTTCATTTTTTAGTTTTAGCGTTTTTTTTAAATTTCAAGAGTTTGCCTCTTGCGGTTTCCAAGATACAGCAAATTGTCTAAATTACATAGTCAAAATTACATTAACTGTTAGAACACCCTTTAATTTTTATTGTATTTAATATCAGTGTTAATGGGTGAAGGCTATTATACTTTCAAAATAAAAATTTAATTTAAAATTTCTACCAAATTTGAGATCAATCGGTCGAAATAAAGGGGGTAAAACTAAATTTTACTTTTTGCGGGCGTGGTGCAGCCCACTTTTATAAACATCGTATTGTATTGTCACCAAAAGTAAAGACGCTTACCAAACTTCAGATCAATCGGTTAACAGGAAGGCGTTGAATTTTGAATTACCATATTCTACCCAAACACCACACAACTATGACAAACAATAAGCTAAATAAAACCGTTTAATAAATTTTGTAATAAAATACATTACTAAGTGCAAAATCTAAAAATAACAATAGTTCATTCGTTGTTAAAGCTTGTTTACATCTACAACACTAACTCTAAATGTTTCGTTGCCTTTTTGTTTTACTGTCTTCCGCTCTCGTACTTACATACATTTTTGGCACGTGTGCATGTGCTGCACATGTGTGTGCAAGTCCGTACCCTGCTTTTGGCACTCAACAACATCTACCATCAATTTGCGCTATGTTCAGGTAACCATAAGAGGGCAACAAATACACCAAAAACTAGATTATGCTTGTCAAACAAATACACGTGTTTGGCGTATTTATTAAACATGAAACATTCGTTTTTCAATTCACAGTATTGCTTTGTTTTACAAATCACTAAAGTATACAGTACACGGAATGTAAAAAGCCACACGCGTTTGTGGGTCTGACGTCATGAGAATTTTCAGCATATTGGTTGCATTTTTTATACAAGTAGTAGTGGATACATGCTGTAAAATTTTGATAGTACACGGCATGTATTTTTGTCCCAAAACTCAAATGTAACATATGTGGGCGAAGCGGACACATTTGCAGAAGCAATACATTTGTAAACATCTGAATGGTTACATGTATGTTACTAGTACACGGCATGCAGCAGATGGACTCGTTTTATATATTAGCATGTGCAAAAGCCATATGTTTATGAGGATTTCTAGTACACGGCATTTGTATTCTTCTATTCGAGTTGTAAACAATAATTGATTTCTTCGTCGGTTCATATATGCTGAATTTTTCTGTCGCCTGCTGTTGACGTTCTTTGTCGACGAGACTTTAATTGAGAAGGCGCACCGTTGGAATCATCGTCGTCGACAATAACAACATTATTTTCACTCATATTTTAGTAAATTAATTTAATAAAGGCACGAATTAAATCACAAATTAAATGCACAAATTAAATGGAATAGCAAGACAAATTTATTTAATAAGAATCAAATCAAACACAGCTGTTTATGACTATCAGTGTTGCCACTCAAAAAAAACTTCATACCAAAGTTTCCTCAAAAAATACCAAAGTCGTTGAAAATCTATCAATATATTACAAACTAACTTTTATAGAAATTTATTAAAATTATTACAAAATTATTACTTTCTAAATTTAAGATATCGGTCGAAACAAAAATTTAAAATTTTTGTTTGCTTTAATGGAGCATTTGCAAAAAAAATGAATTTTTTTCATATATAAAGGCTTGTAATTCAGTGAACTTTTGTCTGATCAACACAGTATAAATATGAACTGAAAGAGGAAAAACATATCTATGCAACAATCCCAAATTTGCTCAGTTCATGTAAACAGTACTCAAGATTTTTGTAAATATCTTTACAAACTGCAAAAAAACTAGTTTTTGCGAATATCTCGAAAACGTTTCTTAAGAAAAATAAATTAATGCCATATTAATGTTCAGCAGCCCCAATTTAGCTTAAAAAACATCTAATTTTTGAGGTGAATTTTTTTGTGAACTAGTGTTATCAACGGATAAATGTAGTTACGTTGTAAAATGTAATAAAGATATTTGTGTTTATTGAATGCAATACAAAATCATATTGTTCTATAGGCTTTGGTAAAACGTGTTCATTTCTCTGTAAAAACCACACAAATAGAGTATTCTATTTCACAGGCAATTAAACCAAGCTTGACAGCAGGCCGTATTTAAATAAACTGTTGTATAATAAACATAAGATATGCTAAAAGTCGAGGCTTTTGATTATAATTGCTTTTGGCATCGTATTGCGAATAAAAATTAAGAAAATAAATTATAGTTTAAAAAAACTTAAAAACACGCTTTAATAACAAACGGAACTAAAGAATAAAAAGTAATTTGTAAGTATGAAAAGGATGTGTTCCAGTAATTCCAATAATCAATTATGGCTAAATAATTTTTAATACGAGTAAGATTAAAATAAAAATTAAGTTATGTATTAACATTTAACATAAAGTGCCCCACGATTTTTTACTATAAGTGAACTATTTTGTTAATACATAACTACATTTTTATTTTAATTTTATTAAAAATTAATTAGTCAGAATTGATTATTGGGATGGCTGAAACTCTTCATACTTACAAATTACTTTCTATTTTTTAGTTCCGTTTGTATTAAAGCGTGCTTAAGTTTTTTTAAACTTTCATTTTTATATTAAATGTGAAAGTTTTAAATTTTTTTAAAATTCAAATTTAATATAACAAGCAGATACGCCGCGTTTTAAAAACGCCCGTGTGGCCTCAGTCTTAATTACAATTTTATCAATTATACTACAAATAATTAGTTTTATAAAAACCTCTTTACAGATTTAATTCGTGAGTTTTTACTAACTGCATTGAAACTTCTAATAATAAATATCCATAAACATATACACAAACCAACCAAACGAAAAAATTTCTACATAATTTGCTAGGAAACACCCAACTGGCAACGCTTTCAATGGGTACATACGGTTAGAACATGTTCTCACAAAAATTCTTGCTGTTACATATTTGTGACAGCTACATGCGCATGTAAAAAAATATTGCACGTGTCACAATTCACATGTAACAAGGTAGTACACGGCATGTGAAAAATACACATGGGCGTATGCGTCTTGATAGCTACATGTGGTACACATACGAATGTTTACTTCATGTGAGTGTCCCAAAAAGTGGAAGTACACGGCATGTAGCAAATGTAGCTTCATGATGACGTCAAAATTACGTCAGAGCCACATGCGCATGTGGATTTTTACATTCCGTGTACTGTAGGCTTTACACTATTGCTAAAATGTGCGACGAAACATGTGTTGAGAGTAATAAACAAATAATGATTAATGGCAATCACCGTTTCATTAAGAGAGAATCAACTCAAATCGTGCCTTTTTATTGATGTGTAAACATCTATACGCTAGGGGGTAAAAATCTTTTTCACAATACAATCACAAATTTTGAGTAAGATTGTAATAACGCGGTGTGAGCTGTGTATGAGTGTATTAGTGTAATCATACGGACAACAAGAAGAACAGAGAAAATTAACAGCTGCATAGAAATACACTAACACCATATAGTGCGCAATAGTAGTAGTAGTTTCATCATTCATGGATTCATTCCTTCTGTCCATTCTGTCCATGTACGGTTCATGCATCTTGGTGATTACTCACACCTTGGTGATGTGCTTCCTGGGAATAGGGTAATTTGGTTTTTGCTGACATTAACTTAGGCCAATTACCCATAAAACTTATGCGTTACTACCCAATCTCTTGCAGCCGTGTAACGGGCGCGCACATATTTATATAAGGAAGTAGGCTTGCCTACGATAGTCAGTAAGGAGGTGAACAGGCACCTAGGGTCTCTCTTAAGACCAGAGTCGATAGAAAGTTAACCTCTAGGGGTTTTCTTTCGAGGCTTAACCAGTATCATAAACTGGTACCACGGGAACCAGTGGCCCCACAGATGACTAGCCTTCCAGAGGGTTAAAGAGATGATACTCGCCGTTAAGCGACATCAACTGGGATGATGTCGCTGGCGGACTTCATCTTACCCAAGGTGGATTTATACAGGTGATATTATAAGCACAGCTGTTCTACTTTTTTCCGCAAATTAGATAAAATGAATTCACCGTGGTCTTACCTTCTGCAGGAAGGATGATTCTGTGTCTGGTTGTTTGGTTAGGTTTCCTTCGGGAGCTAATCACGTGGTGACTGTGGTTGCTACCAAAATCGCTGGGAGAGGTTTGGTTAAAGGACTGATGTTCGACCAGTGCTAGTGCCTGGTTGGACTTCGGTCTACCACATGTCCCTCTTTGTAAAATCTATTAGCAAAATCTATAGGTAAGATTTTTCGGAAGTGATTTTCAAGTTTCATTCGTAATTTTTGTGACTATCGGTAGCTTGGACTGTCCTCTTTTAGAGGTGATAAAAAATTTTCAAATCGGGTTGCGGATTACTGTGATATTGTGCGATTGTATTTTGGGATTGATTTTGAATTTTCTTGTCGATATAGACATTAATTTTATATACACAGTGCGTGTGTGCATTTATAGTGTGTTTAATTTTTTGAGACTCCGCTGGCAAAGGGAGTCTCAAGGTCAAACTCCGGCAGTAAGGTCGTACGTTTGTTGGTTGGTGCTGTGTTGCCGTGCTTTTGAATTGAGTATTTCGGCGTTGCCGTTTTTGGGATTTTGGGTCCAGTTTTTCGGTATTCAGACCCGCATCGTCTCGGTTTTTGAACCCGGGTTTTTTGAAAAAAACCCGGTTTTTCGGTTTTACCGAATTTGTTGCTGAACTTGGTGCGATATTTGGCTGACGGTTTATTGACTGCGTTTGTCTTTGACTGTTGGTTATTTTGCTGTTTAACTGCGGTAATTCCAACTATTTTGTACGGGTTATATTATTTTTTGCTGGTGGATAAATAATACTATTATTTATGTCTGCGGGGAAGCGGAAGGGCGATATGCCTGGTGGGAGTGAGTCAGAGGTGTCTGATGCGAAGCTTATCGATTTGAGCGATTTGTCGGGTGTGGAGGAAGGTACGAGGGTGAAAAAGAAGCGGATGAAGCCCCGTTCGCCGAAGTTGAAACGGGTGAATGATGAGAAGAATGTTTCGGTAGAAGGTGAAATGTTTGATTTCTAGATGTTTACACGTCTCCCCTGTGTCGGACTCACATTATTATTTTTTTATCACTACTGTTAAAAGTATTTGTAAACAAAAGCAGTTGTTCATAAAATAAAGCAATGAAACGTAGGAGTGATTCGTGTGAGCTATTTGTTATCTCAATGAGGATATGAGAAAATTACTGCACGTTATGCTCTTATAAATTAAAGAAGAAAATAAGAAAACAACCGTTAATCAGAAAATGCCTTTTTATATGATATAATATTTTTTAATTAAAATAATCTTAAAAGCTGAATCGATTTTATAAAAAAAAAATCTTTATTTAATTATTAAAACCACGACTAAATAAAATTTTTTTACAAAATGGAACTAAATAAAAAAATTTAACTTGGTAAAATTAGACAATTTGTTAATGTTGGCAAATATATGGCAGGTATTAGCCTTTTAGAGGGCAGAACTTCGGTTTAAATTAAGCTATGTTTCTGTTATTTTTAGAGTTCTGTACTCCAAAAGTGTAAAGGACCCTATTGTTTTCGATACACTGTCCGTCCGTCTGTCTATCTGTCTGTCTGTCACAAACTCTTTTCTCGAGAACCGTAAGAGCTACGGGCCTGAAACTTTCACAGAATATGTAAAACTTTTGCCGCTACAACAACAAACACATGACAGCTAAAAATTATAGGGTGTTCTAAAGCGAGCAACGAAACATGTTGAAATACTAATGTGATATACATACAGACACTTACTTATATATAGACACTTGAAATTTTCAAAGTATGTATAATAGACTATACCAATTAACACTGATATTAAAAACAATCAAAATTAAAGGGTTATTTCTCAGTTAATGTAATTTTGACTACGTAATTTAGACAATTTGCTGTATCTTGGAAATCGCAAGAGGCAAACTCTTGAAATTAAAAAAACGCTAAAACTAAAAAATTCCAAAATTAAAAAAGATATCAAAACGAAAAATCGCCAAAATTAAAAAAGCGATTAAAGGAAAAAAGCACCAAAATTCAATAAAAAACGCTAAAACACAATTTATCACCAAAACTAAAATGATCGCCAAAAAACTAAAAAAACGCATAAAACCGAAAAAGTCGTCAAAACGAAAAAAAGCGCTTAAAGAAAAAAAAAACACTAAAACTAAACAAAAAACGCTAAAACGCAAAAAATCACCAAAACTAAAATTATCGCCAAAAAACGTAATAAAACGAAAAAAGCGCCAAAACAAAATAAGAGCCACAAAGAAAAAAAAGTTGCTAGAACGTAAAAAATCACCAAAACCAAAATTATCACCAAAAAATTTTTTAAACTTTTGGTCCTTTTGTCTTTTTGGGGTTTTTTTTTGGTTTTTGGTGATCATTTTAGTTTTGGTGATTTTTTTGCGTCTTGGTTCTTTTTTTTGTTTTGGCGCTTTTTTTTTGTTTTGACGACTTTTTCGGTTTTCGAGGATTTTTAAGTTTTTTGGCGATCCTTTTAGTTATGGTGATTTTTTGTGTTTTAGCGTTTTTTGTTTAATTTTGACGGTTTTTTCCCTTTAAGCGCTTTTTTCATTTTGGTTTCATTTTTTAGTTTTAGCGTTTTTTTTTAAATTTCAAGAGTTTGCCTCTTGCGGTTTCCAAGATACAGCAAATTATCTAAATTACATAGTCAAAATTACATTAACTGTTAGAACACCCTTTAATTTTTATTGTATTTAATATCAGTGTTAATGGGTGTAGGCTATTATACTTTCAAAATAAAAATTTAATTTAAAATTTCTACCAAATTTGAGATCAATCGGTCGAAATAATAGGGGTAAAACTAAATTTTACTTTTTGCGGGCGTGGCGCAGCCCACTTTTGTAAGCATCGTATTGTATTGTCAAAAAAAGTAAAGACGTTTACCAAACTTCAGATCAATCGGTTAACAAGAAGGCGTTGAATTTTGAATTACCATATTCTACCCAAACACCACACAACTATGACATCAACAATAAGCGTTGAATTTTGAATTACCATATTCTACCCAAACACCACACAACTATGACACCAACAATAAGCTAAATAAAACCGTTTAATAAATTTTGTAATAAAATACATTACTAAATGCAAATCTAAAAATAACAATAGTTCATTCGTTGTTAAAGCTTGTTTACATCTACAACACTAACTCTAAATGCTTCGTTGCCTTTTTGTTTTACTGTCTTCCGCTCTCGTACTTACAGTCTCGTTTCGATTCGTAATCTAGTTGTCTTGTTGTTGTTGTGCACTCTCATTCATTCGTCCTGAAAGCTTCGATTCAAAACATGTTATGATTCTAAAATATTTCGAATGAGTCTAATCTCGTTATTTATGAGTTTTGCAGATGTCTAGTATTTTTACATAAAACTACCAGAGCAAAAAATAAGTAGCAGACGTAAGGCTCCCTGTACACTTATTATGCCACTTTTTTAGTGATACCAAATTTATCGAATGATGGTGGGTGAAACAAATTGAGATAGGAATATTTTATAATGATGTTGAAATATGTTGGCCGTTCAGCCCATTTGGCAAGTTCATTCTTCCTACAACTTTTATCGGCTCACATTTTCATAGGCTGCCAAACTTTATTCTTTATCAAGTAAACACCAAGACGTATCTAATGTAGGGCTGTCATACGTCCTGGTTTTCTAGGATTGTCCTGGTTTTAGACAAATTTTCCTGGTGTCCTGGTCCGCTCTTAAATTGTCCTGGTTTTTTGTACAAAAATTTAATTTCTGCTGATTTTTTTATGAACAGAGGTTAAGATTTCTGTTATAACGCTGTTTACATGAAACAATTTGAACAGCATTTCGTTACCTAATTATTGGTTTGACCCATAAACATAGGAAAAAGCATTAGAAAGCTGCAAACGAATAACAAGCTGACGATTTGCTGCCTGGGGCCAAGGCTGCCAAATGATTTTGATCAAAAATCTGCACTTATCGTGGAAAATTTGGCATTTTCGGCACTACAAATCGAAAAATAGGGAACAAAATCGGCATAAATAAAGCTAAGCATTTTTCTTGGTTTTATTAATAAGCAAACAAAAAAAATAGCAATCGCCAGTAATTTCATTTGGTTTATAAACATAAATGCATAACAAAAAAAAATTATTTTACAAGCTTAAATATATACCATGGAATATAAATGATTTTCAAAATGAATACATTACCGAATTTATAATTTTTGCTAAATCTCTTTTAATATGAAAAACAATTGGTTTTATGAGTTTCAAATAATCTGTAGAACAAAAATTCCTTCTAAACTTTAATTTTCTAAGGAACATCGAAATTTAGTTTAGTTACCTGCGTACTGAAGAGTATGGTAGGCTATTAACTGGTAGGTCGCAGGTTTGATTCCTACCAAGACTCGCGTGTTTCTGAAGAAACGTACCTAAATATTTGTCCGATATTTGCAGACAAATGTGGGAGAACCATATTTTTTTTTAAATTTTGCTAAAACTGGAAAAGCCTTTGTGGAATCGCCTCGCTTTATTTTAGAAATTGTTTGCCAAAATTTATATAAATTAATTTCAGTATTTTTGAATATTTGTCCAAGAACTTTCAATCCATAAAATTCTGAAATTTCTAATAATATCAAAAATAGTGGTGATTTTTTCTTCATTACGATATTTGGATTTATTAAACTTAGGGCCATTATTACAACTCAGCAGTAAAGTGGAAGATAGTTACTGGCATGATTAGCAGAAGTGATCGGTAAACTGACCTGCAACAATTTTTCATTATTACAATTTGCCTGTAAAATATAAATTATCTTTTTCAAAGTATGGCTATACCAGAGTACAAGTGGCAACGTCATACATGTGTATTTACAAAGATAACAGGTACATACAAGTCTACAACAAGTATACATTTGTTGTAGAAACTACAATACAGTTCTCAAAAAATTTTGAAAGTTTGGAGGAATTATCAACGCAGGTAGCTCTATAATAAAATGTCCAGTACCGTAAAAAAGTGAAACTCCAGATAGGGACGAAATTGTGATAATTTCATCACTCCACTAACTTTTCCGAGTAAGGTCATGTGCTCTAGTGAGTTCACCTGTTAGATGCGTCTTGGTGTTTACTTGATAAAGAAGCAAGTATGGCAGCCTATGAATTTGTGTGCCGATAAAAGTTAGCAGAAGAATGAACTTCCCAGTAAGTTATCATACACTTTTAGGTTAAATTAAAGTTGTAATAATGAAAAACTGTTTATCCGTCTGATAAAATGCTAATTATAACTAAAGCCGAGTTGTAATAATGGCCCTTAGTGATTTACAATTACAGTTACATTTTCTATATAAAAATTACATCTTTCAACTACTCGATGAAATAAACACGGGTCGCCTCGCCAGCCCATGTGTTTGTTTTCGCCCCTCGTAGTTTTAACCTTTAAATTACCCTTTTGTGAAAAATCACACAAAATGAATCATTTTTATACGATAAACAAAAAAATGTTTGGCGTATACTAAAGAAACTTCTTTACTTTGTTTACAATATCAATTAAGAACAGAAAACACATTTTTTTATTAAAAAATATCTTTTACTAACGAAATATTTCAAACATATGTAGTTTCTATGTAATTTGCACTAGAGACAAATATTTTCATCACCAATTGAGAATATTTGTGATATTGTTGTGAACTGCATGCAATGAATATTTTATAAAGTGAATGCTTATATAAAATACACTTTGTGTGGTTTGTCGTTGATCAAAATATCTTATCAACGAAGAACTAGAAGCGATTTTTAATTTTTCTGACGATAAAGCTTTTTCCGATAGCGGAGATAATTACACGCTGGAAGAAAACTGTCAATCGGAAATATCTGAAGATGATTCTGAGCTTTGTAATCAAAATCAAGACACCGATGCATTATAAGTGCCAGCCGCTGATATAGGAGTGCATCCATTATTTCTCTCAAAAGACGTCACAATTTGGAATCCCCAACCAGTACACGATCACACCGGAAGATTACGGAATGAAAATGTCATAAATTCGCACCCAGGTAAATTAGATATGGAAGAGCATGTGCCAAAGACATCAAAGATGACTTTTCTCCGCCTATTGAAAAGATTATTCTAAAGTGTGCAAACATATATGGGCATTTCCAGCGAAAAGTAACGTAACGTCATATTTGAATTAAGCTTGTATTGTAGATGTAGAGCTCCTCACGACCTACACAAATTATACAAAGAAGTAAAAAAATTGGGTTTGCACAAATTTACTGCATTTACGAATTCAGCCGTTGCCACTGTGCTATTTAAATGCTCTGGTATAGCCGTACTTTGAAAAAAATAACTTTTCTTTTACAGGCAAGTTGTAATAATGAATATATGTTGCAGATCAGTTTATCGATAACTTTTGCTAATCGTGCCATTAACTATCTTCTACTTTACTGCAGAGTTGTAATAATGACCCTTATTAAGCCTTTACTTGAGGTCTATACGTAACATAATATGTAAGATGAGATTGTCAAATTCAATCGCAGAGAGAATTATGTTACGTGTAGACTTCAAATTAGTGTTATCTCAATGTTATAGGAATTTTTATGAGAGCGTTGTTATAAGAATTCTTTTAACAACAATCTTATGAGATGAACTGTCAAAAAACACATGTACATGAAAATAAAATAGTGTGCATGTGTGAGTGTTTACTAAAATAAATGAAAAGCGGTGTTTTTGATAAAATGTCTGTGCTAAATATATGAATAAATGTGTTTAATTGATTCATAAATTTAAATTTGTGTGGAAATTAAAAATAAAATAGCTAATTATGCAAAAGTAGTACATGTTAACTCGATGAGCATTTGCATAAAATGCAATCTTATCGGAAAAGTTAAATGACGTCTTACCCTAGTGTGAGATTCAGAGAACTCGACGTTTTGTTTTTAGTGTTCTGCCGACGTTTTTTCTCATGTTATCTCAAAGTTAATGTCTCGTGAAGACACTTCATTTTTCTTGCATTGTTTTGCTATAGGATTGAAAGAAAGAAACAGCAAATGATAGAAAGAAACAACTATACAAAATGTAAACAAAACGTAATGATTTCTTTAAGTGTTGCCTACTTTTTATTTATAATAAACCGCCAACAGAAGAAAAAGTATGCAGCTCTGCCTGAAATTCAGGCTGCCATAAGAAGTATGTGTAAAAAAACGGTTGCATGAATAATCGCCCAAAGAACAATCGCCCAAAGCACCCAAATGAACAATCGCCCAACATTTTTTGGCTTTAGTTCATAATGAACAAAGACCCAAAAAAAGTGCAAATCGCCAAAAATTTTTTGAAAAATCACCCAAATAGGAAGATGAACGATCGCCCATTTATTTGGGTCATTGTTCATTGTGTTAAATCACACAAATTTATGATTAACAATCGCCCAAAGAGGCCGAATGAACAATCACCCATGAAAAAATCGCCCAAACCACATAAATGAGCAAACGCCCAAAGAAATTAAAAAACAATTTGGGCGATTGTTCATTAATTTGGATCTTTCGACATTATTGAAATTCTTGGGTGATTCTTCATAATGAACGATCGGCTGCATGAAAAATTGCCCAAGACAAAAACGCCCAAAAAAATTTATGAATTATCGCCCAAGTTAAAAATAGTCCAAAATATATGAAATAAAGCCCAAAAATATAAATATAGCCCAAAAACTATGAAAAAGGGCCAAAATTAATGAAAAATTGCACCTTTTTATTAATATTTATTTATGTATAATCAAAAAATTTGGAAAGATTTTTATTTGTAAATTTCAATTTTGTCTGCTACTACTGAACGGCAGTAAGAACATTCATAGCTAATATTTTCTGCATAACCTGCATTTAGCCGCTCTTAAGGCTTTTCTCCTCTAGGTGTATCATCGAAGAGTGTATAGCTGGCCTTTGGCCATGCTTAAGGATTTTTTCCTCTAGGTATGTCGAAAAGTGCCTTCGCTGAGTAAAGATTTTTCTGCATAGCCAGCCTTCGGCTGGGCTCAATGATATTTTTCCTCTAGGTATAGTATAGTAAGAACATTCATAGCTAAGATTTTCTGCATAGCCGGCATTTAGCAGCTCTTGAGGCTTTTCTCCTCTAGGTGTATCGTCGAAAAGTGTCTTCGTTGTGTAAAGATTTTTGTGCATTTCCGGCCTCTGGCCGTTCTTAAGAATTTTGCCATTTAGGTATGTCGAAAATTGGCTTCGCTGAGATTATTCTGCATAGCCGGCCTTTGGCCGCGCTTAAGGGTTTTTTCCTCTAGGTATGTCGAAAAGTGGCTTCGCTGAGTAAATATTTTTCTGCATAGCCAGCCTTCGGCTGGGCTCAATGGTTTTTTCCTCTAGGTATGAGTAAGATCACGTCAAGTGGGCCCCCATTTTCCACTTGATCATGAAATACTTGATAGAATATATTAAACGAAAGTATTTGTCACTAACAATCATCCCCTAATACAGTTCTTAAAAATTTTGAGCTTAACAACAATTTTACAATCAAAATTTTTGGTACTTTTAATTAAAAAATTCATTGTAAAAAAACTATTGAAGTTAATATAACGAAATTTTCAGGGTTTATAGTAAATTATTTATGATTTCATAAAAAAATTTAAACAATTTTTTTTATCCTTCTTATCATACTTTTTGTTAACTTTTAATTAAACAAATGGAAATTATAATGACTTCTCGGTACTATAATCGATTAATTTTTCTATAGTCTATGTCCATACGAGTCAATTTTTGCTGCGCAACTTTTAAGTATATGGGAGAGAGAGGTGAGAAGATAGGGAAGGGGTACACTGCTTCATGTACATGCAACTCTCTTTTGTTTTCTTCTTCGTAATACTAAGCAACAACAAAAGCTATGTAAAAAAACAAAAGCTGCGCAATAAGAATTTCATTATATAGACACGAATGCAGCTTCAAAAGAAAATTTAAGAAAGTTGCAGAAGCAAAAGTTGACTCGTCTGGACATAGACTTAGTTATACGCGTTATACACTCAAGTTTCATATTCCGAAAAAAATTTTCACTGCTCGCGATTAGTTTAAGCAATATGAAATTATTTATCACCGCCCGCCGAGCGCTCTCAATACAGCGCGACTAGTCTTCACAGGCCGCTTCGGTCAGTCATAATTAAAAATATTACTATTACACAAATAAAAACCTTTTATTCCAAGCTCAAGGTCACTTTTGATTCTATATTTTATTATTATTCGATATTCCGCTATCCACTGTTTAACATCATTAAGCATGTATGTATGTATGTACATATAAAGTAAAAATTAAGATAAAAAATTTTACAATCAAAAATGCAATGTACACTTACAATGAGTGACCATAAACAAGAATATAAAAAACCAAAAAACACCGTTTCCACTTTTCTATATTAAACATTGCAATAATTGGTTATGTTTTTGCTTTTATGTATTACATTTCTATATATCGTCACAGTATGCAAAAATTAATTTACAATTGGTGCAAAATTTTACAATAAATATGTATACCTATAAATTTGTTGGTCCGTTTTTACTTACATATATTGCAAAATTTTGCACTTATTTTCAATATATTTTTCATATATGTAAATATAAATAATATATTGAAAATTAGTGCAAAATTTTACAATATAATTAAAAATGGACCCAAAAAGGGACTAGTTTTAGCGTTTTTCGTTTTGACGACTTTTTCGGTTTTCGGGGATTTTTAAGTTTTTTGGCGATCATTTTAGTTATGGTGATTTTTTGTGTTTTAACGTTTTTTGTTTAATTTTGACGCTTTTTTCCCTTTAAGCGCTTTTTTCATTTTGGTTTCATTTTTTAGTTTTAGCGTTTTTTTTTATATTTCAAGTGTTTGCCTCTTGCGGTTTCCAAGATACAGCAAATTGTCTAAATTACATGGTCAAAATTACAGTAATTGTTAGAACACCCTTTAATTTTTATTGTATTTAATATCAGTGTTAATGGGTGTAGGCTATTATACTGTCAAAATAAAAATTTAATTTAAAATTTCTACCAAATTTGAGATCAATCGGTCGAAATAAAGGGGGTAAAACTAAATTTTACTTTTTGCGGGCGTGTCGCAGCCCACTTTTATAAGCATCGTATTGTATTGTCAAAAAAAGTAAAGACGCTTACCAAACTTCAGATCAATCGGTTAACAAGAAGGCGTTGAATTTTGAATTACCATACTCTACCCAAACACCACACAACTATGACACCAACAATAAGCTAAATAAAACCGTTTAATAAATTTTGTAATAAAATACATTACTAAATGCAAATCTAAAAATAACAATAGTTCATTCGTTGTTAAAGCTTGTTTACATCTACAACACTAACTCTAAATGCTTCGTTGCCTTTTTGTTTTACTGTCTTCCGCTCTCGTACTTAAGGCCGTGTCAGATAAAACTTTGTCGCTTTGCGTGACGTTTCTAACTTTGATAGAAAAGTGTAAAGCAAAAGGAGTATGACACAATGAAAACTTTGACAACACTCGCGCACAGAGCACGAAGCCGGTCGGCTAATAGCCGGCTATTAGCCGCCGCCGGTGATTTTCACAATCACTTAGCCGCCGCCGATTATTGCGGCTAATATCGGCTAGCGGCTAAGCCGATTTTTTATAATAAAAAGTGGATATTTACTAACATGCGCATTTAAAAATATTTAATTCGGTTTTGGAACATATGAAAAAAATTTCTTATGAAAATTATTTTTATAAATAAGGCAGTAAATCGTCTAGAAAGGCAAGTTTATTTATAATTGGGCCGAGTATACCTGTTGTAAATATACCTTGTATGTAAGTAAGCAAGAAATACTCTGTTAGCCGACCGTTAGCCGATAAATTTAGGTAGCCGCCGCCGGCGAAAAATTTTCGGCTCTTAGCCGGCTAATAGCCGCCGCCGACTATATTTGTTCTTAGCCGGCGCCGATCACCATTTTACATCGGCTTCGCCCTCTGCTCGCGCATTGATCGTTTACCAAAAAAGTAGTTGATAATTTTGCTATTTATATATATATTTTTTATAAAAATAAAAGTCAATTATGTTATTTTACGATTTATTATAAATAAATAAATGCCACATACATATTTACCTCTTATTAAAACAGATTCAAACGCGCAATATGTTTCGTTTGGCAATATAATAAAAGAAAATTATTCCAGCTGATTGTCAAAGCAAGCAAAAAGATGAGAGTTGCCGAACTTTTCGCTTCACGCTGCGTTAAAAGTGCTTTATGTGACATGTTTCGTATAAGTATGTACATTTCATCTTAGATGTCAAAGCGAATCTGTAACGCAACGCGAAGCAAAAGTTTTATCTGACATGGCCTTTACAGTCTCGTTTCGATTCGTAATCTAGTTGTCTTGTTGTTGTTGTGAACTCTCATTCATTCGTCCTGAAAGCTTTGATTCAAAACATGTTATGATTCTAAAATATTTCGAATGAGTCTAATCTCGTTATATATGAGTTTTGCAGATGTCTAGTATTTATACATAAAACTACCAGAGCAAAAAATAAGTAGCAGACGTAAGGCTCCCTGTACACTTATTATGCCACTTTTTTAGTGATACCAAATTTATCGAATGATGGTGGGTGAAACAAATTGAGATAGGAATATTTTATAATGATGTTGAAATATGTTGGCCGTTCAGCCCATTTGGCAAGTTCATTCTTCCTACAACTTTTATCGGCTCACATTTTCATAGGCTGCCAAACTTTATTCTTTATCAAGTAAACACCAAGACGTATCTAATGTCGGGCTGTCATACGTCCTGGTTTTCTAGGATTGTCCTGGTTTTAGACAAATTTTCCTGGTGTCCTGGTCCGCTCTTAAATTGTCCTGGTTTTTTTGTACAAAAATTTAATTTCTGCTGATTTTTTTATGAACAGAGGTTAAGATTTCTGTTATAACGCTGTTTACATGAAACAATTTGAACAGCATTTCGTTACCTAATTATTGGTTTGACCCATAAACATAGGAAAAAGCATTAAAAAGCTGCAAACGAATAACAAGCTGACGATTTGCTGCCTGGGGCCAAGGCTGCCAAATGATTTTGATCAAAAATCTGCACTTATCGTGGAAAATTTGGCATTTTCGGCACTACAATTCGAAAAATCGGGAACAAAATCGGCATAAATAAAGCTAAGCATTTTTCTTGGTTTTATTAATAAGGAAACAAAAAAAAATTCTGAAATTTCTAATAATAATAAAAATAGTGGTGATTTTTTTCTTCATTACGATATTTGGATTTATTAAACTTAGTGATTTACAATTACAGTTACAGTTTCTATATAAAAATTACATCTTTCAACTACTCGATGAAATAAACACGGGTCGCCTCGCCAGCCCATGTGTTTGTTTTCGCCCCTCGTAGTTTTAACCTTTAAATCACCCTTTTGTGAAAAATCACACAAAATGAATCATTTTTATACGATAAACAAAAAAATGTTTGGCGTATACTAAAGAAACTTCTTTACTTTGTTTACAATATCAATTAAGAATAGAAAACACATTTTTTTATTAAAAAATATCTTTTACTAACGAAATATTTCAAACATATGTAGTTTCTATGTAATTTGCACTAGAGACAAATATTTTTATCACCAATTGAGAATATTTGTGATATTGTTGTGAACTGCATGCAATGAATATTTTATAAAGTGAATGCTTATTTAAAATACACTTTGTGTGGTTTGTCGTTGATCAAAATATCTTATCAACGAAGAACTAGAAGCGATTTTTAATTTTTCTGACGATAAAGCTTTTTCCGATAGCGGAGATAATTACACGCTGGAAGAAAACTGTCAATCGGAAATATCTGAAGATGATTCTGAGCTTTGTAATCAAAATCAAGACACCGATGCATTATAAGTGCCATCCGCTGATATAGGAGTGCATCCATTATTTCTCTCAAAAGACGTCACAATTTGGAATCCCCAACCAGTACACGATCACACCGGAAGATTACGGAATGAAAATGTCATAAATTCGCACCCAGGTAAATTAGATATGGAAGAGCATGTGCCAAAGACATCAAAGATGACTTTTCTCCGCCTATTGAAAAGATTATTCTAAAGTGTGCAAACATATATGGGCATTTCCAGCGAAAAGTAACGTAACGTCATATTTGAATTAAGCTTGTATTGTAGATGTAGAGCTCCTCACGACCTACACAAATTATACAAAGAAGTAAAAAAATTGGGTTTGCACAAATTTACTGCATTTACGAATTCAGCCGTTGCCACTGTGCTATTTAAATGCTCTGGTATAGCCGTACTTTGAAAAAAATAACTTTTCTTTTACAGGCAAGTTGTAATAATGAATATATGTTGCAGATCAGTTTATCGATAACTTTTGCTAATCGTGCCATTAACTATCTTCTACTTTACTGCAGAGTTGTAATAATGACCCTTATTAAGCCTTTACTTGAGGACTATACGTAACATAATATGTAAGATGAGATTGTCAAATTCAATCGCAGAGAGAATTATGTTACGTGTAGACTTCAAATTAGTGTTATCTCAATGTTATAGGAATTTTTATGAGAGCGTTGTTATAAGAATTCTTTTAACAACAATCTTATGAGATGAACTGTCAAAAAACACATGTACATGAAAATAAAATAGTGTGCATGTGTGAGTGTTTACTAAAATAAATGAAAAGCGGTGTTTTTGATAAAATGTCTGTGCTAAATATATGAATAAATGTGTTTAATTGATTCATAAATTTAAATTTGTGTGGAAATTAAAAATAAAATAGCTAATTATGCAAAAGTAGTACATGTTAACTCGATGAGCATTTGCATAAAATGCAATCTTATCGGAAAAGTTAAATGACGTCTTACCCTAGTGTGAGATTCAGAGAACTCGACGTTTTGTTTTTAGTGTTCTGCCGACGTTTTTTCTCATGTTATCTCAAAGTTAATGTCTCGTGAAGACACTTCATTTTTCTTGCATTGTTTTGCTATAGGATTGAAAGAAAGAAACAGCAAATGATAGAAAGAAACAACTATACAAAATGTAAACAAAACGTAATGATTTCTTTAAGTGTTGCCTACTTTTTATTTATAATAAACCGCCAACAGAAGAAAAAGTATGCAGCTCTGCCTGAAATTCAGGCTGCCATAAGAAGTATGTGTAAAAAAACGGTTGCATGAATAATCGCCCAAAGAACAATCGCCCAAAGCACCCAAATGAACAATCGCCCAACATTTTTTGGCTTTAGTTCATAATGAACAAAGACCCAAAAAAAAGTGCAAATCGCCAAAAATTTTTTGAAAAATCACCCAAATAGGAAGATGAACGATCGCCCATTTATTTGGGTCATTGTTCATTGTGTTAAATCACACAAATTTATGATTAACAATCGCCCAAAGAGGCCGAATGAACAATCACCCATGAAAAAATCGCCCAAACCACATAAATGAGCAAACGCCCAAAAAAATTAAAAAACAATTTGGGCGATTGTTCATTAATTTGGATCTTTCGACATTATTGAAATTCTTGGGTGATTCTTCATAATGAACGATCGGCTGCATGAAAAATTGCCCAAGACAAAAACGCCCAAAAAAATTTATGAATTATCGCCCAAGTTAAAAAAAAGTCCAAAATATATGAAATAAAGCCCAAAAATATAAATATAGCCCAAAAACTATGAAAAAGGGCCAAAATTAATGAAAAATTGCACCTTTTTATTAATATTTATTTATGTATAATCAAAAAATTTGGAAAGATTTTTATTTGTAAATTTCAATTTTGTCTGCTACTACTGAACGGCAGTAAGAACATTCATAGCTAATATTTTCTGCATAACCGGCATTTAGCCGGTCTTAAGGCTTTTCTCCTCTAGGTGTATCATCGAAGAGTGTATAGCTGGCCTTTGGCCATGCTTAAGGATTTTTTCCTCTAGGTATGTCGAAAAGTGCCTTCGCTGAGTAAAGATTTTTCTGCATAGCCAGCCTTCGGCTGGGCTCAATGATATTTTTCCTCTAGGTATAGTATAGTAAGAACATTCATAGCTAAGATTTTCTGCATAGCCGGCATTTAGCAGCTCTTGAGGCTTTTCTCCTCTAGGTGTATCGTCGAAAAGTGTCTTCGTTGTGTAAAGATTTTTGTGCATTTCCGGCCTCTGGCCGTTCTTAAGAATTTTGCCATTTAGGTATGTCGAAAATTGGCTTCGCTGAGATTATTCTGCATAGCCGGCCTTTGGCCGCGCTTAAGGGTTTTTTCCTCTAGGTATGTCGAAAAGTGGCTTCGCTGAGTAAATATTTTTCTGCATAGCCAGCCTTCGGCTGGGCTCAATGGTTTTTTCCTCTAGGTATGAGTAAGATCACGTCAAGTGGGCCCCCATTTTCCACTTGATCATGAAATACTTGATAGAATATATTAAACGAAAGTATTTGTCACTAACAATCATCCCCTAATACAGTTCTTAAAAATTTTGAGTTTAACAACAATTTTACAATCAAAATTTTTGGTACTTATAATTAAAAAATTCATTGTAAAAAAACTATTGAAGTTAATATAACGAAATTTTCAGGGTTTATAGTAAATTATTTATGATTTCATAAAAAAATTTAAACAATTTTTTTTATCCTTCTTATCATACTTTTTGTTAACTTTTAATTAAACAAATGGAAATTATAATGACTTCTCGGTACTATAATCGAATAATTTTTCTTTAGTCTATGTCCATACGAGTCAATTTTTGCTGCGCAACTTTTAAGTATATGGGAGAGAGAGGTGAGAAGATAGGGAAGGGGCACACTGCTTCATGTACATGCAACTCTCTTTTGTTTTCTTCTTCGTAATACTAAGCAACAACAAAAGCTATGTAAAAAAAACAAAAGCTGCGCAATAAGAATTTCATTATATAGACACGAATGCAGCTTCAAAAGAAAATTTAAGAAAGTTGCAGAAGCAAAAGTTGACTCGTCTGGACATAGACTTAGTTATACGCGTTATACACTCAAGTTTCATATTCCGAAAAAAATTTTCAGTCAGTCATAATTAAAAATATTACTATTACACAAATAAAAACCTTTTATTCCAAGCTCAAGGTCACTTTTGATTCTATATTTTATTATTATTCGATATTCCGCTATCCACTGTTTAACATCATTAAGCATGTATGTATGTACATATAAAGTAAAAATTAAGATAAAAAATTTTACAATCATAAATGCAATGTACACTTACAATGAGTGACCATAAACAAGAATATAAAAAACCAAAAAACACCGTTTCCACTTTTCTATATTAAACATTGCAATAATTGGTTATGTTTTTGCTTTTATGTATTACATTTCTATATATCGTCACAGTATGCAAAAATTAATTTACAATTGGTGCAAAATTTTACAATAAATATGTATACCTATAAATTTGTTGGTCCGTTTTTACTTACATATATTGCAAAATTTTGCACTTATTTTCAATATATTTTTCATATATGTAAATATAAATAATATATTGAAAATTAGTGCAAAATTTTACAATATAATTAAAAATGGACCCAAAAAGGGACTAGTTTTAGCGTTTTTCGTTTTGACGACTTTTTCGGTTTTCGGGGATTTTTAAGTTTTTTGGCGATCATTTTAGTTATGGTGATTTTTTGTGTTTTAGCGTTTTTTGTTTAATTTTGACGCTTTTTTCCCTTTAAGCGCTTTTTTCATTTTGGTTTCATTTTTTAGTTTTAGCGTTTTTTTTTAAATTTCAAGTGTTTGCCTCTTGCGGTTTCCAAGATACAGCAAATTGTCTAAATTACATGGTCAAAATTACAGTAACTGTTAGAACACCCTTTAATTTTTATTGTATTTAATATCAGTGTTAATGGGTGTAGGCTATTATACTGTCAAAATAAAAATTTAATTTAAAATTTCTACCAAATTTGAGATCAATCGGTCGAAATAAAGGGGGTAAAACTAAATTTTACTTTTTGCGGTCGTGGCGCAGCCCACTTTTATAAGCATCGTATTGTATTGTCAAAAAAAGTAAAGACGCTTACCAAACTTCAGATCAATCGGTTAACAAGAAGGCGTTGAATTTTGAATTACCATACTCTACCCAAACACCACACAACTATGACACCAACAATAAGCTAAATAAAACCGTTTAATAAATTTTGTAATAAAATACATTACTAAATGCAAATCTAAAAATAACAATAGTTCATTCGTTGTTAAAGCTTGTTTACATCTACAACACTAACTCTAAATGCTTCGTTGCCTTTTTGTTTTACTGTCTTCCGCTCTCGTACTTACAGTCTCGTTTCGATTCGTAATCTAGTTGTCTTGTTGTTGTTGTGAACTCTCATTCATTCGTCTTGAAAGCTTTGATTCAAAACATGTTATGATTCTAAAATATTTCGAATGAGTCTAATCTCGTTATTTATGAGTTTTGCAGATGTCTAGTATTTATACATAAAACTACCAGAGCAAAAAATAAGTAGCACACGTAAGGCTCCCTGTACACTTATTATGCCACTTTTTTAGTGATACCAAATTTATCGAATGATGGTGGGTGAAACAAATTGAGATAGGAATATTTTATAATGATGTTGAAATATGTTGGCCGTTCAGCCCATTTGGCAAGTTCATTCTTCCTACAACTTTTATCGGCTCACATTTTCATAGGCTGCCAAACTTTATTCTTTATCAAGTAAACACCAAGACGTATCTAATTTAGGGCTGTCATACGTCCTGGTTTTCTAGGATTGTCCTGGTTTTAGACAAATTTTCTTGGTGTCCTGGTCCGCTCTTAAATTGTCCTAGTTTTTTTATACAAAAATTTAATTTCTGCTGATTTTATTATGAACAGAGGTTAAGATTTCTGTTATAACGCTGTTTACATGAAACAATTTGAACAGCATTTCGTTACCTTATTATTGGTTTGACCCATAAACATAGGAAAAAGCATTAGAAAGCTGCAAACGAATAACAAGCTGACGATTTGCTGCCTGGGGCCAAGGCTGCCAAATGATTTTGATCAAAAATCTGCACTTATCGTGGAAAAAATTGGCATTTTCGGCACTACAATTCGAAAAATCGGGAAGAAAATCGGCATAAATAAAGCTAAGCATTTTTCTTGGATTTATTAATTTTTATTAATAAGGAAACAAAAAAAAAAATAGCAATCGCCAGTAATTTCATGTGGTTTATAAACATAAATGCATAACAAAAAAAATTATTTTACAAGCTTAAATATATACCATGGAATATAAATGATTTTCAAAATGAATACATTACCGAATTTATAATTTTTGATAAATCTCTTTTAATATGAAAAACAATTGGTTTTATGAGTTTCAAATAATCTGTAGAACAAAAATTCCTTCTAAAGTTTAATTTTCTAAGGAACATCGATATTTAGTTTAGTTACCTGCGTACTGAAGAGTATGGTAGGCTATTAACTGGTAGGTCGCAGGTTTGATTCCTACCAAGACTCGCGTGTTTCTGCAGAAACGGAGCTAAATATTTGTCCGATATTTGCAGACAAATGTGGGAGAACCATATTTTTTTTTTAATTTTGCTAAAACTGGAAAAGCCTTTGTGGAATCGCCTCGCTTTATTTTAGAAATTGTTTGCCAAAATTTATATAAATTAATTTCAGTATTTTTGAATATTTGTTCAAGAACTTTCAATCCATAAAATTCTGAAATTTCTAATAATATCAAAAATAGTGGTGATTTTTTTCTTCATTACGATATTTGGATTTATTAAACTTAGTGATTTACAATTACAGTTACAGTTTCTATATAAAAATTTACACAAAGCCTGGGGCTTACATCTTTCAACTACTCGATGAAATAAACACAAGTCGCCTCGCCAGCCCATGTGTTTGTTTTCGCCCCTCGTAGTTTTAACCTTTAAATCACCCTTTTGTGAAAAATCACACAAAATGAATCATTTTTATACGATAAACAAAAAAATGTTTGGCGTATACTAAAGAAACTTCTTTACTTTGTTTACAATATCAATTAAGAACAGAAAACACATTTTTTTATTAAAAAATATCTTTTACTAACGAAATATTTCAAACATATGTAGTTTCTATGTAATTTGCACTAGAGACAAATATTTTTATCACCAATTGAGAATATTTGTGATATTGTTGTGAACTGCATGCAATGAATATTTTATAAAGTGAATGCTTATATAAAATACACTTTGTGTGGTTTGTCGTTGATCAAAATATCTTATCAACGAAGAACTAGAAGCGATTTTTAATTTTTCTGACGATAAAGCTTTTTCCGATAGCGGAGATAATTACACGCTGGAAGAAAACTGTCAATCGGAAATATCTGAAGATGATTCTGAGCTTTGTAATCAAAATCAAGACACCGATGCATTATAAGTGCCAGCCGCTGATATAGGAGTGCATCCATTATTTCTCTCAAAAGACGTCACAATTTGGAGTCCCCAACCAGTACACGATCACACCGGAAGATTACGGAATGAAAATGTCATAAATTCGCACCCAGGTAAATTAGATATGGAAGAGCATGTGCCAAAGACATCAAAGATGACTTTTCTCCGCCTATTGAAAAGATTATTCTAAAGTGTGCAAACATATATGGGCATTTCCAGCGAAAAGTAACGTAGCGTCATATTTGAATTAAGCTTGTATTGTAGATGTAGAGCTCCTCACGACCTACACAAATTATACAAAGAAGTAAAAAAATTGGGTTTGCACAAATTTACTGCATTTACGAATTCAGCCGTTGCCACTGTGCTATTTAAATGCTCTGGTATAGCCGTACTTTGAAAAAAATAACTTTTCTTTTACAGGCAAGTTGTAATAATGAATATATGTTGCAGATCAGTTTATCGATAACTTTTGCTAATCGTGCCATTAACTATCTTCTACTTTACTGCAGAGTTGTAATAATGACCCTTATTAAGCCTTTACTTGAGGTCTATACGTAACATAATATGTAAGATGAGATTGTCAAATTCAATCGCAGAGAGAATTATGTTACGTGTAGACTTCAAATTAGTATTATCTCAATGTTATAGGAATTTTTATGAGAGCGTTGTTATAAGAATTCTTTTAACAACAATCTTATGAGATGAACTGTCAAAAAACACATGTACATGAAAATAAAATAGTGTGCATGTGTGAGTGTTTACTAAAATAAATGAAAAGCGGTGTTTTTGATAAAATGTCTGTGCTAAATATATGAATAAATGTGTTTAATTGATTCATAAATTTAAATTTGTGTGGAAATTAAAAATAAAATAGCTAATTATGCAAAAGTAGTACATGTTAACTCGATGAGCATTTGCATAAAATGAAATCTTATCGGAAAAGTTAAATTACGTCTTACCCTAGTGTGAGATTCAGAGAACTCGACGTTTTGTTTTTAGTGTTCTGCCGACGTTTTTTCTCATGTTATCTCAAAGTTAATGTCTCGTGAAGACACTTCATTTTTCTTGCATTGTTTTGCTATAGGATTGAAAGAAAGAAACAGCAAATGATAGAAAGAAACAACTATACAAAATGTAAACAAAACGTAATGATTTCTTTAAGTGTTGCCTACTTTTTATTTATAATAAACCGCCAACAGAAGAAAAAGTATGCAGCTCTGCCTGAAATTCAGGCTGCCATAAGAAGTATGTGTAAAAAAACGGTTGCATGAATAATCGCCCAAAGAACAATCGCCCAAAGCACCCAAATGAACAATCGCCCAACATTTTTTGGCTTTAGTTCATAATGAACAAAGACCCAAAAAAAAGTGCAAATCGCCAAAAATTTTTTGAAAAATCACCCAAATAGGAAGATGAACGATCGCCCATTTATTTGGGTCATTGTTCATTGTGTTAAATCACACAAATTTATGATTAACAATCGCCCAAAGAGGCCGAATGAACAATCACCCATGAAAAAATCGCCCAAACCACATAAATGAGCAAACGCCCAAAAAAATTAAAAAACAATTTGGGCGATTGTTCATTAATTTGGATCTTTCGACATTATTGAAATTCTTGGGTGATTCTTCATAATGAACGATCGGCTGCATGAAAAATTGCCCAAGACAAAAACGCCCAAAAAAATTTATGAATTATCGCCCAAGTTAAAAAAAAGTCCAAAATATATGAAATAAAGCCCAAAAATATAAATATAGCCCAAAAACTATGAAAAAGGGCCAAAATTAATGAAAAATTGCACCTTTTTATTAATATTTATTTATGTATAATCAAAAAATTTGGAAAGATTTTTATTTGTAAATTTCAATTTTGTCTGCTACTACTGAACGGCAGTAAGAACATTCATAGCTAATATTTTCTGCATAACCGGCATTTAGCCGGTCTTAAGGCTTTTCTCCTCTAGGTGTATCATCGAAGAGTGTATAGCTGGCCTTTGGCCATGCTTAAGGATTTTTTCCTCTAGGTATGTCGAAAAGTGCCTTCGCTGAGTAAAGATTTTTCTGCATAGCCAGCCTTCGGCTGGGCTCAATGATATTTTTCCTCTAGGTATAGTATAGTAAGAACATTCATAGCTAAGATTTTCTGCATAGCCGGCATTTAGCAGCTCTTGAGGCTTTTCTCCTCTAGGTGTATCGTCGAAAAGTGTCTTCGTTGTGTAAAGATTTTTGTGCATTTCCGGCCTCTGGCCGTTCTTAAGAATTTTGCCATTTAGGTATGTCGAAAATTGGCTTCGCTGAGATTATTCTGCATAGCCGGCCTTTGGCCGCGCTTAAGGGTTTTTTCCTCTAGGTATGTCGAAAAGTGGCTTCGCTGAGTAAATATTTTTCTGCATAGCCAGCCTTCGGCTGGGCTCAATGGTTTTTTCCTCTAGGTATGAGTAAGATCACGTCAAGTGGGCCCCCATTTTCCACTTGATCATGAAATACTTGATAGAATATATTAAACGAAAGTATTTGTCACTAACAATCATCCCCTAATACAGTTCTTAAAAATTTTGAGTTTAACAACAATTTTACAATCAAAATTTTTGGTACTTATAATTAAAAAATTCATTGTAAAAAAACTATTGAAGTTAATATAACGAAATTTTCAGGGTTTATAGTAAATTATTTATGATTTCATAAAAAAATTTAAACAATTTTTTTTATCCTTCTTATCATACTTTTTGTTAACTTTTAATTAAACAAATGGAAATTATAATGACTTCTCGGTACTATAATCGAATAATTTTTCTTTAGTCTATGTCCATACGAGTCAATTTTTGCTGCGCAACTTTTAAGTATATGGGAGAGAGAGGTGAGAAGATAAGGAAGGGGTACACTGCTTCATGTACATGCAACTCTCTTTTGTTTTCTTCTTCGTAATACTAAGCAACAACAAAAGCTATGTAAAAAAAACAAAAGCTGCGCAATAAGAATTTCATTATATAGACACGAATGCAGCTTCAAAAGAAAATTTAAGAAAGTTGCAGAAGCAAAAGTTGACTCGTCTGGACATAGACTTAGTTATACGCGTTATACACTCAAGTTTCATATTCCGAAAAAAATTTTCAGTCAGTCATAATTAAAAATATTACTATTACACAAATAAAAACCTTTTATTCCAAGCTCAAGGTCACTTTTGATTCTATATTTTATTATTATTCGATATTCCGCTATCCACTGTTTAACATCATTAAGCATGTATGTATGTACATATAAAGTAAAAATTAAGATAAAAAAATTTACAATCATAAATGCAATGTACACTTACAATGAGTGACCATAAACAAGAATATAAAAAACCAAAAAACACCGTTTCCACTTTTCTATATTAAACATTGCAATAATTGGTTATGTTTTTGCTTTTATGTATTACATTTCTATATATCGTCACAGTATGCAAAAATTAATTTACAATTGGTGCAAAATTTTACAATAAATATGTATACCTATAAATTTGTTGGTCCGTTTTTACTTACATATATTGCAAAATTTTGCACTTATTTTCAATATATTTTTCATATATGTAAATATAAATAATATATTGAAAATTAGTGCAAAATTTTACAATATAATTAAAAATGGACCCAAAAAGGGACTAGTTTTAGCGTTTTTCGTTTTGACGACTTTTTCGGTTTTCGGGGATTTTTAAGTTTTTTGGCGATCATTTTAGTTATGGTGATTTTTTGTGTTTTAGCGTTTTTTGTTTAATTTTGACGCTTTTTTCCCTTTAAGCGCTTTTTTCATTTTGGTTTCATTTTTTAGTTTTAGCGTTTTTTTTTAAATTTCAAGTGTTTGCCTCTTGCGGTTTCCAAGATACAGCAAATTGTCTAAATTACATGGTCAAAATTACAGTAACTGTTAGAACACCCTTTAATTTTTATTGTATTTAATATCAGTGTTAATGGGTGTAGGCTATTATACTGTCAAAATAAAAATTTAATTTAAAATTTCTACCAAATTTGAGATCAATCGGTCGAAATAAAGGGGGTAAAACTAAATTTTACTTTTTGCGGTCGTGGCGCAGCCCACTTTTATAAGCATCGTATTGTATTGTCAAAAAAAGTAAAGACGCTTACCAAACTTCAGATCAATCGGTTAACAAGAAGGCGTTGAATTTTGAATTACCATACTCTACCCAAACACCACACAACTATGACACCAACAATAAGCTAAATAAAACCGTTTAATAAATTTTGTAATAAAATACATTACTAAATGCAAATCTAAAAATAACAATAGTTCATTCGTTGTTAAAGCTTGTTTACATCTACAACACTAACTCTAAATGCTTCGTTGCCTTTTTGTTTTACTGTCTTCCGCTCTCGTACTTACAGTCTCGTTTCGATTCGTAATCTAGTTGTCTTGTTGTTGTTGTGAACTCTCATTCATTCGTCTTGAAAGCTTTGATTCAAAACATGTTATGATTCTAAAATATTTCGAATGAGTCTAATCTCGTTATTTATGAGTTTTGCAGATGTCTAGTATTTATACATAAAACTACCAGAGCAAAAAATAAGTAGCACACGTAAGGCTCCCTGTACACTTATTATGCCACTTTTTTAGTGATACCAAATTTATCGAATGATGGTGGGTGAAACAAATTGAGATAGGAATATTTTATAATGATGTTGAAATATGTTGGCCGTTCAGCCCATTTGGCAAGTTCATTCTTCCTACAACTTTTATCGGCTCACATTTTCATAGGCTGCCAAACTTTATTCTTTATCAAGTAAACACCAAGACGTATCTAATTTAGGGCTGTCATACGTCCTGGTTTTCTAGGATTGTCCTGGTTTTAGAAAAATTTTCTTGGTGTCCTGGTCCGCTCTTAAATTGTCCTAGTTTTTTTATACAAAAATTTAATTTCTGCTGATTTTATTATGAACAGAGGTTAAGATTTCTGTTATAACGCTGTTTACATGAAACAATTTGAACAGCATTTCGTTACCTTATTATTGGTTTGACCCATAAACATAGGAAAAAGCATTAGAAAGCTGCAAACGAATAACAAGCTGACGATTTGCTGCCTGGGGCCAAGGCTGCCAAATGATTTTGATCAAAAATCTGCACTTATCGTGGAAAAAATTGGCATTTTCGGCACTACAATTCGAAAAATCGGGAAGAAAATCGGCATAAATAAAGCTAAGCATTTTTCTTGGATTTATTAATTTTTATTAATAAGGAAACAAAAAAAAAATAGCAATCGCCAGTAATTTCATGTGGTTTATAAACATAAATGCATAACAAAAAAAATTATTTTACAAGCTTAAATATATACCATGGAATATAAATGATTTTCAAAATGAATACATTACCGAATTTATAATTTTTGATAAATCTCTTTTAATATGAAAAACAATTGGTTTTATGAGTTTCAAATAATCTGTAGAACAAAAATTCCTTCTAAAGTTTAATTTTCTAAGGAACATCGATATTTAGTTTAGTTACCTGCGTACTGAAGAGTATGGTAGGCTATTAACTGGTAGGTCGCAGGTTTGATTCCTACCAAGACTCGCGTGTTTCTGCAGAAACGGAGCTAAATATTTGTCCGATATTTGCAGACAAATGTGGGAGAACCATATTTTTTTTTTAATTTTGCTAAAACTGGAAAAGCCTTTGTGGAATCGCCTCGCTTTATTTTAGAAATTGTTTGCCAAAATTTATATAAATTAATTTCAGTATTTTTGAATATTTGTTCAAGAACTTTCAATCCATAAAATTCTGAAATTTCTAATAATATCAAAAATAGTGGTGATTTTTTTCTTCATTACGATATTTGGATTTATTAAACTTAGTGATTTACAATTACAGTTACAGTTTCTATATAAAAATTTACACAAAGCCTGGGGCTTACATCTTTCAACTACTCGATGAAATAAACACAAGTCGCCTCGCCAGCCCATGTGTTTGTTTTCGCCCCTCGTAGTTTTAACCTTTAAATCACCCTTTTGTGAAAAATCACACAAAATGAATCATTTTTATACGATAAACAAAAAAATGTTTGGCGTATACTAAAGAAACTTCTTTACTTTGTTTACAATATCAATTAAGAACAGAAAACACATTTTTTTATTAAAAAATATCTTTTACTAACGAAATATTTCAAACATATGTAGTTTCTATGTAATTTGCACTAGAGACAAATATTTTTATCACCAATTGAGAATATTTGTGATATTGTTGTGAACTGCATGCAATGAATATTTTATAAAGTGAATGCTTATATAAAATACACTTTGTGTGGTTTGTCGTTGATCAAAATATCTTATCAACGAAGAACTAGAAGCGATTTTTAATTTTTCTGACGATAAAGCTTTTTCCGATAGCGGAGATAATTACACGCTGGAAGAAAACTGTCAATCGGAAATATCTGAAGATGATTCTGAGCTTTGTAATCAAAATCAAGACACCGATGCATTATAAGTGCCAGCCGCTGATATAGGAGTGCATCCATTATTTCTCTCAAAAGACGTCACAATTTGGAATCCCCAACCAGTACACGATCACACCGGAAGATTACGGAATGAAAATGTCATAAATTCGCACCCAGGTAAATTAGATATGGAAGAGCATGTGCCAAAGACATCAAAGATGACTTTTCTCCGCCTATTGAAAAGATTATTCTAAAGTGTGCAAACATATATGGGCATTTCCAGCGAAAAGTAACGTAACGTCATATTTGAATTAAGCTTGTATTGTAGATGTAGAGCTCCTCACGACCTACACAAATTATACAAAGAAGTAAAAAAATTGGGTTTGCACAAATTTACTGCATTTACGAATTCAGCCGTTGCCACTGTGCTATTTAAATGCTCTGGTATAGCCGTACTTTGAAAAAAATAACTTTTCTTTTACAGGCAAGTTGTAATAATGAATATATGTTGCAGATCAGTTTATCGATAACTTTTGCTAATCGTGCCATTAACTATCTTCTACTTTACTGCAGAGTTGTAATAATGACCCTTATTAAGCCTTTACTTGAGGTCTATACGTAACATAATATGTAAGATGAGATTGTCAAATTCAATCGCAGAGAGAATTATGTTACGTGTAGACTTCAAATTAGTGTTATCTCAATGTTATAGGAATTTTTATGAGAGCGTTGTTATAAGAATTCTTTTAACAACAATCTTATGAGATGAACTGTCAAAAAACACATGTACATGAAAATAAAATAGTGTGCATGTGTGAGTGTTTACTAAAATAAATGAAAAGCGGTGTTTTTGATAAAATGTCTGTGCTAAATATATGAATAAATGTGTTTAATTGATTCATAAATTTAAATTTGTGTGGAAATTAAAAATAAAATAGCTAATTATGCAAAAGTAGTACATGTTAACTCGATGAGCATTTGCATAAAATGCAATCTTATCGGAAAAGTTAAATGACGTCTTACCCTAGTGTGAGATTCAGAGAACTCGACGTTTTGTTTTTAGTGTTCTGCCGACGTTTTTTCTCATGTTATCTCAAAGTTAATGTCTCGTGAAGACACTTCATTTTTCTTGCATTGTTTTGCTATAGGATTGAAAGAAAGAAACAGCAAATGATAGAAAGAAACAACTATACAAAATGTAAACAAAACGTAATGATTTCTTTAAGTGTTGCCTACTTTTTATTTATAATAAACCGCCAACAGAAGAAAAAGTATGCAGCTCTGCCTGAAATTCAGGCTGCCATAAGAAGTATGTGTAAAAAAACGGTTGCATGAATAATCGCCCAAAGAACAATCGCCCAAAGCACCCAAATGAACAATCGCCCAACATTTTTTGGCTTTAGTTCATAATGAACAAAGACCCAAAAAAAGTGCAAATCGCCAAAAATTTTTTGAAAAATCACCCAAATAGGAAGATGAACGATCGCCCATTTATTTGGGTCATTGTTCATTGTGTTAAATCACACAAATTTATGATTAACAATCGCCCAAAGAGGCCGAATGAACAATCACCCATGAAAAAATCGCCCAAACCACATAAATGAGCAAACGCCCAAAAAAATTAAAAAACAATTTGGGCGATTGTTCATTAATTTGGATCTTTCGACATTATTGAAATTCTTGGGTGATTCTTCATAATGAACGATCGGCTGCATGAAAAATTGCCCAAGACAAAAACGCCCAAAAAAATTTATGAATTATCGCCCAAGTTAAAAAAAAGTCCAAAATATATGAAATAAAGCCCAAAAATATAAATATAGCCCAAAAACTATGAAAAAGGGCCAAAATTAATGAAAAATTGCACCTTTTTATTAATATTTATTTATGTATAATCAAAAAATTTGGAAAGATTTTTATTTGTAAATTTCAATTTTGTCTGCTACTACTGAACGGCAGTAAGAACATTCATAGATAATATTTTCTGCATAACCGGCATTTAGCCGCTCTTAAGGCTTTTCTCCTCTAGGTGTATCATCGAAGAGTGTATAGCCGGCCTTTGGCCATGCTTAAGGATTTTTTCCTCTAGGTATGTCGAAAAGTGCCTTCGCTGAGTAAAGATTTTTCTGCATAGCCAGCCTTCGGCTGGGCTCAATGATATTTTTCCTCTAGGTATAGTATAGTAAGAACATTCATAGCTAAGATTTTCTGCATAGCCGGCATTTAGCAGCTCTTGAGGCTTTTCTCCTCTAGGTGTATCGTCGAAAAGTGTCTTCGTTGTATAAAGATTTTTGTGCATTTCCGGCCTCTGGCCATTCTTAAGAATTTTGCCATTTAGGTATGTCGAAAATTGGCTTCGCTGAGATTATTCTGCATAGCCGGCCTTTGGCCGCGCTTAAGAGTTTTTTCCTCTAGGTATGTCGAAAAGTGGCTTCGCTGAGTAAATATTTTTCTGCATAGCCAGCCTTCGGCTGGGCTCAATGGTTTTTTCCTCTAGGTATGAGTAAGATCACGTCAAGTGGGCCCCCATTTTCCACTTGATCATGAAATACTTGATAGAATATATTAAACGAAAGTATTTGTCACTAACAATCATCCCCTAATACAGTTCTTAAAAATTTTGAGTTTAACAACAATTTTACAATCAAAATTTTTGGTACTTATAATTAAAAAATTCATTGTAAAAAAACTATTGAAGTTAATATAACGAAATTTTCAGGGTTTATAGTAAATTATTTATGATTTCATAAAAAAATTTAAACAATTTTTTTTATCCTTCTTATCATACTTTTTGTTAACTTTTAATTAAACAAATGGAAATTATAATGACTTCTCGGTACTATAATCGAATAATTTTTCTTTAGTCTATGTCCATACGAGTCAATTTTTGCTGCGCAACTTTTAAGTATATGGGAGAGAGAGGTGAGAAGATAGGGAAGGGGCACACTGCTTCATGTACATGCAACTCTCTTTTGTTTTCTTCTTCGTAATACTAAGCAACAACAAAAGCTATGTAAAAAAAACAAAAGCTGCGCAATAAGAATTTCATTATATAGACACGAATGCAGCTTCAAAAGAAAATTTAAGAAAGTTGCAGAAGCAAAAGTTGACTCGTCTGGACATAGACTTAGTTATACGCGTTATACACTCAAGTTTCATATTCCGAAAAAAATTTTCAGTCAGTCATAATTAAAAATATTACTATTACACAAATAAAAACCTTTTATTCCAAGCTCAAGGTCACTTTTGATTCTATATTTTATTATTATTCGATATTCCGCTATCCACTGTTTAACATCATTAAGCATGTATGTATGTACATATAAAGTAAAAATTAAGATAAAAAATTTTACAATCATAAATGCAATGTACACTTACAATGAGTGACCATAAACAAGAATATAAAAAACCAAAAAACACCGTTTCCACTTTTCTATATTAAACATTGCAATAATTGGTTATGTTTTTGCTTTTATGTATTACATTTCTATATATCGTCACAGTATGCAAAAATTAATTTACAATTGGTGCAAAATTTTACAATAAATATGTATACCTATAAATTTGTTGGTCCGTTTTTACTTACATATATTGCAAAATTTTGCACTTATTTTCAATATATTTTTCATATATGTAAATATAAATAATATATTGAAAATTAGTGCAAAATTTTACAATATAATTAAAAATGGACCCAAAAAGGGACTAGTTTTAGCGTTTTTCGTTTTGACGACTTTTTCGGTTTTCGGGGATTTTTAAGTTTTTTGGCGATCATTTTAGTTATGGTGATTTTTTGTGTTTTAGCGTTTTTTGTTTAATTTTGACGCTTTTTTCCCTTTAAGCGCTTTTTTCATTTTGGTTTCATTTTTTAGTTTTACCGTTTTTTTTTAAATTTCAAGTGTTTGCCTCTTGCGGTTTCCAAGATACAGCAAATTGTCTAAATTACATGGTCAAAATTACAGTAACTGTTAGAACACCCTTTAATTTTTATTGTATTTAATATCAGTGTTAATGGGTGTAGGCTATTATACTGTCAAAATAAAAATTTAATTTAAAATTTCTACCAAATTTGAGATCAATCGGTCGAAATAAAGGGGGTAAAACTAAATTTTACTTTTTGCGGTCGTGGCGCAGCCCACTTTTATAAGCATCGTATTGTATTGTCAAAAAAAGTAAAGACGCTTACCAAACTTCAGATCAATCGGTTAACAAGAAGGCGTTGAATTTTGAATTACCATACTCTACCCAAACACCACACAACTATGACACCAACAATAAGCTAAATAAAACCGTTTAATAAATTTTGTAATAAAATACATTACTAAATGCAAATCTAAAAATAACAATAGTTCATTCGTTGTTAAAGCTTGTTTACATCTACAACACTAACTCTAAATGCTTCGTTGCCTTTTTGTTTTACTGTCTTCCGCTCTCGTACTTACAGTCTCGTTTCGATTCGTAATCTAGTTGTCTTGTTGTTGTTGTGAACTCTCATTCATTCGTCTTGAAAGCTTTGATTCAAAACATGTTATGATTCTAAAATATTTCGAATGAGTCTAATCTCGTTATTTATGAGTTTTGCAGATGTCTAGTATTTATACATAAAACTACCAGAGCAAAAAATAAGTAGCACACGTAAGGCTCCCTGTACACTTATTATGCCACTTTTTTAGTGATACCAAATTTATCGAATGATGGTGGGTGAAACAAATTGAGATAGGAATATTTTATAATGATGTTGAAATATGTTGGCCGTTCAGCCCATTTGGCAAGTTCATTCTTCCTACAACTTTTATCGGCTCACATTTTCATAGGCTGCCAAACTTTATTCTTTATCAAGTAAACACCAAGACGTATCTAATTTAGGGCTGTCATACGTCCTGGTTTTCTAGGATTGTCCTGGTTTTAGAAAAATTTTCTTGGTGTCCTGGTCCGCTCTTAAATTGTCCTAGTTTTTTTATACAAAAATTTAATTTCTGCTGATTTTATTATGAACAGAGGTTAAGATTTCTGTTATAACGCTGTTTACATGAAACAATTTGAACAGCATTTCGTTACCTTATTATTGGTTTGACCCATAAACATAGGAAAAAGCATTAGAAAGCTGCAAACGAATAACAAGCTGACGATTTGCTGCCTGGGGCCAAGGCTGCCAAATGATTTTGATCAAAAATCTGCACTTATCGTGGAAAAAATTGGCATTTTCGGCACTACAATTCGAAAAATCGGGAAGAAAATCGGCATAAATAAAGCTAAGCATTTTTCTTGGATTTATTAATTTTTATTAATAAGGAAACAAAAAAAAAATAGCAATCGCCAGTAATTTCATGTGGTTTATAAACATAAATGCATAACAAAAAAAATTATTTTACAAGCTTAAATATATACCATGGAATATAAATGATTTTCAAAATGAATACATTACCGAATTTATAATTTTTGATAAATCTCTTTTAATATGAAAAACAATTGGTTTTATGAGTTTCAAATAATCTGTAGAACAAAAATTCCTTCTAAAGTTTAATTTTCTAAGGAACATCGAAATTTAGTTTAGTTACCTGCGTACTGAAGAGTATGGTAGGCTATTAACTGGTAGGTCGCAGGTTTGATTCCTACCAAGACTCGCGTGTTTCTGCAGAAACGGAGCTAAATATTTGTCCGATATTTGCAGACAAATGTGGGAGAACCATATTTTTTTTTTAATTTTGCTAAAACTGGAAAAGCCTTTGTGGAATCGCCTCGCTTTATTTTAGAAATTGTTTGCCAAAATTTATATAAATTAATTTCAGTATTTTTGAATATTTGTTCAAGAACTTTCAATCCATAAAATTCTGAAATTTCTAATAATATCAAAAATAGTGGTGATTTTTTTCTTCATTACGATATTTGGATTTATTAAACTTAGTGATTTACAATTACAGTTACAGTTTCTATATAAAAATTTACACAAAGCCTGGGGCTTACATCTTTCAACTACTCGATGAAATAAACACAAGTCGCCTCGCCAGCCCATGTGTTTGTTTTCGCCCCTCGTAGTTTTAACCTTTAAATCACCCTTTTGTGAAAAATCACACAAAATGAATCATTTTTATACGATAAACAAAAAAATGTTTGGCGTATACTAAAGAAACTTCTTTACTTTGTTTACAATATCAATTAAGAACAGAAAACACATTTTTTTATTAAAAAATATCTTTTACTAACGAAATATTTCAAACATATGTAGTTTCTATGTAATTTGCACTAGAGACAAATATTTTTATCACCAATTGAGAATATTTGTGATATTGTTGTGAACTGCATGCAATGAATATTTTATAAAGTGAATGCTTATATAAAATACACTTTGTGTGGTTTGTCGTTGATCAAAATATCTTATCAACGAAGAACTAGAAACGATTTTTAATTTTTCTGACGATAAAGCTTTTTCCGATAGCGGAGATAATTACACGCTGGAAGAAAACTGTCAATCGGAAATATCTGAAGATGATTCTGAGCTTTGTAATCAAAATCAAGACACCGATGCATTATAAGTGCCAGCCGCTGATATAGGAGTGCATCCATTATTTCTCTCAAAAGACGTCACAATTTGGAATCCCCAACCAGTACACGATCACACCGGAAGATTACGGAATGAAAATGTCATAAATTCGCACCCAGGTAAATTAGATATGGAAGAGCATGTGCCAAAGACATCAAAGATGACTTTTCTCCGCCTATTGAAAAGATTATTCTAAAGTGTGCAAACATATATGGGCATTTCCAGCGAAAAGTAACGTAACGTCATATTTGAATTAAGCTTGTATTGTAGATGTAGAGCTCCTCACGACCTACACAAATTATACAAAGAAGTAAAAAAATTGGGTTTGCACAAATTTACTGCATTTACGAATTCAGCCGTTGCCACTGTGCTATTTAAATGCTCTGGTATAGCCGTACTTTGAAAAAAATAACTTTTCTTTTACAGGCAAGTTGTAATAATGAATATATGTTGCAGATCAGTTTATCGATAACTTTTGCTAATCGTGCCATTAACTATCTTCTACTTTACTGCAGAGTTGTAATAATGACCCTTATTAAGCCTTTACTTGAGGTCTATACGTAACATAATATGTAAGATGAGATTGTCAAATTCAATCGCAGAGAGAATTATGTTACGTGTAGACTTCAAATTAGTGTTATCTCAATGTTATAGGAATTTTTATGAGAGCGTTGTTATAAGAATTCTTTTAACAACAATCTTATGAGATGAACTGTCAAAAAACACATGTACATGAAAATAAAATAGTGTGCATGTGTGAGTGTTTACTAAAATAAATGAAAAGCGGTGTTTTTGATAAAATGTCTGTGCTAAATATATGAATAAATGTGTTTAATTGATTCATAAATTTAAATTTGTGTGGAAATTAAAAATAAAATAGCTAATTATGCAAAAGTAGTACATGTTAACTCGATGAGCATTTGCATAAAATGCAATCTTATCGGAAAAGTTAAATGACGTCTTACCCTAGTGTGAGATTCAGAGAACTCGACGTTTTGTTTTTAGTGTTCTGCCGACGTTTTTTCTCATGTTATCTCAAAGTTAATGTCTCGTGAAGACACTTCATTTTTCTTGCATTGTTTTGCTATAGGATTGAAAGAAAGAAACAGCAAATGATAGAAAGAAACAACTATACAAAATGTAAACAAAACGTAATGATTTCTTTAAGTGTTGCCTACTTTTTATTTATAATAAACCGCCAACAGAAGAAAAAGTATGCAGCTCTGCCTGAAATTCAGGCTGCCATAAGAAGTATGTGTAAAAAAACGGTTGCATGAATAATCGCCCAAAGAACAATCGCCCAAAGCACCCAAATGAACAATCGCCCAACATTTTTTGGCTTTAGTTCATAATGAACAAAGACCCAAAAAAAGTGCAAATCGCCAAAAATTTTTTGAAAAATCACCCAAATAGGAAGATGAACGATCGCCCATTTATTTGGGTCATTGTTCATTGTGTTAAATCACACAAATTTATGATTAACAATCGCCCAAAGAGGCCGAATGAACAATCACCCATGAAAAAATCGCCCAAACCACATAAATGAGCAAACGCCCAAAAAAATTAAAAAACAATTTGGGCGATTGTTCATTAATTTGGATCTTTCGACATTATTGAAATTCTTGGGTGATTCTTCATAATGAACGATCGGCTGCATGAAAAATTGCCCAAGACAAAAACGCCCAAAAAAATTTATGAATTATCGCCCAAGTTAAAAATAGTCCAAAATATATGAAATAAAGCCCAAAAATATAAATATAGCCCAAAAACTATGAAAAAGGGCCAAAATTAATGAAAAATTGCACCTTTTTATTAATATTTATTTATGTATAATCAAAAAATTTGGAAAGATTTTTATTTGTAAATTTCAATTTTGTCTGCTACTACTGAACGGCAGTAAGAACATTCATAGCTAATATTTTCTGCATAACCGGCATTTAGCCGCTCTTAAGGCTTTTCTCCTCTAGGTGTATCATCGAAGAGTGTATAGCTGGCCTTTGGCCATGCTTAAGGATTTTTTCCTCTAGGTATGTCGAAAAGTGCCTTCGCTGAGTAAAGATTTTTCTGCATAGCCAGCCTTCGGCTGGGCTCAATGATATTTTTCCTCTAGGTATAGTATAGTAAGAACATTCATAGCTAAGATTTTCTGCATAGCCGGCATTTAGCAGCTCTTGAGGCTTTTCTCCTCTAGGTGTATCGTCGAAAAGTGTCTTCGTTGTGTAAAGATTTTTGTGCATTTCCGGCCTCTGGCCGTTCTTAAGAATTTTGCCATTTAGGTATGTCGAAAATTGGCTTCGCTGAGATTATTCTGCATAGCCGGCCTTTGGCCGCGCTTAAGGGTTTTTTCCTCTAGGTATGTCGAAAAGTGGCTTCGCTGAGTAAATATTTTTCTGCATAGCCAGCCTTCGGCTGGGCTCAATGGTTTTTTCCTCTAGGTATGAGTAAGATCACGTCAAGTGGGCCCCCATTTTCCACTTGATCATGAAATACTTGATAGAATATATTAAACGAAAGTATTTGTCACTAACAATCATCCCCTAATACAGTTCTTAAAAATTTTGAGCTTAACAACAATTTTACAATCAAAATTTTTGGTACTTTTAATTAAAAAATTCATTGTAAAAAAACTATTGAAGTTAATATAACGAAATTTTCAGGGTTTATAGTAAATTATTTATGATTTCATAAAAAAATTTAAACAATTTTTTTTATCCTTCTTATCATACTTTTTGTTAACTTTTAATTAAACAAATGGAAATTATAATGACTTCTCGGTACTATAATCGAATAATTTTTCTATAGTCTATGTCCATACGAGTCAATTTTTGCTGCGCAACTTTTAAGTATATGGGAGAGAGAGGTGAGAAGATAGGGAAGGGGTACACTGCTTCATGTACATGCAACTCTCTTTTGTTTTCTTCTTCGTAATACTAAGCAACAACAAAAGCTATGTAAAAAAACAAAAGCTGCGCAATAAGAATTTCATTATATAGACACGAATGCAGCTTCAAAAGAAAATTTAAGAAAGTTGCAGAAGCAAAAGTTGACTCGTCTGGACATAGACTTAGTTATACGCGTTATACACTCAAGTTTCATATTCCGAAAAAAATTTTCACTGCTCGCGATTAGTTTAAGCAATATGAAATTATTTATCACCGCCCGCCGAGCGCTCTCAATACAGCGCGACTAGTCTTCACAGGCCGCTTCGGTCAGTCATAATTAAAAATATTACTATTACACAAATAAAAACCAAGCTCAAGGTCACTGTTGATTCTATATTTTATTATTATTCGATATTCCGCTATCCACTGTTTAACATCATTAAGCATGTATGTACATATGTACATATAAAGTAAAAATTAAGATAAAAAATTTTACAATCAAAAATGCAATGTACACTTACAATGAGTGACCATAAACAAGAATATAAAAAATCCAAAAAACACCGTTTCCACTTTTCTATATTAGACATTGCAATAATTGGTTATGTTTTTGCTTTTATGTATTACATTTCTATATATCGTCACAGTATGCAAAAATTAATTTACAATTAGTGCAAAATTTTACTACAAATTTGTTGGTCCGTTTTTACTTACATATATTGCAAAATTTTGCACTTATTTTCAATATATTTTTCATATATGTAAATATAAAAAATATATTGAAAATTAGTGCAAAATTTTACAATATAATTAAAAAGGGACCAACAAATTTATATACATATTTATTGTAAAATTTTGTACTAATTGTAAATATATTTTTCATTTAAATAACGTTTATGCTTCTCCTGTAAACGTTTAAAATGTTAGATAAGGCTTTTTGCATATTCTGTGACGATATATAGAAATGTAATACATAAAAACAAAAACATAAATAATTATTGCAATATTGAATATAGAAAAGTGGAAACGGTGTTTTTTTGTTTTTTTTTATTTTTGTTTATGGTCACTCAATGTAAGTGTAGATTGCATTTATGATTGTAAAAATTTTTTTATGTTAATTTTTTACTTTATATGTACATACTCAAGGCAATTTCACATTGTAATACAAGCTTTGAGATTTTTATTAGATTTTGTAAGACGAAAATCAAATCAAAATCAGTCTGACTGTCAAAAAATCTTAGAGAAAATCTTCTCATTACATTTTGTTTCTACACTATCACATTCCAAATAAAACGTCACATAAATAATTTGCAATAAAGCTAATTTTTTCGTTCTTCTTTTTCTTTATTTATGCCGACAACCAAATACACAACTGTTTTTGGTATTCCTATGCTTGTTTGTGCAAAAGTCAACCCTGATAAAATGAAAAATGTGATTGTTTCGAAAATTTCCTAAAAATGACAAATACCATAATACTGTCAAATTTCTTTACGTATTATTTGACAAATCATAACAATTTGTTTTCACACTGTTGGATTTTTACTTAAGATTTGAGTTTTTGACAAGTATTAATACTAAATCTAATAGTCTGAAGGCCGCTTTAATGATGTTATACAGTGGATAGCGGAATATCGAAGAATAATAAAATATAGAATCAACAGTGACCTTGAGCTTGGAGTAAAAGTTTTTTATTTGTGTAATAATAATATTTTTAATTATGACTGGCCGAAGCGGCAATATAGCCTGTGAAGATTGGTCGCGCTGTATAAAGAGCGCCCGGCGGGCGGTGAAAATAATTTCATATTGCTTAAACTAATCGCGAGCAGTGAAATTTTTTTTCGGAATATGAAACTTGAGTGTATAACGCGTATAACTAAAGAAAAATTATTCGATTATCGTACCGAGAAGTCATTATAATTTCCATTTGTTTAATTAAAAGTTAATAAAAAGTATGATAATAAAGATAAAAAATTTTAAAAATTTTTTTTATGAAATTATAAGTAATTTACTATAAACCCTGAAAATGTCATTATATTAACTTCAATAGTTTTTTTACAATGAATTTTTTAATTAAAAGTACCAAAAATGTTGATTGTAAAAAAATTTTTAAACACTGTGTTAGAGGATGATTGTTAGTGATAACTACTTTCGATTAATATATTCTATCAAGTACTCCATGATCAAGTGGAAAATGGGGGGTCCATTTGACGTGATCTTACTCTATATAAAAGAGAGGCTGCGCTAAGCAAACATTTTCCTGTATAGCGGGCCTCAGGCCGGACTTAAAGCATTTCTTCTTTAGGTATGTCGAAAAGTGGCTTCGCTGAGTAACGTTTTTTCTTCATTGCCGGCCATCGTATTGCTTAAACTAATCGCGAGCAGTGAAATTTTTTTCGGAATATGAAACTTGAGTGTATAACGCGTATAACTAAAGAAAAATTATTCGATTATCGTACCGAGAAGTCATTATAATTTCCATTTGATTAATTAAAAGTTAATAAAAAGTATGATAATAAAGATAAAAAATTGTTTTAATTTTTTTTTATGAAATTATAAGTAATTTACTATAAACCCTGAAAATGTTGTTATATTAACTTCAATAGTTTTTTTACAATGAATTTTTTAATTAAAAGTACCAAAAATTTTGATTGTAAAAAAATTTTAAAACACTGTGTTAGAGGATGATTGTTAGTGATAACTACTTTCGATTAATATATTCTATCAAGTATTCCATGATCAGGTTGAAAATGGGGGGTCCATTTGACGTGATCTTACTCTATATAAAAGAGAGGCTACGCTAAGCAAACATTTTCCTGTATAGCGGGCCTCAGGCCGGACTTAAAGCATTTCTTCTTTAGGTATGTCGAAAAGTGGCTTCGCTGAGTAACGTTTTTTCTTCATTGCCGGCCATCGGCCGGGCTTAAGGATTTTCTTCTCTAGGTATGTCGAAAAGAGGCCACGCTGAGTAAAGATTTTTCTCCATTAACGGACTCCTGCTGGGCCTTATAATATTTTCCTTTAAGAATTAGACATTTAACGCTAAAATTTCTTATGCCAGTCCGACGAGAAACCCTTCATTAGCTGCTTTCAGCGAAGCTACTTTTCAACATATCTAGAGAAGAAAATCCCTAAGGCCAGCCGAAGGCCGCCAATGCAGGACAATCGTCAATCAGCGAAGCTAATATTCGACATACCTAGAGACAAAAACACCTAAATCAGAAAACTCTACTGAGCGTGGCCTCTTTTCGACATACCTACAGGAAAAAACCTTTAAGCTCGCCCGAATGCCGGCTATGCAAAACAATCTTTCCTTAGCGAAGCCACTTTTCGACATATCTAGAGGGAAAACTCTTAAGCCCGTCCGAAGGCCAGCTATGCAGAAAAATATTTACTCAGCGAAGCCACTTTTCGACATACCTAGAGGAAAAAACCCTTAAGCCCGGCCGAAGGCCTGCTATACAGGAAACTCTTTACTCAGCGAAGCCAATTTTTTTTACGATTTCCTCATCTATGTTTATCCAACAGCGGCTTCGCTGAAGAATGATTGTCTGCCTGGCCGGCCTTTGGCCGGGCTTATTGATTTTTCTCGTCTATGTATGTATAACAACAGCCTCGTTGAAAAATTATTTTCTGCCTGGGCGGCCTTTGGCCGGGCTTAATGATTTTCTAATCTAGATATATCAAACAGCTGCTTCGCTGAAGAATGATTGAGTGCACAGCCGGCCTTTGACCAGGCTTAATGATTTTCTCATCTATGTATGTCTAACAGCGGCATTGCTGAATAACACTTTTTTGCCTTTGCCCTGGAGGGCCTTCATAATTTTTTCATCTATGTATGCTCAACAGCAGCTTCGCTGAAGAATGATTTTTGCATAGCCGGCCTTTGGCCGGGCTTATTGATTTTCTCATCTATGTATGTCCAAAATCGGCTTCGCTGAAAAATTATTTTCTGCCTCGGCGGCTTTCTGCCGGGCTTAATGATTTTCTAATCTTGGTATATCCAACAGCGGTTTCGCTGAAGAATGATTGAGCTATGCAGAACATCATTCTTTAGCGAAGCCACTGTTCGATATACATAAATGAGAGTATCATTAAGCCAGGTTTTGCAGAAAATCATTCTTTGGCGAAGCCGCTATTGAGCATACATAGATGAGAAAATTATTAAGCCAGGCCGAAGTTCTTCCAGGCAAAAAATTATTCTTCAGCAAAGCCGCTGTTGGACATACACAGATGAGCTAATTATAAAGCTGCACAACATAAACCTCATATTTTATTTTTATTTTTAAATATTATATTACCTAAGCTTCTTTTTATTTCATTTGGACTGGCCTTGCTAAACTAGATTTAAGCCAAAAAATTCAGGCGGTGATATCTCGAAAACGAGGAGAGATATCAAAACAATAAAAAAAATTCAAACTTGAAACGTCGATACTTCGAAAAAGAAGCAATATCAAAAGATTTTACTAAGGGACCATGATCAGATTGCGGTGCCGTAGAAACCGTGGAATCCCCACAACAGACAAATCACTTAATTGTTCTTGGGCAATTCTTCATAAAAACTTTGTGTGATTTAGAGTTGAGCAAAATCGTTCCTTTTGTGGAATCATTCCGACCGATCCGAAAGACTAAAGGAACTAGGTCGTTCATTTCGTTCATCGTTCCGGTTTTTCTGTTTGAACAGTGAATGAACTAGGAACGACAGAATGGCTCTGTCGCTCCTAAAAACGCCATCAAACATTTTACATGGTTTATTTTCATTTTCTGACATAACAACAATAAAATAATTCTTTGTTTTTGTAAAATATTTGTAAAAAAACAATAGCTCACAACAAGCAATAAATTTTTGAAAATAATAAAATCTATCATAAACATAAATAAATAAATCATACTCTATACAATCATACTCTATACAAAAAAGTATACACAAATAAGTGAACGAGGCAAATTTGTTGTCTTGAACGTTTGTCAAAGCAAATTAATTACTCCTCAAGACGGTTTGCATTTGTGGAACTAGGAACGATAAAAAAGGAATGTTTGGATCGGTCCGTACAGCTCCATTTAGGGAATCGTTCCATATAACTAGTTCGTTGCGGAATGACACAAGTCTAGTGTGATTTAATATAATGAACAATGATCCAAAGAGATGGCCGATTGGTCACTTTGTGACTTGTGGGATTCTTCACAAAATTTTGGCCGATTTGTACTTTGTTTGGGTCTTTATTCATTATGAACAATAGCTCAAAAACATTGGGCGATTGTTCATCTGGGTGATTTGACATTTTCCTTCACACAATTATTCGAAAAGCTAAATATTCACTATTTTATACAAAACTTAAATGTACAATTGCCCAAAAAAATATTTTTTGGGTCATTGTACATTTTTGTAAAATGGGTGATCGTTCATAATGACCAATCACCCAAAAAAGTATTTATGTCAAAACACCGAAGACCAACGAACATACGCCCAAATTTACAAAAACAAATTTTTGGGCGATTGTTTATTGGGCGATTGTTTTTTGGGCGATTATTCATGCAACCAAAAAAAAACAGACTGAAATTCAAGTTGGTAAATTTCTTAAAGAAATTTCCGTTTACTAGTACGCAGCTCCAAAAGAAAAGTACACGGAATTTTGACATGTTAAAACAATAAGTGAAGAATTTTTTATATTTCTAATTTTTCGTACATTGTAATTAATTTTTAGTGTTTTTGTGTGTTGCAAATTAAAAATTACATACATATGTGTGTATGCAAACAAAATTCTGTATAGAATTCTACACGATTATTTTTCCGTGTAGAAATAAATGCAAAACTCCAAACTTGAATTTCAGTGAGAACTGCATACTACGCTTAAACCGCTAACTTGGCAACACTTTAATGCTTCAAGCCTGAAACTTCAATTTTATGTTGAAAATTTTTAAATTTTTTTTACAGGCCCTCTCTGCACATGGTAAAATTTACTATCATATTATATTTGCACTCTTCTCCAAAACTTAAAAATGAAGAAAAAATCTAGTGTCATAAGGGCTTAACTTGAATAAATTACTCATAAATTAAGAAAAAGGAACAAAGTATATATTGCAAATACTTTCATATAAAACAAGTAATTTCTTATAATTTTTTAATAACAAACGCATTTCCTTAAGCCCTTATGACACAACATTTTTCTTGCATTGTTTTGCTACAGAAAGAAAGAAACAGCAAATGATAGAAAGAAACAACTATACAAAATGTAAACAAAACGTTATGTTTGCTTTAAGTGCTGCCTACTTTTTATTTATAATAAAACGCCAATAGAAAAAAAGTTGATAAAAAAGAGGCGCTAAATCGCTGAATTTGTGAATAAACCGCTAGCTTGGCAACACTTTAATGTTTCAAGCTTGAAACGTCAATTTAAGTTGAACATTTAAAAATTTTTTTTGACAGGCCCTCATTTTTTATCGATAACATTAGTAAAAGCTCTGACAATTTGGTATTTTGCACCTGGTAAAATTTCCTATCATATTATATTTGCACTCATGATACAATAATACAAGTACCACAACGACGGCAACAAATATAACACCAAAAAACACACGTATTTTGTAGGTAGAAACATACCAGAAATATGTCAAATCTATTGCCTGTGTGTCGCACACATTCATAAGCTCCCTCAAAGTTACTAACACATACCCGTTGCTGATAGAAAAATACCAGAAATGTGTAAAAATCTATTGTCTGTGTGATGCACACATTCTCAAATTTACTAATTTAATGTACCTTGATCAAAACAATGTCTGCTGTTACACACATCAGTTTTTCTTGAAGCAACTTTTATTTTCTAGTGAGAAAGAGCGAGAGAGGAATACATGAAATATATTCCACTCTCGCTCTTTCTCACAAGAAAATAAAAGTTGCTTCAAGAAAAACTGATGTGTGTAAAAGCAGACAATGCAAGAAAAATGTGGTGTCATAAGGGCTTAAGTCACAGTCTAACCAGACGCGACACGAGCCGTCTCAGCCAAAGTGGCCGACATCACAAAAGAGAAATAAGAAAGTATTAGTGTTTCAATTTGTTTTGTTTTGCGCATACATTTGTAAAATGTGCAACACTTTTAATTGGATAAAATGAAACACCAACACGTAATTCTTGCCTCTTTCTCAACTGGCCGGCAGAAAAAGCTGGTTTGGACAATTTTGACCTGTCAAAGTTAACGTGTCTGGTTAGACTGTGCTTAAGTCAATGTTCAGACGATGCAAGCACAAAATACACAGAAGTGACACGAACCGAAATATATTTCTGATCGCTTACACAGTGCCTTTAAATTTCATTTTCTTTCGCGGCATCTTTCTACCCGAATTAATTTTGTTATGAATAAAACTAATTATATATGCATATATTTCCACAATTCACATTAAAAATATTATTTATTAATTAATTATGTTCATTTTTATTCATCTTTTACATGTTATCTTTATAATTACCGCAAAATCTCACAAATAATCAATCATGTGCATGTTTGTGTAAACACACGCTGTATAAAACAAAAACCACCATCACAAAGTAATTGCAAAAACCCGAACATTAACTTCGACTAAGGTAGAGCTGCAAAAGAATCGATGGTACTATCGATAGTATCAATAGTCTTATTTTTAATGGACTATCGATGTTTTTCCCCACTATCGACAAAAAATTTAATCCATTAATTCTGACCGCAGGAGTTGTTTAAATGCGAAAACTGTCGACATATTATTATTAATAAAAACTATTGGGCAATACTCCAGTTACTGTATATAACATTCGAGTCCAAAAGCGATCCCATTATGCCCAAATTTACAGTCTAGGAAGTTAACTACAATATTTTCGCCAATGATATATTATTAACAGCTTATGTTTCGTATTACTTGAAGCTTATTTACCGCTAGTTTTTGTTATTGGACATGATAATTAGTGGTGTAGGTCAACAAAAGTTGTAAATGAAATAGCATTGTCTAAGCCAGTGGTTTTCAACCGGTGGGCCGAGACCCCCTGGTGGGTCGCGAGCTGATCTAAATAAAATAGATTAAGGGTTTTCATGAAAGCGGAAGAAATTGCCTTTTGTGCAATTGAGCAAACTTGCGAGGCGTTTTTCATGAAGCCCCTTTTGAAACTGTTGTGCAACTTTTAACAGCCAATGTCAATTTACTTCTCCAGCTACTTCTTGTACTTGCCGCTGCAACACAACAACAATGAGTTATATGAGCTTTTTTATCACTTTGTCTTTTTTTCTCTATTTTCTTATTTTTTCACACAAACTATTAAAAAAATTTTATTTATATTTTTATGACGTTTATTTTTATTTTTCAAATGCACAAATACTTTGCAAGTTTACGAACCTGAGCTCTCTCGTATATTTTTATTAGTTGTGCAAAAAAATTTTCAAAAATTTTTTGACAATTCATTTTTAACGTTTCATGAGGACCCTTATTGATTTTAAACGTTTTCATGAGGACCCTTATTGATTTTTTGTTTAAATATCTAATTTTTTTAATTCAAAAACATAAAAAAATTTTAATTCAAAAACATAAAAGTAATTATATCAATGAGAACGCTGGGTCTTCTTATATTTAATGAAATGCGAAAAACGTGGTTGCAATTGTGACACGCAAACAATCAAATCATTTTCTAAATTTAGTTTATTATTTTTTTTATGTTCAGCATTTGTGAAAAAGTCACTTCGCACAGATAAGATGTTGAAAATTGAATCAATATTAAAGTGCTTTTTTAGCTAGCTCAGGGTATTCTGCCTTTCGCTTTAGCCAAAATGTAGAATTATTTTGAGATAAGTATTCCATTTGGAGCATAATGTCCGCTGCCAACTCACATAAGTTTTCTTTCAAATTATTGGCAAGATCGGCGAACTCAACGCATTTAGTTATGAATGGATATATACCCAGCAATTACCATTATCTTCTTGCAGCTCCTTTTGATGCACCGATTTTCAAAATTCTTCTTTTTTTTGAAAGGCTTTGCTTGCAGTTTGGTCTCATAATTTTGTTTCGAAAATGGGAGGGGAAAATTTGCTCCCGCATGCATAACTCTGTCATTTGTCAACCGCTTTTCAAAATTCTTTTTCTGTTTGAAAGTCTTTGCTTTCAGTTTGATCCAATAAGCTTTTCTCCTAATTCAGGGTGCAAATTTGCCCCCCCCCCCCCCACCGTTATATATTGATTATCGCATATTTTCAAAATTTTCATTTTGTTTGAAAGCGTTTGCTTTTAGTTTGGTCCCATAAGTTTTTCTCTGAAATCAGGAGGAAAATTTGCCCCCCCTTCCCAAAATATATTGTTTATCACATAACTCATTCATTTATGCACCGATTTTCAAAATTCTTCTTTTTTTTTTGAAAGGCTTTGCTTGCAGTTTGGTCCCATAATTTTGTTTCAAAAATGGGATGGGAAAATTTGCTCCCGCATGCATAACTCTGTCATTTGTCAACCGATTTTCAAAATTCTTATTTTGTTTGAAAGTCTTTGCTTTCAGTTTGATCCCATAAGCTTTTTTTCCTAATTCAGGGTGCAAATTTGCCCCGACCCCCTCCCACCAAATATCAATTATCCCATAACTCCTTTATTTATGCACCGATTTTCAAAATTCTTCTTTTGTTTGAAAGACTTTGCTTGCAGTTTAGTCCCATAATTTTGTTTCGAAAATCGGAGGGGGAAATTTGCTCCCCCTTGCATAACTCTGTCATTTGTCAACCGATTTTCAAAATTCTTATATTGTTTGAAAGCCTTTGCTTTTAGTTTGGCCCATAAATTTTTCTCTTAAATCAGGGGCAAATTTGACCCCCCCCCCTCACCCAAAACATTGATAATCGCACAACTCCTTCATATATGCACCGATTTTCAAAATTATTTTTTTGTTTGAAAGGCTTTGCTTGCAGTTTGGTCCCATAATTTTGTTCCGAAAATCGGAGGGGGAAATTTGAGTAGTAGGGAACGATTCGTGGGGGGGCAATTAAAATTTGGGTAATTAAAATTTGAAATTTTGAAATTTTAATTGTTAAATAAACAAAAGTGTAATTTGATACCCGTGGGAAAAAAAATGAAAGTGCCCTGTAGGTAAAATGTGGTTAAAAAAATTGTGTTGAATTATTATTGGGTCAAAGTGTTAGTGTGAAATTATATTATAGATAATGTTTTGTGTTATATGAATTTCGGATATGGGTGTATCTGTGGGTGAGTGGGGTTCGATACCTACCATAGACCCTTTATGTTTTCCGTTGCTTCGTGGGTTGTGGTTGTGTTGAGATAGTGACCTAGGAACAATTGATTGAGTATAGACTAGATGGTTCTTATGGGGTGATATTGAGACATTGGGTGGTGAGTTTGGAGCTTGAAAGTATTGGCTTACTATAGACAATGTGGTTCTTATGGGGTGATATTGAGATATTGGGTAGTGAGTTTGGAGCTTGAAAGTATTAGCTTACTATAGACAATGTGGTTCTTATGGGGTTATATTGAGAGACTGGGTAGTGTTTTAGATTATATGTGGAAACAAAGAGTGTAGACAAGTTTGGTGACAACGTCATCAAACTTGCAGATAAAAAATCGACTTGGGTTCCTACGGGGTTTATTGTGTGGCTATTATTATTTTTTTGTTCTTGATAATTTTTTGTGGTGCTTGTGTTTACATTTAAAATGTAGCTGTGTTTATTTAAGCATGTCCGTCCACCAATTGAATGGTGGAGGGTTTGTATATTTTCAGAATGTGGTTATGGAAATGTAAAAGGGGGGGGGGGGGGGGGGTGTTAAGAATGTGGTTATGGAAGTGTTAGAGGGGGGGGTGTTAAGTTCCAATTAATATGTATGCATATACATACGTACATACAATAAGCGTTTGCTTTTTGTTTATAATATTTTTTATGTCAAGTGGGGGTATTTGTTTTTTGCATCAAGTTTGTCTTGAGTAGAACAAAAATCAGAAAAATGGGAATGAAGAAAAATAAACCGATGGCAACGCTGGGAAAGTGCACTTTAATATCAGCTTGAGAGTGATTTAATTCTCGTATTCAATTTTCGCGAAAAAGTTGTATATATAAGAATTAAAACAACATTCAACAGAGCCACCTGACAAGTGGTGATAGCAAATACACGTGAGCACTGACGATGGAATTGTAGCGGCTTCCGAAAGTGGCGCTACTCTGTTCTGCTGTGTACGTTGAAAAATTAAGTTGATGTTAATTTTTCCATTGTTCCTTGGAATATTAATCATACCCAATTCTTTCTGAATATAACGTTACGAACCTTAGCCTAATAATCAATTTAGATTCACACTCGCATGATCGTTTGGATTTGTAGCTGTGTTGCTTAGTATGACAGATGGTCTGAAATGTTTGTTTACGTTAAATATGCATGCTTAATCTTGTTGATGTTTTTTGTTTATTCAGCTGCATGTGTTGGAGAATGAGTCATCATCCTAATTTTTTGTTTGTTTGTTGGTGGGGGTTGGTTAAAGGTTGTGTTTATATTAAGATTCTGTACATGTGGATTGATGTCAGTCTGTCCATATTAAAATCTTGCTTAATCTTTTTTTTTTGACAATGGAATTTGAATTTCACAACATTATGAAATTGTAGTGTGTGTGTGTGTATGTGTGTGTGCATATAGTTGCGTATGGGTACATCTACATACATTTGTATGTGTTGTCCTTGATTTTGTGCTGATCGTGCGAATTCTTGCTGTTGCTATGTATATGAATTTCATCATATTTCTACATGTGGATTGATGTCTGTCCGTGAGAATATATATTTGTGTATGTGAGATGTTCATAGCTTGATGTTTTTTAATTTTTGAATGTGAGTATGGGGCGGCGTGAGAATTTCTGTCTGTCTGTGGGAATTTCTATATGTCTGAATGTGTGAATTTGAGTCTGTCCATGATTTCGAGGTATGTTGTTAAAATAGTTTGAATTGTTTTTGTAGGCGACATGTGATGTACATATGTAGTATAAAATGTTCTCATGTATGTGACCTTCCCTATTTTTTATATGTTTATGCTAAAATCCGTTTGATTACATCTGTGTTTTATAATACTGTGGACGATGTATTTTTTTTTTATTTTGTCAAGGTTTTCTTTGTTCTATGTATGTTAAATTCAATTTGTTTATATTTAAAGTTTTAAAATGTTTTGTTTCTATTTATTTAAGCATGTCCGTCCATTTCTGACTCAACGTCAGTCGGTTGGTGAACGGTTATGTGATTATGGAAGTGTGAGAGGGGAGGAGGAGCTGTGTTAAGTTCTACTAAATGTTCTGAGTACGCAATCGCATGGGCATGAAATTTGCCAATATGTGTACATACTTATGTGCATATCTACAAATTTATTTGTTGTATGCATGTAAATACATACAAATAAGTGTTTACTCTATGTTTGTATTAATTTTTTTCACATGAGAACTTTTGTTTTTTTTGTTGCAAAATATTCGCATGATCGTTTGGATTTGTAATTGTGTGTTGGTAATAAATATGCTGATATACTTTATTTGAAATTTGAAATATGTATTTTTTTTGCAGAGGTTTTTTATGTACAAGTGCATTTCAGTTGTTCAATATTTTGGGACCATAGTATTGATAACCAGAGTTTTTGAATAGGGTTAATGAACTTGTGATGGATATTTTGATTTCTTTATTTTAATGTAACAATTGTAGATAGATGTTAAGGTGACATTATTATTTTATGGGGTTTTGTCTGTCCGACTATTGCTTCGTTGGTGAGACGAAGCTGTCGCTATGGCACCTTCGTTTATTTATTTAAGAAACAGTGTTTCGTATTGCTAGCCAAAGGAATTTGAATTTCAAAATACATAGTATAAATATTATTATATGTTATGTTTGTGTATGAGTATTACTTCATCACTATTTTGTAGGTGTGTGTTGAGTTGAGTGTGTGTATACGATATATGTCTGTTGTGATCGATCTAGTATCTATATAAATTTTGCTATTTTGTAGGTTGTTGTTTATGTATGTATGTATATAAATTTCTTTTTGAGGTTGTACATATTCATTTTTCTTTTAAAATTTTTTATGCTGACTTGGATTTGAACTGTATAGTCTTGAGCTTGTAGTGGTAGTTGTTGTGCATTTACATCACTATATTTTATCACTTTGTGTGATTGTTTTACAATGAGCTCTACACGAGGACCAGAAGATTAATTTTTTAGGAGGAAGTCATGGGAGGTTTTCATGACACAGGAAATTGGTTTTAGTATTCGGCGGTTATATTTTTGAGGGCGAAAGGTCTATCAATATACTTATTACATGTTTGTTGTTCTTTAATTTGAATGCTTATACCTGGAAGACAGGAACATTAATTATTTCTATCACTTTTACATCCGATATTTTTAATAATTTTAATGAGTTTATTTGATATACAAAGATATTTCTTTACATTAAATATTTTATCAAGTAGGGATTTTATAAATTAACTTTTCTTTTGACCGCTGGAAAGTAGTAGATGGTATTAGTTAGTATGCTGTGATCGTTAGATAATCTTTGTATTAATGTGTTCTATTGTTTGAGTTTTGTTTTATTTTTCTGAAGCGTATCATTGAACGTACATATGTATGTATATTACTTAATAATACATACATTTTCTTATACTGATTTGCTAAACCAGGTTAGTTTTTTTAATTTTTTTAAAACACCAGCGTTTAATAAAACATTCTAAATATATGAAAGAAGCAAGTGTATATTATAGAGATTGTAATGACTACATGTTCGAAAAATTTTGATACAAATAAATGTAAAATCTAAGATGAAAGTAATTATTTAGACTTTCTAGTTCATTTATTTGAATTAATGTAAATTCAAATTATTATTATGAATGAGTTTCTGTAAAGTCTGTTGAATAATTTCATACCGAAACTGAATATACAAATACGTACTATTTTTAAAACTCATATTACTACGCATATCCTTGAAAATTCAATTTAATTGTAGATATATTTCGGAATATTATTACTCGATATCTTTTTGAATATTATTAAATTACAGGTTGATAAGAAGTCAACTACCAAAATATTCCCATTAGATTCATGTGCTTAATTCAATACCATAATGGGTTAGTCTTAATAAAAACATAAGGGGAGAACTTAAAAAAGCAAATATATAGGCCTTTTATAGTATACATGTACAGATTTCGATTGTATTTAGAAATCAGTGAATATACCAAACTCAAATATTGTTAGATAACTGTAAAAGCATGTTCCATTTTCTTACAGTTATCATATTAAGTATTCCTTTAATTCAACATTAGACATATGTACTATATATATACATATTTAGAATATTTATAAGAGAATTTTTAAATAATAATGTATCTAAGCATATTCATATTTAAGAAAATTATAGTAAACGACAAAAACGCATTACTAAACTATATTTTATAGACTAATTTCGATTTATATTATCAAGTCATCAAGTTCGAACACAGTAGAAGATTTTTTATACGATGATGGTTGATATGATGACGTTGCTAACAAAATAACTGAATTGTCAATGAATTCTACTTAATTATATGTACAGATATCTCCTCGTGTAAGCATCTGAATTAGTTTCGAAGAAATGATTACTAATTAGTCATATAGTAAGGATGATTATGAATATATTGGAAAAGTATGTACTACATTCAAATGTAGTACTATGATGTAACACAGAACTTTACAAATAAATCAAATTAAATAAGTTATTTAGTTGTAAACAACTTGTATGACTATGGAATATGTTATTACCTACCATATTCCATTCTTCATTGGTTGAAGATTCATAAAATTTTAATTTAGATGATGTAAGGGAAGCTAACATCATTTACAAACATTTGGATACATATTAGATTAGACCCATAGAAATTTAATAACTTAATTGTTATTAGATTAGAATTAAAATACCATCAAGATTACACAATTGTCCAAATGCTTTATCATTTTGTGTAGAAAACAAGAAAAAAGCGCCAAAACAAAATAAGAGCCACAACAAAAAAATCGCTAGAACGCAAAAAATACCAAAACCAAAATTATCGCCAAAAAATTTTTTAAACTTTTGGTCCTTTTTTCTTTTTGGGGTTTTTTTTGGGTTTTTGGTGATCATTTTAGTTTTGGTGATTTTTTTGCGTCTTGGTTTTTTTTGTTTTGGCACTTCTTTTTTTTTTTTTTTTGTTTTGACGACTTTTTCGGTTTTCGAGGATTTTTAAGTTTTTTGGCGATCCTTTTAGTTATGGTGATTTTTTGTGTTTTAGCGTTTTTTGTTTAATTTTGACGGTTTTTTCCCTTTAAGCGCTTTTTTCATTTTGGTTTCATTTTTTAGTTTTAGCGTTTTTTTTAAATTTCAAGAGTTTGCCTCTTGCGGTTTCCAAGATACAGCAAATTGTCTAAATTACATAGTCAAAATTACATTAACTGTTAGAACACCCTTTAATTTTTATTGTATTTAATATCAGTGTTAATGGGTGTAGGCTATTATACTTTCAAAATAAAAATTTAATTTAAAATTTCTACCAAATTTGAGATCAATCGGTCGAAATAAAGGGGGTAAAACTAAATTTTACTTTTTGCGGGCGTGGTGCAGCCCACTTTTATAAACATCGTATTGTATTGTCACCAAAAGTAAAGACGCTTACCAAACTTCAGATCAATCGGTTAACAGGAAGGCGTTGAATTTTGAATTACCATATTCTACCCAAACACCACACAACTATGACAAACAATAAGCTAAATAAAACCGTTTAATAAATTTTGTAATAAAATACATTACTAAGTGCAAAATCTAAAAATAACAATAGTTCATTCGTTGTTAAAGCTTGTTTACATCTACAACACTAACTCTAAATGTTTCGTTGCCTTTTTGTTTTACTGTCTTCCGCTCTCGTACTTACATACATTTTTGGCACGTGTGCATGTGCTGCACATGTGTGTGCAAGTCCGTACCCTGCTTTTGGCACTCAACAACATCTACCATCAATTTGCGCTATGTTCAGGTAACCATAAGAGGGCAACAAATACACCAAAAACTAGATTATGCTTGTCAAACAAATACACGTGTTTGGCGTATTTATTAAATATCTGCATGAAACATTCGTTTTTCAATTCACAGTATTGCTTTGTTTTACAAATCACTAAAGTATACAGTACACGGAATGTAAAAAGCCAGACGCGTTTGTGGGTCTGACGTCATGAGAATTTTCAGCATATTGGTTGCATTTTTTATACAAGTAGTAGTGGATACATGCTGTAAAATTTTGATAGTACACGGCATGTATTTTTGTCCCAAAACTCAAATGTAACATATGTGGGCGAAGCGGACACATTTGCAGAAGCAATACATTTGTAAACATCTGAATGGTTACATGTATGTTACTAGTACACGGCATGCAGCAGATGGACTCGTTTTATATATTAGCATGTGCAAAAGCCATATGTTTATGAGGATTTCTAGTACACGGCATTTGTATTGTTCTATTCGAGTTGTAAACAATAATTGATTTCTTCGTCGGTTCATATATGCTGAATTTTTCTGTCGCCTGCTGTTGACGTTCTTTGTCGACGAGACTTTAATTGAGAAGGCGCACCGTTGGAATCATCGTCGTCGACAATAACAACATTATTTTCACTCATATTTTAGTAAATTAATATAATAAAGGCTCGAATTAAATCACAAATTAAATGCACAAATTAAATGGAATAGCAAGACAAATTTATTTAATAAGAATCAAATCAAACACAGCTGTTTATGACTATCAGTGTTGCCACTCAAAAAAAACTTCATACCAAAGTTTCCTCAAAAAATACCAAAGTCGTTGAAAATCTATCAATATATTACAAACTAACTTTTATAGAAATTTATTAAAATTATTACAAAATTATTACTTTCTAAATTTAAGATATCGGTCGAAACAAAAATTTAAAATTTTTGTTTGCTTTAATGGAGCATTTGCAAAAAAAAATGAATTTTTTTCATATATAAAGGCTTGTAATTCAGTGAACTTTTGTCTGATCAACACAGTATAAATATGAACTGAAAGAGGAAAAACATATCTATGCAACAATCCCAAATTTGCTCAGTTCATGTAAACAGTACTCAAGATTTTTGTAAATATCTTTACAAACTGCAAAAAAACTAGTTTTTGCGAATATCTCGAAAACGTTTCTTAAGAAAAATAAATTAATGCCATATTAATGTTCAGCAGCCCCAATTTAGCTTAAAAAACATCTAATTTTTGAGGTGAATTTTTTTGTGAACTAGTGTTATCAACGGATAAATGTAGTTACGTTGTAAAATGTAATAAAGATATTTGTGTTTATTGAATGCAATACAAAATCATATTGTTGTATAGGCTTTGGTAAAACGTGTTCATTTCTCTGTAAAAACCACACAAATAGAGTATTCTATTTAACAGGCAATTAAACCAAGCTTGACAGCAGGCCGTATTTAAATAAACTATTGTATAATAAACATAAGATATGCTAAAAGTCGAGGCTTTTGATTATAATTACTTTTGGCATCGTATTGCGAATAAAAATTAAGAAAATAAATTATAGTTTAAAAAAACTTAAAAACACGCTTTAATAACAAACGGAACTAAAGAATAAAAAGTAATTTGTAAGTATGAAAAGGATGTGTTCCAGTAATCCCAATAATCAATTATGGCTAAATAATTTTTAATACGAGTAAGATTAAAATAAAAATTAAGTTATGTATTAACATTTAACATAAAGTGCCCCACGATTTTTTACTATAAGTGAACTATTTTGTTAATACATAACTACATTTTTATTTTAATTTTATTAAAAATTAATTAGTCAGAATTGATTATTGGGATGGCTGAAACTCTTCATACTTACAAATTACTTTCTATTTTTTAGTTCCGTTTGTATTAAAGCGTGCTTAAGTTTTTTTAAACTTTCATTTTTATATTAAATGTGAAAGTTTTAAATTTTTTTAAAATTCAAATTTAATATAACAAGCAGATACGCCGCGTTTTAAAAACGCCCGTGTGGCCTCAGTCTTAATTACAATTTTATCAATTATACTACAAATAATTAGTTTTATAAAAACCTCTTTACAGATTTAATTCGTGAGTTTTTACTAACTGCATTGAAACTTCTAATAATAAATATCCATAAACATGACGACTTTTTCGGTTTTCGAGGATTTTTAAGTTTTTTGGCGATCCTTTTAGTTATGGTGATTTTTTGTGTTTTAGCGTTTTTTGTTTAATTTTGACGGTTTTTTCCCTTTAAGCGCTTTTTTCATTTTGGTTTCATTTTTTAGTTTTAGCGTTTTTTTTAAATTTCAAGAGTTTGCCTCTTGCGGTTTTCAAGATACAGCAAATTGTCTAAATTACATAGTCAAAATTACATTAACTGTTAGAACACCCTTTAATTTTTATTGTATTTAATATCAGTGTTAATGGGTGTAGGCTATTATACTTTCAAAATAAAAATTTAATTTAAAATTTCTACCAAATTTGAGATCAATCGGTCGAAATAAAGGGGGTAAAACTAAATTTTACTTTTTGCGGGCGTGGTGCAGCCCACTTTTATAAACATCGTATTGTATTGTCACCAAAAGTAAAGACGCTTACCAAACTTCAGATCAATCGGTTAACAGGAAGGCGTTGAATTTTGAATTACCATATTCTACCCAAACACCACACAACTATGACAAACAATAAGCTAAATAAAACCGTTTAATAAATTTTGTAATAAAATACATTACTAAGTGCAAAATCTAAAAATAACAATAGTTCATTCGTTGTTAAAGCTTGTTTACATCTACAACACTAACTCTAAATGTTTCGTTGCCTTTTTGTTTTACTGTCTTCCGCTCTCGTACTTACATACATTTTTGGCACGTGTGCATGTGCTGCACATGTGTGTGCAAGTCCGTACCCTGCTTTTGGCACTCAACAACATCTACCATCAATTTGCGCTATGTTCAGGTAACCATAAGAGGGCAACAAATACACCAAAAACTAGATTATGCTTGTCAAACAAATACACGTGTTTGGCGTATTTATTAAATATCTGCATGAAACATTCGTTTTTCAATTCACAGTATTGCTTTGTTTTACAAATCACTAAAGTATACAGTACACGGAATGTAAAAAGCCACACGCGTTTGTGGGTCTGACGTCATGAGAATTTTCAGCATATTGGTTGCATTTTTTATACAAGTAGTAGTGGATACATGCTGTAAAATTTTGATAGTACACGGCATGTATTTTTGTCCCAAAACTCAAATGTAACATATGTGGGCGAAGCGGACACATTTGCAGAAGCAATACATTTGTAAACATCTGAATGGTTACATGTGTGTTACTAGTACACGGCATGCAGCAGATGGACTCGTTTTATATATTAGCATGTGCAAAAGCCATATGTTTATGAGGATTTCTAGTACACGGCATTTGTATTGTTCTATTCGAGTTGTAAACAATAATTGATTTCTTCGTCGGTTCATATATGCTGAATTTTTCTGTCGCCTGCTGTTGACGTTCTTTGTCGACGAGACTTTCATTGAGAAGGCGCACCGTTGGAATCATCGTCGTCGACAATAACAACATTATTTTCACTCATATTTTAGTAAATTAATATAATAAAGGCTCGAATTAAATCACAAATTAAATGCACAAATTAAATGGAATAGCAAGACAAATTTATTTAATAAGAATCAAATCAAACACAGCTGTTTATGACTATCAGTGTTGCCACTCAAAAAAAACTTCATACCAAAGTTTCCTCAAAAAATACCAAAGTCGTTGAAAATCTATCAATATATTACAAACTAACTTTTATAGAAATTTATTAAAATTATTACAAAATTATTACTTTCTAAATTTAAGATATCGGTCGAAACAAAAATTTAAAATTTTTGTTTGCTTTAATGGAGCATTTGCAAAAAAAATGAATTTTTTTCATATATAAAGGCTTGTAATTCAGTGAACTTTTGTCTGATCAACACAGTATAAATATGAACTGAAAGAGGAAAAACATATCTATGCAACAATCCCAAATTTGCTCAGTTCATGTAAACAGTACTCAAGATTTTTGTAAATATCTTTACAAACTGCAAAAAAACTAGTTTTTGCGAATATCTCGAAAACGTTTCTTAAGAAAAATAAATTAATGCCATATTAATGTTCAGCAGCCCCAATTTAGCTTAAAAAACATCTAATTTTTGAGGTGAATTTTTTTGTGAACTAGTGTTATCAACGGATAAATGTAGTTACGTTGTAAAATGTAATAAAGATATTTGTGTTTATTGAATGCAATACAAAATCATATTGTTCTATAGGCTTTGGTAAAACGTGTTCATTTCTCTGTAAAAACCACACAAATAGAGTATTCTATTTCACAGGCAATTAAACCAAGCTTGACAGCAGGCCGTATTTAAATAAACTGTTGTATAATAAACATAAGATATGCTAAAAGTCGAGGCTTTTGATTATAATTACTTTTGGCATCGTATTGCGAATAAAAATTAAGAAAATAAATTATAGTTTAAAAAAACTTAAAAACACGCTTTAATAACAAACGGAACTAAAGAATAAAAAGTAATTTGTAAGTATGAAAAGGATGTGTTCCAGTAATTCCAATAATCAATTATGGCTAAATAATTTTTAATACGAGTAAGATTAAAATAAAAATTAAGTTATGTATTAACATTTAACATAAAGTGCCCCACGATTTTTTACTATAAGTGAACTATTTTGTTAATACATAACTACATTTTTATTTTAATTTTATTAAAAATTAATTAGTCAGAATTGATTATTGGGATGGCTGAAACTCTTCATACTTACAAATTACTTTCTATTTTTTAGTTCCGTTTGTATTAAAGCGTGCTTAAGTTTTTTTAAACTTTCATTTTTATATTAAATGTGAAAGTTTTAAATTTTTTTAAAATTCAAATTTAATATAACAAGCAGATACGCCGCGTTTTAAAAACGCCCGTGTGGCCTCAGTCTTAATTACAATTTTATCAATTATACTACAAATAATTAGTTTTATAAAAACCTCTTTACAGATTTAATTCGTGAGTTTTTACTAACTGCATTGAAACTTCTAATAATAAATATCCATAAACATATACACAAACCAACCAAACGAAAAAATTTCTACATAATTTGCTAGGAAACACCCAACTGGCAACGCTTTCAATGGGTACATACGGTTAGAACATGTTCTCACAAAAATTCTTGCTGTTACATATTTGTGACAGCTACATGCGCATGTAAAAAAATATTGCACGTGTCACAATTCACATGTAACAAGGTAGTACACGGCATGTGAAAAATACACATGGGCGTATGCGTCTTGATAGCTACATGTGGTACACATACGAATGTTTACTTCATGTGAGTGTCCCAAAAAGTGGAAGTACACGGCATGTAGCAAATGTAGCTTCATGATGACGTCAAAATTACGTCAGAGCCACATGCGCATGTGGATTTTTACATTCCGTGTACTGTAGGCTTTACACTATTGCTAAAATGTGCGACGAAACATGTGTTGAGAGTAATAAACAAATAATGATTAATGGCAATCACCGTTTCATTAAGAGAGAATCAACTCAAATCGTGCCTTTTTATTGATGTGTAAACATCTATACGCTAGGGGGTAAAAATCTTTTTCACAATACAATCACAAATTTTGAGTAAGATTGTAATAACGCGGTGTGAGCTGTGTATGAGTGTATTAGTGTAATCATACGGACAACAAGAAGAACAGAGAAAATTAACAGCTGCATAGAAATACACTAACACCATATAGTGCGCAATAGTAGTAGTAGTTTCATCATTCATGGATTCATTCCTTCTGTCCATTCTGTCCATGTACGGTTCATGCATCTTGGTGATTACTCACACCTTGGTGATGTGCTTCCTGGGAATAGGGTAATTTGGTTTTTGCTGACATTAACTTAGGCCAATTACCCATAAAACTTATGCGTTACTACCCAATCTCTTGCAGCCGTGTAACGGGCGTGCACATATTTATATAAGGAAGTAGGCTTGCCTACGATAGTCAGTAGGGAGGTGAACAGGCACCTAGGGTCTCTCTCAAGACCAGAGTCGATAGAAAGTTAACCTCTAGGGGTTTTCTTTTGAGGCTTAACCAGTATCATAAACTGGTACCACGGGAACCAGTGGCCCCACAGATGACTAGCCTTCCAGAGGGTTAAAGAGATGATACTCGCCGTTAAGCGACATCAACTGGGATGATGTCGCTGGCGGACTTCATCTTACCCAAGGTGGATTTATACAGGTGATATTATAAGCACAGCTGTTCTACTTTTTTCCGCAAATTAGATAAAATGAATTCACCGTGGTCTTACCTTCTGCAGGAAGGATGATTCTGTGTCTGGTTGTTTGGTTAGGTTTCCTTCGGGAGCTAATCACGTGGTGACTGTGGTTGCTACCAAAATCGCTGGGAGAGGTTTGGTTAAAGGACTGATGTTCGACCAGTGCTAGTGCCTGGTTGGACTTCGGTCTACCACATGTCCCTCTTTGTAAAATCTATTAGCAAAATCTATAGGTAAGATTTTTCGGAAGTGATTTTCAAGTTTCATTCGTAATTTTTGTGACTATCGGTAGCTTGGACTGTCCTCTTTTAGAGGTGATAAAAAATTTTCAAATCGGGTTGCGGATTCCTGTGATATTGTGCGATTGTATTTTGGGATTGATTTTGAATTTTCTTGTCGATATAGACATTAATTTTATATACACAGTGCGTGTGTGCATTTATAGTGTGTTTAATTTTTTGAGACTCCGCTGGCAAAGGGAGTCTCAAGGTCAAACTCCGGCAGTAAGGTCGTACGTTTGTTGGTTGGTGCTGTGTTGCCGTGCTTTTGAATTGAGTATTTCGGCGTTGCCGTTTTTGGGATTTTGGGTCCAGTTTTTCGGTATTCAGACCCGCATCGTCTCGGTTTTTGAACCCGGGTTTTTTGAAAAAAACCCGGTTTTTCGGTTTTACCGAATTTGTTGCTGAACTTGGTGCGATATTTGGCTGACGGTTTATTGACTGCGTTTGTCTTTGACTGTTGGTTATTTTGCTGTTTAACTGCGGTAATTCCAACTATTTTGTACGGGTTATATTATTTTTTGCTGGTGGATAAATAATACTATTATTTATGTCTGCGTGGAAGCGGAAGGGCGATATGCCTGGTGGGAGTGAGTCAGAGGTGTCTGATGCGAAGCTTATCGATTTGAGCGATTTGTCGGGTGTGGAGGAAGGAACGAGGGTGAAAAAGAAGCGGATGAAGCCCCGTTCGCCGAAGTTGAAACGGGTGAATGATGAGAAGAATGTTTCGGTAGAAGGTGAAATGTTTGATTTCTAGATGTTTACACGTCTCCCCTGTGTCGGACTCACATTATTATTTTTTTATCACTACTGTTAAAAGTATTTGTAAACAAAAGCAGTTGTTCATAAAATAAAGCAATGAAACATAGGAGTGATTCGTGTGAGCTATTTGTTATCTCAATGAGGATATGAGAAAATTACTGCACGTTATGCTCTTATAAATTAAAGAAGAAAATAAGAAAACAACCGTTAATCAGAAAATGTCTTTTTATATGATATAATATTTTTTAATTAAAATAATCTTAAAAGCTGAATCGATTTTATAAAAAAAAAATCTTTATTTAATTATTAAAACCACGAGTAAATAAAATTTTTTTACAAAATGGAACTAAATAAAAAAATTTAACTTGGTAAAATTAGACAATTTGTTAATGTTGGCAAATATATGGCAGGTATTAGCCTTTTAGAGGGCAGAACTTCGGCTTAAAATAAGCTATGTTTCTGTTATTTTTCGAGTTCTGTACTCCAAAAGTGTAAAGGACCCTATTGTTTTCGATACACTGTCCGTCCGTCTGTCTATCTGCCTGAAACTTTCACAGAATATGTAAAACTTTTGCCGCTACAACAACAAACACATGACAGCTAAAAATTATAGGGTGTTCTAAAGCGAGCAACGAAACATGTTGAAATACTAATGTGATATACATACAGACACTTACTTATATATAGACACTTGAAATTTTCAAAGTATGTATAATAGACTATACCAATTAACACTGATATTAAAAACAATCAAAATTAAAGGGTTATTTCTCAGTTAATGTAATTTTGACTACGTAATTTAGACAATTTGCTGTATCTTGGAAATCGCAAGAGGCAAACTCTTGAAATTAAAAAGAAAACGCTAAAACTAAAAAATTCCAAAATTAAAAAAGATATCAAACGAAAAATCGCCAAAATTAAAAAAGCGATTAAAGGTAAAAAGCACCAAAATTCAATAAAAAACGCTAAAACACAATTTATCACCAAAACTAAAATGATCGCCAAAAAACTAAAAAAACGCCAAAAACCGAAAAAGTCGTCAAAACGAAAAAAAAGCGCTTAAAGAAAAAAAACACTAAAACTAAACAAAAAACGCTAAAACGCAAAAAATCACCAAAACTAAAATTATCGCCAAAAAACGTAATAAAACGAAAAAAGCGCCAAAACAAAATAAGAGCCACAAAGAAAAAAAAAGTTGCTAGAACGTAAAAAATCACCAAAACCAAAATTATCACCAAAAAATTTTTTTAACTTTTGGTCCTTTTGTCTTTTTGGGGGGTTTTTTTTGGTTTTTGGTGATCATTTTAGTTTTGGTGATTTTTTTGCGTCTTGGTTCTTTTTTTTGTTTTGGCGCTTTTTTTTTTTGTTTTGACGACTTTTTCGGTTTTCGAGGATTTTTAAGTTTTTTGGCGATCCTTTTAGTTATGGTGATTTTTTGTGTTTTAGCGTTTTTTGTTTAATTTTGACGGTTTTTTCCCTTTAAGCGCTTTTTTCATTTTGGTTTAATTTTTTAGTTTTAGCGTTTTTTTTAAATTTCAAGAGTTTGCCTCTTGCGGTTTCCAAGATACAGCAAATTGTCTAAATTACATAGTCAAAATTACATTAACTGTTAGAACACCCTTTAATTTTTATTGTATTTAATATCAGTGTTAATGGGTGTAGGCTATTATACTTTCAAAATAAAAATTTAATTTAAAATTTCTACCAAATTTGAGATCAATCGGTCGAAATAAAGGGGGTAAAACTAAATTTTACTTTTTGCGGGCGTGGTGCAGCCCACTTTTATAAACATCGTATTGTATTGTCACCAAAAGTAAAGACGCTTACCAAACTTCAGATCAATCGGTTAACAGGAAGGCGTTGAATTTTGAATTACCATATTCTACCCAAACACCACACAACTATGACAAACAATAAGCTAAATAAAACCGTTTAATAAATTTTGTAATAAAATACATTACTAAGTGCAAAATCTAAAAATAACAATAGTTCATTCGTTGTTAAAGCTTGTTTACATCTACAACACTAACTCTAAATGTTTCGTTGCCTTTTTGTTTTACTGTCTTCCGCTCTCGTACTTACATACATTTTTGGCACGTGTGCATGTGCTGCACATGTGTGTGCAAGTCCGTACCCTGCTTTTGGCACTCAACAACATCTACCATCAATTTGCGCTATGTTCAGGTAACCATAAGAGGGCAACAAATACACCAAAAACTAGATTATGCTTGTCAAACAAATACACGTGTTTGGCGTATTTATTAAACATGAAACATTCGTTTTTCAATTCACAGTATTGCTTTGTTTTACAAATCACTAAAGTATACAGTACACGGAATGTAAAAAGCCACACGCGTTTGTGGGTCTGACGTCATGAGAATTTTCAGCATATTGGTTGCATTTTTTATACAAGTAGTAGTGGATACATGCTGTAAAATTTTGATAGTACACGGCATGTATTTTTGTCCCAAAACTCAAATGTAACATATGTGGGCGAAGCGGACACATTTGCAGAAGCAATACATTTGTAAACATCTGAATGGTTACATGTATGTTACTAGTACACGGCATGCAGCAGATGGACTCGTTTTATATATTAGCATGTGCAAAAGCCATATGTTTATGAGGATTTCTAGTACACGGCATTTGTATTCTTCTATTCGAGTTGTAAACAATAATTGATTTCTTCGTCGGTTCATATATGCTGAATTTTTCTGTCGCCTGCTGTTGACGTTCTTTGTCGACGAGACTTTAATTGAGAAGGCGCACCGTTGGAATCATCGTCGTCGACAATAACAACATTATTTTCACTCATATTTTAGTAAATTAATATAATAAAGGCACGAATTAAATCACAAATTAAATGCACAAATTAAATGGAATAGCAAGACAAATTTATTTAATAAGAATCAAATCAAACACAGCTGTTTATGACTATCAGTGTTGCCACTCAAAAAAAACTTCATACCAAAGTTTCCTCAAAAAATACCAAAGTCGTTGAAAATCTATCAATATATTACAAACTAACTTTTATAGAAATTTATTAAAATTATTACAAAATTATTACTTTCTAAATTTAAGATATCGGTCGAAACAAAAATTTAAAATTTTTGTTTGCTTTAATGGAGCATTTGCAAAAAAAATGAATTTTTTTCATATATAAAGGCTTGTAATTCAGTGAACTTTTGTCTGATCAACACAGTATAAATATGAACTGAAAGAGGAAAAACATATCTATGCAACAATCCCAAATTTGCTCAGTTCATGTAAACAGTACTCAAGATTTTTGTAAATATCTTTACAAACTGCAAAAAAACTAGTTTTTGCGAATATCTCGAAAACGTTTCTTAAGAAAAATAAATTAATGCCATATTAATGTTCAGCAGCCCCAATTTAGCTTAAAAAACATCTAATTTTTGAGGTGAATTTTTTTGTGAACTAGTGTTATCAACGGATAAATGTAGTTACGTTGTAAAATGTAATAAAGATATTTGTGTTTATTGAATGCAATACAAAATCATATTGTTCTATAGGCTTTGGTAAAACGTGTTCATTTCTCTGTAAAAACCACACAAATAGAGTATTCTATTTCACAGGCAATTAAACCAAGCTTGACAGCAGGCCGTATTTAAATAAACTGTTGTATAATAAACATAAGATATGCTAAAAGTCGAGGCTTTTGATTATAATTACTTTTGGCATCGTATTGCGAATAAAAATTAAGAAAATAAATTATAGTTTAAAAAAACTTAAAAACACGCTTTAATAACAAACGGAACTAAAGAATAAAAAGTAATTTGTAAGTATGAAAAGGATGTGTTCCAGTAATCCCAATAATCAATTATGGCTAAATAATTTTTAATACGAGTAAGATTAAAATAAAAATTAAGTTATGTATTAACATTTAACATAAAGTGCCCCACGATTTTTTACTATAAGTGAACTATTTTGTTAATACATAACTACATTTTTATTTTAATTTTATTAAAAATTAATTAGTCAGAATTGATTATTGGGATGGCTGAAACTCTTCATACTTACAAATTACTTTCTATTTTTTAGTTCCGTTTGTATTAAAGCGTGCTTAAGTTTTTTTAAACTTTCATTTTTATATTAAATGTGAAAGTTTTAAATTTTTTTAAAATTCAAATTTAATATAACAAGCAGATACGCCGCGTTTTAAAAACGCCCGTGTGGCCTCAGTCTTAATTACAATTTTATCAATTATACTACAAATAATTAGTTTTATAAAAACCTCTTTACAGATTTAATTCGTGAGTTTTTACTAACTGCATTCAAACTTCTAATAATAAATATCCATAAACATATACACAAACCAACCAAACGAAAAAATTTCTACATAATTTGCTAGGAAACACCCAACTGGCAACGCTTTCAATGGGTACATACGGTTAGAACATGTTCTCACAAAAATTCTTGCTGTTACATATTTGTGACAGCTACATGCGCATGTAAAAAAATATTGCACGTGTCACAATTCACATGTAACAAGGTAGTACACGGCATGTGAAAAATACACATGGGCGTATGCGTCTTGATAGCTACATGTGGTACACATACGAATGTTTACTTCATGTGAGTGTCCCAAAAAGTGGAAGTACACGGCATGTAGCAAATGTAGCTTCATGATGACGTCAAAATTACGTCAGAGCCACATGCGCATGTGGATTTTTACATTCCGTGTACTGTAGGCTTTACACTATTGCTAAAATGTGCGACGAAACATGTGTTGAGAGTAATAAACAAATAATGATTAATGGCAATCACCGTTTCATTAAGAGAGAATCAACTCAAATCGTGCCTTTTTATTGATGTGTAAACATCTATACGCTAGGGGGTAAAAATCTTTTTCACAATACAATCACAAATTTTGAGTAAGATTGTAATAACGCGGTGTGAGCTGTGTATGAGTGTATTAGTGTAATCATACGGACAACAAGAAGAACAGAGAAAATTAACAGCTGCATAGAAATACACTAACACCATATAGTGCGCAATAGTAGTAGTAGTTTCATCATTCATGGATTCATTCCTTCTGTCCATTCTGTCCATGTACGGTTCATGCATCTTGGTGATTACTCACACCTTGGTGATGTGCTTCCTGGGAATAGGGTAATTTGGTTTTTGCTGACATTAACTTAGGCCAATTACCCATAAAACTTATGCGTTACTACCCAATCTCTTGCAGCCGTGTAACGGGCGTGCACATATTTATATAAGGAAGTAGGCTTGCCTACGATAGTCAGTAGGGAGGTGAACAGGCACCTAGGGTCTCTCTCAAGACCAGAGTCGATAGAAAGTTAACCTCTAGGGGTTTTCTTTTGAGGCTTAACCAGTATCATAAACTGGTACCACGGGAACCAGTGGCCCCACAGATGACTAGCCTTCCAGAGGGTTAAAGAGATGATACTCGCCGTTAAGCGACATCAACTGGGATGATGTCGCTGGCGGACTTCATCTTACCCAAGGTGGATTTATACAGGTGATATTATAAGCACAGCTGTTCTACTTTTTTCCGCAAATTAGATAAAATGAATTCACCGTGGTCTTACCTTCTGCAGGAAGGATGATTCTGTGTCTGGTTGTTTGGTTAGGTTTCCTTCGGGAGCTAATCACGTGGTGACTGTGGTTGCTACCAAAATCGCTGGGAGAGGTTTGGTTAAAGGACTGATGTTCGACCAGTGCTAGTGCCTGGTTGGACTTCGGTCTACCACATGTCCCTCTTTGTAAAATCTATTAGCAAAATCTATAGGTAAGATTTTTCGGAAGTGATTTTCAAGTTTCATTCGTAATTTTTGTGACTATCGGTAGCTTGGACTGTCCTCTTTTAGAGGTGATAAAAAATTTTCAAATCGGGTTGCGGATTACTGTGATATTGTGCGATTGTATTTTGGGATTGATTTTTAATTTTCTTGTCGATATAGACATTAATTTTATATACACAGTGCGTGTGTGCATTTATAGTGTGTTTAATTTTTTGAGACTCCGCTGGCAAAGGGAGTCTCAAGGTCAAACTCCGGCAGTAAGGTCGTACGTTTGTTGGTTGGTGCTGTGTTGCCGTGCTTTTGAATTGAGTATTTCGGCGTTGCCGTTTTTGGGATTTTGGGTCCAGTTTTTCGGTATTCAGACCCGCATCGTCTCGGTTTTTGAACCCGGGTTTTTTGAAAAAAAACCGGTTTTTCGGTTTTACCGATTTTTTTTGCTGAACTTGGTGCGATATTTGGCTGACGGTTTATTGACTGCGTTTGTCTTTGACTGTTGGTTATTTTGCTGTTTAACTGCGGTAATTCCAACTATTTTGTACGGGTTATATTATTTTTTGCTGGTGGATAAATAATACTATTATTTATGTCTGCGTGGAAGCGGAAGGGCGATATGCCTGGTGGGAGTGAGTCAGAGGTGTCTGATGCGAAGCTTATCGATTTGAGCGATTTGTCGGGTGTGGAGGAAGGTACGAGGGTGAAAAAGAAGCGGATGAAGCCCCGTTCGCCGAAGTTGAAACGGGTGAATGATGAGAAGAATGTTTCGGTAGAAGGTGAAATGTTTGATTTCTAGATGTTTACACGTCTCCCCTGTGTCGGACTCACATTATTATTTTTTTATCACTACTGTTAAAAGTATTTGTAAACAAAAGCAGTTGTTCATAAAATAAAGCAATGAAACGTAGGAGTGATTCGTGTGAGCTATTTGTTATCTCAATGAGGATATGAGAAAATTACTGCACGTTATGCTCTTATAAATTAAAGAAGAAAATAAGAAAACAACCGTTAATCAGAAAATGCCTTTTTATATGATATAATATTTTTTAATTAAAATAATCTTAAAAGCTGAATCGATTTTATAAAAAAAAAATCTTTATTTAATTATTAAAACCACGAGTAAATAAAATTTTTTTACAAAATGGAACTAAATAAAAAAAATTTAACTTGGTAAAATTAGACAATTTGTTAATGTTGGCAAATATATGGCAGGTATTAGCCTTTTAGAGGGCAGAACTTCGGTTTAAAATAAGCTATGTTTCTGTTATTTTTCGAGTTCTGTACTCCAAAAGTGTAAAGGACCCTATTGTTTTCGATACACTGTCCGTCCGTCTGTCTATCTGCCTGAAACTTTCACAGAATATGTAAAACTTTTGCCGCTACAACAACAAACACATGACAGCTAAAAATTATAGGGTGTTCTAAAGCGAGCAACGAAACATGTTGAAATACTAATGTGATATACATACAGACACTTACTTATATATAGACACTTGAAATTTTCAAAGTATGTATAATAGACTATACCAATTAACACTGATATTAAAAACAATCAAAATTAAAGGGTTATTTCTCAGTTAATGTAATTTTGACTACGTAATTTAGACAATTTGCTGTATCTTGAAAATCGCAAGAGGCAAACTCTTGAAATTAAAAAAAAAACGCTAAAACTAAAAAATTCCAAAATTAAAAAAGATATCAAAACGAAAAATCGCCAAAATTAAAAAAGCGATTAAAGGTAAAAAGCACCAAAATTCAATAAAAAACGCTAAAACACAATTTATCACCAAAACTAAAATGATCGCCAAAAAACTAAAAAAAACGCCAAAAACCGAAAAAGTCGTCAAAACGAAAAAAAGCGCTTAAAGAAAAAAAACACTAAAACTAAACAAAAAACGCTAAAACGCAAAAAATCACCAAAACTAAAATTATCGCCAAAAAACGTAATAAAACGAAAAAAGCGCCAAAACAAAATAAGAGCCACAAAGAAAAAAAAAAGTTGCTAGAACGTAAAAAATCACCAAAACCAAAATTATCACCAAAAAATTTTTTTAACTTTTGGTCCTTTTGTCTTTTTGGGGGGTTTTTTTTGGTTTTTGGTGATCATTTTAGTTTTGGTGATTTTTTTGCGTCTTGGTTCTTTTTTTTGTTTTGGCGCTTTTTTTTTTGTTTTGACGACTTTTTCGGTTTTCGAGGATTTTTAAGTTTTTTGGCGATCCTTTTAGTTATGGTGATTTTTTGTGTTTTAGCGTTTTTTGTTTAATTTTGACGGTTTTTTCCCTTTAAGCGCTTTTTTCATTTTGGTTTCATTTTTTAGTTTTAGCGTTTTTTTTAAATTTCAAGAGTTTGCCTCTTGCGGTTTCCAAGATACAGCAAATTGTCTAAATTACATAGTCAAAATTACATTAACTGTTAGAACACCCTTTAATTTTTATTGTATTTAATATCAGTGTTAATGGGTGTAGGCTATTATACTTTCAAAATAAAAATTTAATTTAAAATTTCTACCAAATTTGAGATCAATCGGTCGAAATAAAGGGGGTAAAACTAAATTTTACTTTTTGCGGGCGTGGTGCAGCCCACTTTTATAAACATCGTATTGTATTGTCACCAAAAGTAAAGACGCTTACCAAACTTCAGATCAATCGGTTAACAGGAAGGCGTTGAATTTTGAATTACCATATTCTACCCAAACACCACACAACTATGACAAACAATAAGCTAAATAAAACCGTTTAATAAATTTTGTAACAAAATACATTACTAAGTGCAAAATCTAAAAATAACAATAGTTCATTCGTTGTTAAAGCTTGTTTACATCTACAACACTAACTCTAAATGTTTCGTTGCCTTTTTGTTTTACTGTCTTCCGCTCTCGTACTTACATACATTTTTGGCACGTGTGCATGTGCTGCACATGTGTGTGCAAGTCCGTACCCTGCTTTTGGCACTCAACAACATCTACCATCAATTTGCGCTATGTTCAGGTAACCATAAGAGGGCAACAAATACACCAAAAACTAGATTATGCTTGTCAAACAAATACACGTGTTTGGCGTATTTATTAAACATGAAACATTCGTTTTTCAATTCACAGTATTGCTTTGTTTTACAAATCACTAAAGTATACAGTACACGGAATGTAAAAAGCCACACGCGTTTGTGGGTCTGACGTCATGAGAATTTTCAGCATATTGGTTGCATTTTTTATACAAGTAGTAGTGGATACATGCTGTAAAATTTTGATAGTACACGGCATGTATTTTTGTCCCAAAACTCAAATGTAACATATGTGGGCGAAGCGGACACATTTGCAGAAGCAATACATTTGTAAACATCTGAATGGTTACATGTATGTTACTAGTACACGGCATGCAGCAGATGGACTCGTTTTACATATTAGCATGTGCAAAAGCCATATGTTTATGAGGATTTCTAGTACACGGCATTTGTATTCTTCTATTCGAGTTGTAAACATTAATTGATTTCTTCGTCGGTTCATATATGCTGAATTTTTCTGTCGCCTGCTGTTGACGTTCTTTGTCGACGAGACTTTAATTGAGAAGGCGCACCGTTGGAATCATCGTCGTCGACAATAACAACATTATTTTCACTCATATTTTAGTAAATTAATATAATAAAGGCACGAATTAAATCACAAATTAAATGCACAAATTAAATGGAATAGCAAGACAAATTTATTTAATAAGAATCAAATCAAACACAGCTGTTTATGACTATCAGTGTTGCCACTCAAAAAAAACTTCATACCAAAGTTTCCTCAAAAAATACCAAAGTCGTTGAAAATCTATCAATATATTACAAACTAACTTTTATAGAAATTTATTAAAATTATTACAAAATTATTACTTTCTAAATTTAAGATATCGGTCGAAACAAAAATTTAAAATTTTTGTTTGCTTTAATGGAGCATTTGCAAAAAAAATGAATTTTTTTCATATATAAAGGCTTGTAATTCAGTGAACTTTTGTCTGATCAACACAGTATAAATATGAACTGAAAGAGGAAAAACATATCTATGCAACAATCCCAAATTTGCTCAGTTCATGTAAACAGTACTCAAGATTTTTGTAAATATCTTTACAAACTGCAAAAAAACTAGTTTTTGCGAATATCTCGAAAACGTTTCTTAAGAAAAATAAATTAATGCCATATTAATGTTCAGCAGCCCCAATTTAGCTTAAAAAACATCTAATTTTTGAGGTGAATTTTTTTGTGAACTAGTGTTATCAACGGATAAATGTAGTTACGTTGTAAAATGTAATAAAGATATTTGTGTTTATTGAATGCAATACAAAATCATATTGTTCTATAGGCTTTGGTAAAACGTGTTCATTTCTCTGTAAAAACCACACAAATAGAGTATTCTATTTCACAGGCAATTAAACCAAGCTTGACAGCAGGCCGTATTTAAATAAACTGTTGTATAATAAACATAAGATATGCTAAAAGTCGAGGCTTTTGATTATAATTACTTTTGGCATCGTATTGCGAATAAAAATTAAGAAAATAAATTATAGTTTAAAAAAACTTAAAAACACGCTTTAATAACAAACGGAACTAAAGAATAAAAAGTAATTTGTAAGTATGAAAAGGATGTGTTCCAGTAATCCCAATAATCAATTATGGCTAAATAATTTTTAATACGAGTAAGATTAAAATAAAAATTAAGTTATGTATTAACATTTAACATAAAGTGCCCCACGATTTTTTACTATAAGTGAACTATTTTGTTAATACATAACTACATTTTTATTTTAATTTTATTAAAAATTAATTAGTCAGAATTGATTATTGGGATGGCTGAAACTCTTCATACTTACAAATTACTTTCTATTTTTTAGTTCCGTTTGTATTAAAGCGTGCTTAAGTTTTTTTAAACTTTCATTTTTATATTAAATGTGAAAGTTTTAAATTTTTTTAAAATTCAAATTTAATATAACAAGCAGATACGCCGCGTTTTAAAAACGCCCGTGTGGCCTCAGTCTTAATTACAATTTTATCAATTATACTACAAATAATTAGTTTTATAAAAACCTCTTTACAGATTTAATTCGTGAGTTTTTACTAACTGCATTCAAACTTCTAATAATAAATATCCATAAACATATACACAAACCAACCAAACGAAAAAATTTCTACATAATTTGCTAGGAAACACCCAACTGGCAACGCTTTCAATGGGTACATACGGTTAGAACATGTTCTCACAAAAATTCTTGCTGTTACATATTTGTGACAGCTACATGCGCATGTAAAAAAATATTGCACGTGTCACAATTCACATGTAACAAGGTAGTACACGGCATGTGAAAAATACACATGGGCGTATGCGTCTTGATAGCTACATGTGGTACACATACGAATGTTTACTTCATGTGAGTGTCCCAAAAAGTGGAAGTACACGGCATGTAGCAAATGTAGCTTCATGATGACGTCAAAATTACGTCAGAGCCACATGCGCATGTGGATTTTTACATTCCGTGTACTGTAGGCTTTACACTATTGCTAAAATGTGCGACGAAACATGTGTTGAGAGTAATAAACAAATAATGATTAATGGCAATCACCGTTTCATTAAGAGAGAATCAACTCAAATCGTGCCTTTTTATTGATGTGTAAACATCTATACGCTAGGGGGTAAAAATCTTTTTCACAATACAATCACAAATTTTGAGTAAGATTGTAATAACGCGGTGTGAGCTGTGTATGAGTGTATTAGTGTAATCATACGGACAACAAGAAGAACAGAGAAAATTAACAGCTGCATAGAAATACACTAACACCATATAGTGCGCAATAGTAGTAGTAGTTTCATCATTCATGGATTCATTCCTTCTGTCCATTCTGTCCATGTACGGTTCATGCATCTTGGTGATTACTCACACCTTGGTGATGTGCTTCCTGGGAATAGGGTAATTTGGTTTTTGCTGACATTAACTTAGGCCAATTACCCATAAAACTTATGCGTTACTACCCAATCTCTTGCAGCCGTGTAACGGGCGTGCACATATTTATATAAGGAAGTAGGCTTGCCTACGATAGTCAGTTGGGAGGTGAACAGGCACCTAGGGTCTCTCTCAAGACCAGAGTCGATAGAAAGTTAACCTCTAGGGGTTTTCTTTTGAGGCTTAACCAGTATCATAAACTGGTACCACGGGAACCAGTGGCCCCACAGATGACTAGCCTTCCAGAGGGTTAAAGAGATGATACTCGCCGTTAAGCGACATCAACTGGGATGATGTCGCTGGCGGACTTCATCTTACCCAAGGTGGATTTATACAGGTGATATTATAAGCACAGCTGTTCTACTTTTTTCCGCAAATTAGATAAAATGAATTCACCGTGGTCTTACCTTCTGCAGGAAGGATGATTCTGTGTCTGGTTGTTTGGTTAGGTTTCCTTCGGGAGCTAATCACGTGGTGACTGTGGTTGCTACCAAAATCGCTGGGAGAGGTTTGGTTAAAGGACTGATGTTCGACCAGTGCTAGTGCCTGGTTGGACTTCGGTCTACCACATGTCCCTCTTTGTAAAATCTATTAGCAAAATCTATAGGTAAGATTTTTCGGAAGTGATTTTCAAGTTTCATTCGTAATTTTTGTGACTATCGGTAGCTTGGACTGTCCTCTATTAGAGGTGATAAAAAATTTTCAAATCGGGTTGCGGATTACTGTGATATTGTGCGATTGTATTTTGGGATTGATTTTTAATTTTCTTGTCGATATAGACATTAATTTTATATACACAGTGCGTGTGTGCATTTATAGTGTGTTTAATTTTTTGAGACTCCGCTGGCAAAGGGAGTCTCAAGGTCAAACTCCGGCAGTAAGGTCGTACGTTTGTTGGTTGGTGCTGTGTTGCCGTGCTTTTGAATTGAGTATTTCGGCGTTGCCGTTTTTGGGATTTTGGGTCCAGTTTTTCGGTATTCAGACCCGCATCGTCTCGGTTTTTGAACCCGGGTTTTTTGAAAAAAAAACCGGTTTTTCGGTTTTACCGATTTTTTTGCTGAACTTGGTGCGATATTTGGCTGACGGTTTATTGACTGCGTTTGTCTTTGACTGTTGGTTATTTTGCTGTTTAACTGCGGTAATTCCAACTATTTTGTACGGGTTATATTATTTTTTGCTGGTGGATAAATAATACTATTATTTATGTCTGCGTGGAAGCGGAAGGGCGATATGCCTGGTGGGAGTGAGTCAGAGGTGTCTGATGCGAAGCTTATCGATTTGAGCGATTTGTCGGGTGTGGAGGAAGGTACGAGGGTGAAAAAGAAGCGGATGAAGCCCCGTTCGCCGAAGTTGAAACGAGTGAATGATGAGAAGAATGTTTCGGTAGAAGGTGAAATGTTTGATTTCTAGATGTTTACACGTCTCCCCTGTGTCGGACTCACATTATTATTTTTTTATCACTACTGTTAAAAGTATTTGTAAACAAAAGCAGTTGTTCATAAAATAAAGCAATGAAACGTAGGAGTGATTCGTGTGAGCTATTTGTTATCTCAATGAGGATATGAGAAAATTACTGCACGTTATGCTCTTATAAATTAAAGAAGAAAATAAGAAAACAACCGTTAATCAGAAAATGCCTTTTTATATGATATAATATTTTTTAATTAAAATAATCTTAAAAGCTGAATCGATTTTATAAAAAAAAAATCTTTATTTAATTATTAAAACCACGAGTAAATAAAATTTTTTTACAAAATGGAACTAAATAAAAAAAATTTAACTTGGTAAAATTAGACAATTTGTTAATGTTGGCAAATATATGGCAGGTATTAGCCTTTTAGAGGGCAGAACTTCGGTTTAAAATAAGCTATGTTTCTGTTATTTTTCGAGTTCTGTACTCCAAAAGTGTAAAGGACCCTATTGTTTTCGATACACTGTCCGTCCGTCTGTCTATCTGCCTGAAACTTTCACAGAATATGTAAAACTTTTGCCGCTACAACAACAAACACATGACAGCTAAAAATTATAGGGTGTTCTAAAGCGAGCAACGAAACATGTTGAAATACTAATGTGATATACATACAGACACTTACTTATATATAGACACTTGAAATTTTCAAAGTATGTATAATAGACTATACCAATTAACACTGATATTAAAAACAATCAAAATTAAAGGGTTATTTCTCAGTTAATGTAATTTTGACTACGTAATTTAGACAATTTGCTGTATCTTGGAAATCGCAAGAGGCAAACTCTTGAAATTAAAAAAAAAAACGCTAAAACTAAAAAATTCCAAAATTAAAAAAGATATCAAAACGAAAAATCGCCAAAATTAAAAAAGCGATTAAAGGTAAAAAGCACCAAAATTCAATAAAAAACGCTAAAACACAATTTATCACCAAAACTAAAATGATCGCCAAAAAACTAAAAAAACGCCAAAAACCGAAAAAGTCGTCAAAACGAAAAAAAGCGCTTAGTTTTGGTGATTTTTTTGCGTCTTGGTTCTTTTTTTTTGTTTTGGCGCTTTTTTTTTTGTTTTGACGACTTTTTCGGTTTTCGAGGATTTTTAAGTTTTTTGGCGATCCTTTTAGTTATGGTGATTTTTTGTGTTTTAGCGTTTTTTGTTTAATTTTGACGGTTTTTTCCCTTTAAGCGCTTTTTTCATTTTGGTTTCATTTTTTAGTTTTAGCGTTTTTTTTAAATTTCAAGAGTTTGCCTCTTGCGGTTTCCAAGATACAGCAAATTGTCTAAATTACATAGTCAAAATTACATTAACTGTTAGAACACCCTTTAATTTTTATTGTATTTAATATCAGTGTTAATGGGTGTAGGCTATTATACTTTCAAAATAAAAATTTAATTTAAAATTTCTACCAAATTTGAGATCAATCGGTCGAAATAAAGGGGGTAAAACTAAATTTTACTTTTTGCGGGCGTGGCGCAGCCCACTTTTGTAAGCATCGTATTGTATTGTCAAAAAAAGTAAAGACGCTTACCAAACTTCAGATCAATCGGTTAACAAGAAGGCGTTGAATTTTGAATTACCATATTCTACCCAAACACCACACAACTATGACACCAACAATAAGCGTTGAATTTTGAATTACCATATTCTACCCAAACACCACACAACTATGACACCAACAATAAGCTAAATAAAACCGTTTAATAAATTTTGTAATAAAATACATTACTAAATGCAAATCTAAAAATAACAATAGTTCATTCGTTGTTAAAGCTTGTTTACATCTACAACACTAACTCTAAATGCTTCGTTGCCTTTTTGTTTTACTGTCTTCCGCTCTCGTACTTACCGTCTCGTTTCGATTCGTAATCTAGTTGTCTTGTTGTTGTTGTGCACTCTCATTCATTCGTCCTGAAAGCTTCGATTCAAAACATGTTATGATTCTAAAATATTTCGAATGAGTCTAATCTCGTTATATATGAGTTTTGCAGATGTCTAGTATTTATACATAAAACTACCAGAGCAAAAAATAAGTAGCAGACGTAAGGCTCCCTGTACACTTATTATGCCACTTTTTTAGTGATACCAAATTTATCGAATGATGGTGGGTGAAACAAATTGAGATAGGAATATTTTATAATGATGTTGAAATATGTTGGCCGTTCAGCCCATTTGGCAAGTTCATTCTTCCTACAACTTTTATCGGCTCACATTTTCATAGGCTGCCAAACTTTATTCTTTATCAAGTAAACACCAAGACGTATCTAATGTCGGGCTGTCATACGTCCTGGTTTTCTAGGATTGTCCTGGTTTTAGACAAATTTTCCTGGTGTCCTGGTCCGCTCTTAAATTGTCCTGGTTTTTTTTGTACAAAAATTTAATTTCTGCTGATTTTTTTATGAACAGAGGTTAAGATTTCTGTTATAACGCTGTTTACATGAAACAATTTGAACAGCATTTCGTTACCTAATTATTGGTTTGACCCATAAACATAGGAAAAAGCATTAGAAAGCTGCAAACGAATAACAAGCTGACGATTTGCTGCCTGGGGCCAAGGCTGCCAAATGATTTTGATCAAAAATCTGCACTTATCGTGGAAAATTTGGCATTTTCGGCACTACAATTCGAAAAATCGGGAACAAAATCGGCATAAATAAAGCTAAGCATTTTTCTTGGTTTTATTAATAAGGAAACAAAAAAAAAATTCTGAAATTTCTAATAATATCAAAAATAGTGGTGATTTTTTTCTTCATTACGATATTTGGATTTATTAAACTTAGTGATTTACAATTACAGTTACAGTTTCTATATAAAAATTACATCTTTCAACTACTCGATGAAATAAACACGGGTCGCCTCGCCAGCCCATGTGTTTGTTTTCGCCCCTCGTAGTTTTAACCTTTAAATCACCCTTTTGTGAAAAATCACACAAAATGAATCATTTTTATACGATAAACAAAAAAATGTTTGGCGTATACTAAAGAAACTTCTTTACTTTGTTTACAATATCAATTAAGAACAGAAAACACATTTTTTTATTAAAAAATATCTTTTACTAACGAAATATTTCAAACATATGTAGTTTCTATGTAATTTGCACTAGAGACAAATATTTTTATCACCAATTGAGAATATTTGTGATATTGTTGTGAACTGCATGCAATGAATATTTTATAAAGTGAATGCTTATATAAAATACACTTTGTGTGGTTTGTCGTTGATCAAAATATCTTATCAACGAAGAACTAGAAGCGATTTTTAATTTTTCTGACGATAAAGCTTTTTCCGATAGCGGAGATAATTACACGCTGGAAGAAAACTGTCAATCGGAAATATCTGAAGATGATTCTGAGCTTTGTAATCAAAATCAAGACACCGATGCATTATAAGTGCCAGCCGCTGATATAGGAGTGCATCCATTATTTCTCTCAAAAGACGTCACAATTTGGAATCCCCAACCAGTACACGATCACACCGGAAGATTACGGAATGAAAATGTCATAAATTCGCACCCAGGTAAATTAGATATGGAAGAGCATGTGCCAAAGACATCAAAGATGACTTTTCTCCGCCTATTGAAAAGATTATTCTAAAGTGTGCAAACATATATGGGCATTTCCAGCGAAAAGTAACGTAACGTTATATTTGAATTAAGCTTGTATTGTAGATGTAGAGCTCCTCACGACCTACACAAATTATACAAAGAAGTAAAAAAATTGGGTTTGCACAAATTTACTGCATTTACGAATTCAGCCGTTGCCACTGTGCTATTTAAATGCTCTGGTATAGCCGTACTTTGAAAAAAATAACTTTTCTTTTACAGGCAAGTTGTAATAATGAATATATGTTGCAGATCAGTTTATCGATAACTTTTGCTAATCGTGCCATTAACTATCTTCTACTTTACTGCAGAGTTGTAATAATGACCCTTATTAAGCCTTTACTTGAGGTCTATACGTAACATAATATGTAAGATGAGATTGTCAAATTCAATCGCAGAGAGAATTATGTTACGTGTAGACTTCAAATTAGTGTTATCTCAATGTTATAGGAATTTTTATGAGAGCGTTGTTATAAGAATTCTTTTAACAACAATCTTATGAGATGAACTGTCAAAAAACACATGTACATGAAAATAAAATAGTGTGCATGTGTGAGTGTTTACTAAAATAAATGAAAAGCGGTGTTTTTGATAAAATGTCTGTGCTAAATATATGAATAAATGTGTTTAATTGATTCATAAATTTAAATTTGTGTGGAAATTAAAAATAAAATAGCTAATTATGCAAAAGTAGTACATGTTAACTCGATGAGCATTTGCATAAAATGCAATCTTATCGGAAAAGTTAAATTACGTCTTACCCTAGTGTGAGATTCAGAGAACTCGACGTTTTGTTTTTAGTGTTCTGCCGACGTTTTTTCTCATGTTATCTCAAAGTTAATGTCTCGTGAAGACACTTCATTTTTCTTGCATTGTTTTGCTATAGGATTGAAAGAAAGAAACAGCAAATGATAGAAAGAAACAACTATACAAAATGTAAACAAAACGTAATGATTTCTTTAAGTGTTGCCTACTTTTTATTTATAATAAACCGCCAACAGAAGAAAAAGTATGCAGCTCTGCCTGAAATTCAGGCTGCCATAAGAAGTATGTGTAAAAAAACGGTTGCATGAATAATCGCCCAAAGAACAATCGCCCAAAGCACCCAAATGAACAATCGCCCAACATTTTTTGGCTTTAGTTCATAATGAACAAAGACCCAAAAAAAGTGCAAATCGCCAAAAATTTTTTGAAAAATCACCCAAATAGGAAGATGAACGATCGCCCATTTATTTGGGTCATTGTTCATTGTGTTAAATCACACAAATTTATGATTAACAATCGCCCAAAGAGGCCGAATGAACAATCACCCATGAAAAAATCGCCCAAACCACATAAATGAGCAAACGCCCAAAAAAATTAAAAAACAATTTGGGCGATTGTTCATTAATTTGGATCTTTCGACATTATTGAAATTCTTGGGTGATTCTTCATAATGAACGATCGGCTGCATGAAAAATTGCCCAAGACAAAAACGCCCAAAAAAATTTATGAATTATCGCCCAAGTTAAAAATAGTCCAAAATATATGAAATAAAGCCCAAAAATATAAATATAGCCCAAAAACTATGAAAAAGGGCCAAAATTAATGAAAAATTGCACCTTTTTATTAATATTTATTTATGTATAATCAAAAAATTTGGAAAGATTTTTATTTGTAAATTTCAATTTTGTCTGCTACTACTGAACGGCAGTAAGAACATTCATAGCTAATATTTTCTGCATAACCGGCATTTAGCCGGTCTTAAGGCTTTTCTCCTCTAGGTGTATCATCGAAGAGTGTATAGCTGGCCTTTGGCCATGCTTAAGGATTTTTTCCTCTAGGTATGTCGAAAAGTGCCTTCGCTGAGTAAAGATTTTTCTGCATAGCCAGCCTTCGGCTGGGCTCAATGATATTTTTCCTCTAGGTATAGTATAGTAAGAACATTCATAGCTAAGATTTTCTGCATAGCCGGCATTTAGCAGCTCTTGAGGCTTTTCTCCTCTAGGTGTATCGTCGAAAAGTGTCTTCGTTGTGTAAAGATTTTTGTGCATTTCCGGCCTCTGGCCGTTCTTAAGAATTTTGCCATTTAGGTATGTCGAAAATTGGCTTCGCTGAGATTATTCTGCATAGCCGGCCTTTGGCCGCGCTTAAGGGTTTTTTCCTCTAGGTATGTCGAAAAGTGGCTTCGCTGAGTAAATATTTTTCTGCATAGCCAGCCTTCGGCTGGGCTCAATGGTTTTTTCCTCTAGGTATGAGTAAGATCACGTCAAGTGGGCCCCCATTTTCCACTTGATCATGAAATATTTGATAGAATATATTAAACGAAAGTATTTGTCACTAACAATCATCCCCTAATACAGTTCTTAAAAATTTTGAGTTTAACAACAATTTTACAATCAAAATTTTTGGTACTTATAATTAAAAAATTCATTGTAAAAAAACTATTGAAGTTAATATAACGAAATTTTCAGGGTTTATAGTAAATTATTTATGATTTCATAAAAAAATTTAAACAATTTTTTTTATCCTTCTTATCATACTTTTTGTTAACTTTTAATTAAACAAATGGAAATTATAATGACTTCTCGGTACTATAATCGAATAATTTTTCTTTAGTCTATGTCCATACGAGTCAATTTTTGCTGCGCAACTTTTAAGTATATGGGAGAGAGAGGTGAGAAGATAGGGAAGGGGTACACTGCTTCATGTACATGCAACTCTCTTTTGTTTTCTTCTTCGTAATACTAAGCAACAACAAAAGCTATGTAAAAAAACAAAAGCTGCGCAATAAGAATTTCATTATATAGACACGAATGCAGCTTCAAAAGAAAATTTAAGAAAGTTGCAGAAGCAAAAGTTGACTCGTCTGGACATAGACTTAGTTATACGCGTTATACACTCAAGTTTCATATTCCGAAAAAAATTTTCAGTCAGTCATAATTAAAAATATTACTATTACACAAATAAAAACCTTTTATTCCAAGCTCAAGGTCACTTTTGATTCTATATTTTATTATTATTCGATATTCCGCTATCCACTGTTTAACATCATTAAGCATGTATGTATGTACATATAAAGTAAAAATTAAGATAAAAAATTTTACAATCATAAATGCAATGTACACTTACAATGAGTGACCATAAACAAGAATATAAAAAACCAAAAAACACCGTTTCCACTTTTCTATATTAAACATTGCAATAATTGGTTATGTTTTTGCTTTTATGTATTACATTTCTATATATCGTCACAGTATGCAAAAATTAATTTACAATTGGTGCAAAATTTTACAATAAATATGTATACCTATAAATTTGTTGGTCCGTTTTTACTTACATATATTGCAAAATTTTGCACTTATTTTCAATATATTTTTCATATATGTAAATATAAATAATATATTGAAAATTAGTGCAAAATTTTACAATATAATTAAAAATGGACCCAAAAAGGGACTAGTTTTAGCGTTTTTCGTTTTGACGACTTTTTCGGTTTTCGGGGATTTTTAAGTTTTTTGGCGATCATTTTAGTTATGGTGATTTTTTGTGTTTTAGCGTTTTTTGTTTAATTTTGACGCTTTTTTCCCTTTAAGCGCTTTTTTCATTTTGGTTTCATTTTTTAGTTTTAGCGTTTTTTTTTAAATTTCAAGTGTTTGCCTCTTGCGGTTTCCAAGATACAGCAAATTGTCTAAATTACATGGTCAAAATTACAGTAACTGTTAGAACACCCTTTAATTTTTATTGTATTTAATATCAGTGTTAATGGGTGTAGGCTATTATACTGTCAAAATAAAAATTTAATTTAAAATTTCTACCAAATTTGAGATCAATCGGTCGAAATAAAGGGGGTAAAACTAAATTTTACTTTTTGCGGTCGTGGCGCAGCCCACTTTTATAAGCATCGTATTGTATTGTCAAAAAAAGTAAAGACGCTTACCAAACTTCAGATCAATCGGTTAACAAGAAGGCGTTGAATTTTGAATTACCATACTCTACCACACAACTATGACACCACCAATAAGCTAAATAAAACCGTTTAATAAATTTTGTAATAAAATACATTACTAAATGCAAATCTAAAAATAACAATAGTTCATTCGTTGTTAAAGCTTGTTTACATCTACAACACTAACTCTAAATGCTTCGTTGCCTTTTTGTTTTACTGTCTTCCGCTCTCGTACTTACAGTCTCGTTTCGATTCGTAATCTAGTTGTCTTGTTGTTGTTGTGAACTCTCATTCATTCGTCTTGAAAGCTTTGATTCAAAACATGTTATGATTCTAAAATATTTCGAATGAGTCTAATCTCGTTATTTATGAGTTTTGCAGATGTCTAGTATTTATACATAAAACTACCAGAGCAAAAAATAAGTAGCACACGTAAGGCTCCCTGTACACTTATTATGCCACTTTTTTAGTGATACCAAATTTATCGAATGATGGTGGGTGAAACAAATTGAGATAGGAATATTTTATAATGATGTTGAAATATGTTGGCCGTTCAGCCCATTTGGCAAGTTCATTCTTCCTACAACTTTTATCGGCTCACATTTTCATAGGCTGCCAAACTTTATTCTTTATCAAGTAAACACCAAGACGTATCTAATTTAGGGCTGTCATACGTCCTGGTTTTCTAGGATTGTCCTGGTTTTAGACAAATTTTCTTGGTGTCCTGGTCCGCTCTTAAATTGTCCTAGTTTTTTTATACAAAAATTTAATTTCTGCTGATTTTATTATGAACAGAGGTTAAGATTTCTGTTATAACGCTGTTTACATGAAACAATTTGAACAGCATTTCGTTACCTTATTATTGGTTTGACCCATAAACATAGGAAAAAGCATTAGAAAGCTGCAAACGAATAACAAGCTGACGATTTGCTGCCTGGGGCCAAGGCTGCCAAATGATTTTGATCAAAAATCTGCACTTATCGTGGAAAAAATTGGCATTTTCGGCACTACAATTCGAAAAATCGGGAAGAAAATCGGCATAAATAAAGCTAAGCATTTTTCTTGGATTTATTAATTTTTATTAATAAGGAAACAAAAAAAAATAGCAATCGCCAGTAATTTCATGTGGTTTATAAACATAAATGCATAACAAAAAAAATTATTTTACAAGCTTAAATATATACCATGGAATATAAATGATTTTCAAAATGAATACATTACCGAATTTATAATTTTTGCTAAATCTCTTTTAATATGAAAAACAATTGGTTTTATGAGTTTCAAATAATCTGTAGAACAAAAATTCCTTCTAAAGTTTAATTTTCTAAGGAACATCGAAATTTAGTTTAGTTACCTGCGTACTGAAGAGTATGGTAGGCTATTAACTGGTAGGTCGCAGGTTTGATTCCTACCAAGACTCGCGTGTTTCTGCAGAAACGGAGCTAAATATTTGTCCGATATTTGCAGACAAATGTGGGAGAACCATATTTTTTTTTTAATTTTGCTAAAACTGGAAAAGCCTTTGTGGAATCGCCTCGCTTTATTTTAGAAATTGTTTGCCAAAATTTATATAAATTAATTTCAGTATTTTTGAATATTTGTTCAAGAACTTTCAATCCATAAAATTCTGAAATTTCTAATAATATCAAAAATAGTGGTGATTTTTTTCTTCATTACGATATTTGGATTTATTAAACTTAGTGATTTACAATTACAGTTACAGTTTCTATATAAAAATTTACACAAAGCCTGGGGCTTACATCTTTCAACTACTCGATGAAATAAACACGGGTCGCCTCGCCAGCCCATGTGTTTGTTTTCGCCCCTCGTAGTTTTAACCTTTAAATCACCCTTTTGTGAAAAATCACACAAAATGAATCATTTTTATACGATAAACAAAAAAATGTTTGGCGTATACTAAAGAAACTTCTTTACTTTGTTTACAATATCAATTAAGAACAGAAAACACATTTTTTTATTAAAAAATATCTTTTACTAACGAAATATTTCAAACATATGTAGTTTCTATGTAATTTGCACTAGAGACAAATATTTTTATCACCAATTGAGAATATTTGTGATATTGTTGTGAACTGCATGCAATGAATATTTTATAAAGTGAATGCTTATATAAAATACACTTTGTGTGGTTTGTCGTTGATCAAAATATCTTATCAACGAAGAACTAGAAGCGATTTTTAATTTTTCTGACGATAAAGCTTTTTCCGATAGCGGAGATAATTACACGCTGGAAGAAAACTGTCAATCGGAAATATCTGAAGATGATTCTGAGCTTTGTAATCAAAATCAAGACACCGATGCATTATAAGTGCCAGCCGCTGATATAGGAGTGCATCCATTATTTCTCTCAAAAGACGTCACAATTTGGAATCCCCAACCAGTACACGATCACACCGGAAGATTACGGAATGAAAATGTCATAAATTCGCACCCAGGTAAATTAGATATGGAAGAGCATGTGCCAAAGACATCAAAGATGACTTTTCTCCGCCTATTGAAAAGATTATTCTAAAGTGTGCAAACATATATGGGCATTTCCAGCGAAAAGTAACGTAACGTCATATTTGAATTAAGCTTGTATTGTAGATGTAGAGCTCCTCACGACCTACACAAATTATACAAAGAAGTAAAAAAATTGGGTTTGCACAAATTTACTGCATTTACGAATTCAGCCGTTGCCACTGTGCTATTTAAATGCTCTGGTATAGCCGTACTTTGAAAAAAATAACTTTTCTTTTACAGGCAAGTTGTAATAATGAATATATGTTGCAGATCAGTTTATCGATAACTTTTGCTAATCGTGCCATTAACTATCTTCTACTTTACTGCAGAGTTGTAATAATGACCCTTATTAAGCCTTTACTTGAGGTCTATACGTAACATAATATGTAAGATGAGATTGTCAAATTCAATCGCAGAGAGAATTATGTTACGTGTAGACTTCAAATTAGTGTTATCTCAATGTTATAGGAATTTTTATGAGAGCGTTGCTATAAGAATTCTTTTAACAACAATCTTATGAGATGAACTGTCAAAAAACACATGTACATGAAAATAAAATAGTGTGCATGTGTGAGTGTTTACTAAAATAAATGAAAAGCGGTGTTTTTGATAAAATGTCTGTGCTAAATATATGAATAAATGTGTTTAATTGATTCATAAATTTAAATTTGTGTGGAAATTAAAAATAAAATAGCTAATTATGCAAAAGTAGTACATGTTAACTCGATGAGCATTTGCATAAAATGAAATCTTATCGGAAAAGTTAAATTACGTCTTACCCTAGTGTGAGATTCAGAGAACTCGACGTTTTGTTTTTAGTGTTCTGCCGACGTTTTTTCTCATGTTATCTCAAAGTTAATGTCTCGTGAAGACACTTCATTTTTCTTGCATTGTTTTGCTATAGGATTGAAAGAAAGAAACAGCAAATGATAGAAAGAAACAACTATACAAAATGTAAACAAAACGTAATGATTTCTTTAAGTGTTGCCTACTTTTTATTTATAATAAACCGCCAACAGAAGAAAAAGTATGCAGCTCTGCCTGAAATTCAGGCTGCCATAAGAAGTATGTGTAAAAAAACGGTTGCATGAATAATCGCCCAAAGAACAATCGCCCAAAGCACCCAAATGAACAATCGCCCAACATTTTTTGGCTTTAGTTCATAATGAACAAAGACCCAAAAAAAAGTGCAAATCGCCAAAAATTTTTTGAAAAATCACCCAAATAGGAAGATGAACGATCGCCCATTTATTTGGGTCATTGTTCATTGTGTTAAATCACACAAATTTATGATTAACAATCGCCCAAAGAGGCCGAATGAACAATCACCCATGAAAAAATCGCCCAAACCACATAAATGAGCAAACGCCCAAAAAAATTAAAAAACAATTTGGGCGATTGTTCATTAATTTGGATCTTTCGACATTATTGAAATTCTTGGGTGATTCTTCATAATGAACGATCGGCTGCATAAAAAATTGCCCAAGACAAAAACGCCCAAAAAAATTTATGAATTATCGCCCAAGTTAAAAAAAAGTCCAAAATATATGAAATAAAGCCCAAAAATATAAATATAGCCCAAAAACTATGAAAAAGGGCCAAAATTAATGAAAAATTGCACCTTTTTATTAATATTTATTTATGTATAATCAAAAAATTTGGAAAGATTTTTATTTGTAAATTTCAATTTTGTCTGCTACTACTGAACGGCAGTAAGAACATTCATAGATAATATTTTCTGCATAACCGGCATTTAGCCGCTCTTAAGGCTTTTCTCCTCTAGGTGTATCATCGAAGAGTGTATAGCCGGCCTTTGGCCATGCTTAAGGATTTTTTCCTCTAGGTATGTCGAAAAGTGCCTTCGCTGAGTAAAGATTTTTCTGCATAGCCAGCCTTCGGCTGGGCTCAATGATATTTTTCCTCTAGGTATAGTATAGTAAGAACATTCATAGCTAAGATTTTCTGCATAGCCGGCATTTAGCAGCTCTTGAGGCTTTTCTCCTCTAGGTGTATCGTCGAAAAGTGTCTTCGTTGTATAAAGATTTTTGTGCATTTCCGGCCTCTGGCCATTCTTAAGAATTTTGCCATTTAGGTATGTCGAAAATTGGCTTCGCTGAGATTATTCTGCATAGCCGGCCTTTGGCCGCGCTTAAGAGTTTTTTCCTCTAGGTATGTCGAAAAGTGGCTTCGCTGAGTAAATATTTTTCTGCATAGCCAGCCTTCGGCTGGGCTCAATGGTTTTTTCCTCTAGGTATGAGTAAGATCACGTCAAGTGGGCCCCCATTTTCCACTTGATCATGAAATACTTGATAGAATATATTAAACGAAAGTATTTGTCACTAACAATCATCCCCTAATACAGTTCTTAAAAATTTTGAGTTTAACAACAATTTTACAATCAAAATTTTTGGTACTTATAATTAAAAAATTCATTGTAAAAAAACTATTGAAGTTAATATAACGAAATTTTCAGGGCTTATAGTAAATTATTTATGATTTCATAAAAAACTTTAAACAATTTTTTTTATCCTTCTTATCATACTTTTTGTTAACTTTTAATTAAACAAATGGAAATTATAATGACTTCTCGGTACGATAATCGAATAATTTTTCTTTAGTCTATGTCCATACGAGTCAATTTTTGCTGCGCAACTTTTAAGTATATGGGAGTGAGAGGTGAGAAGATAGGGAAGGGGTACACTGCTTCATGTACATGCAACTCTCTTTTGTTTTCTTCTTCGTAATGCTAAGCAACAACAAAAGCTATGTAAAAAAACAAAAGCTGCGCAATAAGAATTTCATTATATGGACACGAATGCACCTTCAAAAGAAATTTTAAGAAAGTTGCAGAAGCAAAAGTTGACTCTTCTGGACATAGACTTAGTTATACGCGTTATACACTCAAGTTTCATATTCCGAAAAAAATTTTCAATGCTCGCGATTAGTTTAAGCAATATGAAATTATTTATCACCGCCCGCCGAGCGCTCTCAATACAGCGCGACTAGTCTTCACAGGCCGCTTCGGTCAGTCATAATTAAAAATATTACTATTACACAAATAAAAACCAAGCTCAAGGTCACTGTTGATTCTATATTTTATTATTATTCGATATTCCGCTATCCACTGTTTAACATCATTAAGCATGTATGTATGTATGTACATATAAAGTAAAAATTAAGATAAAAAATTTTACAATCAAAAATGCAATGTACACTTACAATGAGTGACCATAAACAATAATATAAAAAAACCAAAAAACACCGTTTCCACTTTTCTATATTAAACATTGCAATAATTGGTTATGTTTTTGCTTTTATGTATTACATTTCTATATATCGTCACAGTATGCAAAAATTAATTTACAATTAGTGCAAAATTTTACTACAAATTTGTTGGTCCGTTTTTACTTACATATATTGCAAAATTTTGCACTTATTTTCAATATATTTTTCATATATGTAAATATAAAAAAAAAATTGAAAATTAGTGCAAAATTTTACAATATAATTAAAAAGGGACCAACAAATTTATATACATATTTATTGTAAAATTTTGTACTAATTGTAAATATATTTTTCATTTAAATAACGTTTATGCTTCTCCTGTAAACGTTTAAAATGTTAGATAAGGCTTTTTGCATATTCTGTGACGATATATAGAAATGTAATACATAAAAACAAAAACATAAATAATTATTGCAATATTGAATATAGAAAAGTGGAAACGGTGTTTTTTTTTTATTTTTGTTTATGGTCACTCAATGTAAGTGTAGATTGCATTTATGATTGTAAAAATTTTTTTATGTTAATTTTTTACTTTATATGTACATACTCAAGGCAATTTCACATTGTAATACAAGCTTTGAGATTTTTATTAAATTTTGTAAGACGAAAATCAAATCAAAATCAGTCTGACTGTCAAAAAATCTTAGAGAAAATCTTCTCATTACATTTTGTTTCTACACTATCACATTCCAAATAAAACGTCACATAAATAATTTTTTCGTTCTTCTTTTTCTTTATTTATGCCGACAACCAAATACACAACTGTTTTTGGTATTCCTATGCTTGTTTGTGCAAAAGTCAACCCTGATAAAATGAAAAATGTGATTGTTTCGAAAATTTCCTAAAAATGACAAATACCATAATACTGTCAAATTTCTTTACGTATTATTTGACAAATCATAACAATTTGTTTTCACACTGTTGGATTTTTACTTAAGATTTGAGTTTTTGACAAGTATTAATACTAAATCTAATAGTCTGAAGGCCGCTTTAATGATGTTATACAGTGGATAGCGGAATATCGAAGAATAATAAAATATAGAATCAACAGTGACCTTGAGCTTGGAGTAAAAGTTTTTTATTTGTGTAATAATAATATTTTTAATTATGACTGGCCGAAGCGGCAATATAGCCTGTGAAGATTGGTCACGCTGTATAAAGAGCGCCCGGCGGGCGGTGAAAATAATTTCATATTGCTTAAACTAATCGCGAGCAGTGAAATTTTTTTTCGGAATATGAAACTTGAGTGTATAACGCGTATAACTAAAGAAAAATTATTCGATTATCGTACCGAGAAGTCATTATAATTTCCATTTGTTTAATTAAAAGTTAATAAAAAGTATGATAATAAAGATAAAAAATTTAAAAAATTTTTTTTATGAAATTATAAGTAATTTACTATAAACCCTGAAAATGTCATTATATTAACTTCAATAGTTTTTTTACAATGAATTTTTTAATTAAAAGTACCAAAAATGTTGATTGTAAAAAAATTTTTAAACACTGTGTTAGAGGATGATTGTTAGTGATAACTACTTTCGATTAATATATTCTATCAAGTATTCCATGATCAAGTGGAAAATGGGGGGTCCATTTGACGTGATCTTACTCTATATAAAAGAGAGGCTGCGCTAAGCAAACATTTTCCTGTATAGCGGGCCTCAGGCCGGACTTAAAGCATTTCTTCTTTAGGTATGTCGAAAAGTGGCTTCGCTGAGTAACGTTTTTTCTTCATTGCCGGCCATCGGCCGGGCTTAAGGATTTTCTTCTCTAGGTATGTCGAAAAGAGGCCACGCTGAGTAAAGATTTTTCTCCATTAACGGACTCCTGCTGGGCCTTATAATATTTTCCTTTAAGAATTAGACATTTAACGCTAAAAGTTCTTATGCCAGTCCGACGAGAAACCCTTCATTAGCTGCTTTCAGCGAAGCTACTTTTCAACATATCTAGAGAAGAAAATCCCTAAGGCCAGCCGAAGGCCGCCAATGCAGGACAATCGTCAATCAGCGAAGCTAATATTCGACATACCTAGAGACAAAAACACCTAAATCAGAAAACTCTACTGAGCGTGGCCTCTTTTCGACATACCTACAGGAAAAAACCTTTAAGCTCGCCCGAATGCCGGCTATGCAAAACAATCTTTCCTTAGCGAAGCCACTTTTCGACATATCTAGAGGGAAAACTCTTAAGCCCGTCCGAAGGCCAGCTATGCAGAAAAATATTTACTCAGCGAAGCCACTTTTCGACATACCTAGAGGAAAAAACCCTTAAGCCCGGCCGAAGGCCTGCTATACAGGAAACTCTTTACTCAGCGAAGCCAATTTTTTTAACGATTTCCTCATCTATGTTTATCCAACAGCGGCTTCGCTGAAGAATGATTGTCTGCCTGGCCGGCCTTTGGCCGGGCTTATTGATTTTTCTCGTCTATGTATGTATAACAACAGCCTCGTTGAAAAATTATTTTCTGCCTGGGCGGCCTTTGGCCGGGCTTAATGATTTTCTAATCTAGATATATCAAACAGCTGCTTCGCTGAAGAATGATTGAGTGCACAGCCGGCCTTTGACCAGGCTTAATGATTTTCTCATCTATGTATGTCTAACAGCGGCATTGCTGAATAACACTTTTTTGCCTTTGCCCTGGAGGGCCTTCATAATTTTTTCATCTATGTATGCTCAACAGCAGCTTCGCTGAAGAATGATTTTTGCATAGCCGGCCTTTGGCCGGGCTTATTGATTTTCTCATCTATGTATGTCCAAAATCGGCTTCGCTGAAAAATTATTTTCTGCCTCGGCGGCTTTCTGCCGGGCTTAATGATTTTCTAATCTTGGTATATCCAACAGCGGTTTCGCTGAAGAATGATTGAGCTATGCAGAACATCATTCTTTAGCGAAGCCACTGTTCGATATACATAAATGAGAGTATCATTAAGCCAGGTTTTGCAGAAAATCATTCTTTGGCGAAGCCGCTATTGAGCATACATAGATGAGAAAATTATTAAGCCAGGCCGAAGTTCTTCCAGGCAAAAAATTATTCTTCAGCAAAGCCGCTGTTGGACATACACAGATGAGCTAATTATAAAGCTGCACAACATAAACCTCATATTTTATTTTTATTTTTAAATATTATATTACCTAAGCTTCTTTTTATTTCATTTGGACTGGCCTTGCTAAACTAGATTTAAGCCAAAAAATTCAGGCGATGATATCTCGAAAACGAGGAGAGATATCAAAACAATAAAAAAAATTCAAACTTGAAACGTCGATACTTCGAAAAAGAAGCAATATCAAAAGATTTTACTAAGGGACCATCATCAGATTGCGGTGCCGTAGAAACCGTGGAATCCCCACAACAGACAAATCACTTAATTGTTCTTGGGCAATTCTTCATAAAAACTTTGTGTGATTTAGAGTTGAGCAAAATCGTTCCTTTTGTGGAATCATTCCGACCGATCCGAAAGACTAAAGGAACTAGGTCGTTCATTTCGTTCATCGTTCCGGTTTTTCTGTTTGAACAGTGAATGAACTAGGAACGACAGAATGGCTCTGTCACTCCTAAAAACGCCATCAAACATTTTACATGGTTTATTTTCATTTTCTGACATAACAACAATAAAATAATTCTTTGTTTTTGTAAAATATTTGTAAAAAAAACAATAGCTCACAACAAGCAATAAATTTTTGAAAATAATAAAATCTATCATAAACATAAATAAATAAATCATACTCTATACAATCATACTCTATACAAAAAAGTATACACAAATAAGTGAACGAGGCAAATTTGTTGTCTTGAACGTTTGTCAAAGCAAATTAATTACTCCTCAAGACGGTTTGCATTTGTGGAACTAGGAACGATAAAAAAGGAATGTTTGGATCGGTCCGTACAGCTCCATTTAGGGAATCGTTCCATATAACTAGTTCGTTGCGGAATGACACAAGTCTAGTGTGATTTAATATAATGAACAATGATCCAAAGAGATGGCCGATTGGTCACTTTGTGACTTGTGGGATTCTTCACAAAATTTTGGCCGATTTGTACTTTGTTTGGGTCTTTATTCATTATGAACAATAGCTCAAAAACATTGGGCGATTGTTCATCTGGGTGATTTGACATTTTCCTTCACACAATTATTCGAAAAGCTAAATATTCACTATTTTATACAAAACTTAAATGTACAATTGCCCAAAAAAAAATTTTTTGGGTCATTGTACATTTTTGTAAAATGGGTGATCGTTCATAATGACCAATCACCCAAAAAAGTATTTATGTCAAAACACCCAAGACCAACGAACATACGCCCAAATTTACAAAAACAAATTTTTGGGCGATTGTTTATTGGCCGATTGTTTTTTGGGCGATTATTCATGCAACCAAAAAAAAACAGACTGAAATTCAAGTTGGTAAATTTCTTAAAGAAATTTCCGTTTACTAGTACGCAGCTCCAAAAGAAAAGTACACGGAATTTTGACATGTTAAAACAATAAGTGAAGAATTTTTTATATTTCTAATTTTTCGTACATTGTAATTAATTTTTAGTGTTTTTGTGTGTTGCAAATTAAAAATTACATACATATGTGTGTATGCAAACAAAATTCTGTATAGAATTCTACACGATTATTTTTCCGTGTAGAAATAAATGCAAAACTCCAAACTTGAATTTCAGTGAGAACTGCATACTACGCTTAAACCGCTAACTTGGCAACACTTTAATGCTTCAAGCCTGAAACTTCAATTTTATGTTGAAAATTTTTAAATTTTTTTTAAAGGCCCTCTCTGCACATGGTAAAATTTACTATCATATTATATTTGCACTCTTCTCCAAAACTTAAAAATGAAGAAAAAATCTAGTGTCATAAGGGCTTAACTTGAATAAATTACTCATAAATTAAGAAAAAGGAACAAAGTATATATTGCAAATACTTTGATATAAAACAAGTAATTTCTTATAATTTTTTAATAACAAACGCATTTCCTTAAACCCTTATGACACAACATTTTTCTTGCATTGTTTTGCTACAGAAAGAAAGAAACAGCAAATGATAGAAAGAAACAACTATACAAAATGTAAACAAAACGTTATGTTTGCTTTAAGTGCTGCCTACTTTTTATTTATAATAAAACGCCAATAGAAAAAAAGTTGATAAAAAAGAGGCGCTAAATCGCTGAATTTGTGAATAAACCGCTAGCTTGGCAACACTTTAATGTTTCAAGCTTGAAACGTCAATTTAAGTTGAACATTTAAAAATTTTTTTTGACAGGCCCTCATTTTTTATCGATAACATTAGTAAAAGCTCTGACAATTTGGTATTTTGCACCTGGTAAAATTTCCTATCATATTATATTTGCACTCATGATACAATAATACAAGTACCACAACGACGGCAACAAATATAACACCAAAAAACACACGTATTTTGTAGGTAGAAACATACCAGAAATATGTCAAATCTATTGCCTGTGTGTCGCACACATTCATAAGCTCCCTCAAAGTTACTAACACATACCCGTTGCTGATAGAAAAATACCAGAAATGTGTAAAAATCTATTGTCTGTGTGATGCACACATTCTCAAATTTACTAATTTAATGTACCTTGATCAAAACAATGTCTGCTGTTACACACATCAGTTTTTCTTGAAGCAACTTTTATTTTCTAGTGAGAAAGAGCGAGAGAGGAATACATGAAATATATTCCACTCTCGCTCTTTCTCACAAGAAAATAAAAGTTGCTTCAAGAAAAACTGATGTGTGTAAAAGCAGACAATGCAAGAAAAATGTGGTGTCATAAGGGCTTAAGTCACAGTCTAACCAGACGCGACACGAGCCGTCTCAGCCAAAGTGGCCGACATCACAAAAGAGAAATAAGAAAGTATTAGTGTTTCAATTTGTTTTGTTTTGCGCATACATTTGTAAAATGTGCAACACTTTTAATTGGATAAAATGAAACACCAACACGTAATTCTTGCCTCTTTCTCAACTAGCCGGCAGAAAAAGCTGATTTGGACAATTTTGACCTGTCAAAGTTAACGTGTCTGGTTAGACTGTGCTTAAGTCAGTGTTCAGACGATGCAAGCACAAAATACACAGAAGTGACACGAACCGAAATATATTTCTGATCGCTTACACAGTGCCTTTAAATTTCATTTTCTTTCGCGGCATCTTTCTACCCGAATTAATTTTGTTATGAATAAAACTAATTATATATGCATATATTTCCACAATTCACATTAAAAATATTATTTATTAATTAATTATGTTCATTTTTATTCATCTTTTACATGTTATCTTTATAATTACCGCAAAATCTCACAAATAATCAATCATGTGCATGTTTGTGTAAACACACGCTGTATAAAACAAAAACCACCATCACAAAGTAATTGCAAAAACCCGAACATTAACTTCGACTAAGGTAGAGCTGCAAAAGAATCGATGGTACTATCGATAGTATCAATAGTCTTATTTTTAATGGACTATCGATGTTTTTCCCCACTATCGACAAAAAATTTAATCCATTAATTCTGACCGCAGGAGTTGTTTAAATGCGAAAACTGTCGACATATTAGTATTAATAAAAACTATTGGGCAATACTCCAGTTACTGTATATAACATTCGAGTCCAAAAGCGATCCCATTATGCCCAAATTTACAGTCTAGGAAGTTAACTACAATATTTTCGCCAATGATATATTATTAACAGCTTATGTTTCGTATTACTTGAAGCTTATTTACCGCTAGTTTTTGTTATTGGACATGATAATTAGTGGTGTAGGTCAACAAAAGTTGTAAATGAAATAGCATTGTCTAAGCCAGTGGTTTTCAACCGGTGGGCCGAGACCCCCTGGTGGGTCGCGAGCTGATCTAAATAAAATAGATTAAGGGTTTTCATGAAAGCGGAAGAAATTGCCTTTTGTGCAATTGAGCAAACTTGCGAGGCGTTTTTCATGAAGCCCCTTTTGAAACTGTTGTGCAACTTTTAACAGCCAATGTCAATTTACTTCTCCAGCTACTTCTTGTACTTGCCGCTGCAACACAACAACAATGAGTTATATGAGCTTTTTTATCACTTTGTCTTTTTTTCTCTATTTTCTTATTTTTTCACACAAACTATTAAAAAAATTTTATTTATATTTTTATGACGTTTATTTTTATTTTTCAAATGCACAAATACTTTGCAAGTTTACGAACCTGAGCTCTCTCGTATATTTTTATTAGTTGTGCAAAAAAATTTTCAAAAATTTTTTGACAATTCATTTTTAACGTTTCATGAGGACCCTTATTGATTTTAAACGTTTTCATGAGGACCCTTATTGATTTTTTGTTTAAATATCTAATTTTTTTAATTCAAAAACATAAAAAAATTTTAATTCAAAAACATAAAAGTAATTATATCAATGAGAACGCTGGGTCTTCTTATATTTAATGAAATGCGAAAAACGTGGTTGCAATTGTGACACGCAAACAATCAAATCATTTTCTAAATTTAGTTTATTATTTTTTTTATGTTCAGCATTTGTGAAAAAGTCACTTCGCACAGATAAGATGTTGAAAATTGAATCAATATTAAAGTGCTTTTTTAGCTAGCTCAGGGTATTCTGCCTTTCGCTTTAGCCAAAATGTAGAATTATTTTGAGATAAGTATTCCATTTTGAGCATAATGTCCGCTGCCAACTCACATAAGTTTTCTTTCAAATTATTGGCAAGATCGGCGAACTCAACGCATTTAGTTATGAATGGATATATACCCAGCAATTACCATTATCTTCTTGCAGCTCCTTTTGAAAATCATGGTAGGAATAAAATCGCTCACCAATTCATCCGATGAAATTTCTGTTGCAATACTTTCAAAGCTAGTGAAAGAATCAAATTGTAGAAGTGAAGAATCAAACTTTGAGAGCAAAAACGTTAAGGGGTCGCCAGATTTTTTGAAAACCATTTTGGGGTCGCGGCTTCAAAAAGGTTGAAAACCACTGGTCTAAGCTATTGTAGTTAGAAGCTTGTAGTGTGTATCTGTGTACCTGTCTGCGCCATCGTAGATCCCAAACGTAGTTAGAAGTTTGTAGTGTGTATCTATGTATCTGCACCATCGTAGAGGCCAAAAGACTAAACTGATTTATTTGAAAGGCGACTTTATCGAGAGAGTTCTTAGCTATGATCAAAAAAAAATCGGTCCAGCCGTTTAGGAGCTATCATCTCTTTTCAGCTAGTTTCCTCTTAAATATGTGTGTGTATGTCTGTGCACTGAAAGGAAACCCTTCATTCAGACAATGAATTTCTTTATTGTATTGATGAAATTTGTCATTGAAAGTCAGCTAATGAAGTTCTTCATTGGATTAATAAAGAATGTTTCATTGTATTTATGAACTTCATTTGGCCAGCCATGTCATAAATGGAATGAAACTTTTTCATTAGTTAAAAGAAAAAGATTCATAAACTAAATGTAGGTGTTTCATTATTTTTTCATAAGTAACACACACAGGCAATTAACGTGCTATGATGTACATTAGTATTTGTCAGTCAATCGCTGTCAGTACTGCTCATTAACCAGTAAATGTTGATTGCTTGCCTGAAACTAGTCTCGAACTCAACACCTCAGGATTTGTAATCAACGCGCTAAGCACTTTAGCCAACAGACCCTCTTGTTTCTCATTATTTTAAATACCTAAATAAGGTATGGTTGGAAAAAAGAGAGACGAATATCTAACAACATGTTTTATATAATGAAGAATATTACATTGTATAAAAGAAATATTTTCATTGCTTTTATGATGACCATATTGGTTTGAAATTAAAAAAGATTTGAAAAATAAGAAATAGGTAACCTTTTTGAACTAAATAAAAGTTCATTTACTTATGTTTGAAAAATAGTGTACATATGTAAGTTGTCAAAGATTGCATGACTTAATTATATTTTTCATTAATTCGCTAAAAAGAAAATTCATTTAAACAATGTAACGGTTTTCATTAATACAATGAACTATGAAAAACTTATGAAGAGTAGAGATTGAAGGATTTCATGTATGCAATGTAATTGCTCATTGTATTAATGAACAGTTTCATAACTATAATGAAGATCATTTAATGAAACTGTCTTATTGCCTGAATGAATGACTTTCCTTTCAGTGTGGCAACGCAGCTTTCTAACAGCTTGATCAATTTTAATTTATAAATTTTTTTTATATGTGGCTTGATCTTAAAGGCTCATTTAGCCGACCGTAACGTTGATGTAGTTGCATGTGCTGATCGTTTCTGTTTCATAGCTTTTGAATGTGACAGAAACGATCAGCACAAGCAACTACATCAACGTTACGGTCGGCTAAAGGAGCCTTAAATCGTGGACGCTACGTTTGAAGAAAATAGGTCCAGCCTATTTTCTTCAAACGTTTCTTTGGGGGTTCTTAAAATTTGTAATTTAATGTTATTATATAAAGAATATATCGTTACCTTAATATAGACACGCCCCAACTCATTATTTTTATCATATCGCGTTTTTCGCTATTTCGGTAGATCTATCGAAATATGCAAAAAATTCGATTTGAAAAATATAATGAGTTAAGGCGTTTCTATATTAAGGTAACGATAGAAAACATTGTATGAGATAGTAGATTCATAATAATAATTGGTAAATAAATTCCAATATAGGGTTAAAACTCTAGCATTCTTAATACGTTGCCTAATTGCTTTAAGCTCGATGTCTAATTCTTCTATCCTAAGTCGTCAATTCAAATTATTCGCCTACATTTAGATATTCATTGAATATCTTCTTCAGGGCTTTAGTGTATTTAAAAAAAAAACATTAAAAAAACAACAATTGCAAAAGGAAAAAATATTACAAACAAACAGGTACACATGTACTTACAGAAAGAAAACATAAATACATACGTACAGAATATTCAGTATAACAGAAATAACAATAAAAACATGCATGTGCATGCACATATATAAAAAACAATGTTGTAATACAACAACAACATACATACATATACAGTGCACGTTTTCATGCATCGACATCCACTATTATACTGATCATACCTAAAAAATTTATTATTGAACTTTGCCCGTTTTTACTTTGTTTATTAAATATCTATAACTTTGAGCGCAATTCTCAGTGTCAATTTTAAAGTTCATTCTCCTTTTTGTTCGTACGTTTATTATATGCAGCATTTCCAACATATAGCGGCGTTTATAATTATTTTCAGTTTTTAACACTCTCACTTTCTCAAAATCAGGACTGTGTTTATTTTGTGCACAGTGGGTTCTTAATGCTGTTTTTTGGGTATTATAAGTTCTTAATTTTTGGTCTGATTTATGTGCCGCTAGTCTCGTCTTTAGTTTGTTTTTGGTTATACCTATATAAACCATGTCACATTTTGTCATATCGTCTCCATTACAAGGTATTTCATATATTACGTCTGACTTTTCTAAATTAGGTATTTTATCCTTCGTCTTGCTAAATATTATTCATAGTTTATTTTTAGTCTTATGAGTCATTTTCTAGTTTTCACAATTAGATATATTTGAATTTTCAATCCTTTCCGATAGATCCGGTATATACGTCAGAGACTTGTAGTTCCTTTCAGGTTCTAATCTGGTTTGTGGTAGCCTGATTATGCCTTTATGGTAATCTTTTATGAGTTCCTCAACAAGTCGTCCTGGAAAATTGTTATCAAATAATATCGTTTTTTAAATTTTTATATTGTCGTTATGATACTGATATTAAGCACTCTTTTTATAAAATTGTTAGCCGTGTTAATTATAACTCTCTTATGATGTTTTGGAAAGAAATTAATAATCCTACCGGAGGCCGTAGGTTTTTGATACCAGTCAAGTTTTAATGAGTTTCCGGTTCTAATGACTAAAGTATCTAAATATGGTAGTCTATTATGCCTTTCTTTTTCTACGGTAAACTTAATATTTCTGTGAAAACTCTTTAACTTCGTCAAAATCTCTTCAATTGCACTTTCCGAACTATACTAAAAATGTCATCTACATACTTCGTCAAAATTTTTGCTTTGTGAGGTAAGTTGTCAATAACTGTGTCTAAAAGTCTTCCCATCACAATGTCAGCAATAATTGGCGATGCTGGTGATCCCATAGTTAATCCCCTCAATTGTAAATATATATTATCATTATAACTAAAATACCTGTTGTACTTAATGCAAAATTTTATAATCTTTAAAAATAAGTGTTTAGTCATATTTGTGTGTTTAGAAATTTCGTCCCATCTATCATCTATAATATCTAAGGCTAAATCTACAGAAATACTTGGAAAAAGCGAAACAACATCAAAGGAAATCAATCTTTCATCGTCCATTAAAGTCAAGTTTCTTACTCTATTCTTAAATTCTATAGAGTCCTTAACATTATATTTTGTATCTAGAGTGAGCCGTCGCAAAATACCAGTGATATACCTGCAAAGCTCGTAGGTAGGAGTATTAATGGAGGAGCAAATAGGTCTTAATGGATATCCTTCCTTATGGATTTTAGGAAGACCGTATATCCTAGGGGCTATCGCTTTGTCAGTTTTTAGTGTTCGTTTTTCCATTTCATTAATAATGTTGTGCCTAAAAAGTTCTCCGACTAGCTCATTATTCCTTCTTTGTAATGTGCTTGTAGGAGTTTTCTTCTGACTCTTCCCTTGTCAACTGTCGATCAATTAAAGTTTTGATACATTGTTCCTCTTTTTTACTAATTTCTAATAGTTCATGTTTTAGTATTATTATTAGATTAAGAATCTTATTATGAAAATTTTGTATGTATTTAAGAAGTGTCTATCTTATTGTGGATCTTGTGATAACTTTCGTATCAAAAATATTGTATATATTCTTCGTAGCGTTCTCAATAAAAGTTGGAGTTATACCCATATTTCTACAACGTACCAAAAAGGTTATTGAATTTTTTAAATTGAGCGTTCTCTCTTTTACTGTTTTATATCTGTTAATATTAGGTATGTTTCTGTTTGCTTTTAATTTCCTATAAACCATTGTGATATTTAATTGCGGCGTGCTACCCGTTCAATATAATATAAAATTATTTGCAAATTATTCGACCTTTATATATAAATAATACGTTGCCTAATTGCTTTAAGCTCGAGGTCCAATTCTTCTATCCTAAGTCGTCAATTCAAATTATTCGCCTATATTTCGATATTCATTGAATATCATCTTCAGGTCTTTAGTGTATTAAAAAAAAAACATTAAAAAAACAACAATTACAAAAGGCAAAAAATATTAAAAACAAACAGGTACACATGTATTTACAGACAGAAAACATAAATACATACGTACAGAATATTCAGTATAACAGAAATAACAATAAAAACATGCATGTGCATACATAAAAAACAATGTTGTAATACAACAACAGCATACATACATATACAGTGCACGTCTTCATGCATCGACACCCACTATTATACTGATCATACCTAAAAAATTAATTATTGAACTCTGCCCGTTTTTACTTTGTTTATTAAATATCTATAACTTTGAGCGCAGTTCTCAGTGTCAATTTTAAAGTTCATTCTCCTTTTTGTTGGTACGTTTATTATATGCAGCATTTCCAACATATAGCGGCGTTTATAATTATTTTCAGTTTTTAACAGTCTCACTTTCTCAAAATCAGGACTGTGTTTATTTTGTGCATAGTGGGTTGTTAATGCTATTTTTGGGTATTATAAGTTCTTAATTTTTGGTCTGATTTATGTGCCGCTAGTCTCGTCTTTAGGTTGTTTTTGGTTGTACCTATATAATCCATGTCACATTTTGTCATATCGTCTCCATTACAAGGTATTTCATATATTACGTCTGACTTTTCTAAATTAGGTATTTTATCCTTCGTCTTGCTAAATATTATTCCTAAGTTATTTTTAGTCTTATGAGCCATTTTCCAGTTTTCACAATTATATATATTTGAATTTTCAATCCTTTCCGATAGATCCGGTATATACGTCAGAGACTTGTAGTTCCTTTCAGGTTCTAATCCGGTTTGTGGTAGCCTGATTATGCCTTTATGGTAATCTTTAATGAGTTTCTCAACAAGTCGTTCTGGAAAATTGTTATAAAATAATATCTTTTTTATAATTTTTATATTGTCGTTATGATACTGAAGGTCACTGATATTAAGCACTCTTTTTATAAAATTGTTAGCCGTGTTAATTATAACTCTCTTAGGATGTTTTGAAAAGAAATTAATAATCATACCGGAGGCCGTAGGTTTTTGATACCAGTCAAGTTTTAATGAGTTTTCTGTTCTAATGGCTAAAGTATCTAAATATGGTAGTCTATTATCCCTTTCTTTTTTCTACGGTAAACTTAATATTTCTGTGAAAACTGTTTAACTTCGTCAAAATCTCTTCAATTGCACTTTTCCGAACTATACTAAAAATTTCATCTACATACTTCGTAAAAATTTTTGGTTTGTGAGGTAAGTTGTCAATAACTGTGTCTAAAAGTCTTTCCATCACAATGTCAGCAATAATTGGCGATGCTGGTGATCCCATAGGTAATCCCCTCAATTGTAAATATATATTATCATTATAACTAAAATACCTGTTGTCCTTAATGCAAAGTTTTATAATCTTTAAAAATAAGTGTTTAGTCATATTTGTGTGTTTAGAAATTTCGTCCCATCTATCATCTATAATATCTAAGGCTAAATCTACAGGGATACTTGGAAACAGCGAAACAACATCAAAGCAAATCAATCTTTCATCGTCCATCAAAGTCAAGTTTCTTAATCTATTTTTAAATTCTATAGAGTCCTTAACATTATATTTTGAATCTAGAGTGAGCCGTCGCAAAATACCAGTGATATACCTACAAAGCTCGTAGGTAGGAGTATTAATGGAGGAGCAAATAGGTCTTAATGGATATCCTTCCTTATGGATTTTAGGAAGACCGTATATCCTAGGGGCTATGGCTTTGTCAGTTTTTAGTGTTCGTTTTTCCATTTCATTAATAATATTGTGCCTAAAAAGTTCTCCGACTAGCTCATTATTCCTTCTTTGTAATGTGCTTGTAGGAGTTTTCGTCTCAATCTTCTGTATGTCATCATATCTCCAATAATACTTTTCATCCTTACATCATAGTCATCTTTAGTCAATGCCACCGTCACATTACCTTTGTCCGCATTTAAAATGTTTATATCTTTATATATTTTTAAAAACTTTTTTGTCTTGTCAAGTACGTTTAATGTATATTTATCTCTGTTATTGATTTTTCATTTGTTTAAATGGTTGTCTACTATTGAAGTGAATCTTGTCCTTGCAATTTCTTGTTCCTCTTTATCTTGTAGCGTTTGAATAAAGTCCTCACTCTCTGCTACGTATCGCAGCATAGGGAATGTATTTTTCGTCTGCGGCAAGGGATGTTTTTGTCCAAAGGAAAGAAGCCATTGTACTTCCTCTGGAAACGAAACTCCCGTCTTGTTTACAAACCACTTTTTGTTTATTTTTATATCTAGTTCAACCCTTTTCTTTTCCCGTAGTTTTTCGAATTTTTGTTTGTGTCTAATTTTTAATTTTTGTTTCATGTATCTTGTTAGAATTTCTTCGCTATTCCACAATTCTTCTGACTCTTCCCTTGTCAACTGTCGATCAATTAAAGTTTTGATACATTGTTCCTCTTTTTTACTAATTTCTAGTAGTTCATGTTTTAGTATTATTATTAGATTAAGAATCTTATTATGAAAATTTTGTATGTATTTAAGAAGTGTCTATCTTATTGTGGATCTTGTGATAACTTTCGTATCAAAAATATTGTATATATTCTTCGTAGCGTTCTCAATAAAAGTTGGAGTTATACCCATATTTCTACAACGTACCAAAAAGGTTATTGAATTTTTTAAATTGAGCGTTCTCTCTCTTACTGTTTTATATCTGTTAATATTAGGTATGTTTCTGTTTGCTTTTAATTTTCTATAAACCATTGTGATATTTAATTGCGGCATGCTACCCGTTCAATATAATATAAAATTATTTGCAAATTATTCGACCTTTATATATAAATAATACGTTGCCTAATTGCTTTAAGCTCGAGGTCTAATTCTTCTATCCTAAGTCGTCAATTCAAATTATTCGCCTATATTTCGATATTCATTGAATATCATCTTCATGTCTTTAGTGTATTAAAAGAAAAACATTAAAAAACAACAATTACAAAAGGCAAAAAATATTAAAAACAAACAGGTACACATGTATTTACAGAAAGAAAACATAAATACATACGTAGAGAATATTCAGTATAACAGAAATAACAATAAAAACATGCATGTGCATGCACATACATAAAAAACAATGTTGTAATACAACAACAGCATACATACATATACAGTGCACGTCTTCATGCATCGACATCCACTATTATACTGATCATACCTAAAAAATTAATTATTGAACTTTGCCCGTTTTTACTTTGTTTATTAAATATCTATAACTTTGAGCGCAATTCTCAGTGTCAATTTTAAAGTTCATTCTCCTTGGTACGTTGGTACGTTTATTATATGCAGCACTTCCAACATATAGCGGCGTTTATAATTATTTTCAGTTTTTAACACTCTCACTTTCTCAAAATCAGGACTGTGTTTATTTTGTGCACAGTGGGTTGTTAATGCTATTTTTGGGTATTATAAGTTCTTAATTTTTGGTCTGATTTATGTGCCGCTAGTCTCGTCTTTGGTTTGTTTTTGGTTGTACCTATATAAACCATGTCAGATTTTGTCATATCGTCTCCATTACAAGGTATTTCATATATTACGTCTGACTTTTCTAAATTAGGTATTTTATCCTGCGTCTTGCTAAATATTATTCCTAAGTTATTTTTAGTCTTATGAGCCATTTTCCAGTTTTCACAATTATATATATTTGAATTTTCAATCCTTTTCGATAGATCCGGTATATACGTCAGAGACTTGTAGTTCCTTTCAGGTTCTAATCTGGTTTGTGGTAGCCTGATTATGGCTTTATGGTAATCTTTTATGAGTTTCTCAACAAGTCGTTCTGGAAAATTGTTATCAAATAATATCTTTTTTATAATTTTTATATTGTCGTTATGATACTGAAGGTCACTGATATTAAGCACTCTTTTTATAAAATTGTTAGCCGTGTTAATTATAACTCTCTTAGAATGTTTTGAAAAGAAATTAATAATCCTACCGGAGGCCGTAGGTTTTTGATACCAGTCAAGTTTTAATGAGTTTCCTGTTCTAATGACTAAAGTATCTAAATATGGTAGTCTATTATCCCTTTCTTTTTCTACGGTAAACTTAATATTTCTGTGAAAACTGTTTAACTTCGTCAAAATCTCTTCAATTGCACTTTTCCGAACTATACTAAAAATTTCATCTACATACTTCGTAAAAATTTTTGGTTTGTGAGGTAAGTTGTCAATAACTGTGTCTAAAAGTCTTTCCATCACAATGTCAGCGATAATTGGCGATGCTGGTGATCCCATAGGTAATCCCCTCAATTGTAAATATATATTATCATTATAACTAAAATACCTGTTGTACTTAATGCAAAATTTTATAATCTTTAAAAATAAGTGTTTAGTCATATTTGTGTGTTTAGAAATTTCGTCCCATCTATCATCTATAATATCTAAGGCTAAATCTACAGGGATACTTGGAAACAGCGAAACAACATCAAAGCAAATCAATCTTTCATCGTCCATTAAAGTCAAGTTTCTTAATATATTCTTAAATTCTATAGAGTCCTTAACATTATATTTTGAATCTAGAGTGAGCCGTCGCAAAATACCAGTGATATACCTACAAAGCTCGTAGGTAGGAGTATTAATGGAGGAGCAAATAGGTCTTAATGGATATCCTTCCTTATGGATTTTAGGAAGACCGTATATCCTAGAAGCTATCGCTTTGTTAGTTTTTAGTGTTCGTTTTTCCATTTCATTAATAATGTTGTGCCTAAAAAGTTCTTCGACTAGCTCATTATTCCTTCTTTGTAATGTGCTTGTAGGATTTTTCGTCAATCTTCTATATGTCATCATATCTCCAATAATACTTTTCATCCTTACATCATAGTCATCTTTAGTCAATGCCACCGTCACATTACCTTTGTCCGCATTTAAAATTTTTATGTCTTTATTTATTTTTAAAAACTTTTTTGTCTTGTCAAGTACGTTTAATGTATATTTATCTCTGTTATTGATTTTTAATTTGTTTAAATGGTTGTCTACAATTGAAGTGAATCTTGTCCTTGCAATTTCTTGTTCCTCTTTATCTTGTAGCGGCAAGGCATGTTTTTGTCCTAAGTAAAGAAGCCATTGTACTTCCTCTGGAAACGAAACTCCCGTCTTGTTTACAAACCACTTTTTGTTTATTTTTATATCTAGTTCAACCCTTTTCTTTTCCCGTAGTTTTTCGAATTTTTGTTTTTGTCTAATTTTTCATTTTTGTTCCATGTGCATGCACATACATAAAAAATAATGTTGTAATACAACAACAACATACATACATATACAGTGCACATCTTCATGCATCGACATCCACTATTATACTGATCATACCTAAAAAATTAATTATTGAACTCTGCCCGTTTTTACTTTGTTTATTAAATATCTATAACTTTGAGCGCAGTTCTCAGTGTCAATTTTAAAGTTCATTCTCCTTTTTGTTGGTACGTTTATTATATGCAGCATTTCCAACATATAGCGGCGTTTATAATTATTTTCAGTTTTTAACACTCTCACTTTCTCAAAATCAGGACTGTGTTTATTTTGTGCACAGTGGGTTGTTAATGCTGTTTTTTGGGTATTATAAGTTCTTAATTTTTGGTCTGATTTATGTGCCGCTAGTCTCGTCTTTAGTTTGTTTTTGGTTGTAACTATATAAACCATGTCACATTTTGTCATATCGTCTCCATTGCAAGGTATTTCATATATTACGTCTGACTTTTCTAAATTAGGTATTTTATCCTTCGTCTTGCTAAATATTATTCCTAAGTTATTTTTAGTCTTATGAGCCATTTTCCAGTTTTCACAATTATATATATTTGAATTTTCAATCCTTTTCGATAGATCCGGTATATACGTCAGAGACTTGTAGTTCCTTTCAGGTTCTAATCTGGTTTGTGGTAGCCTGATTATGCCTTTATGGTAATCTTTTATGAGTTTCTCAACAAGTCGTCCTGGAAAATTGTTATCAAATAATATATTTTTATAATTTTTATATTGTCGTTATGATACTGAAGGTCACTGATATTAAGCACTCTTTTTATAAAATTGTTAGCCGTGTTAATTATAACTCTCTTAGAATGTTTTGAAAAGAAATTAATAATCCTACCGGAGTTTACCGTAGAAAAAGAAAGGGATAATAGACTACCATATTTAGATACTTTAGTCATTAGAACAGGAAACTCATTAAAACTTGACTGGTATCAAAAACCTACGGCCTCCGGTAGGATTATTAATTTCTTTTCAAAACATCCTAAGAGAGTTATAATTAACACGGCTAACAATTTTATAAAAAGAGTGCTTAATATCAGTGACCTTCAGTATCATAACGACAATATAAAAATTATAAAAAAGATATTATTTGATAACAATTTTCCAGGACGACTTGTTGAGAAACTCATAAAAGATTACCATAAAGGCATAATCAGGCTACCAAAAACCAGATTAGAGCCTGAAAGGAACTACAAGTCTCTGACGTATATACCGGATCTATCGGAAATGATTGAAAATTCAAATATATATAATTGTGAAAACTGGAAAATGGTTCATAAGACTAAAAATAACTTAGGAATAATATTTAGCAAGACGAAGGATAAAATACCTAATTTAGAAAAGTCAGACGTAATATATGAAATACCTTGTAATGGAGACGATATAACAAAATGTGACATGGTTTATATAGGTACAACCAAAATCAAACTAAAGACGAGACTAGCGGCACATAAATCAGACCAAAAATTAAGAACTTATAATACCCAAAAAACAGCATTAACAACCCACTGTGCACAAAATAAACACAGTCCTGATTTTGAGAAAGTGAGAGTGTTAAGAACTGAAAATAATTATAATCGCCGCTATATGTTGGAAATGCTGCATATAATAAACGTACCAACAAAAAGGTGAATGAACTTTAAAATTGACACTGAGAATTGCGCTCAAAGTTATAGATATTTAATAAACAAAGTAAAAACGGGCAAAGTTCAATAATAAATTTTTTAGGTATGATCAGTATAATAGTGGATGTCGATGCATGAAGACGTGCACTGTATATGTATGTGTGTTGTTGTTGTATTACAACATTGTTTTTTATGTATGTGCATGCACATGCATGTTTTTATTGTTATTTCTGTTATACTGAATATTCTGTACGTATGTATTTATGTTTTCTTTCTGTAAGTACATGTGTACCTGTTTGTTTTTAATATTTTTTGCCTTTTGTAATTGTTGTTTTTTTAATGTTTTTTTTTAAATACACTAAAGCCCTGAAGATGATATTCAATGAATATCGAAATATAGGCGCATAATTTGAATTGACGACTTAGGATAGAAGAATTAGACCTCGAGCTTAAATCAATTAGGCAACGTATTATTTATATATAAAGGTCGAATAATTTGCAAATAATTTTATATTACTCTAGTATTGTTCTAAAAATTCGATAGTATCGATAGTTTTCTAGCGAACTATCGAAACTATCGAGTGGGGCGACTATCGATAGTCTTGCAGCTCTAGACTAATAGGCTTTTTACACCTGCATACATTCCGCAGGAACGCATGGAAAATGTTGAAAATGTGAAACATGGATTTACTCTTGCAACATCTAACATCTACCATCTTCAAAATGTCAAATATATGAAAAGTCACATTGTTCGTAATAAATTAAAAAATGAAATTTATTAATAAAAACAACAATTTTACCAATCTTAGTACAATGTAGATTTTAAAAGTACAATGGTATACAAATGGCTTATATAGTACAATTAATATACAAATATATTAGAAATTCTACTTATTGTAACTCTTCCATTGTAATAAAATATTTTCTATTTTTCGACTTTTTATATGAATGCGACTTTTTATATGAATTAAATTTTAGCTTTGCGAAGTATTGAAAACAAAGTTCGCCTTAAAAATAGAAATACTGAAAATGGTTGAATAATGTTAACTCACGAAACGTAGCCTCTGCTAATTTAAAGGTCTTGCTAATCGTGATGCATATGAGCAATACAAAGCAAGCTTGCATATTGTTCTATCCCGTATTTTGTATTTATATAGTACTTGATACTTCGAACAGGTTATGTATCAGAACGATTATTTTTTTCCCCCGAAAAGTTCATTTTAAAATTCGCTCGTATTAAATTGCGGTATATTTTACACTTTTATTTTTCACAAAAACTTCTGTATAAAAATTTTATTTTAATTTATTTTATTTTAAACATCAAAATTTTAAAGAAAATCAAAGAATAACTGTGTTTGCTTGCTCGAAATTCTTACTACTTTTACTACAATTGGAAAATATTGTGTACTTTTTGTATTGAAAACTTCCAGCTGTAGTAAAAGTAGTAAGTTATAGTAAGTAAGCGAACAGACGTAATATGAAATAATTTTTTTTTAAACAAATGCCATTCATGTGTAAAATTTTATGAATTTTTTGTTTGAAAATTTTAAATACTATTTTATGCATGCATAAATAATATGATATATGAAAACAGGACTGATATGGCAATACAGTATGAAAAAAGTCATATTTTTATAAATTTATTTGCTTTGTATAAAAGGTGAATATTTCGGAGCTTAATTGAGGATTTATCATTCTACCATCCAAAAACTATTATGTCCAAATTAATGAGCTATTTTAGATTAGAAATTGGATTTGCTGAATCCGACTTAAGCACAGGCCGACTTCATAAACGCCACAATGCATTGCATTGATGCGACTTTACATTGTTTACAACAAGAAAGCACATAAAACTTTGCATCACTGCAATGCATTGTGGCGTTTATGAAATCGGCCACACTTTTATTTTTTCCACGGATATATTGTTACGTTTTTAGTCCTTTACATAAAAACGGTTTTATTATTTTTACAGGATCGTTGAATTGCAATAAAATGAGACTCGGATATTTATTTAACAAATAAATTCTCAGTAACACTTTATTTATTACTTTAAAAACACGTACAACTAAACGCGATGTACACACTAACTATTCTTGGCGATGGTTACTCGTCTAAGCTTAAAAACACACTTATCATGTCGTCTGGCAGCCTCCCCTTATATAGTCAATTATAAAACCTTCTGGTAACTTCGCTAACTTTCTGGAATATAGTTGTCTCTTTTTATCTTTAAGTATACGGCATGATCATTTGGTCTTGCTATCGTGTAGTGTATGTGTAGATGCATGAGATTTTTCTTCTGTTTGTTTATCTTCGCACACACACATACTCTAACGTTTGCAACTTAAACAAATTACGCTGTTATCAAGTTTACATCTCTTGCAGCTGAAGTTGCTTAAGTTTAATGTCACTGTTTGTAATTGCAATTAAGCAGTCTGGAATAATCTTGTAGGTTCTAGCTACCGTTTCCTGAAGATTCCGGAAACTTAAATTTTCCGTTATTTTTGAATTCTATTGACAGTTGTCGAGTGATGCCAAGTTTAATTGTGGTACTTGGATGCTAAGTTTTGATTTTATTACAGTGATTTAGGGGTATAAAGCAGATAATGATCGGGTTGTCAATTTGTGCCGGTATATTTGAATCTGCATTTTCATTTCGTAACACTGCCGCCCACTTAAGCCTGTTCGTCCCGAATAGGCACACAATCACCTTTTCCATAGTACGCCAGTCGTTCCAGGTGTACTATTTTCTTTTTGGACCTTGGGCTGTTGTATCCTATGGACGACATCGTTCAACCTTTTAATCACCTTATACGGTCCATCCCAATGAGTCTGCAATTTTGGAGACAATCCCTTCTTTCGTTGTGGGTTGTAATGTAGAACCAATTGACCCTCATTGAATCCCTCAGAATTTGCAGCTCGGTCATATCTACCTTCATCTTGTCACTGGCCATTCTAATTCGGTTGCGTACAAATTCATGAAGCTCATTTAAATTTTCTTGCTCTTGGGAAGAGCTGGTGCCTCCTTCACTTGTTGGTGTAGGCTTAACGCCAAATTCCAAATCACCAGGCAATTTTAATTCCGTCTCGAAGCAGGTGTTCGTGATGTCGAGTCATGTACAGCTGACCTATATGCCAACAAAAATTTGGGAATGTGCTCGTCCTAGTCCTTTTGATGCACGCTTACCACTTTTCGCAGGTACTCCTCTAGGGTACGATTAAATCTTTCTACCATGCCATCGGACTGTGGGTGCAGCGGCGTCGTTCTGGTTTTCTTTATCCCATATAATTCGCACATTTCTCGGAATATAGTAGACTCGAAGTTTCTACCTTGGTCAGAATGTAATTCTATTGGAACACTATAGCGACATGCCCAGTTGTTGACAAATGCATTAACAACTGTCCTTGCTTCTTGATTTGGGATGGCATATACTTCTGGCCATTTACTAAAATAGTCCATCACCATAAGAACATAGCGATTCCCGGCGTCGGTGACGGGAAAAGGACGTGCTAAATCCATTGCTATCCGCTTAAATGGTGCACCCGAGTTGTATTGCTGCAGCTGTCCTCGACTTTTTTTACTGGTCCTTTTGCTGCGATGTACTGTGGGCAGTTTGCTATCCAGTCGGCTACGGCTTGTTGACATCCAACCAAATAAAAACGCTGTTTTAGCTTCTCCAGCGTTTTGTCACTCTCAGATGACCGCCACCAGGACCATTGTGGGACTCGTGCAAAACCTTATTCATTTTGGAGGATGGCAAAACTATTAGGTTGGAAGCCATTCTACCATCTGCACTTTCCCATACGCGGTACAAACACCCGTTTATCAGCTTCAGGCTATTCCACTGAGCCCAATAAGATTTCACAAGTGGGCTTTCAGCTGATATTTCATTGCGAGCAGGTCTTCTATTTCTTCTTTGGCTGCTATAATTGTCGCCAATGTGGTGTCGTTCCTCTGTGCTGCTGACCAGTCCTCATCGGAATCGATGTGTGTTAGCCGAACATCAATAACGCATTCCTTCTTTTCGGCCTTAACACAATGTCTGCACTCCAACCTGCAGGGCCGTCGTGATAAAGCATCTGCATTGTTATGATTTACACCCCTTCTATGCTCGATGCTGAAGTCATAGCTTTGAAGACGTTCAATCCACCGCGCTAGCTGCCCTTTACGATTTTTAAACTGCAACAGCCATCTCAATGCCGAATGGTCGGTCCTCAGCGTAAAGTGTTGGCCATACAGCTACTTATGGTAGTGTTTTATGCACTCCAACACTGCCAAAAGCTCACGTCGTGTCACACAGTAGTTTCTTTCAGGCTTTGAGAGTATACGGCTATAATAGCCTATCACTTTTTCTGTGCCATTGACTACTTGCGACAACACACCTCCTATGCCATAGCCGCTCGCATCGGTATCAAGCAAAAATTTTTCTCCAGCTATGGCGTAGGCTAGTACTGGTGGCGTACTCAGTAAATCCTCTTGTGTGTGGAATGCATTCTCCTGCTGTTCACCCCAGTGATACGGCCTTGACTTCTTGGTCAGCTCATGCAGGCTTGCAGCGACGTTGGCAAAATTTGGTACAAAGCGTCTGTAGTATGTACAAAGGAAGCTGCGCAGTTCATGAAGATTTTTCGGCCGAGGCCAGTCCTTTACTGCTCGTATTTTATCTTCATCCGTTGAGATTCCGTCTGCCGTAACTCGATGGCCCAAATACTTTACTTCTTTCTGGAACAATGCACATTTCTTCACGCTAAGTTTTAAACCAGCTGATGATATGCGTTGAACAACTTCTGCCAAATTTTTGAAGTGCTCACCAAAAGTTTTTCCCATCACGACGATGTCATCAAGGTACACCAAGCAAGTCTTACAGTGAAGTCCCTTCATCACTCGTTCCATAAGGCGTTCAAAAGTAGCTGGAGCATTGCAGAGCCCGAATGGCATAACCTTAAACTGCCATAATCCATCGCTCGCGCTAAAAGCAATTTTCTCCTTATCTCTCTCTGCAATCTTCACCTGCCAATATCCGCTTTGTAGGTCCAACGTGCAGAACTATTTCGTTCCCGCCAGCGTGTCTAAAGTGTCGTCAATTCTTGGTAGCGGATAACTGTCCTTCTTAGTAACGTTATTAAGCTTTCTGTAGTCTACGCAGAATCTCGTAATTCTATCAGGAGCTGCTAATCCTGCTACCCATTTCCCCACGTGTTCTTCAAATTGTTCACGCTCTTTTGCGGACATATTGGCTGGTTCTGGCTTTCGCTCGCAGTTTATTATTACCTCTGGTGGAGTACATTGGCCTATAGCAGAATTTCCGTTGACGACTTTTTCGTTGCCTGATAAATTAAGTACTCTTATAGGGATCTTTCCTCCTTTGCAAGTTTTTACGAGGGCTTTTGCTGTTAATAGCTCGCTCTGAATTTCTGTTGGTTCTACTACCCACAACCGATTATCCTCACAATCTCCCTCCATGCGTGCCCATATTACTGATTCAGACTGCGGTGGTATCGTCTGGTTTTCAATAGCTACTAGTTTCCTTACGTGCATTTGATTGTCATATCCAACATCAAGCGGTATTTCAACATTACGCCAAATCATCACTTGTTGCCCCATATGCAGGTTGATGCCATGGTTTATCATAAAATCGGCTCCAATAATAACCTCGTCAACAATATCGGCAACGATAATCACATTTTCCACGCTTATATTGGCTATAGTCACCTTCGCTTCAGTCTTACCGTAGACAGTGGCAGGCTCCCCAGTAGCTGTACGTAGTCTTATATTCCTTAAAGGTTTACACTTCCCCTTCACTATATCGGGCCTGATTATTGACTGCAAGGCTCCTGTGTCTATCGTGAAGATGTGCTTTTCGCCGTTGATGTATCCACATGCAGTAAGGTTGCTATTTTTCAGCTGCATTACTATTATGGAGACTGAGGGGCCGTCGTTTGTCTGGCTCTTTTTCTTGGCGCCTTGCAGTTGCGCTGGAAGTGGCCAACTTGATGCTAGGGACTAGATCACTCTCATTTTCGGCAATGCATCCACGTTCTGCACCTTGCATACCTACGGCTTCCAGATCACCCGAGCAGTCTCCTGAGCTAGTGCAAATGAAAACATTTCCGCAAACGTAGCCTTTTGTGTAGCACACACTGCAAGCTTGATGTCAGGATCACGGATGCCGTTAACAAACGCCTCTGTTTGACATGATCCAGGAATAGATGGTTTTCGCCTGGATACGTAAGCTGCACTAACCGCTCAATTTCCATTGCGAAATCTTGTAGAGACTCATTGGGCTTCTGTCCTCTACATCGCAATTCCATGCGGTATATATCTCGCTTATGTTCGCCACCATATTTAAGCTGCAGTGCCGCCATTATGTCATCAAAATTGTTTCTGCAGCTCCCTGGTACGGTTGTGAGTACTTCTGCTGCGGCTCCTTTTAAGGCCAAAATCAACTCTATGGCCTTTTCTTCACTGTTCCAACCATTTTTGCTGGCAACTGTTTCGAACTGGAACTTGAAGATGTTCAAAGGTGCGCTGCCATCGAAACAAGGAGCCTTAATTCTGCTGGAAACCTCTGGAATAACTCTCACTGGCCCTCCTTGATGCTGAAGATTAACAATTTTTGCTTCCAGGTCATGTAATTTCTCGTCCACATCTTTTACATGCACTTTGATGCCGCCTATTTCTAGGCTATGGAGTTTGTTCTCTAGTTCTGAGAGATTCTCGTCAAATTTGCTGACTTGTACCTCAATGCCATCTACTCTTCTATTTATGGCCTCCGAAATTTCCACCAGCTTCTCATTTGTGGCCTTAGATGTCACCTGAACTTCAGCCTTAACTTCAGCTAGCATTCTCTCGTTTTTTTTCTAAAAGTTTCTCGTTATTCACTCTAGATGTTTCTTGAAATTTCTCATTTGTGGTTTTAGATGTTTCTTCAAATTTTTGCATCATAGCGGCGAACATTGTACTTAAGTCCATGCTGCTTACTGTAGCACGAGTACATACCTCTATTTCCTCTATCCTCAAATTCGTATGTCCCGATGTCGATGCCACGCTGATTGAACTCATCTATCAACCTCTTCTGAAGTTCTACTTAATTGCCTGTTGTTGGCAGTTCCAGCTTACTCAGCTCCTTTTTTAGCTGCTCCACTTTTAGCTCTTCAAACTTCATGGCTTCTATTTTTTCTAAATGTACTTTTGTAATTTTTATTAATTAATAATGTCCTTATTTTTTTTAATGTCCTTTTTATTAATTAATAATGTCCTTTTTATTTTGCAATTTTACTTCTGACACAATTGTTACGTTTTTAGTCCTTACATAAAAACGGTTTTATTATTTTTACAGGATTCGTTGAATTGCAATAAAATAAAACTCGGATATTTATTTAACAAATAAATTCTCAGTAACACTTTATTTATTACTTTAAAAACACGTACAACTAAACGCGATGTACACACTAACTATTCTTGGCGATGTTTACTCGTATAAGTTTAAAAACACACTTATGACGTCGTCTGGCAGCCTCCCATTATATAGTCAATTATAAAACCTTCTGGTAACTTCGCTAACTTTCTGGAATGTAGTTGTCTCTTTTTATCTTTAAGTATACGGTATGATCCTTTGGTCTTGCTATGGTGTACTGTATGTGCGTGTGTAGATGCATGAGATTTTTCTTCTGTTTGTTTATCTTCGCACTCACACACATACTCTAATGTTTGCAACTTAAACAAATTACGCTGCTATCAAGTTTACATCTCTTGCAATTGATGTTGCTTAAGTTTAATGTCACTGTTTGTAATTGCAATTAAGCAGTCTGGAATAATCTTGTAGGTTCTACCTACCGTTTCCTGAAGATTCCGGAAACGTCCATTTTCCGTTATTTCTTAATTCCATTGACAGTTGTCGAGTGATGCGAAGTTTAATTGTGGTACTTGGTTGCCAGCTTTTGATTTTATTACAGTGATTTAGGGGTATAAAGCAGATAATGATCGGGTTGTCAATTTGTGCCGTTACATTTGAATCTGCATTTTCATTTCGTAACAATATGTATAGAAAAGTGATATATTTTCTGTACTTTATACATGTTTCTGGTGTTTTGGTACAATTAATTTTTAAAAAGTACTATTTTAGACAGCAATTGGTACAATTTTAATATCTTATGTGCCATCCCTGGTTCACTAGCTTTGAATTTCGTTTCAATTTAATGTCATTTTTCTAGTGGTGACAGCAAAATTATACCAAATGAGCAGATGATACCAAATGAGATAGGAAAATCTTTTAAAGATGTAGAATGATGTTGATTTTTAGCCCTGTATAATTCTTATGGGAAAATGTCATCTTAGCAAATTTATGGTAGATGTTGGCAAGTCGAAAAAGACTATAAGGGCTTTAAGGTAGCCATACATTTCGTTCTTTTTTGGCAGTTTTAACCGGACGGGCAAAACTGTGCGGGTAAAACTGTCAGTGTGTGGCCAAAAATCGTCCTTCTTGAACGCGTTCAAAAAATCTGCTGCAACTTGATTTTAACCGTCCGTTTTCAAACGTGTTCGTTCATAACTGCTCGTGTGGGGGATTACACAGTTAAAATGGAAATTTTTTGTCAGTGTTTAATTCTTTGTTTTCTTTTGATTATGCGAACAAATTATACAATAACACAAGTACATGCATAAACTAAAATTTTCGTCAGCTGTGTTCCTTATGTACGTATTTGTTTGGGTGTACAACGAATTTTGTTGTTACTCACTATGTAATATTTGACAAGTTACATAAACATTTGACAACCTAGATGAGAAACATCTTCTAATGCATGTATTAATGTGTCTTGACTTGAACTAAAGTAAAAAAAAGCCTAGTGTGGGGATGTGGTCGTTGTTCGTGTTTACCCGACAGTTTTACCCGTGCGGTTAAAGCTGCCAAGCTCACCGTCACGACTAGCAATAAATATGTTAACAAATGTTGCAGCAATTGGCAATATTATGTTATTGCTAATGCAGACAGCATATTACAGGTGTTTGCAATATACATATGTTGCAATAATTGTCAACGAATTTTTGTCAACAATTATTGAAAACTTAAAACGTCAAATTGCATAGTAATTTGTGCTTCACATGTTTGTACTGCGTTTGACGTTTTGATAAAATCAATAAATATATTAAAATAATAAAAAATATTGCGAAAAAATTGTCTAGAAAAATATTTTTTATGTTCGATATTACTTTTTATGTTCATAGCTCTACGTCCAGAGTTCCAGGCCGAGGCCTTTTCATCGGCGGCGCGGACAATATTGGTCGGCGGTGGCGGCGTTTACAACAATGACTCGGCGGCAGCTTTAATGTCGGCTTGAACGAAAATATACTGAAAAAATTTGTTTTAAATAAAATAATTGGGAAAAAAATTTTTTCTAGCTAAAATATTGTAATATTTAATGAAAAATAGTTGTTTTGTATAGCAAAAGTAAATCGGCGGCGGCGTGGCTTGGAGAAAAAGGACCGGCGGCGGCTAGCCACCGATTTTGATGTATCTGTATGTCGTGCCATGATGGCGCTCAATAAAAACAAAAAAGAAATAGTTTAAGAGCGAGTGAAATAATGTAAATTTAAAAATAGTGCCTGCAACAACGATAAAAGAAATGGCAAAGGAAAATAAGCTTTTTTACTGAACATAAAGAAAATGTTTTTATCGAATTGTGAGCTAAAACCTGAATTAATTAAATTGGTAGCGTGAACGCAAAATCAGCTGTTAATGATTTTAATGTTAAAACCAGGTTTTAGCTTTAAGTGTGAAAACACTATATGACTGTGTTGTTAAAACAATTGCACTAACAGCTATGTTATAACCTGAAAAAAGCATTAACTTGAGCGGTCTACACTTAACATTAACTTGATGTTAATGTTAAGTTTAGTTAGGTGTCCGGTCCTTGGAATATGAGGGTTCCGAAGGATGCCGAGCTGAAGGCCGACGGACGGGTCACAGGTTGCGGCTACTGAACGGCCTTTAGATATAAAGGTTCGCTGCGAATAAGTGGTAGCGCACAAATAAGCAGTCGACAAGGTGAGTGGGTACCACCTTTCAATAAGAACCCCCAAACCCTACACTCCACAACAACCTGCAGCGTTTGTTCTCCTAGTTGGTGCAGCTGCAAGCGGACGTCTCACAGTGGCTGAAAATCGTTTTTCATTGGCCAAAATTCTGTAACTTTTGAACCGATCAAAATATTGAAGTAATTTTTATTTTAATGGATAGATATTTAGTTCAGCTTGACTCAGTTTTAATTACATTAAAATTGATTGAGGACTTTTTAAGGAATTCTAGGTCAAAGTTGAACTTTTGAATTTTTTTAACTTTTAGAGTGAAATATGGGTTTATTATTTTTTTATTTATTAAAAAATTTAATATATCGAAATTAATAATAATTATAAATATTTTTTTTTTTTTTTTTAAGTTGTGTTCTTTGTTTATTTACTTTTTTTGTAAAAAAATGTTTAGTTTGAAATATTTATTGAACAAAATCCACCTAAATTGGGGTTTTAACAATAATTAATGAAAATTAAAATAATAGTATTTCCCATCCCTTGATAAAGTCAACAAATAATTGACGAAACGTCGGGAAAAATGAAATAAAATAATTTGTTTTATTTGCATTATGAATCTTTAGGCCTTATTAGCTCATTTCAAAATACACAAAATACAAATTTACATTGGCCATACAACAAAAATAATTAAATATTTTTTGTTATAATGAAATTTTTTTAATGTTACACTAAAAAAATTTTTTTACACTAAAAAATAGTAAAATCAACTGGAGATTTTGCTATTATTACAGAAAAATTAAAAATTTTTTGCTGTCTAATTTGCAAATTTGTTTACAATCAAAGAATAGTTACACTTAAAAAAAACGTTAATAATATTATCTAAAAATATTGCTATTACTGCAGAAAAATTTATTATTTTTTGCTGTCAAATTTGATCATTTTAAAAAACATATTAAAAATAAAAACTGCAATAAATTTTAATAGCATTTGTAACAATGGTAGGTTCTGTTTATTATTATTTTTTACTAATACTATGTTTTTCGTACTTAAATAACAATGAAAGGCAATTATAATTATTATTCATTTGACTCAAATATTGATTGCAAATATTCCATATTTTGTTCTGTGCTATTTCTGTTCTTTTGTAGTTTTTTGGCTTCTTCATCTAAATCACGATGTTCCACTTTCCATTGATTTCGAATACTGGAGATGAACGGATCTGACGTTGCCAATAATATATTAAATAGATCTTCATTTGTTGAATTTCTTGAAATTTTTCTAGTATTGTGCTCTCTACAAAATCTGTAATCCTTGTTCCTTTTTTCCTGAGCCTCCTCTGATAGATCTCCAAGTGGCACCAAATGATATTTAATGACATCTTCTCCATGATAAAGGATTTTGTGAACTGTTGCAGAAATATTTCTCCATGGGTAGTTGGTTGTATATATTTTTGCAGTTTCCTTAGCATAATCTCCAAATTTTCTAGAGTCAATTTCTTCATTGCACGCAAGTACTTCTAGGATTATTTTAAATCTGAAAATAAGGTTTAAGTCCACTCCTGTTATTTCAGATGCTGTTTCTGGATCTGAAAAGAATCTTCTTGCGGTATTGCCATCATTTGTATTGCCTGACCCTTGTTTTGGCTGATCTAACTATAATCAATCCTATTTTGCGATATTCATCTTGAACATGTTTCTTTTTTGAACTTCTTAACTCTTTGTTGGTTTCGTGGTTTCTTATTGATCCTGAAGACCCGAAATCCAAATCATAACTGATTTTTAGTATGTGTTCCATAAGTCGTATTCTTGCATGTAGTGGTGATAATCCAAATTCATATGCATCGGAATTATCTAATGATTTTGTCGGGACTTGGTTTAATTGGGTTGATGTTGCTTGGCATATAATGCAGCTGGATGCAGCCTTCGTGCTAGTCAAAGCCTGACCTACTTTTCCATCTATCATTGTCAGCACTAATTGGTAGCTTACTTCAATTTGCTGCCCATCTAACTGTAATTGTAATGGCTGTGGTGTTGCAATTTGGGTCTTGATATCACTAACTTCTTTGTTAATGGCATCATGAGTTTCTTTTTTGAATTCAAATTTGATTGGCAGTATTTCGTAGAAGATGGTGTCTCATTTTTCCAAATATCCATTGTTTACGTTGTACTAGTCGAAGGCTCTGAATCTTCCAAAATCTTTTTCAATCGCAATGGTACAAATGATACCATGAACATATCTGAGTCCGATATATTTTCACATACAGCTTGTTTGTATTGTTTTTGTCCCGAAGAACCATCACATCCCCATTTACAAAAAAGAACTAACTTTGTGTTTCCATATTTCTTTAACTCATTTCCTGTTATTGATTGTAGCAAGCGTTCGGCTGTGTGATCAAGTAGATATTGTAGTTGTACCTCTGCCGAAATTGGTGTGATTGTAATAGTGTCCATTGATGCCAAACAGTCCATTTTAGCAGCGGTTATGTGATGATATGCTGGATACATATTTGAGCCTTTTTCAATCGCACGCAGTCTGAGCTTAATATATTGCTGTTTTGTTAATTTCAAATCCAGAAATAATGCTAATGCCTCCTCATTTGTGTACTGTATTGCATCACTCGGAGTTGGTATACTTTTAAGAATCCGTTTTGTTCTCACTGGACTAGCTTTAAAAATTTTTCAATGATATCCACTTTTGTTAATTGGTTCTGTGATCGTAATTGATGTAGGAAAGATTCTTTTATATTTGTACAACCAATTGCATCGTTAATATCTTTAAGTTTCCGCCTCTTAGATCTATCGCTGCAGTTGCCCATTAATGATTTGCGTGGTCTTCCAGCCTTTTCTTGCTTTGCTGTTTCTGCAGCGACAGTAAGTTGGCCTTCTAACCAGTTTGCACTTTTTATATAAAAGTTTTGTTTACTGTACCTAACTTCTTTGTAGCGTTTTTTAGTGCTTTGACGAAATTAGATAATTGCTCTTGCATTTCGGTGCTACACGAATTTAAGTATAATTTTATTTTAACGTAGCTAAGAACATCTTTCTGGTTTTTGTTTCTAAAATACTCTTCGGCCAGTTCTTTATAACTGAAGCTCTCCATATTTTTCTGAATATTTTTATTTGTGTCTGTTATGTTTTATCCGTACACTTAAAGGATTAACTTATTACTGAGTAATCCCTTATCGAATCCGTAGTTTTATAAATTTTTAGATACATGTTATTCACACATTGATCTTTAATTTCATAGCAGGTAGTGCTTAAATTGAACAAAACTGCACATGTTATCCAGACCTTAATATCAGGTAAAACTGATTAGTATCTCGTTATAAAATTGTTTATGACTTTGGTTGACCCTAACATTTGATAACAGGTAAATTTAGAAAGAGATCATATGTTTACTGTAGAACCTATTGTGATAATTTTATGACTTATTTTTTGCTGATCAAAACAAATCTATATATATATATATATATATATATATATATATATATATATATATATATATATATATATATATATATATATATATATATATATATATATATATATATATGTATATATATATATATATATATATATATATATATATATATATATATATATATATATATATCTCTATATATATATATATATATATATATATATATATATATATATATATATATATATATATATATATATATATATATATATATATATATATATATATATATATATATATGTTTCCATCGATCCTATAAGGAGCATAGGGCCTCCTTGAGGTTTCTGTAATCACAATATCTCGGATGTGTAGATGATTGGTCTACAGCATCCCAGTCTGATGATGGGGCTGCCATCTAAGCTTACAGACTGGCTTTTTATATTGCACAATTGTATAGCGAACCGCTTAATATAAGCACAGACGCACAGTGGCTGAAAATCGTTTTTCATTGGCCAAAAGTCAAATTTTTTTTGTCGCCGATTTTTAAAGTTTTTACGCCTTTTTATGGCTAATATATCCAAATTAAGGTAGCCAAAAAATTAGGTTAAACTATTGATAATTGTGAGCGTGGCATGCTTTCAAACTCAACTGTTTTTTTAATTTCAGGAAAAGGTGTTTTTCTTTTGTTTTTTATCAAAAATAAATGTTTACTACTCGCAAGCGATCATCGATAATGGCCTGCGGTCTTTTTTATAATGTTGGTAGGATTATAGTCTTTAGTTGTTGTTAGTGGTCACAGCTCTAGCGTTTAATATTAAGGGCGTTATGAAATATTTATGAAAGTACTATATTTTTCTCAAATTTAAATTTTAGTGGAATAGAACTTCTAGGGAACAAAAGGGAACAAGAAACATATATAATGATATTACTGAAGAACTTTTCAAAAAGAAGATAATTACTAGTATGGAGAAATATAGACTTAAAACTAATGAGGCTATAGCTCCAAGATTATATGGATTACCTAAAATCCATAGTATTAACTCTCCTTCTTATGAATTGTGTAAATATATTACACATTTTTTGAGAAAATTGACAGTAGATTCGAAATATAATGTAGCTAACTCTTGTCAATTCAAAGATAGAATTAAATCTCTAAGAATTGATAATAATGAAAAATTAATATCACTTGATGTTGTATCATTATTTCCTAGTATTCCAGTAGATTTTGCCATGAATGTTATAGATGAAAAATGGAATAAGATAAAAGAACATACAAAAATGGGAAAAGAATTGTTTTTGCGCATTGTAAAGTTTTGTATAATTGATAACAGATATTTTTAATGCAATAATAAAATATATACACAACTAAAAGGTCTTCCAATGGGATCCCATGTTTCGCCAATTGTGGCCGATATAGTAATGGAGAAATTACTTGATGATTGTATTGAAAAATTGACCATTAAACCAATAGTTATGACAAAGTATGTTGATGACTTATTTTGTATTATTTCAGAAAGCGAAATAGATATTATGTTATCAACATTTAAAAGATTTTATATGTTAGAAATGCTGCAGATTATAAACATTCCAACAAGTAAAAGGATAAATTTTAGAGCAGATACAGCTAGTGTAGCGCATACCTATAGATATTTATTACATAACAACAAAAACGGAAATTGAATTATTAAAATCTATTTATATTATTTTGTTTCCGTTGTTGTGTATATTTAATAATTGTTCAATTTTTCATTTTGACAATTATTTTTTGTTATTTGAAAAAAAAGCTTTTTTATTTGAAATTTGTTAAAACTTTTAATTGTTATTAATATTTATTGACAATTAAACATATTTCCCTGAAGAAGCCACACAAAGCAGTGGCGAAATATTGGATCATTAAAAATTTTTTATAAAAAAGAAGACCTTAAGCTCGATTAATATATATAAATTATATATATATATCTATTAATATATATATATATATATATATATATATATATATATATATATATATATATATATATATATATATATATATATATATATATATATATATATATATATATATATATATATATATATATATATATATATATATATATATATATATATATATATATATATATATATATATATATATATATATATATATATATATATATATATATATATATATATATATATATATATATATATATATATATATATATATATATATATATATATATATATATATATATATATATATATATATATATATATATATATATATATATATATATATATATATATATATATATATATATATATATATATATATATATATATATATATATATATATATATATTATATATATATATATATATATATATATATATATATATATATATATATATATATACATATATATATATATATATATATATATATATATATATATATATATATAATATATATATATATATATATATATATATATATATATATATATATATATATATATATATATATATATATATATATATATATATATATATATATATATATATATATATATATATATATATATATATATATATATATTAGACTGTCCCTTATTTTTAGAGTTTTAAATGCGTTCGTGATTAATTGCTAATAACTCTTTAGTTCCAGAACTAGGATTTAAGAAACAAATTACATCGTCTTAATAACAAGGAAAACCATACAAAAGTTACAAATAGAACATGTCATATCGCAGTACTAGCGCAAATTATATGAACTTGATTTAAACGCTAGTTGGCACGGGTTAATGTTAATAAAAAGGACCAAATTTTTTTCCTGAAGTACATTGTGTCATTACGAAGGTATTTAAAGGATATGCGTAAAAAAATCGATTTCGAAGCATAAGAGACAGGCTCATATGTGAATATATGATACGTATATATTCACGAAGTTGCCCTTATTTTTCGGCTTCGTTTTTTATTTTTTACGCATACCCCCCAAATACATTTGTAACGATGAAATGTACTCCTGGAAAAAATATTGACCATTTTTAGGAACGCTAACCCGTGCCAACTTGCTCTTACATCAAGTTCATACAAATTACGCTGGTACTGCGATACGACATGATAAAACATGTTTTATTTGTAACTTTTGTATGGTTTTATTTGTTATTAAGACGATGTAATTTGTTTCTTAAATCATAGTTCTGGAACTACGGAGTGATAGCCAATAAATTACGAACACATTTAAAACTCAAAAAAATAAGGGACAGTCTAATATATATATTTATATATATATATATATATATATATATATATATATATATATATATATATATATATACATATATATATATATATATATATATATATATATATATATATATATATATATATATATATATATATATATATATATATACATATATATATATATATATATATATATATATATATATATATTATATATATATATATATATATATATATATATATATATATATATATATATATATATATATATATATATATATATATATATATATATATATATATATATATATATATATATATATATATATATATATATATATATATATATATATATATATATATATATATGTGTGTGTGTGTGTGTGTGGTTTGATGAAATGGAAAAGTACAGTCTTATAAGTTTTATTTAGTTTAATAATTCATTTTTATTTGTTTTAAATTATTAGAATTTCGAGTAGTATTCAGTTTTATTATTCTTACTTAGGTATTTAGTAGTTTATTGTTAATATAGGTATTTTATAAGTAATTCAACACTTAGATTAAGTAGTTTAATTAAGTCCAGATAAGTATAATAAATTTATTATTAAGCTCTAGCATTTAAGTTTTATGGTTAAGTAATAACAATTAATAGTGCTTTATTGTTACACTGTCACTTTGTTCTTCAACTTTACACTCTTTACTTTAATATATTTATTTTAAACTCACTATGGTGGTTTAGCGACCGACCAACTTCTTCGTCCAACGCAAACTTCTAAACTGTGTTCTACTTTTCTGCAATGTATTGTCTTTTCTTCTGTTCTTGTACTTTGCTACTTCTGTCTGTCTACTGTGTAGGTCTGTGTGTGTGCATTGTTGCTGTTACACGACATGTAGGTGTTGTCAATGTAGCGTCTAAGATTACTGTTCGTATCCCACATCCGGCCGTCCTGACTATACATTCGCCATCGAATGTCCTTCCCACGGTTTCATATTATCCACAACCGTAGTAGTGTTTCTTGGTCCTTCGCAATTCCCAATTCGTTCTACTTCATACTGCCCTTGATTCAATCTCTTTGTGATTCGATACGGTCCAAGGAATTTCGGTCTCAGCTTCATACCGGTTCCGAACTGGGTACGCTTAATGGCGACCATGTCGTTAATATTGTACTCGGTTTCTGGGATTCTTTTGCAGTTGTATTCTTTATGATTTTCTTGTTGTATCTCTAATATGTTCTCTCTAGCCTCTTGTCTTGTGCTGTCACGCTCGGTATCTAAAGTTTCAATTGATAAGTCAGTGAGCAATTCCCTAATATTCGTATCGTCGCTGTTCCTCATATCTAGTCCGGTTAATAATTTGAATGGTGTGAGTTTCGTGCTTCTAGGTGGAGTGCTGTTTAGAACCTGTTGGACTCTACCTACGTGTTTATACCAGTGGTCGGGATTCTCTACGCACAATTTCGTTAACATACTGATTATGGTGCTATTCATCCTTTCCACTTGGCCATTTCCTCTTGGTATGCCCGTTGCAATCAAAAGGTGTTGTATGCTTTGTAACTTACAGTATTCTTCGAATTGACCAGATGTAAATGCGCTACCTCTATCCGTTATGATTCTTCTAGGGTTTCCAAAAATTATTGCCTGTTTCGTTAATCGATCTACAACTTCGTTTGAGCCGGTACTCTTGGTGGGGTAGCGCCAAACAAACTTGGAGAAAGCATCGACGACAACCAATATGTAGTTGTACTGCTTGTGTGTACATTCCATCGGTCCCACGTGATCTATGTGATATGTCAATAGAGGAATATCTGCCTTGTCGATTGGACTGAGAAATCCTTCCTTGCAACCTCTTTTAGCCTCCGAAACTAGACATTCTACGCAGCTTTTAACTACTCGTTCAACTTTGTCAGAGATGTTAGGAATATAGTACGACTTCTGTACTAGTTCCTGCGTCTTGCGAGTAGCGAAATGTCCTTGTCTATGTGCCATCTGAATGATCTCTTTTTCCATCGAGGTCGGTGCTACTATCAATTCACTATTAGGGTCCTTGTGCAAAATGTCAAATTTTATGAAATAATCTTCGTATGTGTCTTTTTCTAATATTTTCCGTACCGCCTTAATCCAATCATCCTGCATTTGTGCTTGTTTTAATCGATGACTTAGAGAATCTTGAATCATTAAGCATGTTAAACGGCTTAACGCATCGACGTGCTTCATTCTTGAACCTGGTCTGTGTTCTATTTGGTAATTGAACTCTTGTAAGAATAAAGCCCATCTAGAGACTCTGAATGGCACGTCCTGCTTGCGCATTGTTAATGCAAATGCGTTACAATCAGTGACGATTTTTATCGGTATTCCCAGTACGAATATCCTCCACTTTTTAAGTGCTTCTATTACGGCTAGTACTTCCAGCTCGTATGAGTGGTATCTCTACTCTGTCATTGTTGTCTTTCTGTTCATGTATTCTACAGGATGGAATTGCATATCTTCATCTTTTTGCAGTAGTACTACACCGTAGCCATACAAACTTTCATCCGTATGAATTTCCGTGACTGAACTCCGGTCAAATATTTTCATTGAATTTATCATTGAATTTGTCAACTGCTTGAAAGCTAATACCTCTTCATCACCTAACTTGAATTTTGCGTCTTTCCTGAAAAGGTTTGATAGTGGTCTAGCCATCGGTGCGTAGCCTGGAATAAATCGGCGTAAAAATGAGGTAAGCCTCAGAAATCTTTGCAATGCTTTTACATTTTTAGGTAACGGAAAATTTACCACTGCTCTTGTTTTGTCGGGTGATGGGGATATTGTCGAGTTCTCGAAAACGTAGCCTAAAAAGTCTATTTTCCTTTGTAAAAATTGACATTTCTGCCATTTTACGTTAAGTCCGTTTGTTTCCGCGACTTGTAAAACTCTCTCCAACTTTTCTACACCCTCATTTTCATCCTTGGATGGAATAACAATATCGTCCATATAGACAACTAACGTTCCATCACCAATTAACTCACGAAAAATAGAAACAATGTATCTGAAAAATACGGCAGGTAAATTTGATATCCCGAAAGGTACGAACTTAAATTCATATTGTCCGTTATTGGTTACAAAAGCGGTGAATTTCTGCGAATCTGGTTCAATGGGTACATGAAACATCCGTTTCGTAGGTCTAACGTTGTGAAAACCTTCGCTCCTTTTAGTCTATTGACGACGTCAGCCATTACTGCCATTGGGAAGTTATCTCGTATAATCTTCTCATTTAGTTTTCGATAGTCACAGCATAGACGTTTGGTTCCATCTTTTTTCTGCACTAACACTACTGGCGCTGAATATTCTGAGTAGCTTTGTTTAATAACGCCATCATCTAACCATTCTTTGACTTAGTTGTCGATTGCTTGCTGATCAGTTTATGGTACTCGTCGAGGTCTGTGTGGCACTAGGATATCATCCTTAAGTATAATTCTCATCTTCACGGGGTACGAATTTGGTTTTATCGGCTTGTATGATTTTACTCTGTGGCTGATCTTCTCTTGCATCTTCTTGTTAAGGTGTTCTAGCTTTATCTCGTCTTCTTTGAAATCTCCATTAGCTGCTGAATGAATTATATCAGTAAACGTACTAGTTAGCTCAGAGATTGGATTAACGTCCCTCATTGTCTTCTCCTCGTATGCTGATATATTGGCAAGATTCTCTTCTTTCAACTCTAGCAATGACCATTCGTGTACTTTCTGACGAAATTTCGCCCCTCGGCATCTATTATTAGATCTACGTGACTCAATACATCGTTACCTATTACGGCGGAATACAGTATGTCATTTTCCCTAGCCACGTGTATGTTTATTGTTACTTCGGCGGTACTTAATTTTATGCGTGTTCTAAAACTCCCTAACGTTTTTATGCTTTTACCCCCTATGCCCGTCAATAATTTATAGTTGGGTTCCAGTTCTATATCGCTCAGCATCATCAGCGTGTCATATCGGATAACGCTTATGTCGCTTCCGGTATCGACTATTGCAGAAATTTTTTTCCCGTTTATTTCTATATCGGCAAAAATTCTTCTTGACGTAGACGCGATATCATCAGCTAATATGTGGACGTTATTTCCAGCTCTGCTATTGTTTCCATTTTTGCTATTTCCATCTCAGTTGTTATTTCCATCTCTGCTGCTATTTCCTGCTCTGGTGTTATATCCATCTCTGTTGTTATATCCGGCTCTGTTGTTATTTCCATCTCTATTGCTATTTACAGCTCTGTTGTTGTTTGCATCCTCTCGTCTTTCATTGCTCCCGGCGCTAGTGCAGTTAAACGATTTGTGTCCAAATTGTTTGCATTTGAAGCATTTCACCTCCGACTTTTTACATGCATTTGCCAAATGTCCTCTATCTACACATTTGAAACATCGTTGATCATTCCTCATATTCGAAGATTGTTTTGACTCAAAAACGAACCCCTTCGAGTTTGATGACACTCCGGCTGCCCTAATTTTCTCGTATGTTTTTAGCTTCTCTTTAAGGTCTATGTTTCGTGCCTGGTATAAAATTGATTTGTTGATGTTTGAATCTCTGATGCCTTGAATGAAATAGTCTATAAGACTTTCATCGTCGATATTGATTGGTTTGCCAATCTCTTGCAGGCTATACAAGTATTCTCGGAATGTTTCGTTGTGTCTTTTCCTTCTGCTCGACAAAATTTTATGGACCACCAAAGATGACAACCTTACACCAAATTCTTCCGCTAGTGAACTTTTCAAGGTTGTCCAATTTGTTATGCCAGATTGGCTTCTAACATAAATTTTTGCGGCTCCCTTCAGCAGTTGCTTAGCGTAAATGAATTTCCGCAAATCATCCCAACCGACCGTGCTTGCAACATCCTCAAATTCTTGCAGCCAGTGCCCAACTGCAGGTAACCCATCGCCGGAAAAAGCTGACACCGAATCCTGTATGTCCCTTAGCGTGAATATGCCACCCCGCCCTACTGCTCCGCGGTTAGCCGCCGATAGAGTGTCTTCGTATTCCGAATCTGTTTCCCCTTCCCGATGTAGCCCTAAATGCTGTATGAGCCTGTCCTGCAACTCTACTTTGTTGCCGGTCTTAGGTAAGTCTGCTTCCCCCAATTTAATCTTTAACTCCTCTACGGTCAAACTCAAAATTTCTCCGATAGTCGTCATGTTGATCGGCGCTTTACAAATTTTCAAATTATACTATGGGAAATTGTACAAGGGTGATAAAAATGTTAATGAATTCTTATGTGCTTGTAACTACCACTGAATTGAAACAGTCCGAAAAAAAAGAATTTTTCTCTACGATTTCAATCTTTTGCAACTCTGTTTTACCTTGGAAAGTTTTTCTTTATTCCAGTCTTCTAAAATTTTGATTCTATGCAGCTAACTACATATTTATATTTTTACTATTTCACTCTTTCGAAATCCTGGTATACTTCTAAATATAAAATCTATAGTTTTATCCTCTGCATCGATGAAAGAATAAAACAAAACAAAGAAAAATTCTTTTAATCCTTAATGAATTGTTTCCTTTAATGATCTGTTTCCTTCTCTGGTATTTACAGATACACTATCTCTATGCACATATTTATGTTTTACAATTTTATTTATTCTTCAAAAATATAAATCAACTTCACCTTACAGGAAATATTTTCTCCTTCACCAAGTGTAATCAACTTCTAAAAATAATCTATGTATGTAATCTTAAATCAAACATCTAAATTTCTCAAGAGAAAATATTTCCTTCAGTTACTTCGTCTATTAATCTTAATGACATACTCTTTCTTCTTTTAGTTTACATTTATTTTATTGAAATTTGTTTTGCTTTTATTCCAGTGTTTCCATATATGTATATTTGCGCGAAAATTTTAAAAAGTTTTGTTTTACTGCTCAAAATATTGTTTGAATCAAAATTCTATATAACAGTAATTAAGAAAGTAAACAAACTACAAAATTTAATTTTTTAGGATAAATTCCACGATATTTTTACCAACTTTAAAAGTGATACAAAATGACATATATGGCAACACTGCTTCGGATATATACCCTCAGTTAATTTGTAAGAAATATATACATAAAAATAATACATAAAATATATATGTACTTATCTAATATGTTGTGTTGAAGATTGTTGTCTTTGCTGTCGTCCACCAACCGATCCTCGCTGTTGTCTCTTGCTGTTGTCTGCTGTTCTTTCTCACTGTCTCTGCTGCTTCGGAGCAGAGCGACTTTATTGCTTCTTTTATTTTGTTGTTGTTGTTTTTTTTCTGATGTTTTGATTAACATTCAGTTTTATTTCGTTTTACTCGTATATTGTTCTACTCGTATCATGTGGTAGAGTTTAATTGTTTTCTTTTTGTTATTTTAATTCTGTTTTATTTGTATCATTGTTGCAGAGTTTCGTTAAAAACAATTTTCTTCTTTGGGAGTATTTATTTCACATTTGTTCGTTGTTTTAATAATTTTACTCTTATATTCTATTTTTCTTATATTGCTTCTGTTTGATTTTTTTTTTTATTTGGCTGCAAAATTGTTACAGAGTTCTTTCTCTGCTTCTCTGTTCACTGTTTCCTCGTTTCACTTTTCGGTTTACCGATGTCACGCCACTCATTTAATATTCGTTTTTATTTTATTAAATCTTTAACGGATTTTTCTTAGATTTAGGTACAGTTTAGTTCACTTTCTGTTCTATAAAAATTTAATTTTCTTCGTATAAATATAGCTTCTTCACTTCTTAAGATTTTATGTTAGTTTATGTATGTAGGTATGTAGTTTTACTTTTGTTTGTAAGGCACAACTTTTGGGTAAAATGGACTTTTCCCTTCCTCTGGGTTTTTTTAGGTGTGTCACTGTGCACTTTTTGTTTGTGCCTACGTTTATTATTAATTTTAGGAAACACTAGTTGTTATGTATTTTAGATAGGCTTAAGTATTTTAAATAGCACTTATTGTAGGTATTTTAGATTACGTTGTTAAATATTTCAAATAGACTGAAGTATTTCAATTAACACTAGGCTTAAGCTTTAGTATTTTAAGTAATACTAGTTTTAAATTTAGTTTTAAGTATTTTCAATAGCACTGTAGGTATTATGAATAACTTTTACCGCCAGTTTTTGACTTGAGTAATTAAATATTTATTTTGTTAATTTTCATATAAATTTAAATTGTAATTAAATACAACCTCCGTTTTTCAGTCGTATTTAGTTCTTCTTATTTAATTGTGGCAAAAATATGGTAGCACCATAAAATATAATAAATTTCCCACAAATGTCCCAAAAAAGCAGCTGTTCAACATAAAACAAAGAAAAATTCCAAGAAATATATTTTTCTCCATTTAGGAAATAAGAATAATGAAGGATTGCTCCAATGTTATAATAGAATAAAAACAGCTTACAAAATGATAGAAAGCGAAATATAACAAAGAAAGCCCAAATTTCACGCCAATAAAAGTTGATTTGTCAGCGGCCACAAATTTTTTGTTTGTACAAGAAGAACAAGCAGTGAAAATCATATGGTAATATATAAAACTTAAATCGAATTTAAATGCTCAAGATTGGTGAATTAATTTTGATTTAAGTGTTTAATGCAAAACAGAATTTTGTATTTAAAACGAATTTAAACATAAATGAACTTTGAAAATCCAAGTTAAAAACTGGCCGTTAATATTCTGAATAGCAATGAGTTTATAAATTTGTTTTTTTTTTTTTGTTAGAAATTTACACAGCACAACCAATTTTTTACTTTTCTTAATTTTTGCACATATGTACTTTACTTTAAAACCGTTCACTTGATATTGCTTTTATATATTTTTAATTTGCGTTCGCTGTTATCTAAATTCCAGTTTTGACGTTATTTCAACTGTGGTGGTTTCAGGTTGAGTTTTTTTTTTAGTTGAGCCCCCAAATTTGTGGTTTGATGAAATGGAAAAGTACAGTCTTATAGGTTTTACTTAGTTTAATAATTCATTTTTATTTGATTTAAATTATTAGAATTTCGAGTAGTATTAAGTTTTATTATTCTTACTTAGGTATTTAGTAGTTTATTGTTAATATAGGTATTTTATAAGTAATTTAACACTTAGATTAAGTAGTTTAATTAAGTTTAGATAAGTATAATAAGTTTATTATTAAGCTCTAGCATTTAAGTTTTATGGTTAAGTATTAACAATTAATAGTGCTTTATTGTTACACTGTCACTTTGTTCTTCTTTACTTTAATATATTTATTTTAAACTCACTATGGTGGTTTAGCGACCGACCAACTTCTTCGTCCAACGCAAACTTCTAAACCACAGATTATACACAGATAGGGCACGGCCATCCTGCGGTAATATTTATAACTAAAAATGGCCAAATTTTACTCATAGTGGCATCATTAACTTAACCCCATCATTGTTAAAGGACAGACAATTTTTCTTTTGTATATGTCTGTCTCTTTCATTCAGGGTTAAATAAAATTTCTTTTGTTTACCTTTTTATTGAAAAAAAAATTTCTACAAATTGGCGGAAAAATATAGGAAAATCTCTTTTTTTGGTGAACTTTTTGGCAGAATTTCCTCATATTTTTGCGCCAATTTTCAGCTAATAGTTCATTAGTGAATAGCTGTTTGATGAACAAAGAAGAACAATTTATTGAAGAGGAGAAAAGCAGAAACAAATCCAAGGAAAATATAAGTATTTTTTCTATCAGCCTGTTCAGCGAACTGCCTTACGGCAGCAAACGAGCGATTACTAGCCAAACGATTAAGCTTGGAATTGAGTTCATTTTCTTTTTTCGTTTGGAAATAAAAGCTCTTTTTGTTCGTAGTTAAACGTCTAAGAACAATGTTTCCATTACTTTTTTAGTTGAAATTCTTAAAGCTTTTTTCACAGAAAATTAAAAGTTTCTTTGGAAATGAAAAGGTAGCAACCCTATCAATCAGCTGTAAAAATAAATAAAAAAACAAGTTTCAAAATTTATTTGATTAAAATATACTGAAAAAACAATGATTGGTTCTGTTGCACTTGGGTTTTTTAATAGCGACCGAGATAACGTAGAGGCTCGCTTCTGTCGCAGAAGATTGCGAGACACAACAAATGTTGTTGAGTTTCCAGAAGAGCAGTAAGTTCATTAACAGCCTGTTTTTGTAACGTAAATTTTGGTATATTGTACGTCAAATAACGAATGAATTGAACTTTTGGTTTTTGTTCATTTTATTTTGAGTATAACTAATAAGCTTTAAGCTTTTGTTTGAAAAAATTGGTTCACGTACGTACGACACATACAAAATCAACTGCCAAATTAAACAACCAGAAAAAATTGAACGTGCCGGTAAAGTTTATGGTTATTTACAAATAAAAGTTTAAATAATGGATGTTTTTAACAAAAAAATGTAAGTATTTATTTCTAAAGTATAATGAACCTTTCAATTATTAATCATATTATATTTTGCAGCATAAAAAAACTAATCCTGGGCAATTTAAAGTGTTGGTCCAATCAATGGGAGAATTTCCAGAATTGGCTACATCAAGCCCGATTTTTGGTAAAACCAAATTTGAAATTGAGGGCAAGTGGGATTTAGTGGCTCAGCGGACAAATGCAATTGGACCTCCAACGCGAAGTGCTTCAGACTGGAAGAAGGTAAGATATTCTCTGTAAGATATTTCTCTGTCCTAAATTTTTGTAATGTTTCGTGTTTAGATATGGGCAGACTTAAAATGCAGGACAAAGGCTAAAATTGCAGAGAATACCAAACAACTAAAATCAACAGGTGGTGGTCCGTCTTGTTCACATTCACTAACGGACTTAGAAAATGACATAGACCGGATATGTCACCTTTCCGCAGCTGTTCCATTCGACAATAACACATTTGGTGTTGCTTTAAAGCCGGCGTCCAAGAAAACAATGTTCGGATCAAGTAGCCGGGACAAGAACACAATCACTTGTATTATAACCGAAAAAGTTTCTACAGCATTAATGTAATGATGGTAAATTGTTTCCAAAATAAATAATATATTTAGAAATACATATAGCTAAAGTAACTTTTACATTAATTCTGCTAGATATGTGACGATAACATGGTGGTAAATTATGTAAGCGCCAGACACCCGGGTGCAAACCATGATGCCTTCGTTTGGGAGCAGAGTTCAGCTCATGATTTGCTTAAAACAAATTACTTAAAAGGCAAAAGGAATACATGGCTCCTAGGTATGTTTGTATGTACATATGTATATATCGCCATATGAAATGCAAAAGGGCATATCATAATTTTAAAAAAATTTTAGGAAATGAAAAACTTAATAAAAAGTAAAATATTGCTACTACAAAAACTGTTTTTCAAGATAGTATCATTAATTCAGACTTTATTAATAATAGTAACCAGAAAAAATCGCAATATTTTGCTTTTTATTAAGTTTTTTATCTCGACTGCAAATTTTTTAAAAGTTATGATGAGCCCTTTTGCATATTATATGACGATATGCTATATTTTATATAATACTGATTAATTAAAAAAAAACATCTAATAACAGGTGATTCTGGATACAAGCTTCAGCCCTATATGATAACCCCATATCGAAATCCTACAGACCCTACTGAAAAAAAGTTTAATGAAATACACTGTAAAATAAGAAACATTATAGAACGATGTTTTGGTGTTATTAAAAATCGATTTAGGTGCATTATAGGCTCGAGGGGATTGCACTACCGTCCACAAAAAGTTACAAAAATTGTAAATACCTGTTGTGCATTGCATAACATTTGCATTTTTTACAAAAGTAATTTACCACCCTATGTAATTGGTCACGAAGACGAAATGATGAGCACTTTTTGGAATCTTCTGATGTTGAAATCGCAGCTGCAACAATTAGAAATGAAATAGCTAGAAACATTATGATTTGAAAATAAAACTTTTTAAAATTATAAAAAAACACTTATATGTTATTCTGTACTAATGGTACTAACAATTGATGTATATGTAACAGGTTTGTTTTAATACGTACATTTGTATCCACATACATATGTATGTATATACAATACACGAAATATGCACATATTTATTTATGAACGTATATTATACATACATATGTATGTATGTACATTAAACCGACTCAACATGTAGGAAGATGAAAAATGTGTTTTTGTTGCCCCTCTCAAATTAAAGACCGGTCTTTTTAATGGGGATTCCTAAAACGTGTGGAAAATATGCAAAAAACTTCAAAAATAGACCTTCTTTAGACACGGTCCAGCTCACGGGCGGTCATGGCTGGACCCCCCAAACGTTTTAGGAATCCTCATTAAAAAGACCGGTCTTTAATTTGAGAGGGGCAACAAAAACACATTTTTCATCTTCATACAAGTTGAGTCGGTTTAATGTACATACATTTTTCGCACATTTTTTACTTTTTTACTCCTCTTTTAGGAAAATTAATATTTCTCTCATAGTATTCTCGATGCCACAGAGTGCCTTTGTAATCGAGCAAAGATTTCTTGTCTGCGCTCTCATCTCGTCTACCTGAGACTTTAAAAGCTTTATTTGAATATTTTGTACCGAGTCGTCATCAGGATTTTTGCGTTTTCTTTGTGTCGTTGTTGGCTTCTTGGTTGACCTCTGTACTGACGAGTTTGGTGATGTTAGTTGCGTGTATTGCGGTTGACTTTGCTCCGAAGATGTAGGAGTCACAACTGATGCTGTTGTGGAAAGAGTGGATAGTACTGTTTCCGAAGCAATTGTTTTCTTGGACGCCGGCTTTAAAGCAACACCAAATGTGTTATTGTCGAATGGAACAGCTGCAGAAAGGTGACATATCCGGTCTATGTCATTTTCTAAGTCCGTTAGTGAATGTGAACAAGACGGACCACCACCTGTTGATTTTAATTGTTTGGCATTCTCTGCAATTTTAGCCTTTGTCCTGCATTTTAAGTCTGCCCATATCTAAACACGAAACATTACAAAAATTTAGAACAGAGAAATATCTTACAGAGAATATCTTACCTTCTTCCAGTCTGAAGCACTTCGCGTTGGAGGTCCAATTGCATTTGTCCGCTGAGCCACTAAATCCCACTTGCCCTCAATTTCAAATTTGGTTTTACCAAAAATCGGGCTTGATGTAGCCAATTCTGGAAATTCTCCCATTGATTGGACCAACACTTTAAATTGCCCAGGATTAGTTTTTCTTATGCTGCAAAATATAATATGATTAATAATTGAAAGGTTCATAATACTTTAGAAATAAATACTTACATTTTTTTGTTAAAAACATCCATTATTTGAACTTTTATTTGTAAATAACCATAAACTTTACCGGCACGTTCAATTTTTTCTGGTTGTTTAATTTGGCAGTTGATTTTGTATGTGTCGTACGCACGTGAACCAATTTTTTCAAACAAAAGCTTAAAGCTTATTAGTTATACTCAAAATAAAATGAACAAAAACCAAAAGTTCAATTCATTCGTTATTTGACGTACAATATACCAAAATTTACGTTACAAAAACAGGCTGTAAAGAAATTATATATATATATATATATATATATATATATATATATATATATATATATATATATATATATATATATATATATATATATATATATATATATATACATACATATATATATATATATATATATATATATATATATATATGTATATATATATATATATATATATATATATATAGATATATATATATATATATATATATATATATATATATATATATATATATATATATATATATATATATATATATATATATATATATATATATATATATATATATATATATATATATATGTTTTTTCTGTCGACGTTATATATATATATATATATATATATATATATATATATATATATATATATATATATATATATATATATATATATATATATATATATATATATATATATATATATATATATATATATATATATATATATATATATATATGTATATATATATATATATATATATATATATATATATATATATATATATATATATATATATATATATATATATATATATATATATATATATATATATATATATATATATATATATGTTTTTTCTGTCGACGTTATTGCTTCATTACTAAGATTTACTGCTATTGGAGACGGGGGGCTAATTTTTATTTTCAAAACAATATCAGTAATTAATACGGTACGCCTTACCCTACGTCTTCACGAGCCATCGACTTGCACATGACATGAATATGACGCGGGCTGAGCAACTGTAAAAAATTCATCAACTTTTTTGTTGTGGTGAATACTATCCCCCATATTCATAAATAAATAAAATGTATTTGAAATCTATTTTAAGGAAATTTTGTGTGAAAAATTTTACATAAAATACATTTCAAACTCATTTTAAATTCTATGAATAAAATTAGGAGTTTATATTATGTTAGGAGTTTAATATGTTTTTAGTTTTTCCATGAGATTTTTGGGCAAAGGTTCCCTGACGATTTGCATTAGCCCCAATGAAATGGCCATAGGAACTAGCTAATACCCCTCCATAATCAATTTCAATTTACTTTAATAAAAATTTAATATTTTACTTAGAAAGTAAAATATTAAGTTTGGAAAAAGCACGTTAAAAATTAAAATTAATGTAATTTAATAATTCCCAAAAACAAATAACTTTTTATAAATATGCGAGTGCCTGCGCAAAAAAATAAATGTTGGCATCACAGCTCATTGCAAAAACAATTTATAGCTGTTGTTGCTTTTATTTATCTTCAACAGCCTTTACAACTACAAATTAGAGTTGGAAAAAAACCAATCGTCACATCCGTGAACGTAAAACTCGTCACGTAAAAACGCCATTTTCGGATTATGACATACGTGAACGTACTGTAATCCCATATAGTTTATACGATTGACGTGTCACGTAATTCATTTTAGTACGAATGCCGATACGATCACGGATGTGACGATTTGAGCCCTGTTGTAGTACGCAAGTAAAGAAAATAAAAAACGTGATTGATTATGGAGCTCATGTTTCAACTTTGATATTATAAACTTCTTATTCTTATGATTAGGAGTCAATGAAATGGCCATAGGAACTAGCTAATACCCCGCCATAATCAATTTCAATGTATTTTAATAAAAATTTAATATTTTACTTAGAAAGTAAAATTTTAAGTTGGGAAAAAGCACGCTAAAAATTAAAATTAATGTAATTTAGTAATTCCCAAAAAAAAGAACTTTTTATAAATATGCGAGCGCCCGCGCAAAAAAATACATGTTGGCATCAAAGCTCATTGCGAAAACAATTTGTAGCTGTTGTTGCTTTTGTTTATCTTCAACTGCCTTTTCTTGAGGTCTACACGTGACATAATATGTAAGATGAGATTGTCAAATTCAAACGCAGAGAGAATTATGTTACGTGTAGACTTCAAATTAGTGTTATCTCAATGTTATAGGAATTTTTATGAGAGCGTTGTTATAAGAATTCTTATAACAACCATGATGAAATAATATAGGTGGCATTACTAGGGCAACAAATACAGCATTACAACAAAAGAAGGAATTTTTGTTAGTGTAATGTCGTCGTATGAGTCAAAAATTATTGTAAACAAAAATCAAAAGGACGCGTGTCATTTTTTTGCGTGCCACGAGCACGCACGACAGAAAATCTGATTTCGTGCGTGTTCGGGTCGTGTTGAGAAAACTTGACACGAAAAAACACGAAAAGATTTTAAGATTAAAATATGTATGAACGTAGAAGCTTGCCGCACAAGACTGTAATCAACGTTCACATGTAAAATAAAAGACGATGTATGCTGTTTGGTGGTCGGGTATCAACTCAACTTATCTTTATTTTATATCTTCGTCTTATTATCTAAGGTGGTGTTTAATACTTACAAGTACTAGGAAGTGGTCTTAAACTAGAATTATTATAAGTGTGTTTATTGCACACAGGGTTGGGAGTTCCACTACACCTCCCTTTTTTTAATTAGAAAAAGGAAGAAGTAAACAAGCGGTACCAGTCTTGTTTAATTCTTGCTTTTTCTCTACGTATTTTTCCTTATGTATACATATATAAAAGTATTTAGTAGGTGTGATTTAAATCAATAAAAATTTTTTTGTAATTACTTAAATTTATTGGAATAGGTCATGATATAATTAAATATTTATCATTTCCTTCCCCTTTATTTTTGTGTTGTATTATACATGATACAATAATTTTTCTCTATTTACTTTGAAATATAAATTATACAATTGGTTGTTTTGAGTTGAAATGTATGCAAATGAAAATATGTGATACAATATTTTTCATAATTTTAGGATTCTGTTTTTATGAATTGTTTTTTTTTATATCTTATCATATACAGTTATATTACTGTCATTGAATTTTCTTACGATGAATGGACCATCGTAAATACTTTTAAATTTATCATAAGGTTGTTTTTGAATTTAGACATTATCGCCAATCTCTATCATTAAAGGTTTTGCATACTTATCAAAATAATTTTTGTTTCGCAATTTATGTTTTGATATTAATTCTTGTGCTAATCTATGTGTTCTTTGCAAACGATATTTTATTTCTTTGCTGTAATTTTCAATGTTAGATACTGGATCAATAGTGTTTCTTATAACTTCTTTCGGCATATTCGGATTTTTTCCAAAAACTAGTTCATACGGTGCAAACTTATTATCGAAAACTGTGTTGAATGTGGTGTTGTGGAAAAATGTGAAGAATTTCAAGTAAGTAGCCCATTCAGCTTGTTTTCGTTTAAATATGCTCTCAAATATTCATTAAAGACTCTGTGATTACGTTCAATTGTGCCTAAAGTTTCATGGTGATATGCTGTTGTAAACTTAGTTTCGATCTTTAATAGTTTGAATAATTCCGACAATACTTGATTTTTAAACTCCGTGCCTAAATCTGATTTTATTGTATTTATAGAATCATAGATTAGTATAAATTTTTCAAAAATAGCACGTGCCACAGTGTTTGCACTTTTGTCTGGTATAGCAATAGTCACCAAATATTTAGTTAAATCGCAAATTAAAGTTAGAGCATATTTGTTACCAAATTTGGATTCAGTAAATGGACCAATTGTGTCTACTACTGCTGGAGTCGGTGTTAGAACTAATTTTTCTTTATTGCCTGGTTTTACTTTATTAATGTTACAATTTTCACAGTTTTTCACGAATTTAGCGACATCTCTAGACATACCTTTCCAAAAAAATTTTGTTCTGAGTTTTGCATAAAGTTTACTACGTCCACAATGTCCTCCTAAGATTGGATCATTATGATATATAGTCATTAAGTTACCTTTTTTCTTTTTGTCGAATACTTGTTCGATAGGGTCAGTTAATATAATTTCGATTTTATCTAACACTTTTATACCATGGTCTTTTAGTTTTTGAATGCTGCAAATTGTAAAAAATCTGTCGTCTTTTGGCCATTCCATCTTGTGAATATTGATGGCTTCCTGTTGCAGCCTCAAAAGCATATCATCTAAATTCAACGTTTTGTTTCTATTTTAAATTTCTTATAAATATTTATGCGCAATCTCTGTACCTTATCATTTGTGTAAAAAAGTTCCGATCTGATTTTAGGGATCCTTGTGGTAAATTCGTAAGAAAATTTATCGTATATTGGTAATTTTTGAACTATAGCATCTTTCTTATCACTTTCGAGTTCAATTTGCTTTAACATTCCGCGGGTTGTTACATCAAATATATTACATTTGTTTTTCAATTCGTCAATTGAAGTACGCGAAAGTGCATCAGCTGCTACATTACTTTTGCCTTTAATATATTCTATACTAAAATTGTATTCTGACAGTTCTAATCTGATTTTATTCAGCTTTGACGAAGGGTCTTTTATATTGAACAAGTAAACTAATGGCCTATGATCTGACCTCACAATGAATTCTGTGCCGTATACATATGGTCTGAACTGTAGTATGGCAAAATGTATGGCTATGAGTTCCTGTTCTATTGTGGGTTTCTTTTGTTCTGAATAGATAGGTAAGTCATTGCCGTTAAAGTCTTGGCTTAAAATTGCACCGCAACCCATTTTGGATGCGTCTACTGTTACAATGAATTTTTTTGAAAAATCTGGGTATTGTAGTAATCTTGGAGATATCAAACTTGATTTTAGATTTTCAAAAGCTTTTTGACATTTATCATCCCAGTTAAAGCTTACGTTTTTTCTGATAATAAAGTTTAATGGTGCTGCTAATGAAGCAAAATTTTCGATAAACCGTCTGTAATAATTTGCAAAGGCAACAAATTTTCTCATTAATGGATAACAGTTTTCCCCCATACGTAATCAAAACCCTTATTAGATCATACAAGTACCCACAAAACAATAAAAATTGCAACCCTAACGATAACAACCAATATTTCAGCATTAAATACATACCGGGACTCACAGATAATAGAAATATAAAGTGTGCAATAAACAAAAACAAAATATTTTTAGCATATAAACCAAACAAAACGTTAAGTACAATCTTTACAAAAACAAAAACACCAGTTGACAAATTACAACAAAACAATGTCGTCTATTAGATACCATGCAAAGGTGATAGCGACAACAGCTGTGATTTTGTATATATTGGCACAACTAAACGAAGTCTGTCAACAAGAATGAGTGAGCATAAAGCAGCATAAACAAAAATAAAGAAAGCACAGCTTTATCCAAACATATAAATGAAACCAATCATGTACCTGATTTTGACAACATCAAAATACTAAACAAAGAAAACAACGAGAAAAAAAGATACACAACGGAAAGCTTAAGAACACAACAGAAAATAAATAGAACAATGAATAAAAAAGAAGACACTGACAACTTAAGTGCCATTTACAGTGTAATAATCAAAAACAGCTAAAGCCATCATATTATTTTATTTAAATTAGTGTTTTAAAAATTTTTTTTATCTTTTTTTCAATTTAAACAATGTTTTAACTTTAAACAATCAATAAATTTGTAAGTTATTCAAACATTTTATTATTTGATGTAACATTAACATACTTTTACGTTTTTTAAAAATATATATGTACATAAATAGAGAAAAAAATCCCCTAAAGAAGTGAACATAAAATTCACGTAACGTTTGGAGAAATATGTGATAAGAAAAACTGCATTTTTTATTAACATACAACAAGGTAAGTCTCACCAGCTATTTTAAAGATAAAAATAATCTCACAGCATCGTTATCATGAGGAGTTCGGTAGTTTCTAACAGTTTCTATTTTCGAATCATACGGTAATAAACCTTTGGATGTACACTTATGCCCAAGAAATGTTACTTCCGAACTAAAAAACTTGCACTTATAAGGGTTGATTTTTAAATTGAATTGTTTGAAAATTTTGAAAACATTCTCCAAATTTTTAAAGTGGTGTTGCGTGCTACAACCGATAACAATTATATCATCCACATATAGGAATGCCTGATTTGGTGGTAAGCCTGAGAAAGCTATGTGCATCATTCTTGAAAAGGAGTTTGGTGCTACAGTAGATACCGGATATAAGCACATCGCATATAAGAAAAAACCGCTAATAAGAAAGTGGACCAAAAAACACCGTGTCTTTTTCTGTGCTTTCCATAGAAAAAATGTTCTATAAAATAAGGTGACCATACGTCCTCCTTTTTAGAGGACAATCATCTATTTTATCTCGCTGTCATCTATAAAATTTGTGTCCTCTTTCTGTCATCTTTTTTTATTATCAGTCATCTTTAATATTAAAAGAATGATCAATGTTTGTTTTTATTGACCTTTGCTTTTAAAAATATATGGTAGCACTTTTTTTAAGAGAAAGTTAATATCATTGATAAACACAGATAGCAAGCTCTCGCACTGTCAATAAAATAATGACAACTCTCTTTACACATATAGATATTGTGAATTCAACAAAAATGAGAGGACACCATTTTTGCATTTCAACACACTTGAGAGACTATAATTTTTCCACTTGAAAATGCACTAAATCGTAACTTTTTTTAACGCACAAACACTTTTTAGTTTTATTTAATTTTTTTATTTGTTTTGATATAAATTTTATATTTCTTCTTGCTGTAATTTTAAAATATTTGTTTAATTTTGTTGACATTTGTGCGTTGCAATTTATCAAAGTTTTCAACCCTATTTTTCATTGAACAGTATTGTATTTTTGTTCCTATTTGGGATAAAAATTTTTGGTACCAAATAGACAAATTGCAAAAAAATTTTTACCAAAAATATTTTTTGATCTCGAATGTATTAAAAACCATTCTAAATTCATATTTTCATTAATTAATACAACAATAATTGCATAAACTTCTAATAATTCATGTATAAAAAATATAAATAGCTTAGAATACTTTTTGTTACAATCAAGTGCGGTTTTAGTGCTGTGGGGAAATTTTTATTTTAAACCAATACTAATACAAAATCTTCTACTAATACATCCTTAGACTTAGGTTTTTGACAGCACACTTAGGTTTTTGAAGTTTCTGTTTGGCCTCTAGGTACCCTATGGTTAATATATCGATTGATTGTGAGGAGGCAATAATAGCAATCAAGGTCAACACGAATAAAAGCTGTAAAGAATTTGTACAATAATATGAATCAAAAGATGTCATTTTAAAGAAAGTTCACGAATCCGAAAAGTATAAGTAAAACTAATTATATTATATACTGCAATAAGAAATTTTGAATAATGAACTTTTAAGTTTTGTTATTTCTTTGATTAGTTCATATTTATAAGTTAAAGTAAAATTTTCTATTTATTTTTTTTCCATAAATACATGTATGTATGTGAATGTAATTTTTTCCGTAAAATATGTAAAAAATGTAGACATTGAATTAAAATAATTTTTTTACTGTTTTTGCTGATGTCATCTTTTTTTTCTTCGAAATCTGGTCACCTTATATAAAAGAAAATCGTATATAAGAAAAAACCTGATGTAAGAAATTTTTTCAACCACCAAAGATGATAAATGATATAAAAAAAGATTATATATAAGAAATTTTTATAGTGCAAACAAAATTCTTTTTTTTATTCTTTATCTTTTGTTTGAGCTATTTAAGTTAGTTTTTTATATGAACAGTTACGCACATAATAAAAAATGTTCGCTATCGAACTTAATTTGTTTTACATTTTATAGCAAAACACACTTATAAGAAACAATTTTCTTATATCCATATACATATGTATATGTTTATAAGAAATAACTTTCTTATAACCAATTATTGTAAGCAATTATTATAATTGCTTATATAAGAAAAACCCGCTTATAAGAAACAATTTTGTGGCATTTTTAAAGTTTCTTATATCACATATGTACTGTATATTTAATCCGAATGGTAAAACTTTCCATCGATAGGAACCCGAGCTAGTACTGAATGAGGTTATGTCTCTTGAGTCTGAGTGTATGGGTATTTGATGAAAACCCGAGAACAGATCTAGTATTGAAAAATGTTTAGCTCTTCCGAAATTGTCTAGAATATCATCAATTCTTGTAAGCGGAAATTTATCAGCTATTAATTTCTTGTTTACTGCTCTGTAGTCAACACACATTCGGTACGACTTTTGACCATCTACACTTATTTTGGACACTAGTATCAGAGGACTGTTATAACTTGATTGACTTAGTTCAATTAAATTATTTTTCAATAAATTTTTAACTTGGGTATCGATTTCTTGTTTTTGGGAATGTGGCATGCGATAATTCTTTATGTAGACTGAAGAAGGGTCACTTACTCTCAATTTTTGTTCATAGAAATTATTAACACTCACTCTATCATCTTTTAAACCAAAAATTTCGGAATATTTCTCGCATAAGGGCATGAGATCTTTCTCAACTTCGCTCGGCATTTGTGATCTTAACAAATCTTTGAGCTTCTCACTACGTTCATTTCTCGGCTGTATTTTATTGATAGAGTAAACGTTATAATTTGAAAGTGGTTCTACCTTGATACTGCAGTTATTAATACATTTGAAATTATCACTCACGTTAATTACTCTTAAAAGTGGTGTACTTGAATCTACGATAATTTTACTAATAAATACTCCTTCACAGATCTTTTGTGAGTCCACAAAAACTGGTTCTGTTAATATGCCTAATTTAAAAATTCTGAAAACTTCGCATCTTGGAGGGATTATGCAGTTATCATTATCTGTTCCGTGTTCGATTGGTATTTTTGAATTTTATTGTAGAGAAAAAAAGAATTAAACATATTGTCGTAATTAATTGAGCATTTATTCGATTTAAGGAAGTCCTTACGAAGTATTCCATCTGTCGGAATGTTAAAACTATCGTTAACGACATGAAGAGTCTGACGAATCAGAAAATTTTGATCAATAAGGTATGAATTGCGCCTAAGGTTAAAATAGAGTCCGTTGCTACGCCTGTGATATTTATTATTTCACTATCATTGAAGTTAATGTTTAGTTTCAGACAAGAGATTTTAATTAGGGATATGTCTGCCTGAGAATCAACTAAGAAAGTACATAATCTGTTTGATTCTGTAAATTGTAAATGAATAAAGTCGGAATAGTTTAGATTCAAGCTGACGCTAGCTAATTTAGATTTATTTCCCCCAACAATACCTGGGGGTCAATTCCTGTTCTGTGAAACGGTGGAATGAAAAGATTTTTCACATTTTCATAGTAGTTTTGATTATCGTTTATTGAAACAATGAAAAGTAATGTCAATATTTTTTCATATGAAAAACATTGGAACGAAACAAACGTTTTTCACAATTACACATCACTGCGATTCTTGTTTTGTGTAGCAGTGAAAATAACTGCCAAAAACTTTTCACATGAAAATTTATTTTACACAGAAAATTTATAAGTGAAAAATAAACTTTTGGAGAATAGTAAGGGCAAACTTACAAGGAAACAAATGTTTGTTTTTTTATAATTCATTTATTTGTTAACTAAGAGATGATTTTGACCTTCCAAATGATAAATAATGATTTAAATATAAAATACACAAGAAGGATTTTATTCATTTATCGTTTGAAAGTTATATTTCCACACACGGACAGACACATGTACACAATTCACACTGCAAGCGCTATAATTCACTATATATTGTTTTAAATATTAATCGTTTTATTTTAAATAATTCAACACTATTAATAAAACATATCTTTTCTCATAAGCACCATAACATATTAATAGTACACACAAATATCGCTATTGCATTTCTTTGTAAATATTTCATTTTGGTTTTGACACTTAATAACATAGTACTAGCGTTGTCAACTTGGTGTTCTTCGTACAGTTTTTAGTGATTTTTCAACATTTCGACGCGAAAAATTTTTAATTTAGTGGCCAGTGTTTTTTATTTAATTTTTGATGGTTTTTATTTGGGAAGGTTTCAATAAACACAAAATTCACAAATACGTTCATTTATCTACAAAAATATTTTTTTCAAGTGTGAAATTCGTGACTATTTTTTAGATTATCTCGTAAACTATAAGGAATGTAAAAATTTTGTTAAAGCTTTCTTTTAGATAATAATATTATCTACAACTCCACTAAACACATTTTTGTTGTAAATTGTACAATTAAAAATTTTTAGCTTTATTATACAAAATTCGCTAATAAATACGAAAAACTCACTTCAACTTTCAAAGTTACTTCCACGTGCGTAATAAAACTTTGTGCTCAATTATTTCGGAACAAGTAGCAGCTAAAAAATATGTTTTATGCCATTAGAAGGTACAAGTAAATCCCACTAAGCACTATGCATAAGTTGAAGGTATCTCTTTTGAAAGAATAAAAAAGTTTTATATTTTAATCTGGGGCCGAATCACCGCATTCGTTATTGAGTAGGGTTTCGCATCGAATAAAATTTCGTCACGTGTCGAATGTATAGCTAACTCGATAGCTAATGTATTACAATGTTTAACAAGTGTATTGAGTTTCTTTAAGCTAGTTCAACAACCAAGTCGATTTGACGACTGTAATAAGATTTATTGGTAATGTTCCATGCTTTTTATGCAAAACATTCAAATAAAAGAAAATATTATTTTCGATCGCTCTGGTGCTAACGAGTGCAATTTAAGCAGCATGTACTCGATCATCGTATGCCGTAATCCCAAAAAGAAAATTTTTTAACAATTTTACTCGATCACGTATGCGGTAATTCGGCGCCTGAGTGTAGCGTTCGTCACGTAGGATTTGCCCATATGTATATTTTTATCCGCTGAATTGAGAAATTACCATAAAACTTTTCGGTAAGCTCTAGTTTTAAATATATACTTTTATATTTTCATAAATTACAACAATTTTGTTCATTTTTGTTTATGTTATTACTCCATTATATCGCCCATGCACTTCAAAAGTTGTACAATTCAAGGAGTGCGTTTTTAGAGTCAATAGTACAATATTAATTGTTATATTGCTTTTCATATTGCATAAAAAACATACAAATATGTATCTTGTATACTAAACTCTTGAGGAGAGAATACATTTATATTTTTCCATGAAAGTGTGAGTAAATTAAAACTAAAACTCGTTTTCTGGAAAATCAGTATTTTTGAGTTCTGTCACTTTTCAACTGCATGTGCTATGTGTTCTTTAGTACATCAAAAATTTTGTATTTTACTTTATGAAATGATAAAATACATATCATTTTTAAATAAATGAAAAAATTTTTAATTTAGTGCGTTTTTTCCAGAATTGAGCGTTTTTATCGCGTTTTAGTGCTTTTTGGAATTTAAAAGTTGACAACGCTGCATAGTACCAAAGTTTTCACAGGTACGTATGGAATGAAACATTTTTTCATAATTCAAACGACAATCAGAAAATGTGTAATTGTGAAAAGATAGAGTGAAAAGTAATGATGAAAACGAATATGAAAAGTTTTTTTTTCATTTCACATTATCACAGAACCAGCAGGGGCTCTGCTGAGAGACCTCCGCGTTTAAAGACAGGGTCCTTGCAGTCCGCTTTTTAACGTATATCTATTGTTATTAGCACGATTATTTCCACCATTGGAAAAATTATTATTTCGGTAGCGACTATTATTATTTCCACGATAACTGTTAAACCTGTTCTGCGTCTATAACTACCTCCTCGGCTGAAATTGTTGTTAAAGGAACGATTTGTATGATTATTGTTTGAAAAGTTCGTATTTCTACGAGATTGAAATGCTAATACTTGTTTTTCTTTTGACTCAACCGTTTGTTCTAGGATTAACTTTGCAATGACACCTTTTGGATCTGAAAATGTGGTTGAAGCAATTATCGATTTTACTAAACTTGACTTGGCATTAAGTCGACATACGCTTACCGTTTGCTCAATTGTCATTTCGTGAGCCTTTGTTTTCGTGATTCATTCTATGACAAGTGATCTTTCGAGTGCGTCAGCAAGATCTTCCGTTTGCTTTACAAAATCTGAGTAATTATTGTTTCTAAGCTGTAAAGCAGCTATTTTCCCCGCAATCACCTTTGAATTTTCTGGCTTTATTATTTGTTTTAGAGCAACCTTTATTTCTTCGATAGTAGTAACATTTTCAGGTAATGATTCTCGAGCTTTGCCTTCTAATTTGGATTTTATAAACGATACAAAAGAAAATTCTAGTTTTTCGTCAGTTAAATTTTGGACTAAATTGATTTTATCTATAAAAGAATCTAAGGCCAGAGGATTACCATCGTAATTCTCTCTAATTATGTTCGCACACATGCTTATAAAAGCTTTCTTTTCATCTGTGGATGCCATTTTTAAATTGTTTTGTTCAATACGATTGTTTCCTATTGATTTCAATACAGATTCTATTACTTTATGATCAACTAAGGCTTCTCTAACTTCTGAATCTAACTCAATTTTATCTTTGCCTTCCAAATCTGAATCTATACTGTCAGTTTCTTCTGATATTTTAGATTCTGAATCGGAATCACAGACTGTTACTGAGTTTTTATCAACAAGTTCCAACAATAAAACGTTATGGGGTACTTTAACTTTACAATTTAGTTTTCCAAAACACCTCACCAAGAGTTCTCTACACCGTATTAATCTTTTACAAATATTGCTTTCCGAATTAGCTAATATTTCTTTTGCACTTAGACTGGCATATGTTAAAATTGCATTATAGTTGGTGATAAGTAGTGTTATGTATTCATTTATTTTTGTTTCCTTTCTAGAAATTGGGCGATTTTCTAAAACTCTTTTCTTTACCTTATAAAAGTTTTTCACAAGTTCATTGAATTGAACTTGATGAAAATTTGTCATTTATATAAACAATGGGATTATGTAGGATTTAGAATCATCTACTTTTAATTTCTGCTTCTTTTCCTTTTATTGATTTTCAATGTATTTTGTATTTTATATATTTTTATTTGCATATTAATGTGTGTATAAAGATAGTACATATAAGATATTAATTATAAATACTACAGTTTTTTTAGTATTCATAAGCGTGTATATACATACATATATGTAAATAGTTATTGAGTAATTGTAAATAGATATGTAGGTAGTATAATATAAATTTCGTTTTTAGTTAGTTAATAAAAGACATTAAAAATATTTATTATAGTAGATAGTACTATTATATATGCATGTATGTTTAGAATAGGTAGAAAACTGTATATAAAAATAGCCAAAACAAAACAAATATTTTAATTGACTAATATTATATTATATGACTAATATTAAAACAATATTATTTTCATTTTGTTCGATTTTTATTTTCTTTTACTGTTTATGTTTTGTTTTAAAATTATTTATAATGTAGAATATTTAGAATCATTGAAAATACTACATAGCAATTGGAAAGTGTAATCAAATAATAATATGTAATCACTAGTATAAATCAAGTAGACTTATAATTATTTTATGTAATATACTGCATGCTTATTCCAGCTTACGATAATTTATTGATGTAGTGACGTCATCAGGGCTGTATGTTGCTTGGCACTTCTTCTTTAAGTACACATTGATGTTTTTCTTCTTTTTGCTGTTATGGCTTGTAGTGTATTAAATTTTGTTTAATTTCATCTTAGCTTTCCAAGTCTGCTTTATTATTTCGTTTGTTGATTTTCTTTATTTTGTTGCACTTTTATGTCAATTTTGTGATGGTAAAATGCAAACACTGTTTATAATTTTAACTTTGCAATCGCAATTATTGTTTCTTTTTTTACTATTATTTTATTTTAATAATTTGCGTTGCCCTATTGTTTATTTTGGAAGAAAATAAATTTTGATATATTTGCGTTTTTTCTGCTTGTTTGTTTTCGTTCTAGTATTTGCTTTTCTTTTGCGTTCTTTTCCTTTTACTTTTGTTGCATTGTTCCTGTTTTATATTTGACAACCATATCTGTATGTTTGTTGTGTTGTTCACTTTTTCTCTTTAAGTTTTTTTTTTATTTCTTACTTTTGCTTTGTAGAGTTTACTTTTCCTCTTTACACTATTGCATTTTTCTGATTTTTTATTTTATATTTGTAAAAAATTTACTGATTATTCTTGTAACTACCCTATAAGCAGCTCAGTTAACTTATAACGCACTTTAAGCTAAATATTTCTCAACTAATGGTGGTTGATGACTGAATTACTTTTAATGGAGTCAACTGACTATTTTAACATTGCGATGTCCTAGGTAGTCAATTGTCCGACTCTGCATTACTTTCCAACTAACTTAAAGTTAACTTTATTTAAGTCAAATGGTAGTTAGTGTGCAAAAAGATTATGCTGGGGTTCGAACTATGTATCACACGTTTTGTAGTCAACGTGCTGACCACCCAGCTAAGGTACCATTTGAAATAATGATAGCAATAAGTTAATATAGACTCGAAATGAGTTTCAAAGTAGCTGAGATAGTAAAATTGTTAGCTCTCACCAAATCCTATTATGCACTCAACTTAAGAATTGATTTTGGGTCAGTTCTGGATTACATTGTAGTTAGCTTTTAGTTAGTCTAAAGCCTACAGTACACGGAATGTAAAAAGCCACATGCGTATGTGGGTCTGACGTCACGAGAATTTTCAGCATATTGGTTGCATTTTTTATACAAGTAGTAGTGGCTACATGCTGTAAAATTTTGATAGTACACGGCATGTATTTTTGTCCCAAAATTCAAATGCAACATATGTGGCCGAAGCGGACACATTTGCAGAAGCAAAACATGTGTAAACATCTGAATAGTTACATGTATGTTACTAGTACACGGCATGCAGCAGATGAACGCTTTTTACACATTAGCATGTGCGAAAGCCGTATCTTTATGAGGATTTCTAGTACACGGCATTTGTATTCTTCTATTCGAGTTGTAAACAATAATTTCTCTGAACGACGAACATCACAAATGCGAAAAAACTAAGCGGATGTGTAGGACATGGACGAGAAATTGGTTAAAAAAGCGCGATACGAAAGGGTATTGTGCAAAATTAATGTATAAATTGCGTGCTGAAGATATGGACAACGTGCATACATTTGTTAAATATGCCCTTTTAAAATGTTTTCGGGAACGGTACTAATTGGAAAAGTTTTTTTTTAATGAATGTTTTTGGACAAGGCTGACGGTTCTCGAGATAGAAGCCTGTGGTGCATTAGGTTCCGATGACAATATAATTTAATAGTTATAAAAGTGGGCTGTGCCACGCCCATACGAACGAAATATATTATATATTGAAAGCTATAGCAGTCAGAGTATTCAAATTTGGTATGGACTATTTCGAGAGCAAGATATGAAGTATGTCAAAATATTGTTAGAATAGGACCGGGGGAAGGAGCACTCAACATACAAAGTAATTAATTATAATCTTATATCTTGAAAGCTATAATAGCAAAGGTCTTCAAATTTGGTATGACTTAATTGGAAAACAAGACACGGCGAGGTAGTTGCGAAGAAAGGGCACTCCCCATACAAAGTAAATAGCGATTCCGTTTAATCTGGAAAGCTAAGATAGTAAAAGCCTTTAAATTTGGTATGGTTTAATTTGCAAAATAATCAATAATTTCACTATACAAGAAAAGAAATACCAAATAGTACCACTATATTTTTTTTTTCTGTTATGATCGCCTAACTGCAAAACCAGACGAAATTTAAAATTCGATGAGTAAATAGTTTTCTAGATTTTTTTAATTTGAGATATTTGAGGAGTCTGCTCTACCGATTTTATCGTGGGTTGCGAGCGAACTATTTAGTTTTGTAGAAAAATAAATCTAAAAAAGCTTAATTAGTTATATACTCAAATGTTGCGGATTTATTCAGACCGCAATGATAAACAATATTTGTTCTTTGTGAAAAATTCATTTCTCTTATGTTTATAAAAATAAAAATTATCATTATATAATGCTACTGCAACGCAAAATCATTTTGTTGTATAGGCTTTAGTAAAACGTAAGAGCCACATAAAAGGTGACTTGTGAAAAATAGAGTATTCTATTTAACAGGCAGGTAAACCAAACTTGACAGCACCCCGTATTTAAATAAACTATAGTATAATAAACATAAGATAAAAATCGAGGATTTGATTATAATAACTTTTACCATCGTATTGCAACTAAAAATTAAGAAAATAAATTATAGTTTTAAAAATCTTAAAAACACGCTTTAATAACAAACGGAACTAAAGAATAGAAAATAATTTGTAAGTATGAAGAGTCTGTGTTCCAGAAATCCCAATAATCAATTATGACTAATTAATTTTTAGTACGAGTAAGATTAAAATAAAAACTAAATTATGTATTAACAAAATAATTCACTTATAGTAAAAAAGGGTGGGGGAGGGGGGGGTAATTTTCTATATACTGTAACATTTAACATAAAGCTCCCCACGATTTTTTACTATAAGTGAACTATTTTGTTAATACATAACTTAATTTTTATTTTAATCTTATTAAAAATTAATTACTCATAATTGATTATTGGGATTACTGAAACACTTCATACTTAAAATCTATTTTCTATTTTTTAGTTCCGTTTGATATTAAAGCGTGTTTAAGTTTTTTTAAAATATCATTTTTATATTAAATTTGAAAGTTCTCAATTTTTTTAAAATTCAAATTTAATATAAAAAGCAGAAACGCCGCGTTTTAAAAACGCCCGAGTGGCCTCAGTCTAAATTACAACTTTTATCAATTATACTACTAATAATTAATTTTATAAAAACCTCTTTACAGATTTAATTCGTGAGTTTTTACTAACTGCATTGAAACTTCTAATAATAAATATGCATAAACATATACACAAACCAACCAAACGAAAAATTCCTACAAAATTTGCTAGGAAACACCCAACTGGCAACGCTTTCAATGGCTATATACGGTTAGAACATGTTCTGACAAAAATTCTTGCTGTTACATATTTGTGACAGCTACATGCGCATGTAAAAAATATTACACGTGTCACAATTCACATGTAGCAAGGTAGTACACGGCATGTGAAAAATACACATGGGCGTATGCGTATTGATAGCTACATGTGGTACACATACGAATCTGTACTTCATGTGAGTGTCCCAAAAAGTGGAAGTACACGGCATGTAGCAAATATAGCTTCATGATGACGTCAAAATTACGTCAGAGCCACATGCGCATGTGGATTTTTACATTCCGTGTACTGTAGGCTTAAGTTAATTATATTTGTAGTCGACTACAGATTTGCTTACAGGGTATGTATGTATGAATGTATGTATGTGTTTTTAAGTTCTTTTCATATTCTCACAGGGTGATTTTTTTTGTTGCAATGTTTTCCTGGTTTTAACATTTTTGTTTAGTTTAAAAATTTCGTGATTTGTTTGTTGATATTGATTGGTATTAATTGTTTTGAAACATTTCTTAGCTTTAATATCTTAAGTTTATTATAAAATTAGCACATAATAATTATTATGTTTTGAGTTTTAACACATGTGGATGCAAAATTAAATGTATCATCATTGAAAGCAAATTTAATAGACACATAAACATTTTTTTAATGTTACTTTAGCTTCTTCTCTTTTTTCGAAAACTTTTGGTTTCGTTGGACACTGTACTTTTTACTTTTTTGTACACCAAAGTTCCATTTGAGAAGAAAAAACAATTACCGTTTAACGATTGCTTTGCGCACTTTCATATATGTAGCTGTTTCCAGTTATTTCTATATGTACATATATAAAACGAATGTGATTTTTTTTATGTGTATAACTTTTTGCATTGTTGTAGGTACATATTAGATTTGTAACGTTTTTATGTATACAAAACTATGTATTTCCCTATGTAAGTATGTACATGGGTACACCACACATAGTTCTTTTAATTATTTTTTTGATTTTGTTATATATTTTTAAAATTTTTTTGTATTTCTATAAAATTTAAAAATTTTTTTTTTTAATGTTTTCCATTTTCTTTTTAAATTTTTATTTCCTTGTAAATTTGTATGTTTCTTTTTCTATTATTTTTTTTTTGTAGTTTTTATTTTGGATATTTTTAGAATTTTCCCATTTATAGTTCATTTTAAACATGTAATTAACGTTAATTTTAAGGAATTAATAGCCATTTTTTTTAATTAATTGCCTTCGTTAAGGAAAACCGAACTCAGCAAAATGTGGGTAGTCATTAAAAATTACCCTATCATTTTTATTGGTATTTCTCACAATAGTTATTTTAGTTTTTTCCACTTTCATTTATTTTTTATATTTTATCCCATTAATTAATTGGCACTTCACAATTTTATTCTTTTTTTTACTTAGTCTCGGTCGCCATGTAATCAACGTTCACATGTAAAATAAACGACGATGTCTGCTGTTTGGTGGTCTGGTATCATATCAACTTATCTTTATTTTATATCTTCTTCTTATTATCTAAGGTAGTGTTTAATACTTACAAATACTAGGAAGTGTTCTTAAACAGGGTTGGGAGTTCCACTACAAGACTATTGAGCGCAAATCTTGATAAGTTAAGGCCGTGTCAGATACAACTTTGTCGCTTGGCGTGACGTTTCTAACTTTGATAGAAAAGTGTAAAGCAAAAGGTGTATGACACAATGAAAACTTTGACAACACTCGCGCATTTCTCGTTTACCAAAAAAAAGTAGTTGATAATTTAGCTATTTATTTATTTTTTGTTATAAAAATAAAAGTCAATTATGTTATTTTACGATTTATTATAAATAAATAAATGGCACATACATATTTACCTTTTATTAAAACAAATTCAAACGCACGATATGTTTCGTTTGGCAATATAATAAAAGAAAATTATTACAGTTGATTGTCAAAGCAAGCAAAAAGATGAGAGTTGCCGAACTTTTCGCTTCACGCTGCGTTAAAAGTGCTTTATGTAGCATGTTTCGTATAAGTATGTACATTTCATCTTAGATGTCAAAGCGAATCCGTAACGCAACGCGAAGTAAAAGTTTTATCTAACATGGCCTTTACTGTTTTTCAACAAAAACTACAACATGAAACGTTAAAATAGAAGAAAAATATATAAAATATATTAAAAAATGTTTGTTTTTGGATTTGATTTCGTGCGTGTTGTGTGGTATTCGTGTTTTGAAAATTTTTGGCGTGCGTGTTTCTTACGTGTTGGACATCCGGGATTCGTGTTCGGGTCGTGTCGTGCTGGAAAATTTCGGCACGCGCCCATCTCTAGCTGCAAGTGAGGAATTACATAAATTATTGAATTAAAAAACACAAACACGGGCTTACCGTCGGAGTTATTGCTTATAATATTTGAACTAAAATTATTAAAACTTTAGTAAAATAAACTAATCACAATTTCAAGAAAGAAAACAACACGTGTACTTTTTATAAACATAAACAAGACTTTGACAGAGATCTCGACAAACAATGCTCGAACAAAAAATTGTCATCTGGCGTAGTAATACCACCTATATTATTTCATCATGATAACAACAATCTTATGAGATGAACTGTCAAAAAACACATGTACATAAAAATAAAATAGTGTGCATGTGTGAGTGTTTATTAAAATAAATGAAAAGCGATGTTTTTGATAAAATGTCTGTGTTAAATAAATTAATAAATGTGTTTAGTTGATTTATAAATTTCAATTTGTGTGAAAAATTAAAAATAAAACAACTAATTATGCAAAAGTGGTAAATGTTAACTCGATGATCATTTGCATAAAATGAAATATTATCGGAAAAGTAAAATTACGTCTTCCCCTAGTATGAGATTAAGAAAAAATTCGACATTTTGTTTTTAGTATTCTGCCGACGTTTTCTCTCATGTTATCTCAAAGTAACACAGCGTCTTCACGAGACATTAACTTTGATATAACATGAGAGAAAATGTCGGCAGAATAATAAAAACAAAATGTAGATTTTTCTCTTAATCTTATACTAGGGGAAGACGTAATTTTCCTTTTCCCATAAGATTTAATTTTATGCAAATGCTCATCGAGTTAACATGCACTACATTTGCATAATTAGTTATTTCATTTTTAATTTTTCACACAAATTTTAATTTATAAATCAATTAAACACATTTATTTATTTATTTAACACGGAAATTTTATGAAAAACATCGCTTTCATTTATTTTAATAAACACTCACACACAGACACTATTATTTTCATGTACATGTGTTTTTGACAGTTCATCTCATAAGATTGTTGTTATAAGAATTCTTATAACCACGCTCTCATAAAAATTTTTATAACATTGAGATAACACTAATTTGAAGTCTACACGTAACATAATTCTCTCTGCGATTGAATTTGACAATCTCATCTTACATATTATGTTACGTGTAGACCTCAAGTTATAGTGGATGGCCAATGAACGCGGCATGCGGCACACAGTGTCTGAAAATCGTTTTTCATTGGCCAAAATTCTGTAACTTTTGAACCGATCAAAATATTGAAGTAATTTTTATTTTAATGGATAGATATTTAGTTCAGCTTGACTCAGTTTTAATTACATTAAAATTGATTGAGGACTTTTTAAGGAATTCTAGGTCAACGTTGAACTTTTGAATTTTTTTAACTTTTAGAGTGAAATATGGGTTTATTATTTTTTTATTTATTAAAAAATTTAATATATGGAAATTAATAATAATTATAAATATTTTTTGTTATAATGAAATTTTTTTAATGTTACACTAAAAAAATTTTTACACTAAAAAAAATAGTAAAATCAACTGGAGATTTTGCTATTAGTACAGAAAATTAAAAAATTTTTTGCTGTCTAATTTGCAAATTTGTTTACAATCAAAGAATAGTTACACTTAAAAAAAACGTTAATAATATTATCTAAAAATATTGCTATTACTGCAGAAAAATTTATTATTTTTTGCTGTCAAATTTGATCATTTTAAAAAACATATTAAAAATAAAAACTGCAATAAATTTTAATAGCATTTGTAACAATGGTAGGTTCTGTTTATTATTATTTTTTACTAATACTATGTTTTTCGTACTTAAATAACAATGAAAGGCAATTATAATTATTATTCATTTGACTCAAATATTGATTGCAAATATTCCATATTTTGTTCTGTGCTATTTCTGTTCTTTTGTAGTTTTTTGGCTTCTTCATCTAAATCACGATGTTCCACTTTCCATTGATTTCGAATACTGGAGATGAACGGATCTGACGTTGCCAATAATATATTAAATAGATCTTCATTTGTTGAATTTCTTGAAATTTTTCTAGTATTGTGCTCTCTACAAAATCTGTAATCCTTGTTCCTTTTTTCCTGAGCCTCCTCTGATAGATCTCCAAGTGGCACCAAATGATATTTAATGACATCTTCTCCATGATAAAGGATTTTGTGAACTGTTGCAGACATATTTCTCCATGGGTAGTTGGTTGTATATATTTTTGCAGTTTCCTTAGCATAATCTCTAAATTTTCTAGAGTCAATTTCTTCATTGCACGCAAGTACTTCTAGGATTATTTTAAATCTGAAAATAAGGTTTAAGTCCACTCCTGTTATTTCAGATGCTGTTTCTGGATCTGAAAAGAATCTTCTTGCGGTATTGCCATCATTTGTATTGCCTGACCCTTGTTTTGGCTGATCTGTAATCAATCCTATTTTGCGATATTCATCTTGAACATGTTTCTTTTTTGAACTTCTTAACTCTTTGTTGGTTTCGTGGTTTCTTATTGATCCTGAAGACCCGAAATCCAAATCATAACTGATTTTTAGTATGTGTTCCATAAGTCGTATTCTTGCATGTAGTGGTGATAATCCAAATTCATATGCATCGGAATTATCTAATGATTTTGTCGGGACTTGGTTTAATTGGGTTGATGTTGCTTGGCATATAATGCAGCTGGATGCAGCCTTCGTGCTAGTCAAAGCCTGACCTACTTTTCCATCTATCATTGTCAGCACTAATTGGTAGCTTACTTCAATTTGCTGCCCATCTAACTGTAATTGTAATGGCTGTGGTGTTGCAATTTGGGTCTTGATATCACTAACTTCTTTGTTAATGGCATCATGAGTTTCTTTTTTGAATTCAAATTTGATTGGCCTGCAGTATTTCGTAGAAGATGGTGTCTCATTTTTCCAAATATCCATTGTTTACGTTGTACTAGTCGAAGGCTCTGAATCTTCCAAAATCTTTTTCAATCGCAATGGTACAAATGATACCATGAACATATCTGAGTCCGATATATTTTCACATACAGCTTGTTTGTATTGTTTTTGTCCCGAAGAACCATCACATCCCCATTTACAAAAAAGAACTAACTTTGTGTTTCCATATTTCTTTAACTCATTTCCTGTTATTGATTGTAGCAAGCGTTCGGCTGTGTGATCAAGTAGATATTGTAGTTGTACCTCTGCCGAAATTGGTGTGATTGTAATAGTGTCCATTGATGCCAAACAGTCCATTTTAGCAGCGGTTATGTGATGATATGCTGGATACATATTTGAGCCTTTTTCAATCGCACGCAGTCTGAGCTTAATATATTGCTGTTTTGTTAATTTCAAATCCAGAAATAATGCTAATGCCTCCTCATTTGTGTACTGTATTGCATCACTCGGAGTTGGTATACTTTTAAGAATCCGTTTTGTTCTCACTGGACTAGCTTTAAAAATTTTTCAATGATATCCACTTTTGTTAATTGGTTCTGTGATCGTAATTGATGTAGGAAAGATTCTTTTATATTTGTACAACCAATTGCATCGTTAATATCTTTAAGTTTCCGCCTCTTAGATCTATCGCTGCAGTTGCCCATTAATGATTTGCGTGGTCTTCCAGCCTTATCTTGCTTTGCTGTTTCTGCAGCGACAGTAAGTTGGCCTTCTAACCAGTTTGCACTTTTTATATAAAAGTTTTGTTTACTGTACCTAACTTCTTTGTAGCGTTTTTTTAGTGCTTTGACGAAATTAGATAATTGCTCTTGCATTTCGGTGCTACACGAATTTAAGTTTAATTTTAACGTAGCTAAGAACATCTTCCTGGTTTTTGTTTCTAAAATACTCTTCGGCCAGTTCTTTATAACTGAAGCTCTCCATATTTTTCTGAATATTTTTATTTCTGTCTGTTATGTTTTATCCGTACACTTAAAGGATTAACTTATTACTGAGTAATCCCTTATCGAATCCGTTTTATACATTTTTAGATACATGTTATTCACACATTGATCTTTAATTTCATAGCAGGTAGTGCTTAAATTGAACAAAACTGCACATGTTATCCAGACCTTAATATCAGGTAAAACTGATTAGTATCTCGTTATAAAATTGTTTATGACTTTGGTTGACCCTAACATTTGATAACAGGTAAATTTAGAAAGAGATCATATGTTTACTGTAGAACCTATTGTGATAATTTTATGACTTATTTTTTGCTGATCAAAACAAAGCCATTAAACCCTTTCGCAGGTATTATATATATTTTTTTAGTTTTACGTAGTCTAAAGTAAAAAAAAAACATAAACTTTTAGGCAAAAAAGTGAAAATTTAATACACCATTGTATACGAGTACTTATAGGGCTGTTTAAATTAATTTGAATTTTTTTAGAGTAATTTCATTAAAATGAAAAAAGTGTTCTACCCACGGCTCGTCACGGGTGCAAAAGTATATATGGCGTTAAAGAGGACACTTTAACCTTTCTCCTGGTGGTATACGTTTCTTGTTCCCTTTTGTTCCCTGGAAGTTCTATTCCACTAAAATTTAAATTTGAGAAAAATATAGTAGTTTCATAAATATTTCATAACGCCATTAATATTAAACGCTAGAGCTGTGACCACTTACAACAACTAAAGACTATAATCCTACCAACATTATAAAAAAGACCGCAGGCCATTATCGATGATAGCTTGCGAGTAGTAAACATTTATTTTTGATAAAAAACAAAAGAAAAACACCTTTTAATGAAATTAAAAAAACAGTTGAGTTTGAAAGCATGCCACGCCCACAATTATCAATAGTTTAACCTAATTTTTTGGCTACCTTAATCTGGATATATTAGCTATAAAAAGGCGTAAAAATTTTAAAAATCGGCGACAAAAAATAATTTGACTTTTGGCCAATGAAAAACGATTTTCAGCCACAGTGCGGCAGCGGGCGGCGAACAGCTGTTCCGTTTGCCGCTTGAAATTTTATTGGTAGGCAAATGAACGCGGCAAGAAATCGCGAAGAATTATTACACAACCACTTTAAAATTAATTACATTAGTAATCAAAAAATTATTGTTTTAATAAAAACTAAATTGTATTGTTAAAAAACAATTTTTTTTATTAAAAGTGAATTTATTTTTCATATTGTGGTTGTCAAATCAATAAAATTTTGTATGGCAATGTCGTTTCAAGCGGCAAAGAAAAAACTTGAACAAAATTCAACTTTGCCGCACGGCCGCTTCCTACAGTATTGCCAAATGAAACTAATTACGACATGCCAAATATTTTGTTTGAATATATTTTGAGTCAAACTAGACTTTTATAAACTGGCAGTGTTCTCGCTGCCGCATGCCGCGTACATTGGCCTTCCACTATTAATGTCTCGTGAAGACGCTGTGTTACAACTACAATTTAGAGTTGGAAAAAATCAACCTGTTGTAGTACGCAAGTAAAGAAAATAAAAAAAACATGATTGATTATGGAGCTCATGTTTCAGCTTTGATACTATAAACTTCTTATTCTTATGATTAGGAGTTTAATATATCTTTAGTTTTTCTATGAGATTTTTGGGTAAAGGTTAACTGACGATTTGCATTAGCCCCAAAGAAATGGCCATAGGAACTAGCTAATACCCCTCCATAATCAATTTCAATGTATTTTAATAAAAATTTAATATTTTACTTAGAAAATAAAATATTAAGTTGGGAAAAAACACGTTTAAAATTAAAATTCATGTAATTTAATAATTTCCAAAAAAATAACTTTTTATAAAATGCAACTTTGCTGCGCAGTCGCTTCTCTCAGTATTGCAAAATGAAACTAATTACGATCATGGTAGAATAATATACAAGGTAGCCCTGGAACGTCAGCTGATTATTTTTTAATTGCTTTTTTCATGGTACGAACTGTCAAATGTTGTGTATATGTGAAATAACTACGTCGCACACACAATACCACACGTATGTATGTTTGATGATTCTGTTTTACAAACACACGTATACTCTCTATCCCAAAATGTATATTTGTATTAGTTATTAGTTATTTGTATTTTCTATCCCAAAAAGTATATTTGCCAGTGTTCGAAAATTTACCTTATATAATGTACTTTAATGTTCTGTACGGTAGAATATTGTAATACACAAACGCAAATAGTGGTTGTGTAGGAAATACACAAAAAAAGAAGAACGGTATTTCTGTTAGTGATCTTGTATCCAACGAAAATACTGTTTTTAACAAACTCAATATAGAGATAAGAACATTTAATAGTGTTCTGTTTTTCTTTGAAAAACAGTACACTTCGTTGTGTTCGGCACAGAACATTATTCTTAATGTATATTTTGTGTATTTAGCTCAAGTATACATGCATGAGAGCCAAGCGAATACTAACGCTTGGCTCTCGTGCATGTATACTTGAGTGCGTATTGATAGCTACATGTGGTACACATACGAATCTGTACTTCATGTGAGTGTCCCAAAAAGTGGAAGTACACGGCATGTAGCAAATATAGCTTCATGATGACGTCAAAATTACGTCAGAGCCAGATGCGCATGTGGATTTTTACATTCCGTGTACTGTAGGCTTAAGTTAATTATATTTGTAGTCGACTACAGATTTGCTTACAGGGTATGTATGTATGAATGTATGTATGTGTTTTTAAGTTCTTTTCATATTCTCACAGGGTGATTTTTTTTGTTGCAATGTTTTCCTGGTTTTAACATTTTTGTTTATTTTAAAAATTTCGTGATTTGTTTGTTGATTTTGATTGGTATTAATTGTTTTGAAACATTTCTTAGCTTTAATATCTTAAGTTTATTATAAAATTAGCACATAATAATTATTATGTTTTGAGTTTTAACACATGTGGATGCAAAATTAAATGTATCATCATTGAAAGCAAATTTAATAGACACATAAACATTTTTTTAATGTTACTTTAGCTTCTTCTCTTTTTTCGAAAACTTTTGGTTTCGTTGGACACTGTACTTTTTACTTTTTTGTACACCAAAGTTCCATTTGAGAAGAAAAAACAATTACCGTTTAACGGTTGCTTTGCGCACTTTCATATATGTAGCTGTTTCCAGTTATTTCTATATGTACATATATAAAACGAATGTGATTTTTTTTATGTGTATAACTTTTTGCATTGTTGTAGGTACATATTAGATTTGTAACGTTTTTATGTATACAAAACTATGTATTTCCCTATGTAAGTATGTACATGGGTACACCACACATAGTTCTTTTAATTATTTTTTTGATTTTGTTATATATTTTTAAAATTTTTTTGTATTTCTATAAAATTTAAAAATTTTTTTTTTAATTTTTTCCATTTTCTTTTTAAATTTTTATTTCCTTGTAAATTTGTATGTTTCTTTTTCTATTTTTTTTTTTGTAGTTTTTATTTTGGATATTTTTAGAATTTTCCCATTTATAGTTCATTTTAAACATGTAATTAACGTTAATTTTAAGGAATTAATAGCCATTTTTTTTAATTAATTGCCTTCGTTAAGGAAAACCGAACTCAGCAAAATGTGGGTAGTCATTAAAAATTACCCTATCATTTTTATTGGTATTTCTCACAATAGTTATTTTAGTTTTTTCCACTTTCATTTATTTTATATATTTTATCCCATTAATTAATTGGCACTTCACAATTATATTCTTTTTTTTACTTAGTCTCGGTCGCCATGTAATCAACGTTCACATGTAAAATAAACGACGATGTCTGCTGTTTGGTGGTCTGGTATCAAATCAACTTATCTTTATTTTATATCTTCGTCTTATTATCTAAGGTAGTGTTTAATACTTACAAATACTAGGAAGTGTTCTTAAACAGGGTTGGGAGTTCCACTACAAGACTATTGAGCGCAAATCTTGATAAGTTAAGGCCGTGTCAGATACAACTTTGTCGCTTGGCGTGACGTTTCTAACTTTGATAGAAAAGTGTAAAGCAAAAGGTGTATGACACAATGAAAACTTTGACAACACTCGCGCATTTCTCGTTTACCAAAAAAAAGTAGTTGATAATTTAGCTATTTATTTATTTTTTGTTATAAAAATAAAAGTCAATTATGTTATTTTACGATTTATTATAAATAAATAAATGGCACATACATATTTACCTTTTATTAAAACAAATTCAAACGCACGATATGTTTCGTTTGGCAATATAATAAAAGAAAATTATTACAGTTGATTGTCAAAGCAAGCAAAAAGATGAGAGTTGCCGAACTTTTCGCTTCACGCTGCGTTAAAAGTGCTTTATGTAGCATGTTTCGTATAAGTATGTACATTTCATCTTAGATGTCAAAGCGAATCTGTAACGCAACGCGAAGTAAAAGTTTTATCTAACATGGCCTTTACTGTTTTTCAACAAAAAATCTGTAAATACAACTACAACATGAAACGTTAAAATAGAAGAAAAATATATAAAATATATTAAAAAATGTTTGTTTTTGGATTTGATTTCGTGCGTGTTGTGTGGTATTCGTGTTTTGAAAATTTTTGGCGTGCGTGTTTCTTACGTGTTGGACATCCGGGATTCGTGTTCGGGTCGTGTCGTGCTGGAAAATTTCGGCACGCGCCCATCTCTAGCTGCAAGTGAGGAATTACATAAATTATTGAATTAAAAAACACAAACACGCGCTTACCGTCGGAGTTATTGCTTATAATATTTGAACTAAAATTATTAAAACTTTAGTAAAATAAACTAATCACAATTTCAAGAAAGAAAACAACACGTGTACTTTTTATAAACATAAACAAGACTTTGACAGAGATCTCGACAAACAATGCTCGAACAAAAAATTGTCATCTGGCGTAGTAATACCACCTATATTATTTCATCATGATAACAACAATCTTATGAGATGAACTGTCAAAAAACACATGTACATAAAAATAAAATAGTGTGCATGTGTGAGTGTTTATTAAAATAAATGAAAAGCGATGTTTTTGATAAAATGTCTGTGTTAAATAAATTAATAAATGTGTTTAGTTGATTTATAAATTTCAATTTGTGTGAAAAATTAAAAATAAAACAACTAATTATGCAAAAGTAGTAAATGTTAACTCGATGATCATTTGCATAAAATGAAATATTATCGGAAAAGTAAAATTACGTCTTCCCCTAGTATGAGATTAAGAAAAAATTCGACATTTTGTTTTTAGTATTCTGCCGACGTTTTCTCTCATGTTATCTCAAAGTAACACAGCGTCTTCACGAGACATTAACTTTGATATAACATGAGAGAAAACGTCGGCAGAATAATAAAAACAAAATGTAGATTTTTCTCTTAATCTTATACTAGGGGAAGACGTAATTTTCCTTTTCCCATAAGATTTAATTTTATGCAAATGCTCATCGAGTTAACATGCACTACATTTGCATAATTAGTTATTTCATTTTTAATTTTTCACACAAATTTTAATTTATAAATCAATTAAACACATTTATTTATTTATTTAACACGGAAATTTTATGAAAAACATCGCTTTCATTTATTTTAATAAACACTCACACACAGACACTATTATTTTCATGTACATGTGTTTTTGACAGTTCATCTCATAAGATTGTTGTTATAAGAATTCTTATAACCACGCTCTCATAAAAATTTTTATAACATTGAGATAACACTAATTTGAAGTCTACACGTAACATAATTCTCTCTGCGATTGAATTTGACAATCTCATCTTACATATTATGTTACGTGTAGACCTCAAGTTATAGTGGATGGCCAATGAACGCGGCATGCGGCACACAGTGTCTGAAAATCGTTTTTCATTGGCCAAAATTCTGTAACTTTTGAACCGATCAAAATATTGAAGTAATTTTTATTTTAATGGATAGATATTTAGTTCAGCTTGACTCAGTTTTAATTACATTAAAATTGATTGAGGACTTTTTAAGGAATTCTAGGTCAACGTTGAACTTTTGAATTTTTTTAACTTTTAGAGTGAAATATGGGTTTATTATTTTTTTATTTATTAAAAAATTTAATATATGGAAATTAATAATAATTATAAATATTTTTTGTTATAATGAAATTTTTTTAATGTTACACTAAAAAAATTTTTACACTAAAAAAAATAGTAAAATCAACTGGAGATTTTGCTATTAGTACAGAAAATTAAAAAATTTTTTGCTGTCTAATTTGCAAATTTGTTTACAATCAAAGAATAGTTACACTTAAAAAAAACGTTAATAATATTATCTAAAAATATTGCTATTACTGCAGAAAAATTTATTATTTTTTGCTGTCAAATTTGATCATTTTAAAAAACATATTAAAAATAAAAACTGCAATAAATTTTAATAGCATTTGTAACAATGGTAGGTTCTGTTTATTATTATTTTTTACTAATACTATGTTTTTCGTACTTAAATAACAATGAAAGGCAATTATAATTATTATTCATTTGACTCAAATATTGATTGCAAATATTCCATATTTTGTTCTGTGCTATTTCTGTTCTTTTGTAGTTTTTTGGCTTCTTCATCTAAATCACGATGTTCCACTTTCCATTGATTTCGAATACTGGAGATGAACGGATCTGACGTTGCCAATAATATATTAAATAGATCTTCATTTGTTGAATTTCTTGAAATTTTTCTAGTATTGTGCTCTCTACAAAATCTGTAATCCTTGTTCCTTTTTTCCTGAGCCTCCTCTGATAGATCTCCAAGTGGCACCAAATGATATTTAATGACATCTTCTCCATGATAAAGGATTTTGTGAACTGTTGCAGACATATTTCTCCATGGGTAGTTGGTTGTATATATTTTTGCAGTTTCCTTAGCATAATCTCTAAATTTTCTAGAGTCAATTTCTTCATTGCACGCAAGTACTTCTAGGATTATTTTAAATCTGAAAATAAGGTTTAAGTCCACTCCTGTTATTTCAGATGCTGTTTCTGGATCTGAAAAGAATCTTCTTGCGGTATTGCCATCATTTGTATTGCCTGACCCTTGTTTTGGCTGATCTGTAATCAATCCTATTTTGCGATATTCATCTTGAACATGTTTCTTTTTTGAACTTCTTAACTCTTTGTTGGTTTCGTGGTTTCTTATTGATCCTGAAGACCCGAAATCCAAATCATAACTGATTTTTAGTATGTGTTCCATAAGTCGTATTCTTGCATGTAGTGGTGATAATCCAAATTCATATGCATCGGAATTATCTAATGATTTTGTCGGGACTTGGTTTAATTGGGTTGATGTTGCTTGGCATATAATGCAGCTGGATGCAGCCTTCGTGCTAGTCAAAGCCTGACCTACTTTTCCATCTATCATTGTCAGCACTAATTGGTAGCTTACTTCAATTTGCTGCCCATCTAACTGTAATTGTAATGGCTGTGGTGTTGCAATTTGGGTCTTGATATCACTAACTTCTTTGTTAATGGCATCATGAGTTTCTTTTTTGAATTCAAATTTGATTGGCCTGCAGTATTTCGTAGAAGATGGTGTCTCATTTTTCCAAATATCCATTGTTTACGTTGTACTAGTCGAAGGCTCTGAATCTTCCAAAATCTTTTTCAATCGCAATGGTACAAATGATACCATGAACATATCTGAGTCCGATATATTTTCACATACAGCTTGTTTGTATTGTTTTTGTCCCGAAGAACCATCACATCCCCATTTACAAAAAAGAACTAACTTTGTGTTTCCATATTTCTTTAACTCATTTCCTGTTATTGATTGTAGCAAGCGTTCGGCTGTGTGATCAAGTAGATATTGTAGTTGTACCTCTGCCGAAATTGGTGTGATTGTAATAGTGTCCATTGATGCCAAACAGTCCATTTTAGCAGCGGTTATGTGATGATATGCTGAATACATATTTGAGCCTTTTTCAATCGCACGCAGTCTGAGCTTAATATATTGCTGTTTTGTTAATTTCAAATCCAGAAATAATGCTAATGCCTCCTCATTTGTGTACTGTATTGCATCACTCGGAGTTGGTATACTTTTAAGAATCCGTTTTGTTCTCACTGGACTAGCTTTAAAAATTTTTCAATGATATCCACTTTTGTTAATTGGTTCTGTGATCGTAATTGATGTAGGAAAGATTCTTTTATATTTGTACAACCAATTGCATCGTTAATATCTTTAAGTTTCCGCCTCTTAGATCTATCGCTGCAGTTGCCCATTAATGATTTGCGTGGTCTTCCAGCCTTATCTTGCTTTGCTGTTTCTGCAGCGACAGTAAGTTGGCCTTCTAACCAGTTTGCACTTTTTATATAAAAGTTTTGTTTACTGTACCTAACTTCTTTGTAGCGTTTTTTTAGTGCTTTGACGAAATTAGATAATTGCTCTTGCATTTCGGTGCTACACGAATTTAAGTTTAATTTTAACGTAGCTAAGAACATCTTCCTGGTTTTTGTTTCTAAAATACTCTTCGGCCAGTTCTTTATAACTGAAGCTCTCCATATTTTTCTGAATATTTTTATTTCTGTCTGTTATGTTTTATCCGTACACTTAAAGGATTAACTTATTACTGAGTAATCCCTTATCGAATCCGTTTTATACATTTTTAGATACATGTTATTCACACATTGATCTTTAATTTCATAGCAGGTAGTGCTTAAATTGAACAAAACTGCACATGTTATCCAGACCTTAATATCAGGTAAAACTGATTAGTATCTCGTTATAAAATTGTTTATGACTTTGGTTGACCCTAACATTTGATAACAGGTAAATTTAGAAAGAGATCATATGTTTACTGTAGAACCTATTGTGATAATTTTATGACTTATTTTTTGCTGATCAAAACAAAGCCATTAAACCCTTTCGCAGGTATTATATATATTTTTTTAGTTTTACGTAGTCTAAAGTAAAAAAAAACATAAACTTTTAGGCAAAAAAGTGAAAATTTAATACACCATTGTATACGAGTACTTATAGGGCTGTTTAAATTAATTTGAATTTTTTTTTAGAGTAATTTCATTAAAATGAAAAAAGTGTTCTACCCACGGCTCGTCACGGGTGCAAAAGTATATATGGCGTTAAAGAGGACACTTTAACCTTTCTCCTGGTGGTATACGTTTCTTGTTCCCTTTTGTTCCCTGGAAGTTCTATTCCACTAAAATTTAAATTTGAGAAAAATATAGTAGTTTCATAAATATTTCATAACGCCATTAATATTAAACGCTAGAGCTGTGACCACTTACAACAACTAAAGACTATAATCCTACCAACATTATAAAAAAGACCGCAGGCCATTATCGATGATAGCTTGCGAGTAGTAAACATTTATTTTTGATAAAAAACAAAAGAAAAACACCTTTTATTGAAATTAAAAAAACAGTTGAGTTTGAAAGCATGCCACGCCCACAATTATCAATAGTTTAACCTAATTTTTTGGCTACCTTAATCTGGATATATTAGCTATAAAAAGGCGTAAAAATTTTAAAAATCGGCGACAAAAAATAATTTGACTTTTGGCCAATGAAAAACGATTTTCAGCCACAGTGCGGCAGCGGGCGGCGAACAGCTGTTCCGTTTGCCGCTTGAAATTTTATTGGTAGGCAAATGAACGCGGCAAGAAATCGCGAAGAATTATTACACAACCACTTTAAAATTAATTACATTAGTAATCAAAAAATTATTGTTTTAATAAAAACTAAATTGTATTGTTAAAAAACAATTTTTTTTATTAAAAGTGAATTTATTTTTCATATTGTGGTTGTCAAATCAATAAAATTTTGTATGGCAATGTCGTTTCAAGCGGCAAAGAAAAAACTTGAACAAAATTCAACTTTGCCGCACGGCCGCTTCCTACAGTATTGCCAAATGAAACTAATTACGACATGCCAAATATTTTGTTTGAATATATTTTGAGTCAAACTAGACTTTTATAAACTGGCAGTGTTCTCGCTGCCGCATGCCGCGTACATTGGCCTTCCACTATTAATGTCTCGTGAAGACGCTGTGTTACAACTACAATTTAGAGTTGGAAAAAATCAACCTGTTGTAGTACGCAAGTAAAGAAAATAAAAAAAACATGATTGATTATGGAGCTCATGTTTCAGCTTTGATACTATAAACTTCTTATTCTTATGATTAGGAGTTTAATATATCTTTAGTTTTTCTATGAGATTTTTGGGTAAAGGTTAACTGACGATTTGCATTAGCCCCAAAGAAATGGCCATAGGAACTAGCTAATACCCCTCCATAATCAATTTCAATGTATTTTAATAAAAATTTAATATTTTACTTAGAAAATAAAATATTAAGTTGGGAAAAAACACGTTTAAAATTAAAATTCATGTAATTTAATAATTTCCAAAAAAATAACTTTTTATAAAATGCAACTTTGCTGCGCAGTCGCTTCTCTCAGTATTGCAAAATGAAACTAATTACGATCATGGTAGAATAATATACAAGGTAGCCCTGGAACGTCAGCTGATTATTTTTTAATTGCTTTTTTCATGGTACGAACTGTCAAATGTTGTGTATATGTGAAATAACTACGTCGCACACACAATACCACACGTATGTATGTTTGATGATTCTGTTTTACAAACACACGTATACTCTCTATCCCAAAATGTATATTTGTATTAGTTATTAGTTATTTGTATTTTCTATCCCAAAAAGTATATTTGCCAGTGTTCGAAAATTTACCTTATATAATGTACTTTAATGTTCTGTACGGTAGAATATTGTAATACACAAACGCAAATAGTGGTTGTGTAGGAAATACACAAAAAAAGAAGAACGGTATTTCTGTTAGTGATCTTGTATCCAACGAAAATACTGTTTTTAACAAACTCAATATAGAGATAAGAACATTTAATAGTGTTCTGTTTTTCTTTGAAAAACAGTACACTTCGTTGTGTTCGGCACAGAACATTATTCTTAATGTATATTTTGTGTATTTAGCTCAAGTATACATGCATGAGAGCCAAGCGAATACTAACGCTTGGCTCTCGTGCATGTATACTTGAGTGCGTATTGATAGCTACATGTGGTACACATACGAATCTGTACTTCATGTGAGTGTCCCAAAAAGTGGAAGTACACGGCATGTAGCAAATATAGCTTCATGATGACGTCAAAATTACGTCAGAGCCAGATGCGCATGTGGATTTTTACATTCCGTGTACTGTAGGCTTAAGTTAATTATATTTGTAGTCGACTACAGATTTGCTTACAGGGTATGTATGTATGAATGTATGTATGTGTTTTTAAGTTCTTTTCATATTCTCACAGGGTGATTTTTTTTGTTGCAATGTTTTCCTGGTTTTAACATTTTTGTTTATTTTAAAAATTTCGTGATTTGTTTGTTGATTTTGATTGGTATTAATTGTTTTGAAACATTTCTTAGCTTTAATATCTTAAGTTTATTATAAAATTAGCACATAATAATTATTATGTTTTGAGTTTTAACACATGTGGATGCAAAATTAAATGTATCATCATTGAAAGCAAATTTAATAGACACATAAACATTTTTTTAATGTTACTTTAGCTTCTTCTCTTTTTTCGAAAACTTTTGGTTTCGTTGGACACTGTACTTTTTACTTTTTTGTACACCAAAGTTCCATTTGAGAAGAAAAAACAATTACCGTTTAACGGTTGCTTTGCGCACTTTCATATATGTAGCTGTTTCCAGTTATTTCTATATGTACATATATAAAACGAATGTGATTTTTTTTATGTGTATAACTTTTTGCACTGTTGTAGGTACATATTAGATTTGTAACGTTTTTATGTATACAAAACTATGTATTTCCCTATGTAAGTATGTACATGGGTACACCACACATAGTTCTTTTAATTATTTTTTTGATTTTGTTATATATTTTTAAAATTTTTTTGTATTTCTATAAAATTTAAAAATTTTTTTTTAATTTTTTCCATTTTCTTTTTAAATTTTTATTTCCTTGTAAATTTGTATGTTTCTTTTTCTATTTTTTTTTTTTGTAGTTTTTATTTTGGATATTTTTAGAATTTTCCCATTTATAGTTCATTTTAAACATGTAATTAACGTTAATTTTAAGGAATTAATAGCCATTTTTTTTAATTAATTGCCTTCGTTAAGGAAAACCGAACTCAGCAAAATGTGGGTAGTCATTAAAAATTACCCTATCATTTTTATTGGTATTTCTCACAATAGTTATTTTAGTTTTTTCCACTTTCATTTATTTTATATATTTTATCCCATTAATTAATTGGCACTTCACAATTATATTCTTTTTTTTACTTAGTCTCGGTCGCCATGTAATCAACGTTCACATGTAAAATAAACGACGATGTCTGCTGTTTGGTGGTCTGGTATCAAATCAACTTATCTTTATTTTATATCTTCGTCTTATTATCTAAGGTAGTGTTTAATACTTACAAATACTAGGAAGTGTTCTTAAACAGGGTTGGGAGTTCCACTACAAGACTATTGAGCGCAAATCTTGATAAGTTAAGGCCGTGTCAGATACAACTTTGTCGCTTGGCGTGACGTTTCTAACTTTGATAGAAAAGTGTAAAGCAAAAGGTGTATGACACAATGAAAACTTTGACAACACTCGCGCATTTCTCGTTTACCAAAAAAAAGTAGTTGATAATTTAGCTATTTATTTATTTTTTGTTATAAAAATAAAAGTCAATTATGTTATTTTACGATTTATTATAAATAAATAAATGGCACATACATATTTACCTTTTATTAAAACAAATTCAAACGCACGATATGTTTCGTTTGGCAATATAATAAAAGAAAATTATTACAGTTGATTGTCAAAGCAAGCAAAAAGATGAGAGTTGCCGAACTTTTCGCTTCACGCTGCGTTAAAAGTGCTTTATGTAGCATGTTTCGTATAAGTATGTACATTTCATCTTAGATGTCAAAGCGAATCTGTAACGCAACGCGAAGTAAAAGTTTTATCTAACATGGCCTTTACTGTTTTTCAACAAAAAATCTGTAAATACAACTACAACATGAAACGTTAAAATAGAAGAAAAATATATAAAATATATTAAAAAATGTTTGTTTTTGGATTTGATTTCGTGCGTGTTGTGTGGTATTCGTGTTTTGAAAATTTTTGGCGTGCGTGTTTCTTACGTGTTGGACATCCGGGATTCGTGTTCGGGTCGTGTCGTGCTGGAAAATTTCGGCACGCGCCCATCTCTAGCTGCAAGTGAGGAATTACATAAATTATTGAATTAAAAAACACAAACACGCGCTTACCGTCGGAGTTATTGCTTATAATATTTGAACTAAAATTATTAAAACTTTAGTAAAATAAACTAATCACAATTTCAAGAAAGAAAACAACACGTGTACTTTTTATAAACATAAACAAGACTTTGACAGAGATCTCGACAAACAATGCTCGAACAAAAAATTGTCATCTGGCGTAGTAATACCACCTATATTATTTCATCATGATAACAACAATCTTATGAGATGAACTGTCAAAAAACACATGTACATAAAAATAAAATAGTGTGCATGTGTGAGTGTTTATTAAAATAAATGAAAAGCGATGTTTTTGATAAAATGTCTGTGTTAAATAAATTAATAAATGTGTTTAGTTGATTTATAAATTTCAATTTGTGTGAAAAATTAAAAATAAAACAACTAATTATGCAAAAGTAGTAAATGTTAACTCGATGATCATTTGCATAAAATGAAATATTATCGGAAAAGTAAAATTACGTCTTCCCCTAGTATGAGATTAAGAAAAAATTCGACATTTTGTTTTTAGTATTCTGCCGACGTTTTCTCTCATGTTATCTCAAAGTAACACAGCGTCTTCACGAGACATTAACTTTGATATAACATGAGAGAAAACGTCGGCAGAATAATAAAAACAAAATGTAGATTTTTCTCTTAATCTTATACTAGGGGAAGACGTAATTTTCCTTTTCCCATAAGATTTAATTTTATGCAAATGCTCATCGAGTTAACATGCACTACATTTGCATAATTAGTTATTTCATTTTTAATTTTTCACACAAATTTTAATTTATAAATCAATTAAACACATTTATTTATTTATTTAACACGGAAATTTTATGAAAAACATCGCTTTCATTTATTTTAATAAACACTCACACACAGACACTATTATTTTCATGTACATGTGTTTTTGACAGTTCATCTCATAAGATTGTTGTTATAAGAATTCTTATAACCACGCTCTCATAAAAATTTTTATAACATTGAGATAACACTAATTTGAAGTCTACACGTAACATAATTCTCTCTGCGATTGAATTTGACAATCTCATCTTACATATTATGTTACGTGTAGACCTCAAGTTATAGTGGATGGCCAATGAACGCGGCATGCGGCACACAGTGTCTGAAAATCGTTTTTCATTGGCCAAAATTCTGTAACTTTTGAACCGATCAAAATATTGAAGTAATTTTTATTTTAATGGATAGATATTTAGTTCAGCTTGACTCAGTTTTAATTACATTAAAATTGATTAAGGACTTTTTAAGGAATTCTAGGTCAACGTTGAACTTTTGAATTTTTTTAACTTTTAGAGTGAAATATGGGTTTATTATTTTTTTATTTATTAAAAAATTTAATATATGGAAATTAATAATAATTATAAATATTTTTTGTTATAATGAAATTTTTTTAATGTTACACTAAAAAAAATTTTACACTAAAAAAAATAGTAAAATCAACTGGAGATTTTGCTATTATTACAGAAAATTTAAAAATTTTTTGCTGTCTAATTTGCAAATTTGTTTACAATCAAAGAATAGTTACACTTAAAAAAAACGTTAATAATATTATCTAAAAATATTGCTATTACTGCAGAAAAATTTATTATTTTTTGCTGTCAAATTTGATCATTTTAAAAAACATATTAAAAATAAAAACTGCAATAAATTTTAATAGCATTTGTAACAATGGTAGGTTCTGTTTATTATTATTTTTTACTAATACTATGTTTTTCGTACTTAAATAACAATGAAAGGCAATTATAATTATTATTCATTTGACTCAAATATTGATTGCAAATATTCCATATTTTGTTCTGTGCTATTTCTGTTCTTTTGTAGTTTTTTGGCTTCTTCATCTAAATCACGATGTTCCACTTTCCATTGATTTCGAATACTGGAGATGAACGGATCTGACGTTGCCAATAATATATTAAATAGATCTTCATTTGTTGAATTTCTTGAAATTTTTCTAGTATTGTGCTCTCTACAAAATCTGTAATCCTTGTTCCTTTTTTCCTGAGCCTCCTCTGATAGATCTCCAAGTGGCACCAAATGATATTTAATGACATCTTCTCCATGATAAAGGATTTTGTGAACTGTTGCAGACATATTTCTCCATGGGTAGTTGGTTGTATATATTTTTGCAGTTTCCTTAGCATAATCTCCAAATTTTCTAGAGTCAATTTCTTCATTGCACGCAAGTACTTCTAGGATTATTTTAAATCTGAAAATAAGGTTTAAGTCCACTCCTGTTATTTCAGATGCTGTTTCTGGATCTGAAAAGAATCTTCTTGCGGTATTGCCATCATTTGTATTGCCTGACCCTTGTTTTGGCTGATCTATAATCAATCCTATTTTGCGATATTCATCTTGAACATGTTTCTTTTTTGAACTTCTTAACTCTTTGTTGGTTTCGTGGTTTCTTATTGATCCTGAAGACCCGAAATCCAAATCATAACTGATTTTTAGTATGTGTTCCATAAGTCGTATTCTTGCATGTAGTGGTGATAATCCAAATTCATATGCATCGGAATTATCTAATGATTTTGTCGGGACTTGGTTTAATTGGGTTGATGTTGCTTGGCATATAATGCAGCTGGATGCAGCCTTCGTGCTAGTCAAAGCCTGACCTACTTTTCCATCTATCATTGTCAGCACTAATTGGTAGCTTACTTCAATTTGCTGCCCATCTAACTGTAATTGTAATGGCTGTGGTGTTGCAATTTGGGTCTTGATATCACTAACTTCTTTGTTAATGGCATCATGAGTTTCTTTTTTGAATTCAAATTTGATTGGCCTGCAGTATTTCGTAGAAGATGGTGTCTCATTTTTCCAAATATCCATTGTTTACGTTGTACTAGTCGAAGGCTCTGAATCTTCCAAAATCTTTTTCAATCGCAATGGTACAAATGATACCATGAACATATCTGAGTCCGATATATTTTCACATACAGCTTGTTTGTATTGTTTTTGTCCCGAAGAACCATCACATCCCCATTTACAAAAAAGAACTAACTTTGTGTTTCCATATTTCTTTAACTCATTTCCTGTTATTGATTGTAGCAAGCGTTCGGCTGTGTGATCAAGTAGATATTGTAGTTGTACCTCTGCCGAAATTGGTGTGATTGTAATAGTGTCCATTGATGCCAAACAGTCCATTTTAGCAGCGGTTATGTGATGATATGCTGGATACATATTTGAGCCTTTTTCAATCGCACACAGTCTGAGCTTAATATATTGCTGTTTTGTTAATTTCAAATCCAGAAATAATGCTAATGCCTCCTCATTTGTGTACTGTATTGCATCACTCGGAGTTGGTATACTTTTAAGAATCCGTTTTGTTCTCACTGGACTAGCTTTAAAAATTTTTCAATGATATCCACTTTTGTTAATTGGTTCTGTGATCGTAATTGATGTAGGAAAGATTCTTTTATATTTGTACAACCAATTGCATCGTTAATATCTTTAAGTTTCCGCCTCTTAGATCTATCGCTGCAGTTGCCCATTAATGATTTGCGTGGTCTTCCAGCCTTTTCTTGCTTTGCTGTTTCTGCAGCGACAGTAAGTTGGCCTTCTAACCAGTTTGCACTTTTTATATAAAAGTTTTGTTTACTGTACCTAACTTCTTTGTAGCGTTTTTTTAGTGCTTTGACGAAATTAGATAATTGCTCTTGCATTTCGGTGCTACACGAATTTAAGTTTAATTTTAACGTAGCTAAGAACATCTTCCTGGTTTTTGTTTCTAAAATACTCTTCGGCCAGTTCTTTATAACTGAAGCTCTCCATATTTTTCTGAATATTTTTATTTCTGTCTGTTATGTTTTATCCGTACACTTAAAGGATTAACTTATTACTGAGTAATCCCTTATCGAATCCGTTTTATACATTTTTAGATACATGTTATTCACACATTGATCTTTAATTTCATAGCAGGTAGTGCTTAAATTGAACAAAACTGCACATGTTATCCAGACCTTAATATCAGGTAAAACTGATTAGTATCTCGTTATAAAATTGTTTATGACTTTGGTTGACCCTAACATTTGATAACAGGTAAATTTAGAAAGAGATCATATGTTTACTGTAGAACCTATTGTGATAATTTTATGACTTATTTTTTGCTGATCAAAACAAAGCCATTAAACCCTTTCGCAGGTATTATATATATTTTTTTTAGTTTTACGTAGTCTAAAGTAAAAAAAAACATAAACTTTTAGGCAAAAAAGTGAAAATTTAATACACCATTGTATACGAGTACTTATAGGGCTGTTTAAATTAATTTGAATTTTTTTTTAGAGTAATTTCATTAAAATGAAAAAAGTGTTCTACCCACGGCTCGTCACGGGTGCAAAAGTATATATGGCGTTAAAGAGGACACTCTAACCTTTCTCCTGGTGGTATACGTTTCTTGTTCCCTTTTGTTCCCTAGAAGTTCTATTCCACTAAAATTTAAATTTGAGAAAAATATAGTAGTTTCATAAATATTTCATAACGCCATTAATATTAAACGCTAGAGCTGTGACCACTTACAACAACTAAAGACTATAATCCTACCAACATTATAAAAAAGACCGCAGGCCATTATCGATGATAGCTTGCGAGTAGTAAACATTTATTTTTGATAAAAAACAAAAGAAAAACACCTTTTCCTGAAATTAAAAAAACAGTTGAGTTTGAAAGCATGCCACGCCCACAATTATCAATAGTTTAACCTAATTTTTTGGCTACCTTAATCTGGATATATTAGCTATAAAAAGGCGTAAAAATTTTAAAAATCGGCGACAAAAAATAATTTGACTTTTGGCCAATGAAAAACGATTTTCAGCCACAGTGCGGCAGCGGGCGGCGAACAGCTGTTCCGTTTGCCGCTTGAAATTTTATTGGTAGGCAAATGAACGCGGCAAGAAATCGCGAAGAATTATTACACAACCACTTTAAAATTAATTACATTAGTAATCAAAAAATTTTTGTTTTAATAAAAACTAAATTGTATTGTTAAAAAACAATTTTTTTTATTAAAAGTGAATTTATTTTTCATATTGTGGTTGTCAAATCAATAAAATTTTGTATGGCAATGTCGTTTCAAGCGGCAAAGAAAAAAGTTGAACAAAATTCAACTTTGCCGCGCGGCCGCTTCCTACAGTATTGCCAAATGAAACTAATTACGACATGCCAAATATTTTGTTTGAATATATTTTGAGTCAAACTAGACTTTTATAAACTGGCAGTGCTCTCGCTGCCGCATGCCGCGTACATTGGCCTTCCACTATTAATGTCTCGTGAAGACGCTGTGTTACAACTACAATTTAGAGTTGGAAAAAATCAACCTGTTGTAGTACGCAAGTAAAGAAAATAAAAAAAACATGATTGATTATGGAGCTCATGTTTCAGCTTTGATACTATAAACTTCTTATTCTTATGATTAGGAGTTTAATATATCTTTAGTTTTTCTATGAGATTTTTGGGTAAAGGTTAACTGACGATTTGCATTAGCCCCAAAGAAATGGCCATAGGAACTAGCTAATACCCCTCCATAATCAATTTCAATGTATTTTAATAAAAATTTAATATTTTACTTAGAAAATAAAATATTAAGTTGGGAAAAAACACGTTTAAAATTAAAATTCATGTAATTTAATAATATCCAAAAAAATAACTTTTTATAAAATGCAACTTTGCTGCGCAGTCGCTTCTCTCAGTATTGCAAAATGAAACTAATTACGATCATGGTAGAATAATATACAAGGTAGCCCTGGAACGTCAGCTGATTATTTTTTAATTGCTTTTTTCATGGTACGAACCATGGTAGAATAATACAGGTAGTGGTGAAGCGTTAACGAACTTTTTTTTTTTGGTTTGACTCTGTCAAAAGTTGTTTATGTTATACCAACACACACCCACACCAGAGACTTGCGCCGAGGGGTTTTGATCGGCGGCGGCTGGCTGGGAAAAAATAGTCGGCGGCGGCTCAAATTCGGCTGGAAATGCACATGGACATTTAATAAAAGTGAAAATTTTCATTTTGTTGTTAAATAAGTTTTCTTTTCATACCAATTCTTCACCAAACAAAATGCATAGAAATTAAGCATTGCTTTGCCTCTCAAAAATTTTTAAATTGTTATGAAAAATAAAGCAAAGGCTTGATTGTCAAACTTTTTTAAGGCTTGTCCAGATTCAACCTAAAAAGCTATTTGTCAAGCTAAAAATTAATTTCTCTGTTCGCAATTTTATGCATGAACATCAATTATATATTTTACCGTTGGAATCTAATTCATGAATCATGCTAGAATTATTCGGATATATAATACATTATAATTTATGTATATTGAAACAAACGTCTATACCTGATTTATTTGTATCATGATAAATGGCAAATTCTATATAGGAAAAACAGATAAGATAAAGCAGGTTATTTTTCAATATAAAGTTTGACATTTGTCATGATAAAAATTTATCACGTATAAACATAGGCTAAAGCAAGGCGAATTGATACCAGGTGGCCTTATTATTGTAAATGAACTTTACCAAAATGTCAAACTCTATGTAAAAAAACTAAATAAAAACTTTTTATGTATGCATTTCACATGACAGATAGGTGAAGTCCAGTTGTTGTCGTACTAATAAGGCCACTTGCTATTAATACGCTTTGGGTTACAATGAAAGTCTTTCTCTAATAAATTTTTAAATGTAATTTTCACTTTTGCAAAAAGCTGTTTGCTGGGAACTATCAATGGAAATTCGTCGAGTCTATAGAAAATAATAAATTATATACAGATTAAGAGCTTCTTCTCAAAGATATTTCTAATTACTAAATATGGTCTAATTTAAAAACTGGACGAAGAGGAAATCTTCATAAATTAACTTCGTTTGTATTTTCGATTCCTATTAATAATGCGTTTGTAAAGAAAGAAAAATAATGTAATTTCCCGAAATAATGATTTAATGTTTTCAATATTTTTTTGCAAACAAATTAAAGTAAAGAAATACCAAATATATGTGGGAAAAAATAAAAATTCTTATGAAATAAAAAACAGGACCCATTAGGAAGTAAGTAATATAATCCAAATAAAGAAAAAAAAATTTTCAACTCGAATCGTATATGGCAGAGCCCTGAAGGAACACATAAGAAATACAAACGAATTGATAATTTTCTCCTTTTTTAAGTCGGATAGTGAATATTTATTCTTTTGAATAGTTTTTGACAGTTTTTGGCAGTTCGTCTTAGTAAATCAAGCTTTTTTTCTCTAAATGTCAAGCTTTTTCACAATTTTGATCTGGCAAGTCTAGGTCGCAGAGTAATGCATACAAAAATATTTTTCGTTATCTTACTCTACGTCTCCACCTAACCATAGACTACTAACTAGACCCGTCACTATACAACAACATTACGAAGATTGTATGAGAGGGAACGCAATTCTTATTTTATAATGTGGTTTCTAATTTGACTATGTCCTTCATATTACCTTAGTAAGAGCACTTTGTATGTAAAAATGCACAACACAGGACAACAGCCTCTTTTAGCTGTCAAAAGTGAGCATTCTGTTCCTAACTTGATATGCTGTTGTAACTTGGAGTTATTACTGCGCTGTTAAAACAATTGCACTAACAACTATGTTATACCCTGAAAAAAGCATTAACTTGAGCGGTCTACACTTAACATTAACTTGAAGTTAATGTTAAGTTGGGTGTAGACTGCAAATTACTAAAATAATGCTTGAACAAAAATTATGAAAAAAACATAAAAAAGTAGAAGCGGAAAGTAAAAAAAGCAATCGGCGGATTATTTTAAGCCGTTTTTGAGCCGAAAAACGATCGTCGGTGGCGGCTTCCATTAAGCCGATTTTAGCCGCAAGATAAATCGGCGGCGGCTGTGGAAATCAGTCGGCGGCTCGGCTTAGCCGCGGCTCAGCCGTCTCGGCGCAAGTCTCTGGTAAACACACACATGTGAACATATAGTTTTTTTTTCAAATTTTCTTTTGTGCTTTTTGACAACCTCGAACATAAACAACAATAAAAAGCCGTGTTGTTTTTGCTGTTGTTGGGTTGTTGTAGCTTCGCTACTACCTGTAGTATAATTCTACCATGGTACGAACTGTCAAATGTTGTGTATATGTGAAATAACTACGTCGCACACACAATACCACACGTATGTATGTTTGATGATTCTGTTTTACAAACACACGTATACTCTCTATCCCAAAATGTATATTTGTATTAGTTATTAGTTATTTGTATTTTCTATCCCAAAAAGTATATTTGCCAGTGTTCGAAAATTTACCTTATATAATGTACTTTAATGTTCTGTACGGTAGAATATTGTAATACACAAACGCAAATAGTGGTTGTGTAGGAAATACACAAAAAAAGAAGAACGGTATTTCTGTTAGTGATCTTGTATCCAACGAAAATACTGTTTTTAACAAACTCAATATAGAGATAAGAACATTTAATAGTGTTCTGTTTTTCTTTGAAAAACAGTACACTTCGTTGTGTTCGGCACAGAACATTATTCTTAATGTATATTTTGTGTATTTAGCTCAAGTATACATGCATGAGAGCCAAGCGAATACTAACGCTTGGCTCTCGTGCATGTATACTTGAGTGCGTAGTTGTATATGATGAAAAAAGAACACTATAAAACGCTAAAATATAATCTATGTAGTACGCAACCACTACAATTGTACTGTTTTTTGACAAAAAACAAAACGCTACATAATGTTTGTTACTTGCATTAAAAAATCGTTATGTGTTGTGTTCGGGTTGTGTTAATATACACAAACAGTAAAAAAAATAGATATCGTTTCTGCTTGTGTATACAGTACACAAAATAACGTTCGGTTTATTTTCGAACACTGATATTTGCATTAGTTATGCAGCTACCTGTTAGATTATTCTACCATGATTACGATATGCCAATCATTTTGCTTGAATATATTTTAGTCTAGTCCATAGTAGATTAATATACAAGGTAGCCCTGGAACGTCAGCTGATTATTTTTTGTATACTTTTTTCATGGCACGAACTGTCAAATGTTGTGTATATGTGAAAAACTTCGTTGCACACACAATACCACACGTATGTTTGCTGCTTCTGTTATACAAACGCACACATACCCTCTCTATTAATGTTTGACATTTTCTATCCCGAAATGTATATTTGTATTAGTTATGCGGCTACCTGTTATATTATTCTACCATGGTCTAGTCTTTTCTAAACTGGCAGTGCTCTCGCTGCCCACTACCGCATGCCGCGTACAATTGGCCTTCCACTATAAAAGAAAAGCAAAAATTTTAATTTTCTGATTTAAAATTGATATTCAATTTTATATCTCAAACAGTAAAAACTTATTACCTAACTCAAATAAATTAATATGTTAATTTTTTTTATTATCATTTTAATATCTGTGGACTTTTAACAAAAGTACTTAAGTCGAGTTAAGAAAATTTTGAATTTTTAAAGCATAAAATATAAATTTTTAGACGTATCGTTTGGTGTAATCGCCATATTCCTGCGATAATTGGTAAATAAGAGATTAACGAAGAATTTTAAATATGTCGCAAAGAGGAAAAAAGCTCTAAATAAAACTACAATCAAAATCCTTTAATTATATATAATTTTTACTTTTCTTTAAAAGCATACACAGAAAGTTATATTCAACACTTTAATAGGATTTTTGCTCTCCTGAAAATTTTGACAAAATTATACCAGTTGTTTTGTCATAAGTTCACAGATATATTATATAATAACTTTGTGAATAGCATTTAGTTTTGGGTTTTGTAAGTGAATATATTGTTTTTTACTAAAATTTTTAGGTGTATTCTATTGCTTTGTTAATGCTACTTTGCTCGACGTGTATGTACTTGCAAGGAAATGCGCTGAAGATGGTGTATAGAGCAAACAGGATTTTTATTACCGTTAGAAAATGCCCCGTTGTAGATGCGATCGGAAGATAAAAATGTTTCCTCAGAATCGTCTTTTAAAACAAATATGTATGTGGTAAAAAAATCACAAAATCATATCGTGCAGTTTTTTAGAAAAATTATGTTAAAGTTCAACATCGATTTACTCAAAATGCATTTTTGGCATGTAGAGCACTTAAATTCCCGGACAACGATTTGTCATCGAGGATTTAACATTGTCGTGCACCCGTCATTGATGATGTCTTAAAGACATGGCCAACTAGGTATTTACCTATATTAACGTACACACACATACATATGTATGTATGTGTAAATAAAAACAATTACATGTTTATGTTTATTTTTCAATAAAACCAACATAATCAAAAAAGAATATTACCTTTAAGGGCCAGGCCACACGGGCGTTTTTAAAACGCGCGTTTCTGCTTTTTTATATTAAATTTGAAAGTTCTAAATTTTATAAAACTTCAAATTTAATACAAAAAAGCAGAAACGCGCGTTTTAAAACCGCCCGTGTGGCCTAGCCCTAAAGGTGAAGGTACATAGCATGCGTTAAATACGCTAATGCGTTACAGACTTCTGTCAAAAAAGTTAAAATAGTGTGTTTCCATACTTTTTAAGTTTAAAGGTAAGCTATTTCATAATTTAATGGCGTTAATGAAAAAAATCTGGTTGTGTTAAGATGTACATATCTTGGTATCAAAAGTGTCATACAACGGGTGGAAGTTCCAAAAGTAAGTTTTTCATACAAATAGGACGGAGTTTTTCTATATAATAAACTGTGTAAGAATAACAAGTTTCTTATGCGTAAATAGTCCAACAAATCACAACCTAAGATCATCTTACGCCATGAAGAAACACCACTGTAACGACTTATGTCATAAACATAGCGTGTTGCACTGTTAAAAGCTACTTGAATCTTATGCAGTGATGGGGAATCAATATTACTGTAAACTTCTACTCAATAAGTTATTAGCGGTAGTACAAGTTGCACCACTAGTTTCTTCTTCACTGCTATTGGGACAAATTCAGAAGATATTCTCAAATTAAAAAAATATATTTGCTACAAATATATTTGCCGTACAATTCTACACAAGCTCTTCAGAGAAACTCAAGTTCCAGACTAAATTTAAACGCCAGAAATCATATAAAACTTAAAATATGCTTAAGAGCTAATTTCGCACTTATTCACAATTAGTCCTCGGCATAGGAATTCTTGAAAGCCTTTCGTTTAGGACATAAATTGCGTTTATCATGTAAAACAACACGACAAATATTTTTGTGGCACATTTAATCCTCTTGCTCTTTCTTATATAGGCCATGATGAAATAATATAAGTAGGTGGCATTACTACGCCAGATGACAATTTTTTGCTCTAGCATTGTTTGTCGAGATCTCTGTCAAAGTCTTGTTTATGTTTATAAAAACTCCACGTGTGTTCTTTGTTGAAATTGTGATTAGTTGATTTTACTAAAGTTTTTAATAATTTTAATTTAAATATTTTAAGAAATAGCTCCGACGGTAAACGCGTATGTGTGTGTGTGTTTTTTAATTCAAAAATTTATGTAATTCACCACATGCATGATGAATTAATATAGGTGGCATTACTACGCCAGATGCAGCGTGACCGTTTTGCGACTAAAGTGCCAATTTGCCACTTTTTCAACTGCCTTGCCACTTTTAGTGCCCCTTTTTTAAAATTACCTAAATCTGCCACCTTTTGTAATAGTATGCCCCTTTTTGTCCCTTTTTATGAAATGATGCTTCTTGTTTTAATATAAGCTTTTTACGGCACGAAACTGTTTTTATAAAAAATCTCAAGACAAATATTTGTTTTTGAGTCTATTATGTAAAGTCTTATGACAAAAACTATTTTGAAATATTTTAAGAGTTTAGATCTATAGATATTCATTATTGTATTAAAATTATTAAAAACTAACACCCTGATTCACTGACACGAATAAGATCGTCTTGTTAAAATTTTTTATGAAAATCACGCAGCTTTAAATATTTTTAAAATTATTTTCATGAAAATTTTGGTGCCATGTCACAATATCCAGTGACATAATGTCCAAAGACATTATGTCACTACTAAAAAAGGCATAACATCCATGGACATTGTGACACTTTTAATAGTGCCATGGACTTTATGACATTATTATTATGACCATTACGACACTTTGAAATGTGTCATAGTGTCCACACTTTTAAAAATGAAAACAAATTCATATATACATGTTTTTGACTATTCACTTTTTACTTCTGCAATCGGTGACGTTATTGCATTTTAAAAAGTGAAATAAAATCAAGACAAATTTACAAATAGCGTTAACAATGCTTAAAATATGTCCAATCGACATCGTCGATTGAAATAAATATTTGGAAATTAATTAAAATTGTTAAGAAATTTTATTTTACTACAAAATATTCTTTGCGTAGCTGGCCTTCGGCCGGGCTTATGTATTTTTCTTCTCCTCTCAGTATACTCAGCGGCTTCGCCGACCGAAGGCCGGCTATGCAAAAATCTTTACTCAGCGAAACAGGTTTTCGATATTCTTTACTAATGTGCTGTTTCCATATGCAAACAAGCGACTTGAGTAAAAAATTTTTTATGGAAATTGCTAAAAAAAATGTGAGTGCCTTTCACATAAATTTTATACAAACAAGGCTTGTTTGCCTTGTTTGTCTAAAATTTATATAAAAAGGAGTCAGTTTTTTGAACGAAAAAACATAAAAATTTATTCATTTTATTTCAAAAGCATTATATGCCCTAGAAATTCATTAAATATTAGAATTTGGTTCAATTATGCCCTTTTCAAAAAAGTTGCCCCCTTTTTTTGGAAGAATCCCCTTTTTTGTGCCACTTTTTTCCTCAAAATCCCCTTTTTGTGCCACTTTTTAAAAATGTTCAACGGTCACCCTGGCCAGATGACAATTTTTTGCTCGAGCATTGTTTGTCGAGATCTCTGTCAAAGTCTTATGTTTATAAAAAGTCCACGTGTTGTGTTCTTTGTTGAAATTGTGATTGGTTTATTTTACTAAAGTTTTTAATTTAAATATTATAAGAAATAACTCCGACGGTAAGCGCGTATGCGTTTTTTAATTCAATAATTTATGTAATTCATCACTTGCAGCGCGTCCTTTTGATTTTTGACTTATACGACGACATTACACAAACAAAAATTCCTTTTTTTTGTTGTAATGTTGTATTTGTTGCCCTAGTAATGCCACCTATATTATTTCATCATGACCACATGCAGCGCGTCCTTTTAATTTTTGCTTACAATAATTTTTGACTTATACGACGACATTACACAAACAAAAATTCCCTTTTTTGTTGTAATGTATTTGTTGCCATAGTAATGCCACCTACATTATTTCATCATGATATAGGCCTTTTTGTCCCATTCTTAAGAAAGGGGAAAATAACTCCTCTTCACTGGCGATGCAGCGGGCTAAAAACATGATGTTCATATCAAGTTCATAGCTAATGTAGACCCGGGCTTAAATGTACTTTAGTGAAGTTGCCTATGTGATCGAAAATTTAAAAATAAGAAGAAAATAGTAATAAAAAAGTTGGCGGCAACCCATATTTTCCGAGCTATGAGCCTCTGAAGTTTATGAATTGAATAGGTCAATATTGGTGTCATTTAAAAGCTATACAGAAAATCTTTAGTAAGAAGCATCATTAAGTCCGTGCGAAGGCCTGCTATGCAGGGAATCATTCTTCATCGAAACCACTATTCGATATACCTAGAGGAGAAAATGCTTGAGCCCGGCCGAAGGTCGGCTATATAGGGAATCATTCTTCAGCGAAGCCGCTATTCGACATGCCTATAGGATAAAATCCTAAAACCCGGCCGAAGGCCGGCTATGCAGGAAATCTTTCTTCAGCGAAGCCGCTATTCAACATACCTAGAGGAGAAATCCCTTGAGCCCGGCCGAAGGCCGGCCATGAAGGAAATCATTCTTTAGCGAAGCCGCTATTCGACATACCCAGAGGAGAAAATCCTTGAGCCCGGCCAAAGGCCGACTATGCAGGACATCATTCTTTAGCGAAGCCGCTATTCTACATACCTATAGGGGAAAGTTTTTGAGCCCTACCGAAGGCATGCTATGTAGGGATTCTTTAAAATTAAAAACAAACTTTTTTCCAAATCTTACACATATTTAGTTGTGTTTAGTTGCGTTTTAATTGATAAAACTAACTACAATATGAATCAGCTTTTAAATGACACCAATATTGACCTATTAAGTTCATAAATGTAATGCATAATCACAGTTTTATATGAAAAGTTCAGAGGCCTATAACTCGGAAAATATAGGCTGCCGTCAACTTTTTTATTTAATCTTTTCTTCTTATTTTAAAATTTTCTGTCACATAAGCTAGTTTTTATTTTGTTTGGAGCAACTTCACTAAAGTACATTTGTTCCTAGACCCGCAGTTAGGTACAATAACTCAACCGTACAAAATTTTTAAAGAAATTAATATTGCACCAGTATTCTTGTATGGTATGTTTTTCGAATATGATTCAACATCACTATTTTGTGTCAGTATGCTGCAGTAGTGTATGCCCTGCCTAATATAAAATTTTAGGGTGTGGCAAGGTGCATTTATTTATAAATACGGCTTAGAGTGTGGCATCACTTGCACCCACGTTATTTGTTATTGAAAAAAATTCAATTACGTTTGGGGCTATGGATTTAAAATAAAAATGATATAATTATTTCATATATACCAGTCATTAAATTTAAAGTATGTACAAGATAGCCCTTAGCAGATCAACTCTAAATGTTTATTATCTAAACAACTTATGTCAACATTCGCTGCGTGTAAGACTGTATATTTTTAAATTATGTAAACATATTAATCGGTATGCACATAGAACTTTGCAGGTGGTGCTGAAATAGTAAAGAAAGAAGTTAACGCATATACCAAAGAGACCACGACCGCCAATAGTAATTCTATTTGCAATGAAGTTAGTATTGCTAAAAATTCCAGTTCCTTCGATAAAGGTAGATCAACAACAATTAACAAGCTTGAGGTAACGAGACATGTGTGGCAGCCCAGTCCCAGCGTAGAAAATGGCAGACTACTGAATTACTACAAGAAGCTATCTAAATTTCGATTAACATGTGAGTAAATCATACAGTGGCACCGCTGTATATATTGCTAATTTTTTTTTAGATAACGGTGTTAACGTAAAAAGCCGGATTCAAATTTTTAAAAATTGTATTTCGCTCAGAATGGCAACGGATATCAGTAGAAAGGTATATTAGAGCACTATAAAATGATATACATATCGTTAATATCCGTGCAGAATTGTAGGAGTTAAGGCTAATTCAAAATAAAAGTTTTGAGCTCCTTAACTCCAGAACCAAAAGAGAGCGCCGAAAAAAGTTCGCAAAATTGTTTGATTAAAAAGGGTTATTACCTCATTATATTTTTATTTTGATTTTCAACAGCGTTGGCATTCTTGACTTGTTCCTGTTTCTCCAGCTGTATTTTTATTAAAGCTTCAAATTCAGAATGCTTTATATATATGTAAATAGATTTTTCTTAAGCATGTACATATCGCAACCTTATTATTGGTTTAGCCCATGAGCCAAAAAGTCGGAATGGAGAAAAACAACAAAGAAGATTTACATAAAGTTTTCTCAAAATATAGCCGATAGAATTTTCTTGTATTCTCACCACTGCTTCCGGCATATGTTTGGAAGAAAAATGTACAGTTTTGTGAACTTTCATCAATCCGATTAGAAATTAACATCTTTTTACTGAAAGCAAAATATCTTATGTGCTCCAGTAGCCACTCTTTTTATTTGTAAAAAGTAGCTTTTGTTGCTCCATATGTATACTAACTGCTGTGTATTGAGTAACTTGTCATTGAGATGAAATTTTCTACTTCTTATTGAAAATAATCGTGTAAATGTTATTAAAAATGATATTTAAATGGAATAAAAAGTTAATATTGATGAAACTTGGTATTTTACTTGAATTTTTTTGTTAAAAATATTTTTTTTACAAAATATTTATCAAAAATGATGATATCGAGCACAATGAATGCTTGATATCTCAGAAACCAGGAACAATTTCGCGAAACAATTTTTGGATTCTGAAAGAGGGTATTCAAAATATATATACCCCATACTTAGCTCAATTTTTTTGAAAATGGTCGGTGGGCCAAAACAGTACTAAGGTCGCGATATATAATTTTGCAAAGAAACTTCCAAGCTTTAATCTGATGTATACCTTAAATCTGTCACTTTTGAAATGCAACTTAAAAAATTAGTTTTTAGAAATGGCTCCAGGAAAAATTGCCGAAAACCAAATCGCCCAAAAATAAAAATAAAAAATCGTCCAAAATTGTAGGCGATTTTTCATATATATTTTGGGTGATTTTTTCATTTTGAAATTTTGGGCCATTTTTCATGAAACATTTTTCATATGAAATAGAAATAAAAAATCGCCCAAAAATTTTTGCTTAAAAATTTTAAGTTATTTTCATATGAAAAATCGGCCAAAATTTTACACCCAAAAATTCTGGCAATCATCAAAATCGAATATAGAATTTAAAATATATATTATAGAAAATAATTGAAAGTTTCTCCAATGCGTTCCATCTCCACCATTATTTGGCTTCTATAGCAGTAAAAGTGGTTTAGAAAATTGTCGTAAGAGAAGCCGATATTTGACATACCATGGAAAGTCGTCGAAAGCACGTACCAAATTAAGCATTCCAAAGGCTACTAATATGGAAAATTGGCGTAAGCGAATCCGAGATTTAACATACCATAGAGTTTAAAATCCTTCCGCCCGGCCAAAGGCCGGCTATACGACAAATCGTCGTTTAAACTCTGGTATGTCAAACCTCGCCTTTTTTACGGTAATTTTCTATATCAGTGAATCTTGGAATGCTTAAATTGAGATACGCTTTCGGTGACTTTCCATGTAGACGACCTTCGGCCGGACGGAAGGATTTTAAACTCTATGGTATGCCAAATCTCGGCTTCGCTTACAACATTTTTCAATATTAGGTGCCTTCTGAATGCTTAATTTGGTACGTGCTTTCGACGACTATCCGTGTAGCCGGCCTTCGGAAAAAATAAATTTAGTCGGAATTGCTAAAATTCGCCAACAATAGAATAAAAGTCGCAAAATTAATATTTTGCTTAATTTTAAATGCAAAAATGATTAGGAAGCACTAAAAATCTACAATGTTTACTATCAACTAGTTTATTTATTTATTCAATAAAGTAATACAAAGCCTTTCAGGCCAAAAATATAAATATGTATTACATAGTAATAGTAAACGTTCAGACTTAACAATACTACAACCAATAATACAACCACAGAAACTGAATTGGCTCCCCAGCCACCTGAAAAAATGTAAAAGTACACGTGAGCACTGACGATGGAAGTGTAGCGGCTTCCGAAAGTGGCGCTACTCTGTTCTGCTGTGTACGTTGAAAAATTAAGTCTATGTTAATTTTTCCCTTGTTCTTTGGAATATTAATCATACCCAATTCTTTCTGAATATAACGTTACGAACCTAAGCCTAATAATCAATTTAGATTCACAAAGCAAATACGTTCGAAATAATCATATTAACAAGAAAGTTAAAATAATAGCAAAAATAAAAAGGTAACATGGTCCCCATTAGTACTAAAGCAATAAAAGTTTGCGCCTGTCAGCTCCGATGCACGACTAATAATAAAAGAATGTACAGATAAATATACACCCCTTCTCTGGGGTTGGTGGCAGAAATTCCGATACCAGATAAGCAGCTATTTAAGGGGGGAAATTAGCGATAATTTGCACATCCTTATAGGGGTATTGGAGCTGTCCAATTTCTTAATTTTTACGTATTTAGTGTGAAATTTTTATTGTACATGCTGAACTTCATTCATCTAAGACTTGGTATAAAAATTTTACAGATATTCATCCTTTGTACCCTATAAAACGAATTTCTGTCTGTTAGGAGGAAAGTTTCCGTTTTCGTAATTTTTCCGCGGTTCATATGCAATTCCTAGATTATATATCAAATTTGAGTTTACTAGGGATTGCTGAAGTATCTTAGAATATTGATTACATTTTTAATTTTAGAATAAACTTCAAAAAATTTTTATATAATTAAGGCTGGTTGTCGCATACAGCTGAAACTGAAACTAAAACTGAAACTGAATTTTTTTAAGTTTCAGTTCTTACTTTTTCAGTTCTAAAACAGCAACTGAATGTTGCGTGGGTTGCAACATACAGCTGAAACTGAATCAAAGCAAATGTAATTTGTCGGCTTTGTTTACGTTTTTTTTCAACTATTTATACGCGCTATTTAAATTTTACAAAAAAATGCAAGGTGAATATTCATTAAATGCGTTTAATTACGCCAATGCTATGTTTGAACACGGTGTTTGTATTGCCGTGCTTCTTTTGAAATTGAAAACGGAAAGAAAAAGTTAACATAGAATTTACAAACGACGTGATTCAGAAGGCGCAATGAAGATTTTGGTGGACAGGCATCTGATGGACGACGATAGCAAGTTTCAAGCATATTTTCGTGTGAGTCCGTTGCTTTTTGCCGAAATTGTGAAAATACTAAAAGAAGATTTGAATGGGACTGTCACGACTTGGAATCGGAAGCCAATGAATGCACATCAAAAACTATGCATCATGTTGCGCTACTTGGCCACCGGAGAAACATTTCGATCTCTTTCTTTTCAATATCGTGTGCACCACTCAACCATTGGACGGATTGTGAACAAATGCTTTGATGCAATTATTAAAAATTTCTTGGAGAAAGAAATTCCGACTCCAACGACAGCATCATTGCAACAAAATGTAGAGAATTACTTTACAAAATGGAATTTCCCAAATTGTGTTGGTGCTATAGATGGGAAGCACGTAAGAATCAAATGTCCACCGAGAGCCGGCTCATCGTTCTTCAATTATAAAGACTTCCACTCCATCGTTCTCTTGGCGATCGTCGATGCCAATTATAAATTTGTGGCAGTGGATGTTGGTTCTTTGGGAGAGAAGGTGACGCTGGTGAGTTTTGGTTGAATGTTCTTTTAAATAGAAATTATAAATTGACCATTTGAATGAACGTTTTAGGGATATTCTCGAAAAGTGTAATGGGGTGGCTCATCAATAGCGGCAATTTCAATATACCACCACCCGCTGCACTGCCGAACACTGATGTCGTTTTGCCGAATGTAATTTTAGGCGATGAAGCTTTTGCATTGACATCTGCTATGATGAAACCTTTTCCTAGACAACAGTCCCTTTACGATAGAACCAAAACAATATACAACTATCGGCATAGTAGAGCAAGAAGAACAACTGAGAATGTGTTTGGCATTCTTTCATCTTATTTTCGGATTTTTCACACACCAATTTCAACGAATCCAGAAAAAATTGACAAAATCATTCTCACTTCTTGCATTATACACAATATGATGCGTTCTGAAAAAATTCCAAGTCCGTCTGAAGCAACTTTTGGCAATACCGATGACATTGTTTTACCAACAGAGAACTTGTTTCCAATGACAAATTCAATTGGAAGACCAATGTCTGAAGTTGCGGACATTCGAAATAAGTTCAAAGACTACTTTAACGGTGTTGGAGCTGTAGAATGGCAAGAGAGAATGACTACTTAGGGTTTTTTAAGTTGTATTGTTGAATTAATTTCACAATAAAAATTATTGAAATAAAAATTATTGAAATAAATTATTGAAATAAAAATTATTGAAATGAAATCATTTAAATATTATTTATTGTCATCTACATCTGACGATGTAGATGACAAAAAGTCAAATTGGAAATTTCGTTGTTGTTGTTTTGTCTCTTGCTCTTCAGCCCATTTGACTTCTTCACATACAATCTGCGCAATCTGTAAAATAAATTCATTGATTGAAAAAACAAAAAAAATATCACTGTATCACAAAAAATACCTTCATTTTGGTTCGAGCAATTGCGACATCACTGAACTTTTCAACTGCTTCTGCCATCGAATCAAAAAAAGTTGATACTTTATTTCTTTTTTTCTGCAGTGGGGGGTAGAAATCACTCGCTTTTGGACGAGATGAAATCAATTCTCGCAAGATTTCATTTGTTGTTTCTTGTGTAGCATTTGGCTTGCGTTTTTTCGGAACTGGTGTGCTCGACTTCGGCGTCAAAACAGGCGAACAAGCAACATGAAAGCTCTCCGTAAAGGAAGGAAGAGATTGACTATCACCAAAGATCGATTGCAATTCAAACTCTTCACATTCGGAAATTGGCGTGTCTGGAATATGTAGAGATTCTTCGGTATCAATGTTTGAAATCGTACTGAAATTTTAAAAATAATTTTTATTAATTTTAAAACCAATTAGGGAAGAAATAATAACAAATCCACTCACGATCTTTTTAAAATTGATGTGTCGTCAAGAAAAGAAAGTGCCTCATCCCTTTTCAATGCTGTTGCTGCTGAACCTGTGGTTTTCTTTCCCTTTGAATTAACGTAATAGTCGCGCATCGATTTCCATTTCTTTTTAATCGTGAGCACTTTATAAAAATCGATTTGATTGAAGGAAATCGGGAAAAATCTATGAAGTTAATGAAAACTTACCATCAGCATGCATTTCTTTCGCCAACTCAAGCCACAGCCGGTTCTTCAATTCTGAATCACGAAATGCTTTGTGTCGAACATTGTACAAAACTTCGTTGTTTTTCACGAACTCTGTGATTTTTTCCTCTTCTTCGAGGGTAAATTTTAAATTTTTTCCCATTTTGGTCGTTGCGATAAAATTAATTTTTCACAATTAAAAAAGAAAAACAAAATAAAGTGGTAGTTTTCAAATTTGACATGTCAAAAATGACATTTCAGTCGGACAGCGACTGAAAATAAGTCAAAAGTACTTTTTTTCAGTTCGGTTGCTAATGTACTGAATTCAGTTCCTGTCAACAGCAACTGAAAAATCGGATTCAGCTGCTAAATTCAGTTGCTATTAAGTTTCAGTCGCAAACGTATGGAATTCAGTTTTAGTTTCAGTTTCAGCTGTATGCGACAACCAGCCTTTACAGTTTTATTACATATCAAGAACAATTTAAAATTTTGTGCGACATCCTTTTTTTAGCATTTGGGTTTTTTTCTGTATATGTTCCAAGCAATATCTCGTACTAAGCATTTTTTTTAATTTCTATTGCTATATTGCTTCGATTTAACTCGCCATAACGCAGGCAAACCACGATAAACTTCAATAAATTCAATTTTGTTCATCCGTTTTTTTTAAATGAAGCCGATATTATTCGATTATCGGCGGCGGCTTACCCAAAAAGTAACCAGCGGCGGCTAAGCGCCGGCTGTAAGCCGAAAATTTTCCTCGGCGGCGGCTGAATGAAAAGTGTCGACTGGCTCACGTAGTATGTATATCTAGCGAAAAAAAATGTTTAATATATTATATACTTCTGACAAGCATTATCTAGTTTTTTGGTGTATTTATACCAAACTTATATTATTTGATAGTCCCTTGTCGGCCGAGTCGTGCGCCGATCACATCCGCATACATCGGCGGCGGCGCAATTTAAAAACAAAATTCGGCGGCGGCTGTTAAGGCGGCTATGAGCCGAACGGCTTCATGCTCTGCATAAATGACATTTGAGGTAATTACACAGCCACACATCAAACAAGCTTCAAATTTCGTCATCGGCGGTAGTGAAAATCAAAAGTGTTTTGTTTTTCATCAAACTCACATCAAACTATGATCAAACAGTTTGATAAGTTGCCATGCCGCTTTAACACACTATTTGTCAACAAGGCGAATTAATACCAGGTGAACTCATCAGCGCATATGATCATCAGCTGTTCGTAGGCGAATTGGGCTGCTTACACCCAATCTGTCAAAATCTATGTTTTTTTTCTATTGTTTGTTTCAGGGTTGGCTGCCCACTGGGCAACCCAAAAAACCCACCCGGGTTTTTATGGGTATTTTGTTTAAAAAAAACCCAAGCGGGTTTTTTACGTTATATCCATTCAAACAATGATGAAGATAGTTTTGAAGTTTCATTTACAGAAAAATAAAATAAAATCATTATAAAATTCATATAAACGAATAACCCAAGTACATACAAATGTATTTATATGCCCATTTGTGTGTATGTGTATTTAACCCTAGTGGGTTTTTCAGTACTTTTAATTTAAATAGATAGTATATTATTTAAAAAAAATTTAAGACAATAATTAAAAAAGTCATAAAAAATAGTAGTCCAAACACGTACATAAAAAGTTATTTTAAATCAGTTACCACTCTGGTGGCTCAGATTTTAAATGCTTTTAACTGCCCTTTTCATAATGTACTATTAAAAGTTGACGCGGACTTTAACAGCAAGTTTTCTATGCCGAACTTGCCATTAAAGTCCACGTTAACTTTTAATCGCACATTGTAAAAAGGGGTGTAAGAGAGCTAATGCTTTTTCCAATCTAAGACCATTTCAAAGGTTACTCCATATTAAACCATAAGGTGAGAACATTCTTTCTATTGATGGTGGCAATTCATTACTGAAGTGAAATAATCGCAAAAGTTTGCAGTTAAACATTATTAATTTTTGTTTTTTAATATCTTCAACCATTGTTTTTTTTTGGGGAAAGTGTTCTGCATCTTTAATTTTAGATGCCAAAAAAAGTGTGCTAAAAATGGGGTGCTTTTGACTTACGCATTCTTTTGCTATCTTTTCGCGCTCTTTAGTAATTCCTTTGCCCATATATTTGGAATGCACGCTTTTTAACAAAATCCTGTTTTGACAGAAGTATAGCATTGTTCAACTAATTACAGTCTAGGCACCCCTAAATAGCACAAAAAAGTAAGGTACAAATTAGTTCTTTTAGTTTTTTTTACCGGTTAGGCTATATTTTTATTGAATTTTTTTACTTTTTTTTGTTATTGTTCCACGTCTTCTGTTGTTGATTTTAGTATTTGCTATTTTTTTATTGTTTGTTGTTGTTTTGCCAAATATTGTTAGTGAAAAATGTGGAGTCGCTGTAAGTTACATATGCTGAAAAACGTGAATAAAATATGTAATTGATTCCTATATTTTTCAAAAAAGTGCGGAAAAATTACTTTTTTTGCACAAGATCTTGATGAAACACAATATAACATAACAGAGAATTATGCAATTGAATATACTATTTAAAACAAATTTTAGCTTAAACAAATAGTGAAAACCCAAAATTTTTAAGGTAAAAAGTGACTTGTGTGAGCTATTAGGGTGGCTAGTCCAGTTCAATTGTATTGATATGTTCACTAAATTTGTTCAGCTCTACCGAACTACAAGTTTGCTGTTTAAGTACGAAGTCGTTAAAAAGTGTGTTAAGTTTGATGTTAAATTCTAGGTACATAAACCAAGAATTTGTTTGGTATCACAAGGTACTTTGGATCATGTAATAAAGTGCAATAAAACAAGTCAATTTGTCTACTACCTATGTCTTCATTTTTCTTCTATATTTATACAAAATATTATAGCTAAATACGCTAAATAATTAGGTCACTTATTAATGCAAGGTGTAAAAAATATCTAGAAATGCTGAATTTGTAAAGTCGCTGACCATTGAAGACATTGAACTTATGTTCTTTATTGTGGTCATTGACTGGTGTTAAATAAACAAAAAAAACTTATTGGTAATATGACGACACATGTGTATGCATGTGTGTATGTTATGCTGTGACTGCATTGCACTTATTGTTTGTGTTCAATTGCAAATGCATTTACATACATACACATGTGTTTGGATGTTTATGAATTTAATTTTAATGAGTTGAATAATTATGATGAACTTAATTTAAGGGTCGCCAACATTCTCCCCCCGTTGAACCATGGAATGTTCAAGTACTGCCGCTGCACTTCAGGTATCTTGTAGTTCGATGACGTATTTGGTGAGCTTTGTCGAGGAGTAGGTATCGTTTCGGGTTGGTCCTTCCTTCTACAAGATGATCGGTTTTTCCAGACCAGATAAAGGACAACTAAGGCGAAAAGTAAGCTGAGCGTAAAGTAGCTTATTGCTTGATGGTGCAGACTTTTGTTGTTAATGAGTTTATGCAGTTGTGACATGTCGGCCTCCTGAAGTTGGGCTTGTAGCTCATTTAGTTGATCGGTATGAGTTTGTAGGACCTGCCGCGTGCTGTTGAATATTGTTATAGGCTCACTTGTGTTGGTCAGGGCATTAATATTTTTGAAACGGAAGTACGATGTTTGGATGTTACTGGATACGTCATAGTGCCCCCGAATGGTGACATCGGCTATCTTTAGGATACAGGTTGGGTCAATCTGAAGTATACCAGAACCGTGCAATGTGAATTGCATTATTTCAGTTCCACAAACAGCATAAACTTCAGTGCTATTTATTGTGGAATAAATCCATTTGTTTTTGTTGTGTAGTTGTATCCAAACGCCTTGTTCTCTTGATGTAACCAGCCTGCAATTTCTAGCAGGCTTTTGATTAAAGAAGTTTATTTCGCAGGACGAAACCATTGATCCTTTTCCGAAGGTTGATTGTTTGTTGTCGAAGATAAAGACATCGTTGAGCCGGAATGAATTGGTTACATCATCATTCGACAGTGGAATATATTCATCTCTGAGTGAATTAATTGCCAGATACGGTTTCTCGGGTACTATGACAAAAAGTGTGCCATTGGGAACTCCAAATATCTTTAAGAGTTCAAAGGGTTGTTGGTCGATCAATGGTAATTTGACTTCAAAGATGACCTTGTTTTCTGTGACTCCTGCTTTAGTTCGCATAAGTTTGTAAAGTTGAATCAAGTCGCCTTCTTTGACGGGTAGGACTCGCGACACTGGTAAATGTGCCTTAATCACGTTTAGTTCTCTCTGAAGCTGATTTGGTGATAAAAGAGAAGGACTAATTCTACCATGATGGGAGTCCGTTAAGACGTTTATTATTTCAGCTTCAATTCGGCGGAGTCGTGTTGCTGTTAAAATCAGCTCACTAGATAGAAATGTTGTTAAATATGCGATCTTTAGTTGATGCTGGTCCTCCGTTACTTGATTTTGTAGCCTTGTTATTTCATTTTGTGTTTCATTTAACCTTGACTGCAACGAAAGTTCTGTTTCTTTGATAATATTAAGAGTAGAATCAATTATGGATGTTTGATTTCGTAGTAATGAGGAAAGATGCTCTCTGCCCGTTTCTGCCTGCCGTATCGTGTGTTCCATTTCTGTGGCATAATCAGAGTCGAGAACACCAAAGAGGCTTCTTGCTACGTTCCCGATGATGTTGAGGGCACCTCTACGCATTCGACCAGACATGATCACGTTCTCATCTTGTATCAGATCGGCCTGAAGCTGTTTTAGGTTGCTTATGAAATCGTGACACATGTTTGCTTGTGGAGAAAAATTGCAGAGATTGGAAAAGGTTTCCAATGCGGTTGAAAATGCCTTAACTTCTGATCGGAATGGAACGAGATCGTAATACACCATTATTTTCCATTCTGCTGTGATTGTTCTTGCTGTGCCTATCCCTTCAAAATACAGGCCGGGATCCTTGCTGAATACCTCCGAATTTATTGGTTTGCCGAGAACAGCAGGGAGTAAGAGAAGGGTGAGCAAGGTTGTGGATAGTAAGCTGCAGCCAACAGATTTAGGTCTCTTGGTGGGAGACGAGTCTGGTTCGGGTAACCTCTTTAAGGTTTTGTTTGTAGGTTTCTCATTTGTTTCCTCATTCATTAAAGGGGCCAAGCGATGAATAGCAAGTGACTTAATACCTGATGACGTTTTGACCTTGACCACTCGTACGAAGCCATCATGACCTTTGCAGATATTTACTATTCGACCAAGGGGCCATTTCATGACTGGCACATTGTCTTCTTTGATGTTTACAAGTTGACCTTCTTGAACGTTTGATGAAGCTGTTCTCCACTTATGTCGTTGTAATTCTGAAAGGTATTCTTTTGACCATCGATTCCAAAAAGCATGTTTCAAGTGAGACACTAGTTCCCATCTTTTCGCGAGTGATGATGTTGGCTGTTTTGCCTGTCTGTCGAATTGAGCGGTTAACGGTTCTCCTATTAAAAAATGTCCTGGTGTTAAGGCCGTTAGATCATTCGGATCTGATGAAATTGGTGTTAGCGGTCTTGAGTTCAGAATGGCTTCCACTTCTATTATAACCGTTTCCAACTCCTCATGGGTCAGAGAAGCCTCGGCGGTCGTTCGAAGAAGTAAGTGTTTGGCTGATTTCACGGCAGCCTCCCAGAGACCTCCGAAATGGGGAGCTCTGGGCGGGATGAACTTAAATTCTATTCCTTCCTTGGCGCAGGCATTTTCTATTTTTTCTTGGGAACTGGAACTGAATATAGCTGTATTAAGCTCTTCAAGCTTCTTTTTAGTTCCTACAAAGTTTGTTGCATTGTCGGAGTACATCGTTTGGCAGCGTCCACGGCGAGAAATGAACCTTTTCAATGCCCCTATGAATGCATCCGTGGTCAAATCTGTCACTACCTCCAAGTGTATCGCCTTGGTGGCAAAGCAGCAGAATACTGCAATATACACCTTATGAGGGCGCTTCCCTCTGAGCTTATAATGTACCCAGAAAGGGCCACAGTAATCTACCCCAGTTGTGATGAAGGGTCGACCTGGGCTTATTCTGCAACTTGGTAAATTGCCCATTATTTGATTGAACATTCGTGGCTTGGCTCTTGTGCAACGTATACACTGATGGACCACAGATCTTGTCATTGTTTTCCCTTTCAGAATCCAAAACCTTTGTCGTGCTGTAGCCAGTACTTGCTGTGGTCCACAATGATGATTTTCATTATGTAGGTTTACCAGGATCAGCCTTGCAATAGGATCGTTATATGGCAACACGAGCGGATGTTTTGCGTCGTATGACAGCTCTGATGCTTCTAAGCGCCCACCTACTCTTATTAATCCTGCTGAATCTAAGAAAGGGCACAAACTTTTAAGCGGACTTGCTCCTTCGACTATTTGAGACCGTTGGAGTGTTTTCAATTCGTCTGGGAAATCAGATTGTTGCATTACTCGCACTATGATATGAAAAGCATTATCCAGTTCAATGGCAGTGATGCGACTTCCAGTTTGGGTTGAGTTTTTTCTGATCCTTTGAGCGAATCTTAGTACATAGGCTACAGTGCGTTGAAGGAAGATAAATGAATTTCTGTGGTTGATGCTGTAAACCCAGTCTTCGACGTTGGATGATGCTGCAGCAGTCACGATTTGAGTCTTCATCTTAAACTCCAAATTGATAGCGTTCTGAGCGTTCTTTTTAAATGGTCCAGGCCAGATACATTCTTGGCCATGCAAAAATGGAGGGCCATAAAACCACAAGTTCAAGCTTGGTAGTTTCTCTGGAGTTACGCCTCTCGAAATGAAGTCAGCTGGGTTTTCCTTTGATTTGACGTGTCGCCATTGACTATTGATGGTTCGGTCTTGTATCTTGCTGATTCGGTTAGCCACGAAAGTTTTGAGGGATGAAGACGCTGAATTTATCCAATACAAGACAATTTCTGAGTCAGACCAAAAGAAAAACTGTTTGTCGTCGTACCGTAACTCCCTTTTTACCTTGTTGGCTAGTTCTGCTCCTAGAAGTGCTGCGCAAAGTTCTAGCCTTGGTAGGGATAACCTTTGGAGAGGCGCAATTCTGGACTTGGAGCACAACAGTCGGACTATTATTCCTCCATTTTTGAGCTTTGATCGAATGTAGACTGCTGCTCCATAAGCCCTTTCTGATGCGTCTACAAATACGTGCAATTGGACGTGCGATGCTATTTGACCATTGAAAACATGTCGTGGTATAGGAGTGTTGTCTAACGTGTTTAGTGACTTACGAAAATCAAGCCATTTCGTTGTGAGATCTGTAGGGAGTTCCTCATCCCAAGATCTTTTACCTTCCCACAGTTGTTGAATGAATATTTTGGCTAAAACCACGACTGGGCCTGCAATACCCAAAGGATTGTAGATTCGTGCCACATCTGAGATGACAGATCGTTTTGTTATACTCGAGGTTGGCTGAAGATTTGCCTTTAGGCAAAATTGATCCGAAGATGGGCTCCATATTAGTCCCAGAGCCTTGATTGATGCATTTTCGAAATCAAGGTTGACTTCTTGATCTTCTTGTGGTATATCTTGGAGTAGATGGCGATGGTTTGCACACCATTTACGTAACTTGAAACCAGCTTCCTTGAGCAAGTTTGTTAGTTGGGATTGCATTTCCTTAGCTGTTGCTAAACTATTAGAACCGCTTATTCCGTCATCAACGTAGAAGTCCTGGCCCAAGATCGTTGCACCCATCGGATATTTGTCCATACGAGTGGCCGCTAGCCTTTGTAAACATTTCGTCGCCAGATACGGGGCTGATGATGTGCCATATGTAACGGTGTTTAGTTGAAAATGGCGTAGAGGCTGGCCAGGATTCTCTCCACAGAATTAGTTGAAGGTTCCTGTCTCGTTCGTCTATGAGGATCTGACGGTACATTTTTTCAATGTCTGTGGTAAAGACAAATCTGGGTAAACGGAAACGTAGAAGCATTCCGAAGAGGTCCCCCTGCACGGTTGGACCTGTAAGTAAAATGTCGTTTAATGAACGATCTGTTGATGTTTTTGCCGATGCATCAAAAACGAATCTGAGCTTAGTTGTGCTACTTTCTGGACGCATAATGCAATGATGTGGAATGTAGTAACGTGGGCCGTAGAGAGTTTTTGGGTCGATTTGAGTCATGTGACCAAGATCTTCATATGACTTCATGAAGTCCTTGTATTGTGTTTCGAGCTGTTCATCTCGTCTGAATCGTCGTTCCAAAGCACGGAATCTGGAATATGCTGTTGGTTCTGATTCGCCAAGTGCTGCCGCGTCTTCAGATAAAGGTAAACGAACAACAAATCTTCCATTGGGATTTCTGGTTGTGGTTTGAATAAAGTGAGTTTCACATGCTTGTTTAGCGGCTGTATAATTGCTTTCTGTAGGAACATCTTCAACCTTCCAGAATTTTTCAATTAGTTCGTCAGTTGACACATCCTCTTCACTAAAAACTGCGCATATCGCTTCAGTTGTGCTGTTCCGATACTCTGCCACTGGCGATCCATCCAAGTTTTGTGTTCAACAATATTGGAAGATTATCGGCCAACTCTATTTTCCCGTTTTGCATAAGACTGAAGTAGTATTCGGCTCCTAGCAGAATATCCACCTTTCCTGGTTGGTCGAAATATGGGTCAGCTAAGTCTACATTTGGGATTTGCCAATTTGAAATGTCAATTTGTTGATTTGGTTGCGGAGGGATGATTGTAGGGAGAACAAAAGCGTCTAAGTTAGTTGCAAAACTATTATTTCTGGCTTGCAATTTAACATTTATGCGCTTTGTGGCCCTTCTTCGTGCGTTTCCAATACCATCAATGCATAAAAGGGCTTCAGGTGAAGATAAAGACAATCTTTTTACGACACGCTCGGATACTAGATTCACCTGAGACCCGGAATCCAATATTGCTCTAAATTCTCCTGAATTTCCGTTGGCCGCTGTTAACCTTACTCTTGCTGTAGCAAGTAGTACATAACCCTGGCGTGACGTCGGGTTGTTTGTGGCAGCTGATGTAACAGTCACATTAGTAGTGTTAGGTGCAACATCTGTTTTCCGTATATCACTTGAGTACTGATCTGCGGTTTTGACTTGATTACCATGTTTTGATGAATTGTGTGGTTTGGAATTTGACCCTAAATGCAATAATGTATTATGTTTTTTGTTACATTTTTTGCAAGGTCTTGATGTGCAGGTTTTCGAACTGTGATCAGCTCTGAAACAGTTTACACACAGTCTTTGTTGTTGTATCCAGCTTAGCCGCTTTGCTTCTGATAGTTGTAGAAATTTCTGGCAATGGAAGAGTCCGTGGTCGCCGGCCGTGCATAATTTACAGGAAACATAGTGTTCATTGGCAGTGGTTGCAGATGATGACACAACCTTAGGTGATGACTTATCCCTTTGGCGGATTGATTCCATTGATTGAAACTCAAATTCCAAGAATGATAAAAACTCAGCTAGAACTGGCACGTTCCTTGGATTGGTTAACGATTGCATGTACCTTACATGTGTGCTTCTATCAAGTTTCCTCATCAGAAGCTGAATAAGAATTGCATCCCATGAGGCTGTTGCAATTCCTAAATTGTTTAAAGCCAACATACACTCCTTGGTGGTGTCATGAAGAGTCTTAATCGCTGAAGCAGATGACGTAGCTGCAGGCTGATCAATTAATTTCTCTACCAGGTTTGCCACAAGAACTCTTTTATTGTTGTAGCGGTCCTTGAGTGTTTGCCAGGCAGTGGCATAATTTCTGATAATGACAACTGACTTATTAGACGTTCAGCCTCGCCCGATAAGTTACTTTTCAAATACCACATTTTCTGAATAGCTGGTATTGGTTGCTTGTCTACCATTTCAGAAAATAAGTCATGGAATTGACGCCATTTCAGGTAATCCCCACTAAATTGAGGTATCGTTAAATTTGGCAGTTGTAACGATTTGACTTTACAACTGTTTGTCATTAATTCTGGTGCTGCTGTTTGAGTGTGCATATCATTCGGTTGAAGGTTGTCTGCCTGTACGAAAAGATTGACTAGAGTTTGCTGCATCAAATCATATAACGCTTCATATTCATTCTGATCAAGTCCATACGCAGCTGGAATTGTAAACTGCTCATGAACTTCATCATATAGAATTTCTATTTTCTCCCATAATTTCTTTATATTACTTATGTTCAGGTCAAAAAACTGTTTTGGCTTATCCTCTGTGAATGTCAATGAATTTAATAGCCGTTTCAGAGCTGCTAAACGCATATTTAATTTGCGGATGATGCCAGGAGTACTATTAGGATCGTCAGGCATAGGTGTAACTCCTTGTGCTTTAGTTGTAGCCTTCGAAATTCCACTGGACCTAGTGGCAGCTTCAGATTGATATTTATGTTCAGCCCTAAGACGTCGGGGTCACCAATGTTAAGTTTGATGTTAAATTCTAGGTACATAAACCAAGAATTTGTTTGGTATCACAAGGTACTTTGATGTAACCAGCCTGCAATTTCTAGCAGGCTTTTGATTAAAGAAGTTTATTTCGCAGGACGAAACCATTGATCCTTTTCCGAAGGTTGATTGTTTGTTGTCGAAGATAAAGACATGGTGGCACGCAATATAGTTTTGAAGTTATAAGCTGACAACTGAAGTTACATATTTTGCGCTTTTTCAAACTTCGCGGCGCTATAACTTTTTTCAGCAAGTCTCGCCAAGATTGACAACCGTAGCGAACAATGTGTATTTTTAATAGCTATCGATTGAGGGTAGTGCCATGGTGGCATACATATTTTGCAATTTTCAAAATTCGCGGGGCTATAACTTTTTTCAGCAAGTCTCCTTAAAATTGACAACCGTAGCAAACAATGTGTATTTTTAATACCTATCGATTGAGGGTAGTGCCATGGTGGCACGCCATCTAGTTTAGGAGTTATAGGCTGACAACTGATGTTACATATTTTGCAATTTTCAAAATTCGTGGCGCTATAACTTTTTTCAGCAAGTCTCCCCAAGATTGACAACCGTAGCAAACAATGTGTATTTTTAATACCTATCGATTGAGAGTAGTGCCATGCTGGCACGCCATCTAGCTTAGAAGTTATAGGCTGACAACTGAAGTTACATATTTTGCGTTTTTTCAAACTTCGCGGCGCTATAACTTTTTTCAGCAAGTCTCGCCAAGATTGACAACCGTGGCAAACAATGTGTATTTTTAATACCTATCGATTGAGGGTAGTGACATGGTGGCACGCAATCTAGTTTCGGAGTTATAGGCTGACTACTGAAGTTGCATATTTTGCACTTTTTCAAACTTCGCGGCGCTATAACTTTTTTCAGCAAGTCTCGCCAAGATTGACAACCGTAGCGAACAATGTGTATTTTTAATAGCTATCGATTGAGGGTAGTACCATGGTGGCATACATATTTTGCAATATTCAAAATTCGCGGGGCTATAACTTTTTTCAGCAAGTCTCCTTAAAATTGACAACCGTAGCAAACAATGTGTATTTTTAATACCTATCGATTGAGGGTAGTGCCATGGTGGCACGCTATCTAGTTTAGGAGTTATAGGCTGACAACTGAAGTTACATGTTTTGCGCTTTTTCAAACTTCGCGGCGCTATAACTTTTTTCAGCAAGTCGCCCCAAGATTGACAACTGTAGCAAACAATGTGTATTTTTAATACCTATCGATTGAGGGTAGTGCCATGGTGGCACGCAATCTAGTTTAGGAGTTATAGGCTGACAACTGATGTTACATATTTTGCAATTTTCAAAATTCGTGGCGCTATAACTTTTTTCAGCAAGTCTCCCTAAGATTGACAACCGTAGCAAACAATGTGTATTTTTAATACCTATCGATTGAGGGTAGTGCCATGCTGGCACGCCATCTAGCTTAGGAGTTATATGCTGACAACTGAAGTTACATATTTTGCGCTTTTTCAAACTTCGCGGCGCTATAACTTTGTTCAGCAAGTCTCGCCAAGATTGACAACCGTGGCAAACAATGTGTATTTTTAATACCTATCGATTGAGGGTAGTGCCATGGTGGCACACAATCTAGTTTTGGAGTTATAGGCTGACTACTGAAGTTACATATTTTGCACTTTTTCAAACTTCGCGGCGCTATAACTTTTTTCAGCAAGTCTCGCCAAGATTGCCAACCATAGCAAACAATGTGCATTTTTAATACCTATCGATTGAGGGTAGTGCCATGGTGGCACGCCATGTAGTTTAGGAGTTATAGGCTGACAACTGAAGTTACATATTTTGCGCTTTTTCAAACTTCGCGGCGCTATGACTTTTTTCAGCAAGTCTCGCCAAGATTGACAACCGTAGCAAACAATGTGTATTTTTAATACCTATCGATTGAGGGTTGTGCTATGGTGGCACGCAATCTAGTTTAGGAGTTATAGGCTGACAACTAAAATTTTACCTAATTATATAGTAAGCACGTGCTACACATACATTCATACGTGCTCACATATATGGAGAACTTTCTAAAATCAAGAAAGATACTGCATTATCATACACACATACATTCTTAGAAATCACACGTATATAGAACTTGCTACTTACGGCATTATCCACCTTGTTTTCTTCACGGCTATTTTTATTATTCGCAATTTGGATACTCACCCGAGCATTACGTGCATCTTTAGGAATAAACAGACAAATATTTGTTTCCTTTACAAGGTAAATTATCTTTATTTATATCTTAAATAAAGTGTGAGAATTTATTCTCACTTTTGAATTAAAATTAAATACTTGTTGTGTTCTTTATTTCTTGTTTTATTTTGTATAATCCACCCCAACGGATATACGCCGAAACATATGCCGAATATAGTTAGTAAAAAATAAGGAGTACCAGTAAGTTATTCTGAAAAAAGTGAAAAAAAATTTTTTCTTAATTTTTTCAACAAAAAGTGGTAGAAAAAATTTTTTGCCATTAATTGGTAAAAAAAACTGTTAAGCGGAATCTTAGCTACATTATTGCCATATACAGTTAAGCGGTGTCATTAAGTTTAAATTAGCTGTTGGCCAAATACTGATGACACCGTTTTTTGAGGTCCCACTGATTTTCAGGAATTTTGGAGGTCCATGAAAAAAAGTTGGTCACCAAATTCGCAAATTGAGTATTGGGTTTTACTACCCCGTGGTAGTAAAATCGAAACTGTGCTGTCAAGTCCTTGTGTTTTTCCAAAAGTCTTCATTTGTCGCATAATTGTATTAATGATTTCCTTAATAAATCTATACCGAAAAGGGCTAATTTGACAACTTTGCTTAGATCATAAAAAAACCACTTAAACCCAATAAAGCCCAATAAAGCCCAATTAAAAATTTTGAAGTAGTGAGATTTGAAGCAACGTCTAAAAAAAAGTTGTACTGGGTGAAAAATAAAAAATATATTATTTTATTCAGTTGAAAAATTTTCCAAATTTTTGGCAATAATTAAAATAATAGAATTATAAATTTTCAAACTCGAAAAAGCGGGAGAAAGCGGGATACAAATTCTAGGCGGGATCGGACTCTTAAAAGCGGGATAATCCCTCCTAAAGCGGGATGTCTGGTCAGGTTATGGATAATTAATAGAGTCCGACCGAATATTCGGTTTCGGATTCGGCCAAAATTGTGGTTTCGGCTGAGGTTCGGCTTTGGCCGAATACCGAAACCGAAACTTTTTATTCTCTATAAATAAGGAAGTTAATCGAAATAGTATTTTCCACATTTAAAATATGTATGTCATCGTTAAAACGCGGTTGTGCTGTTGTTAAGTTTGTTACCATTTTTAACTAAGGTCAACCCTGTTGGAGACCTTTTGGGGTTTTCAACGAGTAAATTTATAGCGCTATTTAAACGTTGTTGTGCCCCTTTTTTATGTATCTGATATACATATTTTATTATTCGCAATTTGGATACTCACCCGAGCATTACGTGCATCTTTAGGAATAAACAGACAAATATTTGTTTCCTTTACAAGGTAAATTATCTGTATTTATATCTTAAATAAAGTGTGAGAATTTATTCTCACTTTTGAATTAAAATTAAATATTTGTTGTGTTTTTTATTTCTTGTTTTATTTTGTATAATCCACCCCAACGGATATACGCCGAAACATTGGTCCTTACGAACCGGATTTAATACAAGAAATCTACAAGAAATCTTTTCAAGAAGCCTTTACGATGAAATCATAAAAAAAATTAAATCATTGTTTCATCGAATAAAATCAGGTTAGTAAATTGAATACTGAGTGATTTGTTAAAGAAAGTAAATTAAAAAGTGCATATACACAAACATACATTTAATTTGTGTGTATGTATGTATGTAAAACAAGTGATCGTCATAAAATTGATAAGACCGCGCGGTATATAAAGGATAAAACAGTCCACTTATATTTGATAAAACGGTTGGCAAAATTAAAGTACTTTTTGTTGCATTGCAATATTTGATCGGCACGATTTTTTTCAAAGCTGTGTTTGTTTACCGGACGGACGGCCATATAAAGAAAAAATATTAAATTGTGTGAAATAAATTAATTATTAACTTGATTGTACGCGAAAAATAGTTCAGACTTATCGTAAAAGTTACCCACCGTGCGTTTTAATTGCGATAAAGTTTCGGTACAAAAGTTTTCACACAATTGTTCGGCAAGTGCATTTTTAGATCAAATTTTTATAATATCTGTGCCAAAAAATTATTTATATTTACTTATAATTTATTTATCCATTTTTATTTAAAATTTTTATAAATTACAGCCGGGTTTATTAATGAACGACAATTTATTGAGGTATTACGTTTTAATTTAATCAAATATTAATTACATATATACTTGTGTAATTCTTCCTCTTTCTGTGGTCAACCTACCGTCGGTCAGTGTGACTAACATATCATATGTTAGATAATAACTTTGCATATTATTTCAAATTTAAATTCTACGGGATTTAATTCTTATTTATTTAATTAAATTTTAAAATAAATTTAATTTTTTTTCGAATAAAATTAAATCTATAGAAATAATGACTACTTCATTAGAGAAATTTGTTAGGGCCACTGATGCTATTGTCATGTTTGAAGGTTGTTTCAAGAGGACTCACATACGGTGTTTACTCTAGGCCTTCATGACGAAGAACTAAAGCCTTTATGGGAGAAAGTCAAACTGACATACGAAAAATGTCTATGGTTTGAAAACTCCGAAAGGTACTGAAACCACTGATGATACTGAGGCTACTGATGCGAAAGTAGTTACTGCTAAATATCGAGCTGCGTATTCTTCATACATAAATTGTTTGGGATTGATACGGAAGAAAAAGCATGAGTATGAATTAGAGCAGAAAACAAATGACTCTCTACCAACGGATCAGAGCACGGCTGCCAATTCAACTTACACTTTGAATTTACCTCCTTGTGATGTGGATGTGTTTGGTGGGGATTATTTGTCATGGCCCACCTTTAGGGATTTATTTACAGCCTTATATGTGAATAATTCTAGACTTAGCAATATTGAGCGGCTATGTCATTTACTTCGTAAAACTAGTGGTGAGGCAAAAGAAATCGTTTCGAAATGCCCTTTGTCGAATCAAGGTTTCGATATAGCGTGGAAAAGTCTAAAAGACACGTATGAAAATCCACGAATGTTGACTAATAATCAATTAAAGTGTCTTTTTTCGTTAGATAACATCACGAAAGAAACTAGTTCGGCCTTAAAAAATTTTCAACGGGGAATAAATGGGTTTTTGACTGCCATGTCAATTTATGAAATCGATACTACAAATTGGGATCCGATTATTGTTTTTATTTGTATACAACGTCTGCCTTCTCCAACAGTTACGCTGTGTGAACAAAGCATCAAAAAGAAAACTGCTTTGTCTCTGTGGAAGGATTTGGACATGTTCTTAACGGAACGGATTCAAACCCTCGATTGTATACGTGATCTTACTAGCTCTGAAAATGAGAAGAAAATCGGCGAACGGAAGGTAAAAGCTCACGTTTCGACTAAGAGCGCTTCTATTACCTGTGTTTTGTGCCCCAAACAAAATCATGTATCATGTATTTTGTCGTCGATTTAAAAATTTGTCTATTAGTGATCGATTTTCGACTATTAAAAAATATCATTGCTGCATTAACTGTTTGTCGAAATCCCATGTAATCAAAGATTGTACGAGCGATCATCTTTGTTATAAGTGTAATCAAAAACACCATATTATGCTTCGTCGCGATGAGCCCACTACAAATTCTGCTACTAATTTTTTTAATATCTCGGCTTCAAATAATAAAATTTTAACCCCACTTTGCGTTCAGCCGAAATGGCAACAAATAAACCATCGACCTCAGCAGCTGCTTCCGCAAACTTCAATCGGTAAGTTTTTCACATTTCACAGAATTCGTCTGTGTTATTGGGAACTGCTATGGTCTCTATCATTTGAAGGATATTACGTATCCAGCAAGGGCATTGATTGATCCAGCTTCGGAAGCTTCCTTTATATCCGAACGTTTGCGAAATCAATTAAGACTTCCGTCACATTCTACGAATGTAAAGATTTCCGGCGTGGATAAGGACGCTTCTACGACCTCGACAAAAATTTGTTCCATGCGAGTGGGCTCTCCAGTGGACAAGAAAATTAATTTGGAAACATATGCTCTTGTTTTGCCTTCAATTTCACAAAATTTACCTTCATTTGTCCTTCAGAGATTAGAGGTGAATTAAACAGCCTGCAGTTAGCTGACGTTAATTTTTACAAGAGCAGGCCTGTTGATATTTTATTGGGAGCTGATTTCTATCCTCATATAATTCTTGGTGAAGTTCGTCGAAACATTTTAGGATCCCTTATGAATCAGAAAACAATTTTCGGCTGGATTCTCAAAGGACCCATAAATTATTCAATGAACAAATCAGTTAATGCCTTTACAACTACTGTCACCTTTTCCGAAGAAAACTTAAATAAAAATCTTTTGAGATTTTGGGAGTTGGAAGAAGTCCCAAGGGGAAAAATTATGTCGCCTTCTGACAAAATTTGTGAGGAACTTTATAAAAGTACCACCAAAAAGGATACTACAGGTCGATATGTTGTATCACTTCCTTTCAAGTCAGAGTTTTCCCGCGAAATAAATTTGGGTATATCAAAAACTGGTGCTATGAAGCAATTCTTTCGTATTGAATCTTCTCTGCTACGCAACCCGAAAGTAAAATGCGTGTATGACGATGTCATTATGGATTCTTTAAAATTGGGCCACATGCGACCTATTAAATCAATCAACCAAGCCGTCACTAATTCTTGCTATTTACCACATCATCCGGTAATCAAACCCGAAAGAAAGACTACCAAATTAAGAGTCGTATTTAATGCGTCCAATGGTAACAGTTTAAATGACTGCCTTTTTGTAGGGCCTACATTACAGTCTGATCTAGTTAATTTGATTCTACGTTGGCGATTGTTCGAATTTGTATTTAATTGTGATATCTCGAAAATGTATAGGCAAAATTGGGTTCAACCATCGCATACACCATTTCAACGAATTCTTTATCGAAGTTCATCTGACGAGCAAATAACCGAATACGAGCTACAAACGGTAACATTTGGATTAAACTGTGCTCCATACCTGGCGATTCGTACTTTATTGCAACTTGCGGAGGATTGTGAAGATCGGTTTCCAATGGCAGCTAACATTCTAAGGAAAGGGATGTACGTCGACGACGTTTTAAGTGGAGCTCATGACGTTTCTACTGCTGTCTCTGCGAGAAATCAATTAACTGCCGCGTTGTTATCAGCTGGTTTCGAACTTAGGAAGTGGACTTTGAATAAAAGTCCCATTTTAGAAGGATTGCCATTAGAACATTTAGTAGATGCAAAACTTTTAAAGTTTGAGGAATCTAGCTGTTCAAAAACCTTAGGGATTTTTTGGAATGCCCAGTTAGATTCTTTCTTTTTCAACGTAAGCCCTCCAGAAGTCAAATCAAAATATACGAAAAGGGAGGTACTTTCTGCCATTGCCAAATTTTTTGATCCTGTGGGATGGGTTAGTCCGGTAATTATCATTGCGAAAATTATAATGCAACGCATTTGGCGTGATAATATTGACTGGGATGAATTTCTTCCAGCTTCAACGGAAAAGGTATGGACTAAATTTGTTGAATTTTTCAATGAAAATCCCAAGATGGGTGAAATATTATAAATCTTTGGAAGTTGAACTTCATGTTTTTTCAGATGCCTCAGAAAAGGCATACGCAGGGGTAATTTATATTAGCATTGAGAACCCGAGTGGCGAGATACATACTAATTTATTAGCTGCTAAAACGAAGGTAGCTCCAATAAAATGTGTCTCTTTACCTCGTCTTGAGTTGTGCAGTTTTGGCATCAGAACTGTTAAAAAATATACTTAGGGAGATCGAAATTCCAATTACCAAAATATATTGCTGGACAGATTCTACGATCGTCTTAGCATGGCTCCGAAAAACCCCAAGTTCTTGGACCACTTTTGTTGCCAATAGAGTTTGTCGAATTCAGGAGAACTCTGGAAATCACAACTGGTTTCACGTTCGGTCTGAAGATAATCCCGCCGACTTAGGCAGCCGGGGGGTAGATCCGCGCACGCTATCTGAAAGTGAGCTCTGGTGGTACGGCCCGTCATGGTTGAGCCAAATTAAAAACAATTGGGGTACAAACACCCTATCAAACCTCGATACTGACATAGAAAGTAAAAAGGCAATAGTCCATGCTTCATTTTTTTCTCGAAATTTTAAGATATTTTAGACAGATTTTCTTCACTCGACAGAGCTTTGCGTGTAATTGCATACGTATTTAGATTTTTTCATGCTACCCACCGAGCTCATAAAGGGCGTTTTAATCATGAAACTACTCTTGTGTCTAATGAGGAAATGAAGGGCGTCAAATTACGTTTAATTATTGTCGCTCAAAAAGCGTTTTACGCTGAAGAGTACAAATGCCTTTTAGAAAAAAAACCTGTAACATCGAAAAGTTCGTTATTATCATTGAATCCGTTTCTTGATGAAAATAATGTAATGCGATTAAACGGGCGACTTGTCAAATCACCCTCGTTATCATTTCGTGAACAGTACCCTATTATTTTGTCTTATTCTTGTCGATTTGCAAAATTAATGGCAGAATTCATACATTTATTATCGATTCATGGCGGAAATCAACTTATGTTAAGGATTTATCGCTGTGAATATTGGGTACCTCGACTAAGAGTTTTAGTGCGTACTGTTATTCATCGATACAAGCGTTGTATTATTGATAGGCAACGTTCGTGCAGTCAAATAATGGCTGCCCTTCCCGCTGAACGTACTACAATTGATAGGCCATTTACGAATACTGGTGTTGACTTTGCTGGACCTTTCGATGTGAAAACTCATAATGGTAGATCGTGTAAAATAACAAAAGGTTACGTTTGCATTTTTGTTTGCTTTACTACAAAGGCAATACATATAGAAGCAGTGTCAGACTTATCAACTGACACATTTTTAGGAGCCTTCAATCGCTTCATTTCTAGAAGAGGTTGCCCACATACAATGTTTTCGGATAATGGTACAAACTTCGTTGGCGCGTCAAATGATCTGACGAATGATTTTAAAACATTTTTAAAGAATGTCAAGCCAGAATGTGTTCCACCTTTGGACATAAAGGTCTGACATGGCGGTTTATACCACCTGGTGACCCTCACATGGGTGGTCTATGGGAAGCCGGGGTTAAAAGTTTTAAGCTTCACTTTAGAAAAGAGATTCAATCTTGTCGATACACGTTTGAAGAGTTCTCTACGATTTTGGCTCGTATAGAGGCGTGCTTGAATTCTCGTCCCTAATGCCCTATGCCTGATAACCCTGGCGAACCAATCGCATTAACGCCAGGACATTTTTTAATTGGATCAGCTATACTGGCTCCGCCAGAACCAACAATTTTTGATAGTCCAATCAGTATCGTGAATCGTTACCGAAAAGTAAAAGCTTTAATTCATCAATTTTGGAAAAGGTGGAAAGAGGAATATCTCGTTGATTTACATAAACTTTATAAGTGGAAACTTCCACAAAGAGAAGTTGCTGTGAATGATTTAGTCGTCATTAAAAACGAACAGTTACATGCCACGTCGTGGAAGTTAGGAATTTATACGGGTTCTGACGGTCATGTTCGAGTCGCTGATATTCGCACGCAAAACGGGATAGTTATTCGTCCCATAACTAAACTTGTTGTTTTACATGAATCATAATTTTAAATCACTTTGTTCTCAATTTACCTTTATTAACCACATTTTTTCCTAGAATAATGAACTCCAACGCTGAAGCCAGTTTCTCAGAATCCTTCGAGGAGGGTCTTTTAGATTACGAGGAAGCAATGGAAATAAGCGCTCCCGCTTTACCTCAGACTGTAACTGTTGGTACCGCTAAACCGTCTTTGGAAACGATTTTAGTAACCGAGCTTCCTCAGGTTTCAACAGCAGCTACTATTAATGTAGCAACGCCGGAAAAAGTGCCCCCGAATGGCTCATCCGTGTTGCAAGTGGACGCTTCTGGCGAAAAACCCTTTCTACAAAAACGCTTAAAATGCCCGATTTGCGCTAAGAATCACCCCATCCGTTTTTGCTACCAGTTTCGGGACATGAGTATGGAGCGGAAACTGCGTATGGTGGCTGTTCATCGTGTTTGTTGCCGATGCTTATCTACCAATCACGTTGGTAAAGATTGTTAAAGCACGGCAACTTGCAAACACTGCAAACAAACACATCATTCATTGTTGCATGAACACACAAAAAAATCATCCAAATCTCGCTCGAAATCGAAAGCCAATGTGCCCGCGATTCCAGTTCCGATTCGGTAAGCTGTTTCTTACTCCCCAAAATTGCGGCTAAAACTTCGTTTTTACAAATCTAAAGTTTCCCTACGAGCTGTGCTGGATGCTTGTTGTCAGAACAGCTATATCTGTTCTGAATTTGTCCACAGGCTCAAGATCCCCGTCTATAATGTCAACGAGGAAAAGTATTGCCTGGTCGAATTGGAGTCGATTCATGATCCGGGTCAACGATTGTTTGTTACCGTCAAAGTTCATAATATCCGTGGAATTAAAAGTCCATCCTCTTCGGTGACAGACTCAATTTTGGAGTCGTTTCAGGGCCTACAATTGGCGGATCCGAATTTCAATCATTCGGGAAACGTTGCGTTAGTTTTAGGCCCTGAAGTAATGCCGCTGCTCATGAAAGGACGTATACAGGCTAGTCCGGGGCTTCCACTTGCGCAATATACCATATTCGGATGGGTTATTTCGGGGTTGTCGCCGTACTAACTTTGTAACATATTAGTTAGATAAGGGTCGTATTGGCCCACAACAGGAGTCCTTCATGACTCAATATATTAATAAATCAACAGGGGTCCTTCAAATATATATATATTTGAAAAACAAAAAAGTTTTATTTATCATGTACAGTCCACAGGAGTCCCTAATGAGTCCTTATGGATCAATATTTTATAATTAAGTATTTGCAACTTACATCGTCGTTGCAAGGTGGCCGGCAATGTATAAGTACGAAGTCGTTAAAACGCGGTTGTACTGTTGTTAAGTTTGTTAACATTTTTAACTAATTTTTTGTTCAACCCTGTTGGAGACCTTTTGGGGTTTTCAACGAGTAAATTTATAGCGGTATTTAAACGTTGTTGTGCCCCATTTTTATGTATCTGATATACATATTTTATTATTCGCAATTTGGATACTCACCCGAGCATTACGTGCATCTTTAGGAATAAACAGACAAATATTTGTTTCCTTTACAAGGTAAATTATCTTTATTTATATCTTAAAATCGAATTTGTTTATAGACGGAATATTAAGTATCGGAACTATATATTATAGCCATAAGTAGAACCGTCCTCATATGAGTACGCTGGGCGTAAATGGGTTAAAGCTACTGTGTGGTGTGCCGTTCACGCCGAAGGAGTGATTGGCCCGTATTTTTTTGAGGACGCGATCGGCAATACGGTTACTTCTATTGACAACGCTACAGTGCCATGATAAACGACTTCTTACTGCCGAAATTAAATGAGCGGGACTTGGTGAACATGTGGTTTCAACAAAACTGTGCAACCGCACACACAGCAGGAGCCACAATGGATATTGTGAAGGAAGCGTTTCCTGGTCGAGTAATTTCCCATTTTGACGATTTGGCATATCCAGCAAGATCGCCCGATTTAACCATCTTTCTTTGGGCCGACTTGAAGTCACGGGCTTATGCCTGCCAGCCCCTGACAATCGCATCCTTTAAGGAGAATATTCGACATGAATGCGAACAGTAAACACCGGAAATCTTGCGGAAAGTCATGGAAATGCGATGAAAAGGGCACAAATGTGTATCAATACGAGTGGCAACCACCTGGACGATATCATCTCTTCCACTTAACAGAAAAATTTCTAAAGGTCCAAATAAAGATTTCAATCACTCAAAATCAGTTTGCGCACTTTGTAAAAAGGGTATTCAAAAACAAAGTTGGATGATTAATTTTGCGCCACCTTGTATAACATATTACCTTTCGAAAAGCAATTAGAATTGTGTAATAATTAGGGAATTCACAATAGCAATATCGTTACACCTTAAAATTTCATTGTGAGCAACGATACAAAGCACAGCATATTAAAGTAATAAAAGTAACCACGAAGTTTGCCGAAGATTTCTCACTATTTACATTAAAAGAACACGAACTCAAAATACACAACAAACAAAACAACAACACAAGCACAATACTGCTTGGTACCTATCAACATGCCAAAGAAACACCAATACACTTAAACCACACACAAATTCTTTATTTAAAATATTGCCGCATGCAAAAAACATGCTTCTTGGACGTTTAAAATTGTCATCTGGTAGTAAATTTCATTTACTTGCAAAACAAAAACAAGAAACTTGCCAACCCATAATAAAAGACTAAAATTGAAACGTCGATATATTAAGACACACTTTAGAACGCTGTTGTGAACTTCCTAAATATGTATATGTAGTATTATAGTGCTCTTAATATTATATTGTGCAATCATTTTTTCGAAAATATATTTTTAGCACTTTTATTTTATTAAACTACATTTATCACTTTTCAAACTTGGCATGGAATTCTTTAATTAAATTAAGTTTATAACCGCTGGCTTGGAAGGTTTTTCACAATTGAACGATTAAGAAATGTATAACATAATAAAAGCTATCAAGTTTATACATTTTTATTTCTACAATTATACATGCGAATGTAACGGAGTTAAATTATAAAATGTAATTGCTCAATTACTTTCAATTACAATTACATGTAATTGTAATTGAAAAGACTTAAATTAAAAATGATAATCGTAATCGGAAATTGTAATCATCTTTTTGCAATTACAATTACATGTAATTGTTATTAGGCATATAATGATTACTTTTAGTTGACGAAATTCAATTAAATTTTGGGGAAAATAAGTTTTTTTAAACTTTTTAAATGTTTGGTAGTCCAAAAAATATTAACATAAGTACATTCTACATTAAACAGACTCACCGAAAAATTTTCTTGTTGGCCCTCTCATATTAAAGATCCGTTTTTTTAATGAGGTTTCCCAAAACATTCGCGAGGTCTAGCGATGACCGCCCATGAGCTGGACCGTGTCTAAAAGAGGTCTATTTTTGTATTTTTTTGCTTGTTTTGGTATTTTTTTCCCAAAACAACATATAAAAAAAATTACATCATTTGAAAGACCTTTTCAAGCTGCATCCAATGCTGCATTAAACTTTATCATTCACACCATCAGCCATGCGTTATTCCATAAAATCCGTGATTTTTTAAGCGTTTTTATTACAGGTGCTACTAATATTAAAATAAATTTTACTTATTTTAGTATTATATAATTTGAGGCATTGTTTATTTATTTGTGTTTCTAGTTATTGCAAAAGTTCTCAAGTTTCTAAGCACAGAAAGAAATCACCAATACCTCAAATCAAATTATTCCTAAAAAAGTAAAATTTATTTACTGCATTGCTGATGGTATGAGTGGGAAAGTTAAATGCACCATTGGATGCAGCTTGAAAAGATCATTCAAACGACGTAATTTTTATATGTTCCATTTAGTGATAAAAGGAGTTTAGACGATTTAGAAGCATTAGAGCTGCGCATGGTTTTGGAAGTTTTGCAAGCTTTCGTTTCTCGCCAAACTTTATCAGCTTCCTTTTTCATCATAGAGTCTATGATCCCCTTCTGATGTTGAATTGTGATGGTTGCACTGGTTTCGAAAGTGTGAAAAGAATATATTGTGGCGTAATGAGGAAAACAATATTTTTGCTGCAAGTCGTTGGCAAAAATGAGGGAATATATCCACTTTATTATAAAAATAATTGGATAGTATATATTAATAAATTACTAACTAAATTACTAAACTTCATAATCGAACTCAGTTTCATAAAAATTATAAAAATAGAAAAATTTGTATGGGAACGAACAACCCTAATGATAAAGATAGAATGTAACTATGTTATGCAAAAAGCTTGGAAACAAATTTGGAGGACAGTCATACATTTGACACCTCTACGGGCACACATGGGTTAGTTAGAATGGTGCAAGCAAATGTTATTAATAATTTTACTTTTGCATAGGAGAAATAATGGGGGTTGGTCTCACATTTCATCGTTTCGGGGGTGACTCCGAGGCAGTTATGGGACATTTTGTGGATTTTTTCACCTTTTCCTTAAGCCTTGACCTCGATGAGCGGCCATTTGCCGCCACCTCACCTTCCGTATTTTTTGCCTCATGCATTTTTTTCAAACCTCACAAGATAAGAGGCTGCACATTGGGTTCCCACTAGAGATGAGCGATGCCGTGATTTTTAAAGAACATCGTGAACAGTGAACGTGATTTAAAAATCACTGTTACTTAAAACTGTGATTGTTATCACTGTTTTCAGTTCTCTTACAGCAATGTAATTATCAAAACACACATGCATCTCTACAACAAAAACGTTGTTCTTTAATATACCATGGCAGATTTAAATACACCTTAAAATATACTTTGAATTTTAAAAAGAAATACTAATAAGGAGGAAGAGAATACAAGAAATAGGAACCTTTTCGTTTGTTGATATTGTACGTAAATAAAAATCGTTATTACCCACACAAACAGTGAAATATCATAATTTTCTGTATGTAAAGCCCCGTTCACACCATGACAGTAACTGTCGTCATAGTACTGCCATGACAGTTCATGAGAAATTGTCACAGTTATTGTTACTGCCGCAATATCAAACCCAATTTGATGTTGGAGCTTTACTGTCGTGACAGCAGCTGTCGTCAATACTGTCATAGTGTGAATGTGGCTTAACAAATAGAAAATTACAACTGTGCAAGTAGCAGTTACTTGACAAATTTTGTCACAACTGTGAATCGTGATTTTTCAGTAACAGTGATTAAATCACATCTACTGAAATATCGCTCATCTCTAGTTCCCACCTTTTTTCCATTAAAGTACATTGGTTATTAACAGTTAAGAAAAAAAGTACTCAGTATAAAAATAAAGTACAATTTATTTCTCGTTTTTGTTATATTTTAAAACGTATTTTTTTATTGCTTTTCGCAAGTTTTATCAAATAATTATCATTCCTAAACAATTGCACAGCATCTTTACAGTCTATATTTAAATTAAAGCAAATAATTAATTCATTTTTATCAGATTCAGAGACGCCTTGCTTCTTTCGTCTCGCCATTTGCTCTTCATTACAGGAAAAAACTCTCTCTGTGAATGCTGACGTGACATGAATAGAAAGTAAAAATGAAATTACTTTATACAAATTTGATAAATGAAAAATTCGTGTTAATTTCGCAAGTCAGTTAATTTTTTTGTCTGAATGGCGTTTGACTACAAACCCTGAGGTCTTAAGTTCAATACTAGTTTCAGGCAAGCCAACAACATTACACTGCTTTACAAGCAAAATGTATAAAGTTTCTAATGCATTTTTAGAGTGATTATGATATGCTTAACACGAGAAAATTAAAGACAAAATGTTCATTTCGGCCATTTCCAGATAACGGTAGTTTTGTGTTTTTTCGATGCATACTTCCAAGAGTCAAAAGATGGTTCGATTAAAGTGCTCTATATAACCTGACTGACTAATATAACCTAAATCTATTTTGAATTCTAGATAAATCAAATCATGCGAAATAAAGTATGTTCGCCTACTTTATTATTCTCATAAAGTATAGAGTACAATAACCCGAAATAACGTACAATACTTTATTATAAAGTACGGCTGGCAAGCCTAGTAGCAGTTCGAAATCGAAAAGTCGCTCACTATGTCATAGCTAATACACATGTGTGTGTAGATGTGTGTATGCTGCCTATGGGTATTAAAGGTCGTACATTGGCAATGAATTTTTAGTAGCTGTGCAGCCAAGCTGTGGTTAAGACATTTCTTTGAGAAGTTTTGAATTTTTCAAATTATTCTTATTTGCGGTGTGCGGGAAAAACCAATATCATAGGCTTTTGAAGTCTACCGGTATTATCGTTGTCTGGAGGAGCATTGGAAAGAGTGTTCTGAATACTCTCAACAGCGCTTCACTCATTTTGAAACCCTCACAATTGTCAACATTCACTCTAAATTGGTGTAACGCCGCTGCAGACTGCGTGAACCGTATCTGAGGAGCACCAGTGTACCACAGGCTTTTGAAGACTCCCGCTGCGACGCCTCTCAGCAGTTACGGGGATAGTCAGTTCTAGCCTTGGGCCCCACTTGCCGGCGTGTTCTTTGGCGTTACTCACTCACCAGGCACTAATCCTTTAAAATTCCCTTTGGCATAGTTTTGAAGACAATAAACATTATTTTATAACGTTTGAAGAAAACACCTGTATTTTACTGATGACATACACGATGCCTGGCCTCTTCTGACCTACCCCAGCAACCAGCGGCATCGTGTCGTTATATTGGCGCCCGTGTAGGGACACTGGCAGTGTTCTAAAAATAAATAATAAAAAAAAGTTTGAAGAAAAAATTTTAAAATAAAAATTATATAAAATATATTTTATAAAAATGTTTAATCAACTAATACAGTGAAAAAATACAACAAGTTCCTCAACAATCTCACATCATGAGCAACGTGCTAAGGATATCGTGGGTCTACTCCCTGAAAAAAGAGGACTTGGTAAGGTATCTGCCACAATTTGAGCCAAACCAGACTGGCATCGTTGAAGACATGCGCAAACGGTTTGCCAAATTTCTGGCAGCAGAACAACAAGAGAGTGGAATGCAGGAGCTGCTACTAATACAAGCAAAGCACTACCCGAACTTCAGTGGAACGCTTGTGAATTCCAACATCGTCACCGATACTAACCCAGCCACTACACCAATCAAAGTGCACAAAACAACGTCAAAAAAAGAACTACAAGTGCTCACTTACCCACCAAATACCACAGTAGGTGAGCCCACGCGAATAAGTCACAGAGGGATTATGTCCGACACATCACACCCGGCCGAAGACAGGACATTGGTCATTGATACCGTAAGAAAATTAGGGCTAAAATACGCTGGTGGAAGAGATCCGTTGTGTTTTATCGAACGCATTGAGGAACTCGCCGATATGTATAATGTGCATTTAGATCACTTACCACGCATCATGCCAGAAGTGTTCCGTGAAAAGGCACTTACGTCGTTCTGGAACAATAATAAGCATTGGATCAGTTGGGTCCTATTAAAAAAGAACTTCTGTCTCTTTTTCCTGCCTCCACGAGATCCGCAAACGCACGCAACGGCCGCGGGAATCATTTAAAGACTATCTACTGGCCATACAGAACCTCATGCGCCTACCACCCTCACGAAGGAACAAAAACTGGAAAGAATTTTCCGAAATACTTCACTTGACTACCAGTAGTATATCCGACGGAAAGACTTCACCGCCTTAGATGACATCGTCCTGCTAGCAGATGAGCTGGAGAGCATACCGACTACAACACCTCATGGCCGCGGCGAGCATCACTGCATGGTGCAAAACAACTTATCCTACCAAGCTCATCAGCATAAAGCCGGCTCTGCAAATAATGATACCCAAATACGCTTTGAGAAGGAGAAATCAAAGGCGGTACAGTAAAATTCGTTTATAGCTCACTGCCTCATTTGCACCCTTTTTGTGGACTATAAGGCCAATTGGACTATATCTCGATTTTTATATAAGCCAATTTATGGCTTATATGCGAATCCACATATAGTTATTTCTTTTAACAAAGAAAAATAAAACTAACGTTAAGGAATTACTTCCGTATTTACTCAATTCAAAATATTGCAATTAAGATTGCTAAAATAAAAACAATTTCTGCTTCAATATTAGTAATATTTTCATAAAATTATGATTACAAAATATATTATTTTTGACTTTTGCATTTTGGATTATATCTTCCATAACTTGCATATATATAAGATATTTCAAACCAAATCTTGGTGGCGTATAAGCGAAAATGGACTATAGGACTAATGGACTAAATAAAAAATATTTTACATGTATTTTACTTATATATGACAGAAAAACTAACATTTTGGAATATATCGCTAATGCTACTATAAGCGGTGTGGCTTATAAACGAATTATACTGTAGTACTCACAGAAGGTAAAATAATCGACGCTCTTATAGACACGGGAGCCACGAGGAGTTTCATGGCGCCCAGCCAAGTTAATCAACTGATCGAACACCCTACCTATCTCTTAGTCGACGTAGAAGTATTTTTGGCCGACGGAACCGAAATGGTGATCCACAAAGCAGTCAGACTGAGGGTAACCCTGGGTACCATAACAACGAAGTGTGATTTTCTCATCATGAACGAAGCACAAGAGTCCATTATCCTAGGACTAGACTTTCTACAACGTTTCCGAACTACTTTCACCTGTGCGGCGTTGGTAGCTAGATCTGAGCCGGAGCAAGGCCACACAATCGGCAGAGACAACGATGAACGAAAAGTTAAGGTAAGCCGTAGAATTAATGTTGCCACAGCCTGAGTCGATCCCATGTGAGTGCCATAACGGCACGCGGTTCGGCGGAGACATCTCCCTACCAAAGAGAAATCAGTCGTTTTTTGGAGGAGGAATTGCCAAAATTTCAGACCATTCAGGGGTTATTAAACATCGCGAAACATAAAATCGTCATGAAGGATGACCGGACCGGAAAAAAGTAAAATTTTTTTATATAAGGTCTAAGGTTTCGTAGTCAATTTGTATACACTTGGTACTGAGCATCAATGCCTATAAATCACTTATTTTTTTAATTGACTCTGTATCTCGAGATTTTCCGTTATATAGAAAAAAAAGATGCTGCATCACATAATTTGCATTTACTCGAGAACTACTTCTTCGATTAAATTAAAAAACACAAAAGGATCGGAAACAAAATAACCTTTAAATTAATGCCTTGTTAATTTCTTAACAGTCTTATAGTTTCGGAGATATTCAGAAAGTGTTATAAAACATACATTAAAAAAAATGGGAAAAAAATTTTAAGACATTAAAATTTTAAACTGAAGAACATTTTAAATATTATTCTTAATTGTGATAACTTCATATGTTACGAATAAACTGAGCTAAAATTTATTAAAATCATTTCAAAAGTTCTGAACTTATTCACAACTTAGTAGTGCACATATGTTACAGATTTATTTTTAATTTTTATTTATTTTAAGCTGACTTACAAAAATTAAAAAAGCTGTTTAAAAATAATTTTGTACGGGATTTCCTATTATATTTTAGTTAGGTGCTACCACTGAATAAATTCAGAACTTATGAAATGATTTTAATAAATTTTAGCTCATTTTATTTGTAAAATACGAATTTATCTCAATTAAGAATAAAATTTTAAATATTCTTTAGTTTAAAATTTTAATGAGTCTTTAAAAAAATTTAAATTAAAAAAAAATTATTTTTTTTTATAAAACTCTGAATATACAAGACAGCTAAACAATTAATAAGGACGCAATATAAATGTTATTTTGTTTCCAATCTTCCTGTGTTTTTTTTAATTTGATCGAAAAACTAGTTCTCGAGTAAATGCAAATTATGTGATGCAGCATCATCCTCATGTTTCTTTATAATTGAAAATCTCGAGATACAGAGTAAATTAAAAAAAAAAAACTAATTTATAGGCATTGGAGCTCAGTATCATATGTACGCAAATTGACTACGAAAACACGGGCCTTAGAAATCGTGTTGACCTGTGTAATCGATGCGGAGGTGAATAAACACATTGCTAGTGGCTGTATAGAGCCTTCCCGTATCCTGTACAGCTTCCCCATCACGCTGGTGAAGAAAAAAAATAACACCTGGCGTACTTGTATGGACTTTCGCCAACTGAATGCTAGATGTGTCCCGGATGCGTAACCGCTGCCTCGTAATGATATTCTGGATAGGTTAAGCAATGCCAAATATGTGAGCAGCCTCGATTTGAAAGACGGGTATTGGCAAATCCCTTTAGAAGCAAGCAGCAAGATATATACGGCCTTTGCAGCCGCCGTTCGAGGTCTGTATCATTGGCGGGTGATGCCATTCGGCCTACACTCAGCCCCAGCCACTTTCCAGCGCGCATTGGACAGCGTTATTAAGCTAGAGATGGAACCCCATGCCTTCGCTTATCTCGACGATATTATAATCATCGGCGAGACGTTCGAACAGCACCTAGCCAATCTGAGAGAAGTTTTCCGCCGGCTACGAGCGGCCAAACTAAAAATTAATGCAGAAAAGTGTGAGTTGTTTTTAGATCCGAAATTAAATGTTTGGGTCATATGGTCACCAGTGATGGCATCAAAACTGATCCCAGCGAGGTAGCGCCCATCACTGAAATACCTCCTCCAAGAACCGTGAAAGAGATACGTCGTTTCCTAGGAGTAACGTCCTGGTACCGCCGTTTTGTGCCTGATTTCGCCACTATTTCCAAGCCATTAACGCAGCTGCTGAAGAAAGAGAAGCATTGGAAATGGGGTGAGGAACAACTGAACGCATTCACGTTGCTTAAACCAATCTCACTGAGGCCCCGATACTAGCATGTCCAGATTTTACTATAACTTTCGTCTTACAGACCGAGGCTAGCGATTACGGGTTGGGTGCGGCGCTCACGCAAAACTTAGAAGGCACAGAACGTGTGATAGCCTATGCCAGCCGCATCTAATCGGAGCCGAGAAGAATTATTCAGCAACCGAAAAAGAATGCTTGGCCATAATATGGCAAATTCATAAGATGAGGCAGTACGTGGAAGGCTACGAGTTCGTTGTGACCACCGATCACTTGACGCTAAAATGGTTGAACAGCATCCACAACCCCACTGATAGATTAGCTCGTTGCGCCTTAGAGCTACAACATTACCAATTCTCAATCCAGCACTGAAACGGTAAGCAAAATGTAGCCGATGCCCGCACAGTGGTAGCCGAGAAATCACTCAGTATGTTAATAAATGTGAGTCATGCCAAAAATACAAAGTCTCTCAGCAAGCGCCGGCAAGAGAATTGCTCATACCGATTCCCGAAGAGCCATGGGCAACTATTTCCGCCGCTGCCGAGGACGAAACAAGGAAACACCATGCTGTTGGTATATTTTGATAATTTTTCTAAATGGTGTGAACTAGTTCCCCTTCGTAAGGCTACAGCCGAAGGCCTGGTGAAGGCATTTAGAGAACAAATTTTAGCACGTTATGGGATGCCGTAGAAAATCATCACCGACAATGGGACGCAGTTTACCTCGAAAATATTAAAAAACATTCTGCACGATTGCGGGGTACAACAACAATACTCTGCCCCCTAAAGGACCAACCGGACAATCAAAACTATCCTCGCCCAGTTTTCCGGTCGACATCACAACACCTGGGATGAGTCTGTGCTAGAAATCATGTTGGCCATGAACACGAGCGTGTCCGAATCCACCGGGTATACGTCAGCGTACCTGACGCAAGGTAGAGAATCGCGGTTGCCGAGCGCACTTTATGATGACGTAGCCACAGGGGCGCGCAAGCTAAGGCCACACGAAAGAGCCGAGAATTTGCATGAGGTTTTTGCCTTCGTACGAAAGAATTTAGAAAAGTCGTCGTAAAATCAAAAACGACATTATGATTCACGGCGGCGCAGATGGAAACGGAAAATGTTGCTGTGAAGCTCGCTCCAAAATATACTGGGCCGTATGTAGTCAGGGAATTTGTCTCCCCTCTGATAGTTAGTCAGTTCAGAACAGAACAGCGATATACGCGCCGCACATCTTACTGATTGAAAACCCTTTCACCATTACGTCTTACTAATTTCACATATATTGTTTCTTCTAGACCGTCTTACTCAAAAGAATTAATACACAGCCAGCAGCAATGAGTGCCGCACGGAAAAAATTTGATAATTCCCGAAGGCAATTCCAAGCAAGCATGGAGCGAGAGAAGGCAAAGGTCAGAAAGACCATTTTTTGAATGATGACGACATCCCCACGACCAGTCGGGGTAAAAGAGGCACACTGCGGCGACCACAAAAACCACAACCGCCAAAGCCAAAGCCACCAACTCGCCAGCGTCCTAAGGCAATAACTACACGGGAGCCAGCCGCCACCCACACTGAGTCAGAATGGTGCTACAGTATTAACCCGGCCGAGAAGGCAAGGCCAGCAGAGGACTACATATTTAAAATTAATCCATCAGGCCCAGAAATAATAGTGATCGAAGATGTGGAGATTCCACCACTTCCCCCATTTTACTCAGAAGCTACCGACGAATATTTTGGTACACTAGACAACTTCGAACTTTTCGATGAGCCGCTACTGGAAGAGTTCCGCCACCATTGCCATTCAAACCAAGGTCCTCCTCTCTGGAAGAACGGCAGTATAAATACTTGGGGCTGAGATGTTATGAGAAGGCCCTGATGGTGCGTCTTCTGGTATCGGACACCCAACACGATGCCGCACTGGAATTTTCGTGTCCACCAACGGATGGTAAGGACCCCAGGAATGTAGCAGCGGGCCCTCTGGAGATTTCACCCCTACCGCAACCATCAATTGGAGAAAGTCGTACTAGTAGTGGTCCAATAACACCTGGCAGAGGTTCGTTTTACGAGGAGGAAGCTTCGCACATCGGTCCAGTGGCCAGTCGTACGAGTCCAGTTAGAGAAAACAACTAGAAAAGTAGAACAACCTCGATAGAATCATGTGTTGAACATAACAAACTAAATTAAAGTTGTGTCAGGCATTTGGAAGTTATATTTACACACACGGACAGGCACACGTGTACACAATTCAAACTGTAAGCGCTTTGTCGGGGTTAAAAACAAATAATTCACTATGTATTCTTTTAAATTTTTATTTATTCTAAATAACGCAAAAACTATTAATAAAACCTTTTTTTTTCTAATAAAAACCATAAAATATTAATAATTACACGCAAATATCTCTATTGCATTTCTTTGTAAATATTTCATTTTGAGTTTGACCCTTGATAACATCGTACCACCATTGTCAACTCGATGGCTTACGCACCGTTTTTAGTGCTTTTCCAACATTTCGACATTAAAAATTTTCAAGTTAGTGCTCGGTGCTTTTTTTATTTAATTTTTAGTTCTTATTTGGGAAGGGTGCACTAAACACAAAATTTAAAAAGAAGTATATATAAAAAAATATTTTTTTTTCAAGTGTAAAATTCTTTGCTAATGCAACCCTTTTGCTGAGCATACTTTTTTGCAGCTTTGTGGAAGAATAAACAAATACATTTGGTTTTGTCCCAGTAAAATATAAATATTCAATCGATATAAGCCTGTTTGGGTCATTAGCAAATATTGCCATCAATATTTTGTCTCTTCGTTATGCTAACGCAGAAGTTGCACACGTTCTTAGCTTGAGGAATCTATTGAAATAAGTGTAAAATACGTAACAGAATGTTCTTACACGCGGCTAACGCTTTGCTTCTCATAAAAAACGGCCTGAAGCGAGAAAATTCATGTTGTGAAACCTATGATGCACCTCGATTTAATTACACTACGCGAAAATTAAAATGCTTCGAAATCAAAATAGCAGATCATTATACATATGGGCGAATCCCGGAAATGGCCCACCAAGGGCAGAATTTTGGAGCTGTTAAAACTGATGGAATAATGTGCTATATATTTAGCTTTAAAAAATTTAGGGTGGTTTGCGCTTTTTTTTTGGGTCTTTGCTCATTATGAATAAAACCCGAAAATTGGGATTTACGCGATTGTTTTTTTTTTATTATTCGCCTTTGTTTTCCATAACACAAATTGCTTTGTTATAGGGCATTTACATTGCCTCGAAATCTAGTAGATTTGATTTGAAATCTTTATCGAAATCTATATCGTTTACACTAAGGTTTTTTAATATTTTTCTAGATTTCGTATCCAACACAAAATACTTTGACTCAAATTTATCTTAAACTGTAACCCAACAAGTGCCGACTTAGCTAATTCATACACCTTTAATAGAAAATGTTTGTAGAGCGTAGCTAATTCACTCACCGTTTATACAAAAATGTTGTACAGGGTATTAAAAACAAAATAAAAATATTAGATTTTAATAGTAAAAAACAACAAGATTTAGCTCGAAATCTCGTAAGTACTAGATTTCGAGACAGTCCAAATGCCCTATTATGTTCGTTTAATATAATTTACTTTAATTTAATGTTGACTGTCTTTTTTTGCAGGTTCAGTTCGAACAGAGTCATTTTTATAGCACAATTTACATGTTTAAACGATTTTTATTACCATTTGGCGGTGAATTTATGAAATTGTTGATGTGGCAATGTAAAAGTTTGACAATGGATATATGATTTACGTTATAAACGTAGAACCAGGCGAACGACAAGTCGAAAGACAGTGGGACTCTTATCCGAATGAAAGTGATGACTGCCTATTGTTCGTATAAGTTCACATTCGACGTCGTGGGAAAGACTGTTAGAGTGGGAAAGGCTTTAGCCTTTCCAATCCTAGCGACACGTAGTGGGGACTTTTGCAAAATAAATAGTAATAACTCTGGAACTTCTAAACTGCTGATTCGATTTATTTGAAACTTCGAACCTCATTAGAGGAGGGGTCAGGACTTACAACGCGTGTCTCGGTGGTCTTCTGCTTAAGCACGAGTGGAGTTACAGTGGGGCAAAGTGGACTACCTGGTACTAAAAAAAATCTGAGGCTTGTAACTTTTTCCAAATGTTATCCGATCTTCGATTTGTGACAAACTTCTAAGTAAAACTGGAGTAAAACATTTTTTACTATCTGCATTCTTGAAGTCGGAAAAAGGCTGAAAATTAAAAATTTTGAAATTGACTTAAAAAAGCATTTTTTTCAAAAAAATGTATCTTCATTATTTTCAATTTTGTAAAAACTTTGTTTAACACATTCACTCTTTAATCACATATCGCAAAAGGTAATACATTGACAATGTGCTTAGCGCCAAATATTTCGTATTTTGGACATGTACCCTACATTCAGCAATGGCCGAAAATCGTCAATATTAAAAATGTTTTTTGTGTTTAAGAGCATATAAAAAACTGTGACGGTTGATTTTTGAAATTCCAGCTCCAACGTTTTATAATATATGTAGATTGTTCTAAGAATTTTGGCAAAAATTGAGGAGAGCCTTTTCATAAATGTGAATATGCGCGCAGATTTTCTGAAAAAAGTTAAAATTTAGGAAAAACAAAGTTTTGTACCATAAAAAATATATATGCTTAATTCACAAAACCTCTTGTAGCTTTGTATCTAGTGTAATATTATATTGAATACAATAGTGTAAACTTGTTGTTGATAATTTTCATATTCATATTCATGTATTCAATACACTTTTTTTCATATGTTTTGAAAAAGTCGTATTTGTTACGATACTAAGAGAGCATTTGTATGTACTCTCAGAGTATTAGTATGTATCTTGTTCTTCTTTTGTCCATCAACACAATATTACACAACATAAAGTGTATTTGAATACTATTTCACAAATTTATTTAAATATCAATTGATATTTAAATATAATTTTTCCAAACAAAAATGAATGAAATCGACACTTAAATATGAATTGATATTTAAATAGAATTGGTGAAATAAAAACAACAAAACTAATGAGAGTAAACTCAACATTTACTCTCTCATAACTATTATAAAAGTTGGCCAAAACATCTGGAAATTGTGGTTTTTCGCCACAATTTTAAGTCCAAACATTTCAATAGTGCTAACTTATTAATTTTAAAGTTAAGTTTGCGATTTTAGTCGTTTACATCTCTTAATATAATGCATTCTTGTTGCGAACAAAATATGTGCTTCACTGGTTAAATCCATAAAATTAAACTTCTATATTTAAAATAAGAAAGAAAAATAATCCACCCAGCAAAAACTTGGTAATGTGTTGTCATTAGGTCCGTTTGTTTACTTTTACAGTAAAATGCAGTAAATGAGCAATTAGTGAGTAAACTGCAAAATTTACTCTCAAAAAAAGCTACTGCCCAAAAAAGTACGCGAACGGAAAAATAGTAAAAATTTGTAATTTTAAGGAAACATCTGATGGCAAATAAATATAGTGCTGAAACACATTACACTTTTTACTACTCAACTCTTTTTCTTATTGGTATCGATACAATACTTTTTATAGCACGAAAATTTCAAGAAAATATAAGTAATTCGTTTTATGTAATCTTATCCATTTGTTTTTTTTATACTTTTTTGATTTTTCTAATTTGTGTCTAGTTAAATTTATTCAAAAGTACAGGATCTATTCATTACCTTAAAAACAAGTGCAGTACTAACCCAGCAAAAATATCCGTCTACCGGAAGCAAGTTTGTAAGGGGGAGAGATCGGTACTCTCCCTTACCAACCTGCTTCGGTAATACATGATTTTTGTATGGGATGTCCCACGTGGTAGGTCTCGAAGTAAAACTTCTTACTGCGCATTCTAGATGCATTAATCTCACGTCTTTTTTATATGTATACGAGTATAATTAAATAAAGTTTTGCTCTTTATATCACAATTTTACCTACACTTGGATTAATTTTTTATTTCCCATTATTTTATTTATTTATCTATTCGCAATTTACTGAAACCCGCGTCACAGCAACAACCAAGTACCAAAAATTGACCCCGCAGAAAACTCTACAGAAACCCAAAAAATAGAAATGGGTATTGACCGCAACTTTTAAGTCATAAATAAAAATAAAAGAAAAAGAATCCCTAGATCGAAAAATCTCGCTCCAGTGGCGAAAATGCCCAGAGACGGTAAAACGACGAAGATGAAATCACCACTGTCAGGTCAAGCAAGCCGCCCCCAATATACTTAAGGGAGAAAAACTCAAGTGAGCTAATGAAAAGGCTACTACAATCCCGATAAAACGCGGCGCGATTGATGAGACAAAAATTCAAGTAAATAAAGAAAATCATTACCGCACAGTAGTTTCGGAGTTTGAAACACAAAATAAAAATGTTTACACCTATCAACTAAAAAGTGCAAAATTCCTCCAGATAGTGATAAAAGGCATCGATTCATACGTGGATCCACAAGAGGTAAAAGCGTTTCTACTAAATAATAATTTTAATGTGAAAAATATTACTAACATTAAAAATAGAGAACGAGTCCCCCAACCACTATTTCGTGTGGAACTGGAACCAGGTGACATGAAATTAAAAAAGAATGAAGTACACCCCATTTATAATTTAAGATATTTGCTGCATCGAAGAGTTACCGTAGTGGAACCACATAAACGAGCTGGGCCTATCCAATGGCTGACTTGCAATGAATATGGCCACACAAAACCATATTGTAAGTTACGCACTGTTTGTGTCGTGTGTGGAGAACTACACAGCACTGCCAATTGTGACAAACCGAAAGATAATTAAAAAATTAAAAAGTGTAGCAATTGCCAAGAAAACCACACAGCAAACTATAGGGGCTGTCCTGTCTATGTACATGCCAAACAATCTTTGTCTAAAAGATGTAATAATACCTATGCTCATCATATTATTTTTGACAACACCAATTATCCCCAGCTGCGCCAACCAGCTACCAGCCGGCCTTCATACGCCAACGTTTTTAAGGCTAACCAGGCCATAGCGCAAAACATACATAACAGCCAGTTCTCATACGCAAACGCGTTGAAGTCTAACCAGCCCACAGTTCAAACATACTATTTTTGACGACACCAATTATCCCCAGCTGCGCCAACCAGCTACCAGCCGTCCTTCATACGCCAACGTTTTAAGGCTAACCAGGCCATAGCGCAAAACATACCTAACAGCCAGTTCTCATACGCAAACGCGTTGAAGTCTAACCAGCCCACAGTTCAAAAACGGCTCTTACCAACGATAATACTGGCTTCAATTTTTATCGAATTGAGGCTTCAATAGATTATTTAATTCAAACTGTAATTTTTTTACAACCAACATGACTTGCATGATGCAGGAAATGTAGAAAATGCAGTTTACATTATTGCAGGATGCATTATACAAACCATGAACTTAAAAATTTGTTTCTGGAACGCAAACTTCATGATGGATAAACAAATTGATGTTATGCTTATCGCGGAGACATACTTGACTGCCAGAAGCTTTTTTAAATTCAACGGATATACTCTCTACGACACAAAGGACCCCCAATGTAGAGCTTTTGGTGGCTCGGCTATACTAGTAAAATCGCGATTAAAACACTACCTAATGGGTGATCATTGTAAAGACTATCGTCAATATAATACATTTTTTAATTCACTATGCCCACGCTTTTTGGTCGCCGGTGACTACAACGCTAAGCATATATTCCACGGAGGAGTATTTGAGCCAAAAACTTGGCCAAAAAGGCAAAAATGAATTTGAAGAAATCTTAAAAACTAAGTACGCAGATCGATAGAGAACAAAAATGAATTTTCAAGACTCTAAGTTGAGATTTGTAGTTCCGATACACTGCTAAAGTCAGGAAGTTGAAGAAAATTACATGCGATTTTAATCGTTTTTTCCCGTTCCAAGATTTTTATATGATTTTTTTTTGTTTGCTAAAGGAATAGAGGTATTGCATTGGTTTTTTTTTTGCTGAAAGAGTTGATCTGAATCTATTTTCAACATTAAAATAAGTAATATCTCAAATATTTATGTTGAAAAAATCAGTTTTAAAATTAAAAAAGGGGTTTTATACACTTTATTTGCAAAAAAAAAAAGATGAAGGTTTTTAAAAGTGAAGGCAGCAACTGTACAAATAATGTTGTATACCACAATAAAATTTGAAATATGTACTTTTAAGCACATTCCAAAAAGTTTGCGCAAGTTTGCGCCATTATTTTTGATGATTTTTTGAAAATTTTACCTTTTTTTCTATTTTTGCGCACCAGGCACTTTTTCTTATACCTTTTTGCCATCATAAACATTCGTGTATTTTGAATCATTCATTTAAAATATTATTCACATCAGTTTTAACACTTTACAATGTCTATAAAAGACGAATGTCCTAAACAGTTTTTAAAAGAACAAATATTCATAAATCCAAATCTGCAAAATCCTTTATTATCGTGAATATCCCACACACCCCCATAAAACAGTTTTTTGTTTACCTGCGGTGTAGATAACATTACTATTTAAAAAAAGAAATTAAATAAATTAAAATAATTTATAAATGCATTAATCACAAAAATTTTATTTAAAAAAGAAATTATAGGTACATAAAAAATACGTAAGGCACACAGGTACTAGGTAATTGACGCATAAATATGAACGTATAAAAATAAATATATGTATATATGGGTTATTGCACAACATTTGTATCATAACCGTTTTGTAACTTCGAGATATAACATGGAAAGAGTTTACACAAGCTTACAGTCTTTCCAAATAGTACAGGAATCTGATGCTAGAACCATTAACGAGAAATTGCAGTTTTTAGTTAGAAAACTGTGCGAAATTTCAAAATGTCAAGGAGATGGGGACATATTAGCACTGAATCAGTGTTTGATAAATTTCAGAAATGGTTTCAAAAGATATTGGAGTTCAGCACGCTAAATAACTGCAAGGAACTGTGACAATACCAGTATTTGGTAGTTCGTCTTCAGGGCGACCACAAGAGGAGTTTGATTAAGCTAGTGAGAGAACAAAACGAAGAAATTCGTCACCAGTTGACAACAGACGAGATCACATTTGCTGAATCCATGAGTCAAAGAGCAGCGGGAGATAATGATGCGGTTAAATTAATAATGGATATAACTGGATCTCCAAAAAAAAGCAAGAATTTGTAAGCGATCGCTAACAACTTCTGAAGTCAACCCTATAAGTAAACTTTCAGCGGAGGGAGCTTCAGCACTGTTTATGAACGCAGAACTCACGAAAAATCAATATCAAATTTTATACAATGCCAACAAAAATGTGTATCCATGTTACACATTACTTAAAAATGCAAAAAATAAAATTGTTATCCCAGTGAGGATGGCATAATCGTAACTGACACACTAGCGGAAGTGAAGCTGCAATCTCTCCTCGATCACACAGCAAAATGACTATGTATATACATACCTTGATGAGGTCTTGCATTACTTGGACTATGAACAACTGAATTTTCTGGAACTTATAAGCAAATAGGGCTGCGATGGATCGCACCAATCATCTTATAAGCAGAAATTCGAAAATGAAAACGATTGTGACGGTAATATATTCCAAAGCAGTTGTGTGCCGATTAAATTAATCACTCATAACTTAATTGTTAATCACAACTATTAACGGAAACATAACGATATGGCGAAATCCAACACCATCCTCAACTAGACTTTGTAGACCAATCCGCATTCGTTTTGTCCATGAAACTACCGACAACACGAAGCATGAAATAGGATACATAAATAATCAAATTCAATTGTTGAAGAAAAGTGAAGTACCATGTAATGGAAGTATCGAAGTATTGCACAAATGAAACACGCGATGCTACTGACAATGGTCGACGGAAAAGTCTGCAATGCTGCAAAGGATACAAAATCTACAATGACGTGTTACATTTGCGGCCAAACTTCAAAAGATTTTAACGCATTGCGGAAGAAAGTTACTCAAAACAGTGATGCTTTGAGTTTTGGACTATCAACTTTACACACACGCATACGCGTTTTAGAATCGATACTTCATCTCTCATATAAACTGACAATTCAAAAGTGACAAGCAAGGGCGATGAAGATAAAGCACTTGTTAAAGAAAGGAAGATAATGATCCAAAAAAGGCTTAAAGACGAAATGGGACTACTTGTAGATGTTCCAAAATCAGGATACGGCAACACTAATGATGGCAACAGCTCAGGAAGATTTTTCGGACCCAGCAACAGTATCTATAACAACTGGTATAAATGAAGAGTTAATCAAGTGCCTAAATATAATATTGGAAACAATAACTAGCGGACGCCGCATAAATATTTAAACATTTTTAAGAATATGCACAAAAAACTGCTGAATTAAATGTGGAATTCTACAATTGGCACCAAATGAGTCCAACGATGCACAAAATCATTATTAATGGCGGTACTGTTATAAAGCTAGCAATATTGCCAGTTGGACAATTGTCAGAAGAAGCTGCCGAGGCCAGAAATAAGCACTTCAGATTATATCGTACGAATTACTCGAGGAAATTCAGCAGCAGCTATACCAATCGAGATGTTCTAAATAGGTTATTTTTGAGCAGTGACCCATTTTTAAGCTGCAGTGCACAAAAACACGAAAGAATAAAAAACGTTTTTCATCAGACACTATTAAACTACTTCTTTCTGACACGGATGATGCCTTTTTTATGATGAAATATATCTGACATAATGATTTCTACATTTTTAATTAGTTTAACTGTTTTCATGTATTAAGTATTAAATAATAATAAATAAATATTATGAAAACAACACAAAACTGTCACTAGATTTTTTATATAAAATTAAACCTTAAACTATCAAAAACTCAAACTTTAAATTCAAAAACAAGTTTAATAATTTGGCCAGCTTTTCGGGCCAAATACTCCTCTGTGCGTTCTGGGGATCGCGGCTAATCACCCCTAAAGGTCGGGTGTTGTTTGACACGATTTCTAAAAGGCGATTGAATGTTGTTTCAAGTGGACAGCCAACTTAATAGCCTATAGTAGTAAAAGGAGTTCCCAGCGAAATAATTAAAGTTGAAGCCTTCTTAGATTTATCTTCAGATCACTCACCCACTATTAAACTATATACTATATATTTATAACTATATACTGACTCACAACAACCTCACCCACTCGCGGCTAGATGCACACACGCATTAATTGGCTGGTATATAAACAATATTTAAGTGCGCAATGCACGGAAAATTTGCTGCTGAGAACGCCTGAAGACATAGAGACCTCTATTACACAGTTAGAGTCAAACATTAAGCAATCTGCTGAAAATGCTTCTACCTTTCGACAGGTGAGATTTAACAAAATTTGCTCTCAGGATATGGAACGGCTATTATCTAAAAAAGAAGAGTTCGTAGAAAATGGAAACGCAGCAGATCCTCGCAGTTACAAATTACGCTGAAAGAATGCACCAAGCAGCTTAAAAAATTATTAGAACTCCAAAAAGCTGCAACTTTGCAAAAACTCCTGCACGAACTTGACGCACTACATATGGATTATTCGCTATGGCGAGCAGCCAGAGGCCTTAAAAGGCCGGTGATATGTAAACCCCCATTACGAAAATCTAATGGGGACTGGGCAAGAACTGATGCTGCAAAAGGCACACTGTTCGTTAACCACTTGAAAAATCTATTCACTCCAAACATGTATGATATAGTTGAGCTACCGACAGTTGTCGCTGAAGCTGCCGTTCCTTTGAGATTTAACATTCGATAAATTGAAAATGCTATCGCCGACTTAAATTCGAAGAAAGCGCCAGGTGCTGATAAAATCAGTAACAAAATGCTCCTAGAGCAAAAGGATAATTCTATTCATTTTTAATGCAGTTCTACGAATAGAATACTGTCCTGCGGAATGAAATATGTCATTGATCACCATGATACCTAAGCCTTGAAAATACCATACTAAAGTGGAATCTAATGGGCTATAAGCTTATTCTCAAATGGCACATAGTACAAAATATGCTAGATAGTTTCCCGTGTAATACGGATAAAACAAAACATATGTATGCCCTAAGAACTAGAGAAAGGAGCTTTCTCAATCTTGGGTGAGAAATATAAACAAAAAGCACAAGTGTGGTTGCTGATTAGGATAAGTGCCAAGTATGGTAAATTTCTAAGCCACCATAAAATAAGCTTAAAGCCAGGAAACATAGAGCTTTAATGCAATTGGTTTAATGCCAGATATTTGCCGCTTGACTTTGGGGGCTGAGTAGCCTAGATTATAGAGAGCTCTGACGATGGGATTGTGGTTAATCCCGAAAACATCGATGTTCAGTTCGACCTTTACAAAAGTCAAGAAATTGGTATTTGTATTTTTCAATTGCCATATGCTTTGAAAAATTATTTCTCAATAAAAAATGATTTAATTGTAAAAATTAAGTTTAACGAACTTAAGCCTGAATAATAAATTTCTTTGGATAAAACCCATATAGTTCGACTAAATACACACAACTTCAATTATTAACACTAGAGGCACATAGTACAAAATATGTTAGATAGTTTCCCGTGTAATACGGATAAAACAAAAGATATGTAAGACCTAAGAACTAGAGAAACGAGATTTCTCAATCTTGGGTGAGAAATATAAACAAAAAGCACAAGTGTGGTTGTTGATTAGGATAAGTGCCAAGTATGGTAAATTTCTAAGCTACCATAAAATAAGCTTAAATCCAGGAAACATAGAGATTTAATGCAATTGGTTTAATGCCAGATATTTGCCGCTTGACTTTGGGGGCTGAGTAGCCTAGAGTATAGAGAGCTCTGACGATGGGATTGTGGTTAATCCCGAAAACATCGATGTTCAGTTCGACCTTTACAAAAGTCAAGAAATTGGTATTTATACTTTTCAATTGCCACATGCTTTGAAAAATTATTTCTCAATAAAAAAAATGATTTAATTGTAAAAATTAAATTGAACGAACTTAAGCCTGAATAATAAATATGTTTCCCATTTTACTAAATTTTACTAGCAAAAATTTCTGCAGCTAAAAATTTGTAAACACTCGGTCATGAACTCTCACTTTACTCTCTCAATTTGTGTTATCATTTACTGTATTTTGTATAAACGAACGCAATTTAGTAAAATGCAGTAAACTTCATTAAAAATAGGTAAAAACTTTTGGGTACTTGAACGCACATATTACCAAACAACATACTTTTCAACCACAAACTACATACCGCCTGACTTACTTTACAGTAGTTGATCAATTACTTGCTAGTAATTAAACAATCCATTTATTCTTTTATTGGCACAGTAGTAGTGTATCTGCTTATCACACAGACGATAAGCAGTTCAACACCTGGTGAAGCAAAATGGATTTTTTTGATTGTGTTCACTACATACCGCCTGACTTTCTTTACAGTAGTTGATCAATTACTTGCTAGTAATTAAACAATCCATTTATTATTTTATTGGCAGAGTAGTAGTGTATCTGCTTATCACACAGACGATAAGCTTTTCAACCCCTGGGGAAGCAAAATGGATTTTTTTGTGATTGTGTTCATGTATGTGAAAACAAGTTTTAAGCCCATAACAAAATAGCTCTGCGGTAGCAGCCTAGTGAGCAAAGCACTAGGCATAAAATAACACAATAACTGAAAACGGCATGAGTTCAATGCTTAGCAGATATATTTAATTTTTATTGTGTTTTGTGTATTCAATGCCTTCTAAATATTGAATTTTTTTTAAATATATTAAAAGATATGTAATTCCATAGTTTTGGTGCCCCAGCGTCACAAGACATTGTTGAGGCGAGTTGGCATTCTGTTTACACATTTAATAAATTTAACATGTTATTTGTAACCCAATGTGGTAAGCACTTGCCTCCAATGATATCGCGATGTTAAAGTAATTGGTTTAAAATGCCAAAGTAGAAGTAATGAAGATTGTGTTAGTATTTTAACTCATTACTCTGCTATCAACATTTTTCCTGGGCAGATACTTACATTTGGAAATAAGTTAGAAATACTTTCCATTTAAATGTTTTAATAATAACTGTTTCACAATGGACAGCTTATTTTACTGTTTAATTAATTTGCTAAATTTCAATAGTTATTTCTGTAAGCAAAAAATCATTTCATTCTTGTCCGAACTTACCCAAAGAAAAAATTCGTGCAACTTTAGACAGGAAATGAAATAAAATTATTCTCTCATGAGCTCTCTCACTTGCCCAATTTTTGTCATTTCAACGCTTTTTGGGCAAGTTTGTCTAAGTTTAGACGACTTTGTTATTCATCTGGCACAAATATATTATTAAATCAGAAAATAATTAAAGTAGTTTTTTGCATATGATTTCTTGACAAACTTATGTTATTCTTAAAGTGCTTGGCCACTGTTATGAACTTTAAAGCAAAAGTAAAATATTTTTTTTTTGCATACGGCCGTTAAAATTTTGCTTAATGTGTAATATATTAATTTTGGGAAATAATGCAATTCTAAATTAAAAACTAAATTTTAACAAATCCCAAAAAAATCATTAAAAATTTATTTTGTTTAATATTTAAGCTCTTGTTGTAATAACAACAATGGGAGGATACGCCATGGCCCCGGCACCGTTTGATCCTGCTACATTTTTCTTGTGTTCTTTGGGTACTGGTCTAGTTTCGGCAGCTGCAAATTCCATTAACCAATACCATGAAGTACCATTCGACTCGCAAATGTCAAGAACCAAAAACCGGGTGCTTGTAACTGGAAAACTAACACCTTTGCACGCGGTGGGATTTGCTATAGTTTCAGCAACTTCCGGTCTCAGTATGCTATACTTTGGTGTAAATGGTCTGACAGCAGCATTGGGGCTTGGAAATCTTTTTCTTTATACTTCAATTTACACACCAATGAAACGAATGTCAATACTAAACACATGGGTGGGATCTGTCGTTGGGGCTATACCACCACTAATGGGATGGTCGGGTTGCTGCGGAAGTTTAGATGTGGGAGCTTGGATTTTAGCTGGAATGTTATATGCCTGGCAGTTTCCCCATTTCAATGCGTTATCATGGAATTTAAGACCTGATTATTCTCGTGCTGGATATCGGATGATGGCTGTTACAAATCCAGACTTATGTAGACGAACAGCGTTAAGGTATACATTTCTTATCGGCGCTCTTTCCTGTGTAGCACCAATGCTAGACGTAACTAATTACTGGTTTGCTCTGGAAACTTTACCCCTGAATGGATATTTTTGTTACTTAGGTAAGTGAGCGTGTAATACTATTTTATATGGCAAAAACCTTTTTAATAATTTCTTAAATATCAAAAACACCATGAAGGCGTAAAACTTTTGTCTGTAGTATTCTTTATTAAAAATATTTGCAATAAAAATGTGTACATATATGCAAAATTAATTTATTTTCGTAAGCTGTTTCGCAAATATATACCATTATTCTTTGTTATTGAAAACTTTGCAAGGAACCATCTTCATTTCATAGCATGTTTCTACTACGGCGCTACGGCATTATTCATAATTCGCTCTCCCATTCGTAATTTAAAACCAAACACATTTAAAATGACATTCTTCGTCATACAAAATTTTGTGAGCGAACAATCCCAGTTGTAGTTAATAACAAAAGTTACCTCAACTTTTTTTATTGTTAACGGAAATTTTTAACTTTCAGTTGAAAATTAATATGATTATTTCGAACGTATTTGCTTTGTGAATCCAAATTGATTATTAGGCTAAGGTTCCTAACGTTATATTCAGAAAAAATTGGGCATGATTAATATTCCAAGGAACAAGTGAAAAATTAACATCAAGTCAATTTTTCAACGCACACAGCAGAACAGAGTAGCACTTAAATCGTCAGTGCTCACGTGTATTTTGCTTATCACCACTTGTCCGGTGGGCTCTGTTGAATGTGATTTTAATTCTTATATACAATTTTTTCGTGAAAATTTAATACGAGAATTAAATCACTTTCAAGCTGATATTAACTGCACTTTCCCAGCGTTGCCATCGGTTTATTTTTCTTCATTCCCATTTTTCTGATTTTTGTTCTAATCAAGACAAACTTTTTTGATTTCATTTTATACTTAAGTTTATATGGACATGTAAACATGTCAAAAGCTTAAGCCAGTTGCTAATTGTTTATTAATATGATTATTTCGAACGTATTTGCTTTGTGAATCCAAATTGATTATTAGGGTAAGGTTCGTAACGTTATATTCAAAAAGAATTGGGCATGATTAATATTCCAAGGAACAAGGGAAAAATTAACATCAACTTAATTTTTTAACGTACAAAGCAGAATAGAGTAGCGCCACTTTCGGAAGCCGCTACACTTCCATCGTCAGTGCTCACGTGTATTTTGCTTATCACCACTTGTCAGGTGGCTCTGTGGAATGTAATTTTAATTATTATATATACAACTTTTTCGTGAAAAAATTACGTTGATGTTAATTTTTTCCTTGGTCCTTGGAATATTAATCATGCCCAATTCTTTCTGAATATAATGTTACGAACCTTAGGCTAATAATCAATTTGGATTCACAAAGCAAATACGTTCGAAATAATCATATTAATAAACAATTAGCTACTGGCTTGAGCTTTTCACATGTTTACATGTTCATATATACTTAAGTATAAAATCAAACCAAAAAAGTGTGTCTTGATTAGAACAAAAATCAGAAAAATGGGAATGAAGAAAAATAAACCGATGGCAACGCTGGGAAAGTGCATTTAATATCAGCATGAAAGTGATTTAATTCTCGTATTCAATTTTCAGGAAAAAGTTGTGTATATAAGAATTAAAATCACATTCAACAGAGCCACCTGACAAGTGGTGATAAGCAAAATACACGTGGGCACTGACGATGGAAGTGTAGCGGCTTCCAAAAGTCGTGCTACTCTGTTCTGCTGTATACGTTGAAATATTAAGTTGACGTTAATTTTTCCCTTGTTCCTTGTAATATTAATCATGCCCAATTCTTTCTGAATATAACGTTACGAACCTTAGCCTAATAATCAATTTTGATAAAACTTATTTATTTATTTAGTTTAATTTCCTGTACAACAAGACTGAGTCTTATATTTAGAGTACAGGAACGCATAAATACTGAAAAAGTTCGCGGGCGTAACGTGTTTTTTCATACAAATAAACATTTTAAATACGTCGACTGTAGCAGTTTCGAAATAGAATTTATTTTATTAACCGACTTCAAAAAAAGGAGAAAGGTTATCAATTCGTCATGTTTTTTTATTTTTTTTATGAATGTTCCCTCAAAACTCCGCCATTTGTGAACCGATTTCGGATTTGTTTTCTCTATTAAAAAAGGATGTACTTCCAGATTGGTCCCGTTGAAAAGTGGGCGGGTCACCCCCATACAAAGTAAATACACTTTCGTTTTCAACTACTTCTACTCAACTGATTCTTATGAAACTTAACACCCACATTAAGCTTCTGTTTAAATACTACATCAGGATCAAAAAAGTGGGCAGTGCCACGCCTATGAAAAGTAAATTAGCATTTTAACTACTTCTACTTAGCCGATTCTTATGAAACTTTGCATAAATATTTAGTTATCGTTACTATACAACATTGCAGTTAAAAAAGTGGGCAGTGCCACGACCATGAAAAGTAAATATTGATTTTAGCTACTTCTACTTATCCGATTCTTATGAAACTTCGCACACACAATTTTCTCGTAAAAGTACGTGATGATAAAATATTGGGGCGGTGCCATGCCTAATTTTTAGTCGGTTTTTTTCAAGAATTATTTTGAGAACGTATTTTCATTTGCTTTTGTTTTAAAAGTCTCACTCTCACAAAAAAGTTACCATATTTTCATAAATTTTAATTATTTTTCAAACAAAACATTTGATTTGAGTGAAGAAAAATAAAAATAAAACGAAAAGGAAAAATTTTACTAAAATTAATGAGAAATTTGTCGCTTCGGTTGTCGTTTTTATTATGGGCTTCGTTGCTCTCTGGCTGATTTTCGGTTGTAGTTACAGTCGTGTTCTGTTTCATCACTAACGTCACAAAAATTTTTTATTAATAAATAGTACAACTTAAAAAATATAATAACAATGTTTGAAAAAAATTGTGTAAAGTATTTATATTAAAATGTTTTGAAACTATTAGCATTGCTGTTAAGCAGGGACCCGAAAAACCAGCTACAAAAATATCGGTCCTGTAATAGCAATTATAAACAACCCAAAAATATTACTCCTTCCATAACCATTAAAAAAGATATTTATTTTTTAGGTCTTCTTACAGCGTTGGCATTTGTCAAGTTTTCCCTTTTTTGCAAGTTTTTTGAGATGCCAAAAAGTTTTAATTTTATATAAAGTTTTTTCAAGTTTCTTATAAATATGTACATAATTTTAAATTTGCAGTATACTATATCGGATGAAAATATTAAGTGATTGTTTATGCAATGATACGATCAAATATTTTCTCACTCCCTTATTACTGCAACAGTGTTTAATTGTGTTTCCTCCCTCTACAACTTTGCTGTTTTCATACATTCCTTAAAATTAGCTCCAAATACACTTTTTTGTGTTTTCTTTTAAATTTTTGGCACTTTTGTAGAAAAAAAGGTTTTTTGGGCAAAAAAAGTTTTTTTTAGAAATAAGAAGTTTTCTTAAAAAAAATATATGGCAACGCTGTCTTCTTATAACAGTTATGAAAGATTTTTATTTTTTAGGTCTTTAAATAAGAGTTATGAAAATTTTTTATTTTTTTGAGTCTTCTTGAGCCTTTTATAAATGATTTTTATTTTTTAGGTCTTTAAATAACAGTTATGGAAGATTTTTATTTTTTAGGCCTTCTGGAGACTTTTATATAAGATTTTTATTTATTTCGGTCTTCTTATCTATCATATACAGACATACTTATATAAAAGAGTAACACTATATCTCCGGATCTAACTGTCATGGGTCAATAAGAAGCCAGAAGTCGCCAAAGATCACTTTTTTTCGCAAAAATAGAGAAAATTCGCGAAAAAATGCAAAATTGCAAACTAGCTTTAAATTTAATTTGCCATTCTTAAAGTTGGTTCGCAACTTACTCTCGAAGTAGAAAAAAGCATTAATTTGCCGTCAGTGAACTAAATAAACAATATAAAAATATATAATATTAAAAAAAAGAGACAAATATTCGCAACAACAAAGTATTAACAAACACCGTTTTGTTTAATATTTTACGTACCTTTACGTTTTTCATTTCTTTTTGTAAAGTAAATTATAAACCCATAAGCAAGTAAGCACACAAACAACAAATATATTTGGTACTCGTACCAAATGAGTACCAAAACAACAACAACAAACAACAGAAATGCCTACGGTACTGTTGTTGCTGCAGAATGTGATATCCCAGTAAACAAAAATTTATACTTGCGTACACGGGTACGCTCAAATTCAATGTCTATGACAGACCGTAATATAAAAGTAAATTTTTTGATACCAGCTTCACAGCAAAGCACAAGTGCCAACAATATGAGCCAACATCAAGCTGAAAAAGAAAAAACGACAGAAAGTGTCCCCCTAGAAACTGATTCAGAAAATCCAAAAATCCAAATGCGTATTGATCGTTATTTTAAAGTGGTAAATAATAAAAAAAAAGACAAAGAAGTCCAAGATCGAAAAACCTCGCTCCATTGGCGAAAATGGCCAAAGATGGTAAATCTGATGCGGCGCTCTCTGAAAACCGGTTTTCACTTCTACAAAACGACGAAAACGAAATCACAATTTTCAGGTCAAGCAAGCCGCCCCCAATATACTTAAGAGAGAAAAACTCAAATGAGCTAATTAAAAGGCTAGTATAATTAATCGGTGAAGAGGCGTTTTACGTAATCCCGATAAAACGCGGCACGATTAATGAGACAAAAATTCAAGTAAATGAAGAAAATCATTACCGCACACTAGTTTCGGAGTTTGAAACACAAATTAAAAATTTTTACACCTACCAATTGAAAAGTGCAAAAGGCCTCCAGGTAGTGATAAAAGGCATCGATTCATACGTGGATCCAGAAGAGTTAAAAGCGGGTCTACTAAATAATAATTTTAAAGTAAAAACTGTTACTAACATTAAAAATAGAGAGCGAGTTCCTCAACCACTATTTCGTGTGGAAATGGAACCAGGTGATATGAAATTAAAAAAGAATGAAGTACACCCCCATTAGCAGTAGGGAACTGTGCTGTTGGCCCCACAGTAAGCTGACATTGCACAAAATTCACTCGAAATATTTCTTTCAAGTTTTGCCGAAATTTTAAAATTTGGGTAATAAAAATTTTAAATTTTGAAATTTTAATTGTTAGATAAGCAAATGTGTAACTTGATACCCGTGGGGAAAAAATGAAAGTGCCCTGTAGGCAAAATGTGTATAGTGAAGATTGTGAAAAATTATAGTGTGGGTAATGCTTTTTGGTGTTATAGAAATTTAGGGTGTTGTTCTTATGGGGTGATATTGAGACATTGGGTAGTGAGTTTGGAGCTTGAAAGTATTGGCTTACTATAGACAATGTGGTTCTTATGGGGTGATATTGAGAGATTGGGTAGTGTTTTAGATTATATGTGGAAATAAAGAGTGTAGACAAGTTTGGTGACGTTGTCAAGTTGGGTTCCTACTGGGTTTATTGTGTGGTTATTATTATTATTTTGTTCTTGATAATTTTTTGTGGTGCTTGTGTTTACATTTAAACTGTAGTTGTGTTTATTTAAGCATGTCCGTTCACCAATTGACTGGTGGAGGGTTTTTATATTTTCAGAATGTGGTTATGGAACTGTTAGAGGGGGGTGTTAAGTACCAATTAATATGTATGCATATACATACGTACATACAATCAGCGTTTGCTTTTTGTTTATAATATTTTTTATGTCAAGTGGGGGTATTTTTTTTTCTTTTGCATCAAATAATCGCATGATCGTTTGGATTTGTAGTTGTGTTGCTTAGTATGACAGATGGTCTGAAATGTTTGTTTACGTTAAATATGTATGCTTAATCTTGTTGGTGTTTTTGTTTATTCAGGTGGATGTGTTGGAGAATGAGTCATCATCCTAATTTTTGTTTGTTGGTGGGGGTTGGTTAGAGGTTTTGTTTACATAAAGAGTCTGTACATGTGGATTGATGTCTGCCCATCTTATATATTTCTTTGAACATTCTACCCCACAGTAGGCCGACATTGCACAAAATTCACTCAAAATATTCCTCTGAAGTTTTGCCGAAGTTTTAAAATTTGAGTAATTAAAATTTGAAATTTTAATTGTTAAATAAACAAAAGTTTAATTTGATATGCGTGGGGAAAAAAAGATATATGTGTATGTCTGTGTTGTGTGAGTGTGTCTATGTGATGTATATACGTTGTGATCGATCTAGTATCTGTATAAATTTTGTTGTTTGTGAGTTGTTGTGTATATATGTAGGTATATGTGAGGTTGTTTTTATGTGTGGATGTATGTATGTACATATTACAATTCTCTTTTATTATTTTTGTGTCTGATAGGTCAAATTTGAATTTCATAATATTACGCAATTTGAATTTTATAATGTGTTGTCCTTGTTTTTGTGCTGATCGTGCGAATTCTTGCATCATCATATCTCGTAATATCTATAAAAAATTAGACTTGATGACTACTACGCAATTCTCATAGGATGTATATAAGTAGAAGAAATGAAGATATTCATCGGTATACTCTGATATCTCAACAAGTGCTGTTGAAAGCAAAAATTTATTAATAAACAAGTTCATAGTGTTTTTAAAAAAGAACTAAATAAATTAAAATAATTAAATAAAGTTAATTGTTGCTAATTAAATAAATAGTTTGAAAACAAACAAAAAATATAATAATAAAGAAGTTTATAGTGTTTTTGAAAAAAGGATTAAATAAAATAATTAAATAAATTTGATTGTTGTTTTTGACAAAAACGGATTAAATAAATTAAATAAAATAATTAAATAAATTTGATTGTTGCTAATTAAATAAATAAATAAATAAAAATGAATTCTTCAAGCTATGTTTGTGAAATATGTCAAAAGCAATACAAATACCAAAAGTCGTTATTGGAGCATTGCAAAAGTCATACTCAACTACAACATATGCAGATGCCAGTGTCATGTGATGTACAGCCTCCAATGCCTTTATATAACCCTATTCCTTGGAACAATATGCAACAGCTTCCAAGGACTTCGTACTATCCTACGGGGTTGAACAATCAGTTTTCAGTACCCATACAAATTCCACATTATCTTCCTATTCCCTATCAATATACATCACCAATGCAATGGCAGCAATGTAATATGCCCAACTATTATCCTTCAGTTTTGAATAATCAATTTGCCTTGTCGATGGACAGTTCCAGATATCCTCAACACCAACAACAACAACAGCAGCAACATCATCAGCAACAACAACAGCAACAACTAGATAATATTGTGTTTGATGACATGGATGTTTCAAATTCTCCCAGCGGTAAATATGATGATACTCCTTTGAATATAGAACCAAAATTTTATGAAATAAACAGTGCATTAAAAAAAATATTGCAACGTACGGAATTCCAAACAAAAAAGATGATCTTCTGTTTGAAGACTTTGTTCTGGAAAATAAACCTATTTTCAAGGAAAGACTTGAAAAAAGTTTAGCTAAACATAATATTTTAAAATTCTGTGCAACTCTTATTGGAGAGTACATAAAAATTGTTGGGGAAGAAATTGACTTGTGTCAAATTTCTCACAGAACAAAAATGGATCTATTGTGTCTGGGAAGTAATGTAGATGAGCTAATTGAAAAACAATTCCAGGACATTCATAATAAAATGTCAGAATTCCAGGAAAGAGACTCTGGGTGGACTTTAATCAGAATTGTTCGTCTAGAAATTAACATAAACAAAAGTTCCTTGGTAAAACGATCACATTGGATAAGAACACCATACAAACTGGCTAAAAAGCGGGCCTGTATCAACATTGAGAACAATGATGATTACTGTTTCAAATGGGCTTTATTTGCCGCATTGGATACCACAATAATAAAGCACAACGAACGTTGCACCTCATATAACATAGAAGATATTAGTGCTGATATCATTTGCCTACAAAATGGAATTGTGGTTGATTTTACAAATTTAAAGTTCCCATTGGCATTAAAAAATATCAAAGTATTTGAGGATAGGAATGATGGTATAACTGTGAACGTATTTGGGTACGATAATGAGAAGATTGAAATAATTGGACCATTCTACAATACACAAAAAGAAAAAATTAAAACATGTTAATTTAATGCTGCTGAAAGCTGGAGACATTCATCACTATATATTTATTCAAAACATATCAAAGTAAGTAAATACATATTTAAGATTGAACAGCTATATACATATATAAATTTATTCCTTTTACAGTCTTTTGAAAGCTCAGACAACAAAGCACCATGACAGTCTAAAATTTTGTAATACCGGCCTACAATATACACACAATGAATGGACTATGGACCAACACAAAACGGAATGTGGGAAAATTGTTGCTGCGTTGCCTTCTCCCGAAGATAGTATTTTGAAGTTTAAAGATCACCAGCGGCAGATGGATGTGCCATTCGTTATATATGCAGATTTTGAATGCATACTAGAACATATCCAAACTACTGTAAGTGACAAAACTCAAGTTATAAAGAGGCACATTCCTTGCGCCTTTAGTTATTATATAAAATGTATAGGTAATAATAGTTTAGATAAATTTAAGATATATACTGGTGAGTACGCTTCTGTAAAATTTTTTTACTGGTTAATTGAAGATTGTGAAGATATTTACAATCAGTTCCTCACCAGTAAGACAAAAATGAACAGCTTGACCCTTTCGGAAATATACAGTTTTCAAAATTCAATAAATTGTCACATATGTGACAAATTTCTCGGTAAAGATCGCGTAAGAGATCATTGCCATATAAGTGGTAAATATCGACGTGCAGCTCACAATATTTGCAACTTAAAGTACCAAATTCCGAAGTTCATACCCATATATTTTCATAATTATTCATCTTATGACTCGCACGTTTTTTTTTAAGAATTAGGTAAAAAGTCTGACAACATAAAAGTTCTACCACTGAACAAAGAACTGTACATTTCACTATCTACATTTACAAAAATTACTGACAATTGCAATCTTGAACTCCGATTTTTAGATACTATTCGTTTTATGGCTGATAGCTTAGAATCCTTAACAAATAACCTTACAGACAATGACTTTCATACGGTTAGGGCACACTTTAACAGAAAGACAGAATTTGACCTTGTACGAAGAAAGGGTGTTTTCCCTTATGAATGTGTTGATTCATTTGAAAAATTGGATGATGGTCAGCTTTCATCAAGAGAAGATTTTTTTAACAAATTAAATAACAAGGAATGCTCAATTGAAGGTTATGAGCATGCAATAAAGATTTGGCATACCTTTAATTGCAAAATCCTGCGAGATTATATGGAATTATATCTCACAACAGATGTGCTTTTGTTAGCAGATATATTCGAAAATTTTCGAAAAATCTGTAAGGGAATTTATAATCTAGATCCGTGTCAGTACTATACTGCTCCAGGACTATCATGGGATGCCATGTTAAAACAGACACAAATAGAATTAGAGTTGTTAACAGACATTGACATGTATAATTTCTTTAAAAAGGGAATACGCGGTGGAATGGTACAGTGCAGTAAACGATATTCCAAAGCAAATAATAAATATTTAGATGATTTTGATGAAGACAAGCCTTCAGAATTCCAAATATATTTAGATGCAAATAACCTTTACGGTTGGGCGATGTCTGAGTATCTTCCTTATGGAGGATTCCGATGGCTGACAAGTGATGAGCTGAATCTGGATGCGAAAAGCATAGATAATAACTCACAAGATGGTTATGTATATGAGGTCACTTTGGAATATCCTTCACATCTGCATGACTCTCACACTGACCTTCCCTTCTGTGTTGAAAACAAGAAAACTTTAGAATCAAACCATAAGAAATTAATTGCAGATTTTTCACCAAAAAAACTCTTATGTAATACATTACAGAGTTCTTAAGCAATGTTTGGAATATGGTTTGATTCTAAAGAAAACGCACCGTATTCTAGCATTTAAACAATCTCCATGGTTAAAAGGTTATATTGACTTAAATACCACACACAGAGCCACTGCTAAAAATGCTTTTGAGAACAATTTTTTCAAATTACTCAATAATGCTGTGTATGGCAAAACAATGGAGAATGTGGACAAGAGGAGAGATGTGAAAATTGTAACCAACTGGAATAGAACAAACTGTAACCATTTGGGGGCTCAAGATTGGATATCTAAATCCAATTTTCATAGTTTATCTATATTTTCTGAAGATATGGTAGCTATAGAAATGAATAGAGTCAAAACATATTACAACAAGCCCATATACTTGGGATTTTGCGTCTTGGAGCTTTCTAAATGAAAAATGTATAATTTCCATTATGGATTCATGCAGCCCAAGTTTAAAGCAAATTTATCTTTAAATTACATGGACACTGACTCATTTATATATACAATAAAAACTGCCGACATAAAATCTGACATAGGACAAGAATTTGACACTTGCGATTACCAAACAGATAACGTATATGGTATTCCTCTTTTAAACAAAAAGGTGCTGGGTATGATGAAGGATGAGAATTGTGGGAAAGTGATGAAAGAATTTGTAGGACTTCGGTCTAAAATGTATTCTTTTAGCGTGCAATATGAAAATGATGTTAAAAAATCGAAGGGGGTTAAGAAATGTGTTCTTGATAAATATAATTTAGATGCGTATAGAAATTGTTTATTTAATAAATCTATTGTTTATGATGATATGTTAACATTTAAGTCAAAAATTCATCAAATTTATACCAACCAACTAAATAAGTTTGTATTAAGTTATTAAGATGATAAAAGAAAAATACTATGTGATGGTATAAATACATATGCATGGTATAATTATCGAATTGAGGAAACAAATCTAGATTATGAACTGGATATGTTGCTAATGGAAATTGATAAGCTTCAAGAAGAATATTGAATTTTTGACTTAAATGTAACTTGTTTCTGTTTATATGTAAATATTTAGTTATTAATGTTTAGTTATTAATTTTTAGTTATTAATGTTTACTTAGTAAGAAAATTTGGTTTGTTATTAAAAATTCTAATAATGTAAAAAAGAAAAAGAAATAAATAATAATAAAAAAATTATATTATATATAACTAATGCAATCTTTGTTTTATTTTTTTTCAATTTATTATCTATTGTTAAACATGAACCATCAAAGAGAGGTGCAGCTCACAATATTTGCAACTTAAAGTACCAAATTCCGAAGTTCATACCCATATATTTTCATAATTATTCATATTATGACTCGCACGTTTTTTTTTTATCTGTATTGTATTTTGTATTGTATCTGATATATGCCTCTGACTTGCCGGTAAGCAGTAACATACTCATATCAACATTCACTGATGATACAGCTATTCTAAGTGTTTACAAAAGCCATCATGAAGCCACCCGCGAACTGCTAGATTATATACCCTATACAAATAAATAACCAAACTATACCTCAACACACTCAAGTAAAATATCTCGGGATTCATCTTGATCGTCGTCTAACATGGAAGTCACACATAAATGCAAAGGTGACCCAAATGAAATTAAAAGCAGCTCAAATGAATTGGCTCATTGGAAGGAACTCTACTCTAAGTCTAGATTGTAAAGTTCTTCTATACAACTCCATTCTAAAACCAATATGGTCCTACGGAATCCAATTATGGGGCACTGTCTCGGCATCAAATGTAGAAAAAATTCAAAGGCAACAAAATAAAATACTCCATACGATTACAGCAGCCTCATTGTATGTCAGAAACAAGCGAATTCATAAAGACCTAAATGTGCCGCTGGTTAAGACAGTGTTTTCTAAACACGTGACAAGCTACATAAAAAAACTTGAGTTGCACCCAAATCCCCTAGCCCGAAACATCATTAACTTTAGAGGCCACACTCGGCTGAGAAGGAGGGACAATTGCTCTCAGCCGAACACAAGAGACGTAAAAAAGCAAACAACCAACCGCTGAAACAAATATTTTTGTCTGGCACTGGCTGGACTTAAAAATTAAAATTTTTAAGTTAAGATTTGATTACTTATTGTTAGCTCAATTTTATTGAAGATACAATAAATAAATATAACTGGAAAAAAATTCTTAAAGTTGTTGTAAGGAATGCCAAAAACTTGGGAAAAAATAGCGAAAATAACAAAAATTTGCAAAAACTTGCCAACACCAAAAAGATATCAGAGTCCGATATTGATTAAAAATCGGCAAAACTGTAAAGAAGCAACAAACTAGCAAAAATCACTTGTATCGAGGACCCACTAACTATCGACTTGTCGGTCGTGCAGCCTTGCGTTGTTCACGTAATGCATTTACTCATTGTCAAATTAACATATTGCCACATCAAAGATTTCACAAATAAAACGCTACTTTGAAAATAAAAAGCGTTGAAATGTGAAAAGTGTACCATAAAAAATGCAACTCTATGCTAATTAAAGTTACTACAAATGTAAACAAAAGACATACTTATGTATGTATGTTTCAATATTGTGAAACAATAAGAAAAACATTTCTTTATGTGATCTATAAACACATTTTTGTTGAAACCGGTTACGCGACACATTTTGACGCACAGAATCCTTATCATCTCAGTTAAATTCAAGTGTCTCAAATGGTGCTTCAGCAGCATCTGGTGCTGTTTTAGGTACAAGCTCCATTGGCGCCACTTCGGAAGCATCATTAGCTTCAACCTCTCAATTATCAACGCCTTTTAAAACGAAAAATCCCGCTCGCGATCCCGCTGAAATTAAACGTAGTAATCTGGTAAATATTTGTAAATTGGTGGTACAAGAATTACTCGAACAATTGGTGCGCTATGGACGTATGTTGGATTCTAATCATTTACCTTTGAAACACTTCTTTATTGTTATTGAATATGTTTTGGGTCATGGTTTGCGTACAAAGAAGGGGCTATTGGGACCACGAAAAGAACTCTGGGATCTATTGCAATGCGTTGAGACCTATTGTCCTGAAGGTCACGATATAACAGCAAGTGTTCGTGATTTACCAACTCTTCACACTCATATAGATCGCGCACGTGCTTCTTCGTATAGCTTTGATGCTCGTATAGACCATAGGGAAGATGCTTTATACGAATATTATGAGCCACGCCCTTTTATGATGAGCGATGAGATTGTCATCATTATGGGTATTTTAGTGGGTCATAATGTTATCGATTGTAATTTGTGTGTTAAAGTGGAGGATCTCGATTCCCAACAGGGTATAATAGATTTTTACCTCTTTCCGTTTTGGACCAAAAAATTTTATATAGCAGAATTAAAGACATTTAAATGCAACCGTAGCAAATTTACAAGCCAAAGTTGAATCGATTTAGCTATTGCTCGAAATAGTTTATTAGCTTTACAGGCAGAAAATCAAGCAATGAGGCAAAACTCTGAAATAAATGCTGGCCCACCTTCAATCAACTCAAACCAAACCTCCAGCTTCATTCTTTTCGGTTGAAACAATTCATTGTTTTATTTTTTTTATTTGTCGACATCAGATCTACAAAAAATTGTAATCAATTTTGATTGCAGTCAAAATGATTTCAACCAAATTGATTTCATTCTCTGAGATCAAAATGATTTCAGATTTCAAACTAAAATCATGTCAAGATTGCAATCTTTTGTGATTGCAATCATTTTGAAATCATTTTTTTGAAATCATTTACTGCAATAAAATTTTGTTGAAATCATTTGATTTCAATCAATTTCCCTGAAAGCACTACTATAGTGTAAGTCCAACAAAATTGTATAAAAACATACCAAATCGTAGGTTAGTTAGCCATTTCATGCAGTTTTTTTAATTATCAGAGAAAAATTAGTATCATTTGAAGAGAACGATGATTTTGATTCTGATTTCATTTTGATTGCAATCAAATTTGGGTACCAAATTTGTATGAAAACTATTACGTTGTCGATCGCTTGCATTGTTGATCGAATTGTTGTGCAGAGAGTTTTTACTGGGCCGCAAATCAGCTGTTTGTCGTTTAAAATGCAAGCGAGCGATAGCGGTCGATATCATGGGTTAGGCTACAAGAGTGCGTATTTTTAACAAGCTTTCATGAGAGACTTTGTAAAGATTATTAGAAACGGAGGACATATGGTCAAACCTTCTCAATCCATACACATATCTTACAATGTTGTTATATAAGACATTTAGCTTACTTTTGCTAACTGAGTCACTGCTTGCAATAATTCACAACCATATAGTAAGGAAGGAAACATATACCTCTTGGCAACTAAGGTCTTTATTCTTAACGGTGTGGACCAGAGAACTCTTAACTTTACATAAGTTGGACCAATCAGAGAGTTTATATAATTCGTCGGAAAAAGCGGAATTTTATAAAATATCTTGTGGAAAGCGGGATTTCTATAATAATACGAGTATACACATGACTTTTAAATATATGCAACCATACAGTTCCATATCGTTACTTGTAATGCAAGACCAAGTAAATCATAAATAATTCAAAATCGCCTTGTTATTTCATTATTGTGTATTACATCGAAGCGCATGTCCGTACAAATGGTCAAACTTTTATCATAAAAATCAACCAAATCATAAACGAAAAAAGAAACTTAACTTCAGTAACTTGAAATGCATCCTATTTTATTTAATTTTTCTCCCCTATACATTTTAAAAAAGTAGATACGTGATTTTGCATTTCAGCTAACGTTATGTACCTAGGAAGTTCATTAAAATTTAAAAACGTGTGTTTTAGACGTTTTCTTTAAATCGTAATTTTTAATTTCTCCGTTACGACGAAACAAAAAACTACTGATGAGTTGGCATTAGCACTGTTTAAACTGTCGTGAACCCACTTAATAATTATTAATGATAATACATACAAACGTTACTGAATTCCGTTAATGTTGTTTACCTACACTTTATTTAGCTGACAAACAAATAATTATTAATAAAAAGATATATTACACATTGAATTAACTGCAGCTATTAAGCTTCCCCCCACCAGCGGTAAGGAGCTTGGAAAATTTATTGGTGACTTACAACTACACGCAGCCTACTCAGCACCATTGAATTTTTAGCTTCCCCCCAACAGCTTTAAGGAGCTTGAAAAATTTATTGGTGACTTACAACTACACGCAGCCTACTCAGTAACATTGGTCTTCAGCGGAGGCTATAACAAGCATTCAGGATTCCAATGAAAACCAAGGCTTGATTCGGAAAGCACAAGCTAGGATGACAGCCTTAAGTAGGCTTCTAAATGTATTAACCACTACCGACGAAATGCAACCACGTCCATTCTACGACGTCAAACTGGCAACTACCAACAAACTTTGGGTCCAGATCCAGGGCTTATACGACATTATATGCGAGAACTTTGATGATCCATTAATTTCTGGTATCGACATAGAGAAATTTTAAAAATTAAACGACAAGGTTCAAGAGCAGTTGGTCAGACTATCCTTCATGGCTAATAGTGTACAAAACATTGGCGCAAATCAGCTAACTTCTTCAAATCAGCCAACTCTTTCAAATCAGTCAACTTCATCGTTACATTTGCCAAAAGCTACTATACCAAAATTTGATATCCACTATCTAAAATGACAGCAGTTCTATGATTTATTCTCTGAAATGGTGGATAATCAGCCGATTCCTGCTATTGAAAAATATTGGTATCTAAAGAGTAATTTGTCGGGAGAAGCTGGACATCTAATAAGTCAATTTTCTCTATTAGAGACAAATTATAACACTGCCTAGGGAACCTTACAGGACCTCTACAATAACAAGAGAATTCTAGCAACTAATATAGTGTAAAAAATACTCAACCAACAGTCTGTGATGTCATCCGCACAATCCATCAAAGCGATGAATGACACCACCAAAGAGTGCTTGCTGGCATTAAATAATTTGAAAATTGAAACATCTTCTTGGGATGCAATCCTCATACAGTTTTTGATTAAAAAACTTGACAAAATCACACATATCAGGTACATACAATCACTACCTAACCCAAGGGATGTGCTAACTATATCTCACTTCTTATCGTTCTTGGAGCTTCAATTTCAATCTATGGAGGCAATTGTTCCATGGGAAAAACCGACATATAAAGCGGTTTCAACAATAATAAATCTAACCAACACAAAATTAGCATATGCAATTTATGCAATAACTCTGACCATATACTGTATCACTGCAACAAATTCCGGCAATTATCAGAAGTAGAACGACTTCGGTGAGTACAGCGACAGAATTTATGCGTCAACTGCTTCAGAGATGACCATACTTCGAAAACCTGCAATTCAAGTTGCTGCAGAATATGTGAGAAAAAGCACAATACGTTGGTACATTTGCAAAAAAAAAACAACGCTCAAAAGGAAAAGAAATCATCAAGCATTTCACACTCAAATACAGCCGAAAGGACGACTGCTTCCAATGTAGTAGCAGTTACATCAGCAACAACCGAAGCCGCCAGGGCTATGTTTTGCTAGGGACAGCAAAGGTTATAATTACAGCCTCAAATGGTGCATCAGATAAATTTAGAGCGGTATTAGATTCAGGATCATAAATGAATATTGTATCGAAACGCCTTTGCCAAAAATTGTCCATTTCACCATGAGGAGCTTCACTTTGCCTTGACGGCGTTGGCGAAACCCAAAGAAGTTCAAAATATCGCACAAACATTCAAATGAAGTCCAGGGATCTCAGCTTTTCAGCAAATGTGGAAGCATACGTACTACCAAGTATAATTCCCGCACAACCAATTCAACATATTGACACTTGTGCTTGGGACATTCCCAACAACGTTCACCTTGCAGATCCTCAATTTGATCAGCAGGAAAAAATAGACTTGTTACTGGGAGGAGAGTTCTATTACAAGTTAACCAAAAATGGGACGATACACCTTGCTGATAATCTCCCAACTCTACAAAACACAGTTCTAGCCTGGATTGTAAAGGGTGCAATAGAGAAAACTCCAATTCCTAGCCCATTACGTTTACTCACATGTGCAATATTTGAAGATACCACCTCATTAGAAGAAGCGTTGAAATGTGAAAAGTGTACCATAAAAAATGCAACTCTATGCTAATTAAAGTTACTACAAATGTAAACAAAAGACATACTTATGTATGTATGTTTCAATATTGTGAAACAATAAGAAAAACATTTCTTTATGTGATCTATAAACACTTTTTTGTTGAAACCGGTTACGCGGCACATTTTGACGCACAGAATCCTTATCATCTCAGTTAAATTCAAGTGTCTCAAATGGTGCTTCAGCAGCATCTGGTGCTGTTTTAGGTACAAGCTCCATTGGCGCCACTTCGGAAGCATCATCAGCTTCAACCTCTCAATTATCAACACCTTTTAAAACGAAAAATCCCGCTCGCGATCCCGCTGAAATTAAACGTAGTAATCTGGTAAATATTTGTAAATTGGTGGTACAAGAATTACTCGAACAATTGGTGCGCTATGGACGTAAGTAGTGGGGGACTGGGGCTTTGTCACCAATTAAAATTGTCAAAATTTGTGAAATTTTGTAATTTATTGCCTAAATTTGGGTAATTAGTGTCAAGGGTGTGTTTGACAAGGGTTTAGGTGGTGTTTTTGTATGTAACTAGTTATGTTAGGCACGCGCAGAGGGTTTTACGATGGCTTGTACGTGATAATTTTCATTTATGAGTTTAAGTGTGAGGTGACGAGGGTTCGAATGTGTGTTTTTATGTTTGTTTTTTTTTTCATTTATTGTTTAATTGTATATGAAAGGCGTGGGAAAAACGAGCTGTATGAATTTTTGTATAAGTGTGGATTGAAAAGGATTTTGGTTTTAAAGTGAGTTTTGGGAAATAGTATTAATGAACTTGTCAGTGAAAAAAATTAACTGTGTTTTAAAATTCTAATCTTGTACAATTAAGAAATATTTTGGTTGGGTTGGTGTTTTGTTTTTCATTTATTGTTTAAGTGTACGTTTCCATTTATTGTTTAAGTGTAGATTGAAAAGGATTTTGGTAATATAAACTGATAGTTAGAGTGTTAAAAAAGTCATAATATGTGTAATTTAGTTTTGTAATGAAATGGAAATTCAAATGCAGAGAACGTATGTCTTTATGTTTAGTTTATTTTCTCTGTCCTTTGTCTGGTTTTCCTGCTTCTGTCTGTCTTTTCCTGTGGTTAAGTGCTTCACAACAAAAATTAAAAGGAGAGATAAAAATCTTTGTTTAAGAAATGTTGATCGTGTGGGTATGAATGCACTTAGGAATAAAAAATTATTATTGATTGTACAAAGTGTGAATTTTTTTAAGTCTCCCTGTCTGTCTGTCTGTCTCTCTGTCTGATGGAATTAAATGTAGGCCAATGTTTGGTTGTTTGTTAGAATGAGTTGTATGGATTTTGTTGAAGTAATTATTTTTAGTAATAAACATGGTATCGATTTTGTAATGTAATGTTGTTGTTGTTGTTGTAAGAAGAAAGTGTAGTTGTCTTGATTATGAATAGTTTGGTATAGTGACAGAGTGACGGCAGAGCGACAGACTGGCAGACTGTCAATAGAAGCAGAGGATAGAGAATTTGTTAAGCAGAGATAAACGCATGCTGTGGTTAAGTGGTTCACAAGAAAAATGAAAAGGAAATTCAAATGCAGAGGGCGGAGCTGTAGGCAGAGAGACAGAGCGAGAGCGATGACAGATAAAAGAGCAAGCGCGAGTTACCGTGAGAGGAAATGAAATCCGTTTGATGCCAGTTGATTAATAATAATTTTTATTTTCTTCCACTTCTTTTTATGTTCTTACAAAACGTTGTGTTTGCATTTTGCTGCATTTTAATTAATAAATTGAAAATTAAATGTGTTAATACAATTTAGGTAATTGAACTTATTTGATTTTACAAGCTAAGCTATTTGTTGTTGTTCTTAAAGTTTTTAAAATTCTTAAGAAATTGAAAATAGAATGTGTCGATACAATTTAGGTAGTTGAATTTATTTGATTTTGCAAGGTAAGTTATTTGTTGTTGTTCTTAAAGTTTTTAAAATTCTTAGGAAATTGAAAATAGAATGTGTCGATACAATTTAGGTAGTTGAACTTATTTGATTTTACAAGGTAAGTTATTTGTTGTTGTTCTTAAAGTTTTAAATTACAATTTATAAAATTCTTAGGAAATCTAATTGAACTTATTTAATTTTACACAGTGACCGTTGATGATTTGTTGTTATTGTTGTTGTTTTTGGATGGGTTGGTTGCCGTTGGTAACTCCTCCCCCCCTAGAGTAGAGCGAGGGCCACAAAGATTCTGCAGGGGCACGAACGAAACCACTAAAGAAATTTGTAGTCGGTATATATTGAATTTTCTTCTTTAGGCATAATGTTGTACCGATGATAATTAAGATGATTATGATAATAGCTCCGTATGTAGCATATTGGTGAGTAATTGTTGTTTTTTCAAGTGAAGACATCATTTTGTGGTCATTAAATTGGAATGACTTTAGTTTCTGCAAGTTGAATTCTTCTATGACCGTGTCTGGGATCACGTTAACAAATTTAGGTAATGTAATATTGATATACTTGTGGTAAGTTTTTGGTTTGTCTTCATATATTAATCCGTTGATGATAAGTGTGCAATTCTCTTAAAATAGTAGTGCTGTGTTCGTTATGTTGACAGTTTTCCCACAATCAGATTCAACAGAAATGAGCGGTGTATTTATGAAAAGCACAAAATTATTTTCAGGTTGGTATATTGTTTCGAATCTTCCTACGTCCTTTATGTTACATCTTGGCTGTTGGTTGCGGATGAGTTTACCCAAACATAATGATTGCTCGAACGGTTCACTTCTCATTGGATTTTTACAAATATATATATTTTCTAACTTAAAACATTTATCATTATAATAATTGATTGATTTATCATTGTAAACTATATAATCAGAGGTAATGATTTGTCGTGTTTCGTTTATAGGTAAGGGTATGATATGAGACATGACAAAGTTTTCTTTTTTTATTATTGGAATTTTTATATTAAATACAATATTTGAGTTATTATAATATGCTTGGAGTTCCAAAATTTCGTAAATTTGTTCTACAGAATTTATTTCAGGTATTTGGTTGTTAAGTGAGTTGTAAATTGTGTCAATTTCATTGTGACTTAGTATAAATTTGGATATTACATTTATTTTAGCTAATACAATACTTTCTGCTATATTGCTGATTTGATTAATTAATATGTCTATATTATAATTGATTCTGTTAATATATTGTATTTTGGAGATGATTAGATCCTCTTTGTATATTTTGTTGGATATATTTTCATATGTGTGTTTTAAGAATTTTGTGATACTATCTTGTTCGCTATTAATGTGTTTAGTTATATTGCTGAATCTCTCTATCATTTCTGTATTTAGAATAATTTGTTTTTTAATATCAGTACTTATTTTATTTTTACTTTCCATTAGTTCCTTAAACTGTAAGTTTATTTTCATTGCATCGTTATTATCCATATTACCCGTAATGTATTTGATTGCGGAACCTAATCCATCAAATAGACCTCTCTTTTTCTTTTAAAAGGCAATAAGTTATTGAGTTTGTCATTTAATTGCAATAGTTTTAATTTCGTAATTTTTAACGAATCTTCAATAGATTTATCTTGTTCAAATATATTTAATGCTTCTGTAATTTTCTCAATATTGTTTATGTAATCGTTGAGGTCAATTAAATGGATTACATTTTGGTAATGGTCAATAATTTTGGCATCTCCCAGCCTTAATTCTACAATGGCCAATCCGTTATTAAGTTCTTGAATATCTATTTTTTGGGCTTGAATTGCCGTTAATCTAGAAATATATATATATATACATATATATATATATATATATATATATATATATATATATATATATATATATATATATATATATATATATATATATATATATATATATATATATATATATATATATATATATATATATATATATATATATATATATATATATATATATATATATATATATATATATATATATATATATATATATATATATATATATATATATATATATATATATATATATATATATATATATATATATATTTTATACAAGCATGTAATAGAATTGCTTAATTGTTATTTAAATAGCAAATTAAAGATATATTTAGTTTTTGTGTATAATAGGTTTTTTCTGAATAAGTACATATTTAACAGTAAAGATGTTTTTTAGTTTCTCTGTTTTGTTTAATTTAGAATGGAAATACCAAATGTTTTTGACATTATTAAAAATTAAAAATTATTAAAAAATTAAAAATCTTGTTTTTCTATTTTATTTTTTATTTCAACATTCTTTTCACAACCATTTTTATGAAATAATTGTTTTAAACTCGATATTGGGTATTCCCATTTTACAATATTTATCTAAAATAAATCTTATCTCTTCTATTATTGTGTTTCATTGTTTCTTTTTATTCTTCTTTTAATTTTAGATTTATGAATTTTTTGATTTTTCTCTGTCACAAATGCTATATTTTTATCGTTTTTTACAACATGTTTGGAGAATCTTGGAGTTATTTTATTTCTTCTGTTTTCTTTTCTGAACACTATGTCATTTGTTTTGAGGTTTTTTGGTTTTATTCTATTTTTATTTAATTTTTCTATTCTTTTTTTGACTGATGTTTGCATTTTTTCTTGAATTTTTGGATAAATAATTTGTTGGTACTCATTGAGTTTTTGTAAATATTCATGTTCTTTATTGTACTTTATTTCTTTACTGGAGACATGAGGTCTCCCAAAAAATAATTCGTAAGGTGTTAGTTTTGTCGTTGAGTGGATTGAGTTGTTATAAGTTATAAGAGCTTCTGAAAAAATTTCGTCATGGTCGATTGAAAGTCGGCTCTCTTTTCTTTTGGCTGTTATTATTCTATATAATTCTGTCAGTGTAGAGTGTAATCTCTCAATAGGTGCATTGCTTGAGGATTGCTGGAAGGAGGTTATGTGTAAATCAATGTCAAATTGTTTACAAAAGTCTTGAAAAATCATTGCAGTAAATTCTTTTCCCTGATCGCAGACGATCTTTTTGGGAATACCGTAAGTGCTAATGAAACTTTTGAGAGATTTAATTATGTTTAGGCTGGTTCTGGCAATTATTGTAAATCCTGCTGCAAATTTTGAGAATTTATCTATAATGGTTAGTATTTGTTGATGATTTATGTGGTAAATGTCTATATGGATAATGTCCAAAGGTTTTGAGGGTGTTTCCGGTATTTGATAGACAATCTTTTGCGGGTGTCTATCATACTTAAGTGTGTGACAGACGTCACAGTTGTTGATTATTTGGGAGGTTTTGCATTTCAAGTTTGGGAAAAAATATTCTTTTTTGAGATGTAAGTATGTTTCATCTATTCCTCTGTGGTTACTATTTTGATGATACCTTCTTATTATTTCGTCTTGTTCGTCATTATCTTTTATGTCGTTTATTTTTTGAGTACATCGTACTAGACGGTACGTTTTATTATTTGAAAAATAGGTGCTAAAGACCTTTTGGATAATTCGGAATATGTTGTCTTCAGAATAGATTGCAATGAGTCTGTGTGGTTTAAAATGTTTAACAAAAATTTTAGTTATTGAATTTTCGTCGAAAGCTGGTGAGCTAATTATCTTTCTGATTTTGTTTTTAAAAGGTACCTCAGTTGTTACTTTTGATTCTGGGTGAACTTCAAATATTATTTGGATATTGAATTCGTTTAATGGTTTTTCCGAGATTGGAGTGCCATCGTCTTGATTCTCCTCTGCAGAATGAATTGTACTATCTGTAGTATCTGCAGCTGGGGCTACCTCAAGGTTATTTACGTCTGTCTTTATTCTACTGAGAGCATCAGCGTTCGTATTTTGCGTACCTTTTTTATATACAATTTCATATTCAAATTCCTCTAACTTCAAACGCCAACGGACTAGCTTTGAATTAGGTTCCTTTAGACCCATTATCCAAGTTAATGGTCTATGATCGGTCACTATTTTAAATTTGCGACCAAAAAGGTACGGGCGAAAGTATCTTGTCGCCCACACTATGGCTAATAGCTCTTTTTCAATAGTAGAGTAATTTGTTTCCGAAGTATTTAGTGTTCTGCTAGCATAGCAAATTGGTTTATCGTTACCTATCTGTCCTTGGGACAACACGGCGCCCAATGCAAAATTGCTAGCATCTGTTGTAAGGATAAAATCCTTAGAGAAGTCTGGGTACTGTAAAATTGGATCGTTACAGAGCAGATTCTTACACATTTCGAATGTTTTTACATAACTTTCAGTTAACTTTATTTCCATACCTTTTTTTAGGCAAACCGTTAAAGGTTTTGTCAATTTGGCGAAGTTTGGGATAAATTTTCTATAATATCCTAATAACCCTAAGAATGATTTTAGGTTTTTTGCTGTCTTTGGAATCGGAAAATTTTTTACTGCGCTTATTTTGCTTGGATTTGGTTTTATACCTTCTGTTGACACAATATGCCCTAAAAATTCAATTTCTTTTCGTAGAAACTCCGACTTATCTAATTGAATTTTAAAATTTGAGTCTCTTAATTTTTCGAAAACCAAATCCAGATTCCTAATGTGTTCTTGTAAAGAGGTGCCGAAAATAATAATATCATCCAAATACACAAGACATACTTTTCCTATTAGTTCCCTCAAAATATTATCCATTACCCGTTGGAAGGTAGACGGGGCATTTTTTAGACCAAATGGCATCCTGATGAACTCATACTGGCCTCCTTCCACAGAAAAGGCAGTTTTCTGTATGTCTTTAGGGTCCATCTCAATTTGATGGAACCCACTTGCGAGATCCACAGTGGAGAAGTATACACATCTTCCCAACTTATCCAGAAGTTCGTTTATGTTTGGTATAGGGTATTTGTCTGTTACGGTTTTTTCATTGACTTTTCTAAAATCGATTACTAATCTCCACTTTTGTTTGCCACTCGCGTCCTTCTTTTTTGGGACGATCCACACGGGTGAACTCCACGGTGAATAACTAGGACGTATTATATTTTGATTTAGTAATTTAGAAATTTGATCCTGAACTTCCTTCTTGTGGACATAGGGATACCTGTATGATTTTGTGTATACTGGAATTTCATTACTTGTAGGGATACTATGTCTTATTTTATTGGAGAATGTTAGTTTTTGCCCTTCTCTATAAAAAATTTCTGAATATTTTTTACATGTTTTTAATAATAGCTTTCTTTCCTCGTTGTTAAGATGGTCAAGTCTGAGGAGATGTCTTATATCATCCACCTCTTCACTTCTTGGTGTTTCCATCTCTAAGGAATGAATTTCAAAGAAGCTACTAGAACAGTAATTGTGCACCTTAATAGGTTGTTAAAAATAAACTACTTCTATGTTATTGCTTATATTAGATATTTCAATTAAACTAAACCACTTGTTTGCTTTGTATATTCCACTCGATATAATAATGTTGTCGCCTATTTGAGTTTCTGGGATCCAGATGTCACCGAATTCGACATCCACTGGTAAATTAAACAATTTTTTTGTATTTGGTTCTAATAAAAATCTTTCGGAACATATATTTGGTTTATGATGTAAAGGTATTATTACAGATTTTGTTTTTATTATATTTTTATCTAAGTCAATTTGAGCTCCAAGGTTTGATAAAAAATCAATTCCTAAGAGACCATCAAAATAATTATGGAATTTGAACACCAAAAATGAAAATTTACCTGTTTGGTTAAATTCGTTAAAGGTTGGAAGTATTGCTATTTCATTAATTTGGTGTTTTGCTAGTATAGTTTTAATGGTTGTAGGCTTACATTTAACGAGTTGTTGTGGGTGAACATGCTCTGGAGAAATGAAGGACGTAGATGCACCGGTATCTATTAAGAATTTTAAATTTTTCTGATCAAGTTTAATATTAATATATTTTAGCTCATTCCCATGCTTATTCACATCTAAATAACCTGTGGGTTTTTCGAGGTAACGCCTAAAAAAATTGACTTCTTCTTCTTCTACATTAGTTAGCTCATGTTGTGTTAGTTCTTCACAATTATTCAGTTCCATGTCAGGGTACCTTCTTATTTGTGAACTTGGACTTTGTTTTATATTTGAAAATGAATTTTTACTTCTCAGATGAGAAAATCCGCTAGAAGTGTCCATTGGTTCAGGTGGTGGTAATTTAGGTATACCATTATTAAAGGGAGTATGTTGTTGTGGAAAATTATTGGAGTATCTTTGTGAGTTAAAATTGTGAAAATTGTTTGTGATAGGATTTTGATTTTTCCTGGCATTAAAAGGATTTTGATAATTTTCTCGTATGTTACCATTGTTTTGGTTTCAGTACTGAAAATTATTATGAAAGTTATTATTGTATTGTCTGTTATTGTTAGTATAGCGGTTTCTATAATAGGGAACATTATTAAATCTTTGTTGATTTTGATACCTGTTAAAATTCTTTTGTCCGAAACCTTGTTGGTAATAAATGTTTTGCTTTTTAATGCAGCAATCCAACGCTTCTGCTAAATTAGTTGGCCTCATTGCTCTAATAGTTGTTCCCAAAGGGTCCTTTAGTCCAGTGGTAAATGCATTGAGGCACATTTCAGCATAGAGCCTTTTTTTTGCAGTTATAACATTTGCATCAGTTTCGTGTAAAAATATGTTATTACATAGAGCTGACTGTAGCTCAACGACTTCCCCGTAAAATTTTTCGAATGGTTTATTATACTGTTTTAAGGAGTGTAAATCTTTAATCAGTGAGGTTTCGGTACGTTTATCCGAATAATACGTGATAAGATTTTCCTTAATGTTATCCCAGTTTAATGGGGTTCCGTACATGTTCAAAATTTCGTTTGCTTGGCCATCGATTTTATTTCGAATGGCCCTTAGCAAGATTTGACCATACGGTGTTTTGTCTGTACCACGAATAAATAAAAGAATCTCTTCGACGTTGTTAATAAATTCATGAAGTAGCCTGGGGTTACCGTCAAATGTTGGTAATTGTTTAATTGCGTCTGGTATCTTTAGAGATTGAAATACTTCGTTTTGAATATTAGTTGCCATTTCGGCAGGAAGGGTTTGTTCACTATTCATAATTTCAAAGCTTCCTGTTTCTGGTATAGAGGTTAAACTTTTACTCTTAAATATGTTATATGGTGTAAACCTATTTCGTTTTAGCATTTATTCTAAATACTTTTCCAAAATAAAATAAAAGATAACTTACAGGAAAATCAGAAATACTATTTGCATTGTTAATTTATCCGGGCCTTTTATAAAATGTTTTATTAATTTATTGCTTTTATTTATGTTATGATTATCAATCAACTTTAGCGTAGGTTGACGGTTAAGTAAGCACTTGTGTATGAATGGTTTATTGGATAGTATGTATATTCTTCAAAAAATTTTTTAAATGATTATTTTTCAAACTTCTTTTTTTTATTATTTTTTTTTTATTTAATATTTTTCATAACTTTGTACATATATTTTTATAAATCTTTCTATTTTGTAAAGGCTACTGATATTCACTCAAAGCCACTTTTTTTTATATTGATATAAATTAATTTTTTTTGTATTAAAAATATTTTATTTTTCTAAAAGTCTGGTCTCAATATGATGTTCGGTCATATTATATCGACCTTTGTATATAATATAGTATAATTTTTGAATTTTTTTCAGAGGATTAATTATGATATTCACCAATTTTGTTTTTATTTTTCTAGTCCTTTTCTCCAAAGGATTAGTTATGATATGCCTTCATAACATAATATTTTTTCCTTTTCTTTATTTATATTTTTTTTTATTCTTTTTCTTTTTTTTATTTTACACCATCCACATAAACTTTTCCACACATATTTTCACAAGTACCTAAACTTAAACCGCCCGTTCGACTGCGCCAGTTACCGTAAGAGGAAATGAAACCTCGTTTGATGCCAGTTGATTAATAATAATTTTTATTTTCTTCCACTTCTTTTTATGTTCTTACAAAACGTTGTATTTGCATTTTGCTGCATTTTAATTAATAAATTGAAAATTAAATGTGTTAATACAATTTAGGTAATTGAACTTATTTGATTTTACAAGCTAAGCTATTTGTTGTTGTTCTTAAAGTTTTTAAAATTCTTAAGAAATTGAAAATAGAATGTGTCGATACAATTTAGGTAGTTGAATTTATTTGATTTTGCAAGGTAAGTTATTTGTTGTTGTTCTTAAAGTTTTTAAAATTCTTAGGAAATTGAAAATAGAATGTGTCGATACAATTTAGGTAGTTGAACTTATTTGATTTTACAAGGTAAGTTATTTGTTGTTGTTCTTAAAGTTTTAAATTACAATTTATAAAATTCTTAGGAAATCTAATTGAACTTATTTAATTTTACACAGTGACCGTTGATGATTTGTTGTTATTGTTGTTGTTTTTGGATGGGTTGGTTGCCGTTGGTTACTCGCGTAACAGCTCAAAAGTCCGCAATCATATAATTGATAGTAAATTCATACTGCTTGCTGACATTTGCCTCTGTCTCGTATACATACCATATACATATAAAAAAATCTGTCTGATGGAATTAAATGTAGGCCAATGTTTGGCTGTTTGTTAGAATGAGTTGTATTGATTTTGTTGAAGTAATTATTTTTAGTAATAAACATGGTATCGATTTTGTAATGTAATGTTGTTGTTGTTGTTGTTGTAAGAAGAAAGTGTGGTTGTCTTGATTATGAATAGTTTGGTATAGTGACAGAGTGACGGCAGAGCGACAGACTGGCAGACCGGCAGACTGGCAGACTGTCAATAGAAGCAGAGGAATGAGAATTTGTTAAGCAGAGATAAGCGTATTGTATATTAAACGTAAAGCGTGTTACATTTTTCTCATTATTGAAACAAGTGTGGAAATAAAGAAAACAACTTTAATATAAAAGAAAAATTTGTGAATTAAAAAAAATTAAAGTGAAAATAAAATCCATTGCACTACAACTAGAACATTTTGTTAGCGTTAAAAAAGTTAAACTTAAAATAAAAACTATTTTAATATAAAAAGAAAATTTCGTGAACACTAAAAAATATTTGCAGTAACTAAAAAAAGAAGTTAATAAGTTTATCTAAATAAATAATTAATTAATTATATATATATATATAATTAAATAAATAAAATGAGTAGTTCTGTAGACTACGTTTGTTATATATGTCAAAAGGTGTACAAATACCAAAAGGCATATATAACACATATTAAAAATCATAATGATAAGCAGCAACAACAAATACATTGCCAGCAGCCCCCCACTCCAATGCAATGGTACGCAAATATGGATCAACAGCTACAATACCAGCCACAGCCACAACAACAAATGGCAGCAACCCTCCACGCGAATGCAATGGTACCCAAACATGGAACAACAGCTACAATATCAGCCACAGCAGCAAATGCATTGGCAGCAACCCCTCACTCCAATGCAATGGTACCCAAATATGGACCAACAGCTACAATATCAGCCACAGCAACAAATGCATTGGCAGCAACCCGTCACTCCAATGCAATGGTACCCAAATATGGACCAACAGCTACAAAATCAGTCAACACCACAACAACAAATGCATTGTCAGCAACCCCCCACCCCAATGCAATGGTACCCAAATACTGATCAACAACTCCAACATCAGCCACAAGCTCAAGGAACGTCGTCAACTACCACAAATTATTATGAAATAACCAAGGCGTTTAAAAATAATATTATAACGTATGGGATTGATAATAAAAAAGAAGAACTCTTATTTGAAGATTTTATTAGAGAAATTGAACCTGTCATCATAGAGAGGTTGGAAAACAGTTTGCTGAAACATGTTATAATAAAATTTAATATAAGTATAGTGGCAGAATTATAAAACTTGTGGGAGAGGAATTAGAGTTCAATATAATTCATCATAAGTATAGTGGCAGAATAATAAAACTTGTGGGAGAGGAATTAGAGTTCAATATAATTCATCATAGAGCTAAAATGAATTTGTTGACTAGAGGAGATGAAATATATGAAGTACTTTCCAAGCAAATATCAGAAATTCAAAACAAAATGTCTGAATTCCAAGAGAAGGACTCTGGTTGGACTCTGATACGTATAGTTCGAGCAGAGTTAAGTCTTAATAAATCTTCTCTGGTAAACGGAGCAAACTGGATTAGTCTACCCGAAAAACTTAAACAGCGAAATGCTTGCGTCAACATAGAAAATAATGACGTCTTCTGCTTTAAGTGGTGCTTAATTGCGGCAATGGATATCTCACAAATTGAGCATAAACAACGATGTAGCGCATATAATATCGATGACATTGCTGCTGACATCATTTGCACACAAAATGGAGTTACACTAGACTTCTCAAATTTAAAATTCCCAATGTCCCTAAAAAACATTAAAATATTTGAGGAGCGAAATAGTGACATTAGTATAAACGTATTTGGGTACGATGAGGAAACTAATGCAATTGTTGGTCCGTATTACATTACAAAGGATGAGAAATGCACTCATGTTAATTTATTGCTGCTGGAAAATGCTGTTGGTCATCACTATGTTCTTATAAAGAATATATCAAGGTAAGTTTACAAAGTTAATTAAAATAATAAAAAAATAAAATAAAAAACTTTACATAAAATCTTTGTAATAATTATTTTATTTTAATCGATTATAAATTTGTTATTTTTATAGACTACTAAGCAGTCAGACTACAAAGCACAAAAGCGCTCTTAAGTTTTGTAATACTTGTCTACAATACTCGCATAGTGAAGTGACCATGGAGCAGCATAAAAGAGAATGTGGACGAATAGTAACCACTATGCCAACAGCCCCAAATGATCTTCTTCACTTTAAGGGCCATCAAAGGAAAATGGATGTCCCCTTCGTTGTTTATGCACTTCGAATGCATTTTAGAGGATATTGATTGTAGTGTGAGTAGCAAAACCAAATTTGTTAAGAAGCACATTCCTTGTGCTTTTAGCTATTATGTTAAATGTGTCCATAATAATAAGTTAGATAAGCTAAGAGTGTACACGGGGAAAGATGCCTCGGAAAAATTTGTTTCATTTTTAATTAAAGACTGTCAGGATATATATAATGATTATTTAGTAAATAAGAGACAAATGGATACATTATCCCCTTCTGATATTTATAATTTTTATGATGCATTGAATTGTCATATATGTGAGAAATTTCTAGGTAATGATCGTGTTAGAGATCACTGTCACATTAGTGGAAAGTTTAGAGGTGCAGCCCACAAAAATTGTAATTCAAATTATCAAATTCCTAAGTTTATACCAGTTTACTTTCACAATTACTCAAATTATGACTCACATCTTTTTACTAAAGAATTAGGAAAAATTTCTACGACATTAAAAGTACTTCCTCTTAATAAGGAGCTGTATATATCACTGTCTCAATTTACAGAAATGAGTGATGGTCATAATCTTGAAATAAGATTTCTTGATACAATACGCTTTATGGCTGACAGTTTGGAATCATTGGCCTGCAACTTGTCAGATAGTGATTTCAGCACTATTAGGTCCTTGTTTCAGACAGAAAAAGAATTTCAGCTCATTAAAAAAAGGTATTTTTCCGTATGAGTATCTAAATTCGTTTCATAAATTAAATGAGTGTCAGCTTCCTCCCCGCAGTGATTTCTATAATAAGCTGAATAATAAAGAATGTTCTTTAGAGGAGTACTCACATGCTGAAGAGGTATGGAATACTTTTAGGTGTAAAACACTGAAAGATTACATGGAACTTTACTTAAAAACAGATGTGCTTTTACTAACAGATATTTTTGAGAACTTCAGAAAAGTTTGTAAAGGTATATATGAGCTGGATCCATGTCAATATTACACAGCTCCTGGTCTTGCCTGGGATGCAATGTTAAAATATACAAAAATTGAATTGGAACTTTTAACGGACATAGATATGTATAATTTTATGAAAAAAGGAATACGTGGGGGGATTGTACAGTGCAGTAAAAGATATGCAAAAGCAAACAACAAATATTTAGATGACTTCGACAAAGAGAAGCCCTCAGAATTTCTTGTCTATTTAGACGCAAATAACCTTTACGGTTGGGCAATGTCTGAATATCTTCCTTATGGAGGGTTCAGATGGTTATCGAATGAGGAGCTGGATCTGGATCCGAAAAGCATAGATGAGAATGGAACAGATGGTTATGTATATGAGGTTTCTTTAGATTATCCTTCTAATTTGCATGACTTACACAATGACCTTCCTTTTTGCGCTGAAAATAAAAAAACTTTGCAAATGAAGTACAACAAATTGATAACTGATTTCTCTACAAAGCAGTCATATGTTATACATTATAGAGTTCTCAAGCAGTGCTTGGAATATGGTTTGGTTTTAAAGAAAACACATCGTATTCTAGCATTTAAACAAGCTCAATGGTTAAAAGGTTATATCGACTTAAATACCAAACATAGAGCCACTGCTAAAAATGCTTTTGAGAAAAATTTCTTCAAATTGCTCAATAATGCTGTGTATGGCAAAACTATGGAGAATGTGGACAAGAGGAGAGATGTAAGAATTGTAACAAATTGGAACAGAACAAATCAGAATCATTTGGGAGCTCAAGATTGGATATCAAAATCCAATTTCCATAGTTTATCTATATTTTCTGAAGATATGGTAGCTATCGAAATGAATAGAGTTAAGACTTGTTATAATAAACCTATTTACTTAGGATTTTGTGTGCTGGAGCTTTCGAAATGGAAAATGTGCAACTTTCACTACGGATACATGGAACCAAAGTTCAAGGAAAGGATATCATTAAACTATATGGATACAGACTCTTTTATTTACTCAATACAAACTGATGACTTTTACGCTGACATAAAAACTGACATCGGACAACAATTTGATACATCCGATTATTCTGTAGATAACATTTATGGTATTCCTCGTTTGAACAAAAAGTTTTTGGGTATGATGAAGGATGAAAATTGCGGGAAAATAATGACAGAGTTTGTTGGGCTGCGATCTAAAATGTATTCCTTTAGTGTGCAACACCAAAATGATGTTAAAAAATCGAAAGGGGTAAAGAAATCCGTTTTAGATAAGTATAATTTAGCTTCTTATAGAAATTGTTTATTTGATAAGACTATAATATATGATAACATGTTAACATTTAAGTCAAAAATACATCAAATATATACCAATCAATTAAATAAAATAGTTTTAAGTTACGTGGATGACAAGAGAAAAATAAGAAGTGATAATGTAAATACTTATGCATGGCATCATTTCAGAATTAAGGAAACTAATCCAGAATATGAATTAGATATGTTATTATTAGATATAGAGAAACTTCAAGAAGATGAGTAAAAAATTAAAATTTTCTATTATCATCAAAAATTATATTTTTTATTGATAAGATAAAATAAAATATAATAATATGGAATAAAAAATGTAGATTTTTATTATTATTATTATTAAAATTATGTTTTATTGATAAGATTAAACTAAAATAAAAAAAAATAAATAAAATAAAACAGTAAAAAATAAAACAAATGTGTCCATACAGTTTTTTATTTATTTATATATTTATTTTTTTTATTTGTTATCTATCCTTAAATATAATTTATGAATTTTTACATCAGTTATAATCTTATGTTGCATTTTTTCTCCAATCTCATAACAAAGTCGTGTTAGTTCAATCTTGACATCCCTTTCATGATGTATTCCTTGTATTTCATTGAATTGAATTTTTGTTTTGTTTAAAGTGGAGCAGGTTGGTATGTAATATTCATAATAGAAGTGAAGGATTTGTTTTCTTAGAATGTTATTCCAACACAAAATTGATGTAAAAAATACTCGCATTTGAGTTAGTGATCGCCAATTGTCAGAATCTATTTTTATTTTATAGTTTCCTTGTTGGATAATTAAAAAACAAATACCCTTTTTGTACTGAAATTTATATTCTACATCCCTCTCACTTTCATTATCAATTATATTTATAGAATTTAAGAAATCCCGACGATTAAGCATATCATGAATATACTCTTTATAGCATATGAGATGTAACCACTCTTCTCGATCTAGTCCAATGAATTGCTTATTTTTATAATGCAACCATATCATTGGCTTAAAACCAAAAGCTGTCGAAAATCCACATACAATCTTCAATTTCCAATTTAGCAAGTATTCAAACTCAAAAACAACATCATATATTTGTGGTTTTCGTTCCTGATTGTGATGAAATATATTCTTTATCGTATGTCTATCCATCCTCAGTGAAAATAATATTTAAACTAAGAGTTTTTCGCTCTATTAATCCCATATATATTAATTAAAGTATAGACACATATAATATTTTATATTTATTTATTTAGTTAATTTGAGCGAAATTGTTATATTCATTGATGATTTTAAAAATAATATTTTTTCTCAAATGAAAAACGGAGCATCGGCATGTATCGGGTCCCTCCTCACACCCTTCGCTGTACCAGGGGCAGCTAGCAAAATGTCCATTATATGTGTCCTCCTGCTCTACTACGCCATAGTCCTCATTTTCGGTGAGCATTGATAGAAAAAAATTTATACTTTGTTTATGCTCATACAGCAATAAGTCCTCAAAGGAATTAAGGAACTCAAATAACTGCTCACGGGTTTTGCTCATTTTATATATTTATATATATTTTTTTCTTTTTTAACTAATAGTTTGAATGCTGTTTTTACACTAATATTCTTCAAAGGTTTAATTCTATATTTATAGATAAATTTTCTTCTAAAAATTTAAAATTTTACAAACAATTTTGATTGATCAGTATTGACACTTATACATTACTATAACTATCTCCTTCACTATAATTATATCAATAACGGAAATATTTTAGAGAAAAAAAAGAGATAGCTACAATAGTGATATTTCGTTATATTCAGATTTTCTCAACTATTTAAGGCTTGGTAGGTATTTAATGCATCAGTTTACAAAAGCAGATTAAGCAATCTGTCAAATATGAAAAAAATAAATATATAAAGAAAAAAAACATCAACTAATATCAATATGAGAAAAAGAGATAGCTACTGATACTGATATTTCTTTGCCACCTATTTAAGGCTTGGTAGAAGTATTTAATGCATCAGTTTACAAAAGCAGATTAAGCAATCTGACAAATAGGAAAAAATATATAAAAGAAAAAAAAATTAAATAATAATGAATACTTCTGATTTGTTAAAAAAATTCAACAGTTTAAATAAAAAAACACTTATACATATAAAAGATCTTGAGGAGTCTACTAAGTATGTAGCTAAAAACGCAAAACGGGTGACAAGTAAATACGGCACCACAGTTAAAATTGAACTGGAAAATTATATAATGTATTTACCAAACCGTTATAATACTCTATCTGATGATGATGTAATGGAATTGGCATCCGGGATATATTGCGTATGTAAGCAAGGAGACAGTGACATAAGATTGGATACTGCTGCTGGTATAGACATATTTATAACAAATGCTCAATATCCTCATTGGGAATAATATGTAAAAAACAATATTTCTATAAACTTTTTATTAATAAAACAGAACATTTTTTTGAAAATTGTTTAAATGTTTTATTTATTTATTCTTCTCACTTATTTTGTAAAGAAATTCAAGACATAAATGTCCACATTTAAATGAATCATAATTTTGATATTGATTGTAATTATATTTTATATTTTTGCCCAGATATTTAACTAATTCTAAAGGAGGTTGTAAATTTCCAAAACTGTCGAAATATTCCTTATGTTGATTGTTTTTATAATATGCTACCCAATGTGTTCCAGGTCCAGTTGATAAATCTAAGTTAATGATACCGTATTCTCTTTTTCTCGATCGTTTTGGTAGTGCATCCAACATGAAAACTCCTCTAAAGTAGGGAATGTTTGTTGAAAAATTTTTCAGATCAACATCAGATAGTGGTTTATTGGGTAGCTTTACGAAAAATTTTTTTTGTTTTTTCTTGACAAACCAATCCATATCCTTTTTTATAGGGTTTAAGATAAAATCCTTTCCCCATTGCTACTGCTTCCATTGTTTTATTGTGCCTCGTTGCTTCATCAAGTTGTTGTTTAGCATTCTTTGCTGCATTTATTGCTTTTGCGATAGCAGCTCCGCCAGCAGAAAGACTTCCAATTGCACTCAGAGCAGTAAGAATAGGTACCAAAGGTAAGAAGCCGCCAATTTTTGGGACATTAATTACACGTGGTATTACAACTTGTGATTTCTTTCCCCTTAACGACTTGTTGATAACTTTACGAGCAATCCTAATAGCAGAGTTAATGTCTTGAGGCTTTTCCTTCTTCAATATTTTCATTGCATCTTTAATTGATGTACTGAACAGATTTTTTCCATTTTGTTTTTTTCTTTTTAGAACCTTCTTCTTCAACCCCATACCAAATTTTGTTTTTGCTTTCATTGCGTTAGCAACCATATATGCAAATGATTTTTCTGCAAGACTACTATCTTTTGAAAGAACTCGCTCCCAAGCTTTATTTTCAAGAATTTTATCAGCTTGATGTCTATTATTTAAATCCTTGTCTTTGGAATAAGCAATGTCGTGATTTTTACATGCAGCGTCTAATAAATTTATTCCTTTGTCACCGCGATCTAAACGTTCTTGTAATTTTGTTCCGGGGCCACAAAATTGGTATCCAGGAAGGTGTAGTTCAACAGGTATAGAGTTTATTAATCTATTAACTAAACCTTTTCCAACGACTGGTTTTTTATGACTGAATGTTTTGCTATAATGTACAACCATATTATTTCTTCTTCTATAATAAAAGTAACATTTATAAATTGCAATTAGTTATAAGAATGCGGTTAATAAAACAACATAAAAATATTGTGATTCGCAATATTGATGCTTCATCGAACATCAGATCAAAAATAAAGCATAGCTCCCTCTTACCAAATTCTATTCGTGCTCTGATAGTTGGGCCATCAAATTGTGGAAAGACGAATGTCATGATTGCATTACTAGAAAGTCCTAATGGGCTCAAGTTTGAAAACATCTATTTATACTCAAAATCTCTATATCAACCGAAATATGAATACTTGAAGAAATTGATTTCACCAATTAAAGGGATGGGATATTATACATTTACAGATAATGAATCAGTTATACCCCTTAATGAAGCTAAAATTAATTCAATTATGATATTTGATGATGTTGCATGTGAGAAGCAAAATAATATACGAGCATATTTTTGCATGGGACGACATAAGGATGTCGATTCATTCTACTTATGTCAAACTTATACGAGAATTCCCAAACATTTAATAAGAGACAATGCAAATGTGATTATAATGTTTAAACAAGATGAGACAAACATGAAACACGTTTATTGTGATCATGTTGCCAGCGACATGAGTTATGAAAAGTTTAATGAAATTTGTAGAGAGTGTTGGAAGGAAAAATATGGATTTTTGGTGATAAGCAAAGATAATGAATTAAACAATGGTCGCTATAGAAAATTATTCGAATATTTCATAACGATATAAATTACTCTACATAAAAGTAAAACATTAGTATTTAATTTGGCGTTAAACATAATACATCTACTTATTTCCTGAAATATAGAAAATATAATCTGCTAGCTGATACCTGTTTTTGATAGCTGATACCTGTTCTGATACCTGATCTGATAGCTGATACCTGATCTGATATCTGATACTTGATCTGATAGCTGATACCTGATCTGATACCTGATCTGATAGCTGATACCTGTTCTGATACCTGATCTGATAGCTGATACCTGATCTGATATCTGATACCTGATCTGATAGCTGATACCTGATCTGATAGCTGATACCGTATCTGATACCTGAAAATGGATGAAGAAGTTTTAAAAGAGCTAATAAAGACAAGAAATGTTTTAAAGAAAAAATTCCGCAGTATAAAAATTGGTGAAGCAGATACACATGAGTTATTTAAAGACACATTTAAACCAATAATAGATCCTTTAAGAGAATTTGTGAATAGTTCTAAAAATAACCAAAGAAGTATTAAAGCAGAAAGGGGTGATTTAAAAATGAAAATTTCTAAAAACTCAAATTTCCCATTTAACGAACAACAATTTAAGTTAGAGACAAGCACTCCAAAGAAACTTGCTGAAAAAACGTTATTCAATAAAAACACCTCACTTAGTGATCGAAACGCAAATGCTGCTAAGGATGATGAAGCTTATACTGATGGTGATGATGATGATAATGATGATTTTTACTCTCAATCTGAAACCCTAAATAATTCACATAATAATACGAGTTATACTGACTTAGCACTATTGGAAAGCAGAAATGAATTAGATACTCTCTATGGTCCACATAAAGATTTTAATAATGAATGGAAGTTTGGTAATAGTAATATTAAACTTACAGAAAATAAAATAATGATTGGAAATCAAATATGGGCTTTTACACCGGGTTTATTTTCTTTACTGTTTCACAAAATACCAAAACATTATGATAAACATGAACTAGAACTATATAAAAAAATTTTAGTTAGCACAAATGCATACAAAAGAGAATATAGACCTGATGGACAAATAAAAGGAACGAGAGCGTATAAATATAAGCATATTTACAGCAAATTGTTTAGAAAACAGAATGAAAAGAACTCGTCAACTTCATCATTTAATACAATAAAAAGTACTTATAAGGGAGATGGTTTGATGAAACTAAACACACATAAACCTAACTATATATACTGGGATGATCCCAATGAGTTAGTAGATCGCCTTAGGCTATTGCTGGCATCACAAGCTGCAGGTCATACTAATCATAATAATGAGATTGTCTCAATTATCGAGGAATTATATGAAGCAAACATTATAGAATAGTACTTATCTACATAAATCATGTCCATTGACAAGTTTGGGCACTATTTTAATGGCACAAGTGGCACAGTTTTAGTGAAAAATGTTCCTAAGCTGTTGGGGTTCGTTATGGATACAACTAATAGCATTGATGTCCAAAACAAAAGGATCAAAAATGTTGCAAATGCATTGGAGGAAAATGATGTTGTCAATAAGTTGTTTCTGCAAAGTCAAATTGAAGAGATACAACTTGAAATCAACATGAATTTAAATCAGAAACTCAATGAAATTCAAGAAAAAATTTTAAGCATGAAGTTATTCTTCGAAAAAGAAATTAGAAAGACAAATGAGTTAATTTATGGGTATGAAAGAAATTTGATGGCGCACAATACTTAAAAGAACTCACACTGAATACAATATATTCAGTAAAATCCTAAATACATTAAATAATGACTTCAAAAAGATCTTTAGTAAATGAGCTGCATAAGCAAGCACGAAAAAATTTTCCACGTCGGAGAGTTGTTATGAAAGGAATAGATGATCTTTGGCAAGCTGATTTAGTTGAAATGGGGAACTATTCTACAGACAATAAGAACTATCGATATTTAATGACAGTAATTGATACATTTTCGAAATTCGCATGGGCTGTACCACTTAAAACAAAAACTGCGCTTGAAACAGTCCGGGCAATGGAACTTGTTTTTCAATTGGGACGGGTGCCAAAAAACTTACAAACAGACGACGGTAAAGAGTTTTTCAATAAACTCTTTGGAAAATTGATGGATAAATACAACATTAATCACTACTCAACGTATAGCAGAATGAAAGCATCAATTGTGGAACGATTTAATAGAACATTAAAAGGAATGATGTGGAAAGAGTTTAGCTTCAATGGTTCTTATAACTGGTTTGACATTTACAAAGACTTGATTAATACATATAATAGAAAAATTCATCGTACCATCAAAATGGCACCTATTCAAGTTACCTCTAGATATGAGAAAAAATTATTAAGTACGGTATATAACCGTTTAAAACTGTTCAAATTATCAAAATTCAATGTTGGAGATCATGTGCGTATAAGTAAATATAAACATGTTTTTGAAAAAGGATACACCCCCAATTGGACAACAGAAATTTTCACAATTAAAACAGTTCAAAATACATATCCAGTTACATACATATTAGAAGACTATCGTGGTAATCCTATTAAAGGCGGATTCTATGATGAAGAACTCATAAAAACGGAATTTCCCAACACATACCTGGTTGAAAGAGTTCTCAAAACTAAAGGAGATAAAGTATTCGTTAAATGGCTAGGATTTTCTAATCAACATAATTCTTGGATTAATAAAAATGAAATATTGTAGTAAAGTTTAAACATAAGCCTATTTTTGTAACTAATATATTAAAGAAAAACAAATAAATGAGCATGCAAATTCTTTTTTATACAAAGTGTTCTGTTTAATTTCATTTATTAATAATCTGACAACCATAATGTCAATAACACTTACTCTGAACTCAAACTCATCCGAGTTATCAGCTAATTACTTTCCTCCTATTGGTTTAAATGGTGGATATGAATGTGCTCTAACTGATTTTCATTCATATAATAGCATACCTAATGTAGATGATTATAACAATATATTTCATATAGGTGAACATGTAATTAAAATACCAATAGGATCCTATGAATTGAATGATATAGTTGATTATATTAAAGATCAATATAAGCAGTACTGTCCGGAAAATAAAATTGATATTGAGGCTAATAACAATACAATGCAAGTTAGAGTTAATAGCTCTAAGGACCTCATATACTTTAATAAGGATAATACAATTGGAAAACTTTTAGGATTCAATGAGAAAATTCTAGCTCCCAACGAAGATCATTACTCAGATCTCCCCGTCAATATTTTCATAGTGAATATCCTACGTGTTGAATGTAATATAGTCGTTAATACATATATGAATAATTCACAAGCACATACATTACATGAATTCGCGATCAATGTCCCACCAGGGTATACAATTGTTGAGATTCCTAGAAATCTTATCTATTTGCCTGTTAACTGCCGAGAGATAAGTTCTCTAACTCTGCGCATCGTTGATCAGAACGGTGATTTAATTAATTTTCGAGGAGAAGAAATTACAATACGACTACATCTGAGATCTAACAAATAATGATAATATACAACGCCAAGCAATCTAAGGATAAAATTGGATACACTTGTAAAACACTATTAAAAACCAAACCACAATTAAAGAGATCATCACACAAAAAACATCTGTCACAAGGAAATAAACAATTTTTGAAGTCCCTCAATTTAAAGTTGGTAAAGAAATGAGCTCCATACTAGATGTTTTAGAAAAACCTCTATCAGACGAGAGTATAATTAAAAAGGACTACCACACATATACACCGTACATACAATCCTTCAATAACAATGATGAGATTCGAATTTCAATACAAAATCAAGACTTGTATGTGCTGCCCAGCGAAAGCTACATATATGTTGAGGGAAGTATTGTAGATGATAATAACAGCAAAATATCTTCTTTTTTAAATCTTAAATTGAAAAATAACTTTGTGGCACATCTATTTGATGAAATTAGATATGAGCTCAACGGTATAGAAATTGATCATACAAGACATTTAGGCATTTCAAGCACCTTAAAAAATGTCGTTTCTTTATCACCAACGGAAAGTGTTGGCATGTATAATGCTGGATGGAACAAACTTGATAATTTGAATATTCTAAATGGATACTTTAATTTCTATGTACCACTGAAACTATTTTTAGGTTTTGCTGAAGACTATAATAAAATTATACTGAGCGGTAAACATGAATTGATTCTCTTACGTAATAAGAACGATGAAAAACTCGTATACTCGACTATTGCTACTGACAAACCAAAAATTAGTATCTCAAACATCTCATGGAGAATTCCACATGTACAATTATCCGATCTTAACAAATTGAATATGATTAAAATTATTAACAATGGTGCTTCTATACCGATGGCATTTCGCAGTTGGGATTGTCACATTAATCCTCAACTAAATACAGGAACTAGCCATATATGGAATGTTAAATTGGCTGCAAATAGAGAACGACCCCGTTTTGTATTGATTGCTTTTCAACAAGAGAATAAGTTTGTTCACTATAATCTAAACAATTTAAAAGTGCATTTAAATTCCGAATCGTACCCATATGATGATCTTAATATAAAATTTAAAAATGACCGTTATGCAATTCTATATGATATGTATCTACGATTTCAACAAAGCTACTACATGAGAGAATCACAACCGCTTCTAACTGCTCAAGAGTTCAAAAATAGTGTGCCTATAGTGGTAGTAGATGTCAGTCACCAAAACGAATCTCTCTCGAACGGTCCTGTTGATATAAAAATTGAAATTGAAACAGATTCCAACATTCCCACTGATACATCAGCTTTTTGCATTCTCATCCACGATCGCTTAATAGAATACATACCATTAAAAGGTCAAGTTCGTAAAATCATGTAAATAAAAAAACAAAAAATAAGATGATGGGGGATAAAGTTTTCATCGATATGCAAGGATTTAAATCTAATTCAAACACCTTCATTGCAAAGGAAATAGCAATTGTTTTTAACAACGAGGAGTATATAAATTTTATTATTAAACCACCGTTTAACTTCAAAAGATTGTCAATAGCAAAACAAAATGAAGCAAATTGGCTAACAAAAAACTTTCATCATCTGAATTGGAATGACGGATCAATATCATTTAAGAGTGTTGTAAAATTTTTAAAAACCAATTTAAAATATTCAACAATCTATGTTAAGGGTATGGAAAAGAAGAAATGGTTTGAAAAATTACTTCAAGTCAGAGTTTTTAACATCGAGGATATTGGCTGTATCAACTTTAAGCAAATACAACTTAAATATCCGGAACATTTTTATTGTAGCTACCACAACTATGGAGTTTGTGCTTTAAGAAATGCATATTTACTTTATCAGGAAAATAAGTAAAGATTTTAATTTTAATTTTCTATACTTATATTGCTACAACATATATTTACGATATTTTTTTAAATAAAATATGTAGATTTAAAATATACAAAATTTTGTTCAATCATTTTTTTATATGTATATGGTATGTATAGGAGACAGAGGCAAATGTCAGCAAGCAGTATGAATTTACTATCAATTATATGATTGCGCAGTTTTGAGCTGTTACGCTCTTGCTCTTTTATCTGTCATCGCTCTCGCTCTGTCCCTCTGCCTACAGCTCCGTCCTCTGCATTTGAATTTCCTTTTCATTTTTCTTGTGAACCACTTAACCACAGCATGCGTTTATCTCTGCTTAACAAATTCTCTATCCTCTGCTTCTATTGACAGTCTGTCAGTCTGCCAGTCTGTCGCTCTGCCGTCACTCTGTCACTATACCAAACTATTCATAATCAAGACAACCACACTTTCTTCTTACAACAACAACAACATTACATTACAAAATCGATACCATGTTTATTACTAAAAATAATTACTTCAACAAAATCCATACAACTCATTCTAACAAACAGCCAAACATTGGCCTACATTTAATTCCATCAGACAGAGAGACAGACAGACAGACAGACAGGGAGACTTAAAAAAATTCACACTTTGTACAATCAATAATAATTTTTTATTCCTAAGTGCATTTATACCCACACGATCAACATTTCTTAAACAAAGATTTTTATCTCTCCTTTTAATTTTTGTTGTGAAGCACTTAACCACAGGAAAAGACAGACAGTAGCAGGAAAACCAGACAAAGGACAGAGAAAATAAACTAAACATAAAGACATACGTTCTCTGCATTTGAATTTCCATTTCATTACAAAACTAAATTACACATATTATGACTTTTTTTAACACTCTAACTATCAGTTTATATTACCAACCAACCAAATTCACTTTAAAACCAAAATCCTTTTCAATCTACACTTAAACAATAAATGGAAACGTACACTTAAACAATAAATGAAAAACAAAACACCAACCCAACCAAAATATTTCTTAATTGTACAAGATTAGAATTTTAAAACACAGTTAATTTTTTTCACTGACAAGTTCATTAATACTATTTCCCAAAACTCACTTTAAAACCAAAATCCTTTTCAATCCACACTTATACAAAAATTCATACAGCTCGTTTTTCCCACGCCTTTCATATACAATTAAACAATAAATGAAAAAAAAACAAACATAAAAACACACATTCGAACCCTCGTCACCTCACACTTAAGCTCATAAATGAAAATTATCACGTACAAGCCATCGTAAAACCCTCTGCGCGTGCCTAACATAACTAGTTAAATGCACCGACATACAAAAACACCACCTAAACCCTTGTCAAACACACCCTTGACACTAATTACCCAAATTTAGGCAATAAATTACAAAATTTCATAAATTTTGACAATTTTAATTGGTGACAAAGCCCCAGTCCCCCACCACTAAGATTTCATTACTTATTGTTAGCTCAATTTTATTGAAGATACAATAAATAAATATAACTGGAAAAAAATTCTTAAAGTTGTTGTAAGGAATGCCAAAAACTTGGGAAAAAATAGCGAAAATAACAAAAATTTGCAAAAACTTGCCAACATCAAAAAGTTATCAGAGTCCGATATTGATTAAAAATCGGCAAAACTGTAAAGAAGCAAAAAACTAGCAAATATCACTTGTATCGAGGACCCACTAACTATCGACTTGTCGGTCGTCCAGCTTTGCGTTGTTCACGTAATGCATTTACTCATTGTCAAATTAACATATTGCCACATCAAAGATTTCACAAAGAAAACGCTACTTTGAAAATAGAAAGCGTTGAAATGTGAAAAGTGTACCATAAAAAATGCAACTCTATGCTAATTAAAGTTACTACAAATGTAAACAAAAGACATACTTATGTATGTATGTTTCAATATTGTGAAACAATAAGAAAAACATTTCTTTATGTGATCTATAAACACATTTTTGTTGAAACCGGTTACGCGACACATTTTGACGCACAGAATCCTTATCATCTCAGTTAAATTCAAGTGTCTCAAATGGTGCTTCAGCAGCATCTGGTGCTGTTTTAGGTACAAGCTCCATTGGCGCCACTTCGGAAGCATCATCAGCTTCAACCTCTCAATTATCAACGCCTTTTAAAACGAAAAATCCCGCTCGCGATCCCGCTGAAATTAAACGTAGTAATCTGGTAAATATTTGTAAATTGGTGGTACAAGAATTACTCGAACAATTGGTGCGCTATGGACGTATGTTGGATTCTAATCATTTACCTTTGAAACACTTCTTTATTGTTATTGAATATGTTTTGGGTCATGGTTCGCGTACAAAGAAGGGGCTATTGGGACCACGAAAAGAACTCTGGGATCTATTGCAATGCGTTGAGACCTATTGTCCTGAAGGTCACGATATAACAGCAAGTGTTCGTGATTTACCAACTCTTCACACTCATATAGATCGCTTCTTCGTATAGCTTTGATGCTCGTATAGACCATAGGGAAGATGCTTTATACGAATATTATGAGCCACGCCCTTTTATGATGAGCGATGAGATTGTCATCATTATGGGTATTTTAGTGGGTCATAATGTTATCGATTGTAATTTGTGTGTTAAAGTGGAGGATCTCGATTCCCAACAGGGTATAATAGATTTTTACCTCTTTCCGTTTTGGACCAAAAAATTTTATATAGCAGAATTAAAGACATTTAAATGCAACCGTAGCAAATTTACAAGCCAAAGTTGAATCGATTTAGCTATTGCTCGAAATAGTTTATTAGCTTTACAGGCAGAAAATCAAGCAATGAGGCAAAACTCTGAAATAAATGCTGGCCCACCTTCAATCAACTCAAACCAAACCTCCAGCTTCATTCTTTTCGGTTGAAACAATTCATTGTTTTATTTTTTTTATTTGTCGACATCAGATCTACAAAAAATTGTAATCAATTTTGATTGCAGTCAAAATGATTTCAACCAAATTGATTTCATTCTCTGAGATCAAAATGATTTCAGATTTCAAACTAAAATCATGTCAAGATTGCAATCTTTTGTGATTGCAATCATTTTGAAATCATTTTTTTGAAATCATTTACTGCAATAAAATTTTGTTGAAATCATTTGATTTCAATCAATTTCCCTGAAAGCACTACTATAGTGTAAGTCCAACAAAATTGTATAAAAACATACCACACCGTAGGTTAGTTAGCCATTTCATGCAGTTTTTTTAATTATCAGAGAAAAATTAGTATCATTTGAAGAGAACGATGATTTTGATTCTGATTTCATTTTGATTGCAATCAAATTTGGGTACCAAATTTGTATGAAAACTATTACGTTGTCGATCGCTTGCATTGTTGATCGAATTGTTGTGCTGAGAGTTTTTACTGGGCCGCAAATCAGCTGTTTGTCGTTTAAAATGCAAGCGAGCGATAGCGGTCGATATCATGGGTTAGGCTACAAGAGTGCGTATTTTTAACAAGCTTTCATGAGAGACTTTGTAAAGATTATTAGAAACGGAGGACATATGGTCAAACCTTCTCAATCCATACACATATCTTACAATATATAAGACATTTAGCTTACTTTTGCTAACTGAGTCACTGCTTGCAATAATTCACAACCATATAGTAAGGAAGGAAACATATACCTCTTGGCAACTAAGGTCTTTATTCTTAACGGTGTGGACCAGAGAACTCTTAACTTTACATAAGTTGGACCAATCAGAGAGTTTATATAATTCGTCGGAAAAAGCGGAATTTTATAAAATATCTTGTGGAAAGCGGGATTTCTATAATAATACGAGTATACACATGACTTTTAAATATATGCAACCATACAGTTCCATATCGTTACTTGTAATGCAAGACCAAGTAAATCATAAATAATTCAAAATCGCCTTGTTATTTCATTATTGTGTATTACATCGAAGCGCATGTCCGTACAAATGGTCAAACTTTTATCATAAAAATCAACCAAATCATAAACGAAAAAAGAAACTTAACTTCAGTAACTTGAAATGCATCCTATTTTATTTAATTTTTCTCCCCTATACATTTTAAAAAAGTAGATACGTGATTTTGCATTTCAGCTAACGTTATGTACCTAGGAAGTTCATTAAAATTTAAAAACGTGTGTTTTAGACGTTTTCTTTAAATCGTCATTTTTAATTTCTCCGTTACGATGAAACAAAAAACTACTGATGAGTTGGCATTAGCACTGTTTAAACTGTCGTGAACCCACTTAATAATTATTAATGATAATACATACAAACGTTACTGAATTCCGTTAATGTTGTTTACCTACACTTTATTTAGCTGACAAACAAATAATTATTAATAAAAAGATATATTACACATTGAATTAACTGCAGCTATTAAGCTTCCCCCCACCAGCGGTAAGGAGCTTGGAAAATTTATTGGTGACTTACAACTACACGCAGCCTACTCAGCACCATTGAATTTTTAGCTTCCCCCCAACAGCTTTAAGGAGCTTGAAAAATTTATTGGTGACTTACAACTACACGCATCCTACTCAGTAACATTGGTCTTCAGCGGAGGCTATAACAAGCATTCAGGATTCCAATGAAAACCAAGGCTTGATTCGGAAAGCACAAGCTAGGATGACAGCCTTAAGTAGGCTTCTAAATGTATTAACCACTACCGACGAAATGCAACCACGTCCATTCTACGACGTCAAACTGGCAACTACCAACAAACTTTGGGTCCAGATCCAGGGCTTATACGACATTATATGCGAGAACTTTGATGATCCATTAATTTCTGGTTTCGGCATAGAGAAATTTTAAAAATTAAACGACAAGGTTCAAGAGCAGTTGGTCAGACTATCCTTCATGGCTAATAGTGTACAAAACATTGGCGCAAATCAGCTAACTCCTTCAAATCAGCCAACTATTTCAAATCAGTCAACTTCATCGTTACATTTGCCAAAAGCTACTATACCAAAATTTGATATCCACTATCTAAAATGACAGCAGTTCTATGATTTATTCTCTGAAATGGTGGATAATCAGCCGATTCCTGCTATTGAAAAATATTGGTATCTAAAGAGTAATTTGTCGGGAGAAGCTGGACATCTAATAAGTCAATTTTCTCTATTAGAGACAAATTATAACACTGCCTAGGGAACCTTACAGGACCTCTACAATAACAAGAGAATTCTAGCAACTAATATAGTGTAAAAAATACTCAACCAACAGTCTGTGATGTCATCCGCACAATCCATCAAAGCTATGAATGACACCACCAAAGAGTGCTTGCTGGCATTAAATAATTTGAAAATTGAAACATCTTCTTGGGATGCAATCCTCATACAGTTTTTGATTAAACAACTTGACAAAATCACACACATCAGGTACATACAATCACTAACTAACCCAAGGGATGTGCTAACTATATCTCACTTCTTATCGTTCTTGGAGCTTCAATTTCAATCTATGGAGGCAATTGTTCCATGGGAAAAACCGACATATAAAGCGGTTTCAACAATAATAAATCTAACCAACACAAAATTAGCATATGCAATTTATGCAATAACTCTGGCCATATACTGTATCACTGCAACAAATTCCGGCAATTATCAGAAGTAGAACGACTTCGGTGAGTACAGCGACAGAATTTATGCGTCAACTGCTTCAGAGATGACCATACTTCGAAAACCTGCAATTCAAGTTGCTGCAGAATATGTGAGAAAAAGCACAATACGTTGGTACATTTGCAAAAAAAAAACAACGCTCAAAAGGAAAAGAAATCATCAAGCATTTCACACTCAAATACAGCCGAAAGGACGACTGCTTCCAATGTAGTAGCAGTTACATCAGCAACAACCGAAGCCGCCAGGGCTATGTTTTGCTAGGGACAGCAAAGGTTATAATTACAGCCTCAAATGGTGCATCAGATAAATTTAGAGCGGTATTAGATTCAGGATCATAAATGAATATTGTATCGAAACGCCTTTGCCAAAAATTGTCCATTTCACCATGAGGAGCTTCACTTTGCCTTGACGGCGTTGGCGAAACCCAAAGAAGTTCAAAATATCGCACAAACATTCAAATAAAGTCCAGGGATCTCAGCTTTTCAGCAAATGTGGAAGCATACGTACTACCAAGTATAATTCCCGCACAACCAATTCAACATATTGACACTTGTGCTTGGGACATTCCCAACAACGTTCACCTTGCAGATCCTCAATTTGATCAGCAGGAAAAAATAGACTTGTTACTGGGAGCAGAGTTCTATTACAAGTTAACCAAAAATGGGACGATACACCTTGCTGATAATCTCCCAACTCTACAAAACACAGTTCTAGCCTGGATTGTAAAGGGTGCAATAGAGAAAACTCCAATTCCTAGCCCATTACGTTTACTCACATGTGCAATATTTGAAGATACCACCTCATTGGAAGAAGTGGTATCTTCAGTATAGACAGTTTGAACAATTTCAAAGTCCCTCGACACATTTTTAAGGGGCAACTTCCAGATAAAACAGAGCTACACATATTTTCAGATGCCTCTGAAAAGGCTTTTGGCGCCGTTGCCTATCTTCGAGCGACTCTTAAGGATGAAGGAGTCTTGGTACAATTACTTTGCGCCAATACACGGGTTGTGCCACTAAAGTAACAGACGCTACCTTGACTGGAGCTATGTGCTGCTGTTATGGCTGCTTAACTTGTGTACAGGGTAAACACGGATCTCCTGATTTAAAATCAGCCTGGATTTTTATGGACTGACTCTGAAATAGTATTATCCTGGATAAACGCTCAATCTTCTTAGTATCATACGTTTGTAGCTAATCGAGTATCCAAGATTCAATCATTGACATTGCCCGATCAGTGGTGCCACGTCAGATGAAAGGACAACCCAGCTGATATACTATCCAGGGGTTTGCCAGCCCACAACCTCTCTGGATGCAATTTATGGTTTTATGGACCACTTTCTCGACGGACGAGAAAAAATGTGGCGACCCAAGTTCTCGCAACAACTCCAAATTCCCAATGACATCGAGAAAAAGAAAACAACTGTAATTTCAGCAGCTAATGTTTCCAACGATTGCTTGATTTACAAAATTTTACATAAAAATTCCTTCAGAACTTTACAGCAGGTACTTGGATATATTAAGAGATTCTTCAGAAATGCCAGGAAGGAAAAAGATGATCGACCACCTTATAAATCCTTAACTCCGGCTGAGCTAGATAATGCACTGTTCTTGATCATAAGGATCATTCAGATGTCCGACTTTTCTCCAGAAATCAAACAGCTTCGCGAAAATAAAGAAATCGACAAGAAAAGTTCCATTATAAGCTTGTCCCCATTCCTAGATGAACCAGGCATCCTTCGAGTTGGGGACGACTATAGGCTTCATTATTATCATACGACGCGAAACATCCAATGCTGATTCCATATAACGACGCCCTAATAAAACTTTTATTTACAATGGTTCGCGAAGAAAACAAACATTGTGGACCACAAGCACTATTAAGCATAATACGACAACGATTTGGCCAATAACGGGCAAAATGATAGCACGTTCAACGGTTGAAAAATGCATTAGATGTACTAGGGCACGACCACTACTATGTCAACAAATTATGGGCTATCTCCCACAAACTAGAGTTACTCCAGCACGACTTTTCATTAACGCTGGTGTAGATTATTGTGGACGCTTTTGGATTCACTACAGGATCAAAGGCAAACGGCCAACAAAGGCATATATAGCCATATTCTGTTGCTTTTCCACAAAGGCCGTTTATCTTGAACTAGTGTCTGATTTATCAACAGGTGCCTTTATCGGCGCCTTAAAACAATTTATTGTCCGTCGAGGACGGTGTCAGAATATTTACTCTGACAACGGCACCAACTTTGTCGGTACAAGGAATCAGCTATCGGAACTAGCCGATAGCATTTATTCAAGCAGGGCTCAGGAATCAATTATCTCCACTGCCAGCTCAAAAGGAATACACTTTCATTTTATCCCTCCGAGAGCACCACATTTTAGAGGTTTGTGGGAAGCAGTTGTAAAGTCTGCAAAAAATCTTCTACTTCGAAGTGTCGCGAATGCATCATTAACATACGAGGAATTGGAGACAGTCGTGGTCGAAATTGAGGCAATACTAAATTCTCGTCCTCTAACACCCATAACAAATGATTCAGATAACCTTTAGCCCTTAACTCCCGATCACTTTCTTATTAGCGAAGCTCTTACATCGCAAGTAGATAGCGGGGCACAGTCAACAAATGCGTCAGGGTTATCTCATTGAAAGCATGTAACCCACCTTAAGCAGGAATTTTGCAATAGATGGTTAACAGAATACGAGTTAAAAGAGGGGCTCTGAATATAGTTGGTAACGTTGCCCATTCATTATTTAGCATCCTGGATTCTGAATAAGCCGAACAGATATCAGAAACAATTAAACAAGTCAATGACAATGTATCGTATTTGCTAAAATTATTGAAGAATCAAACATCAGTTGTTGATTCTACAATTAATATCATCCGGCAACATCAAATAACAGCTAAGTCAAGATTTGAACGATTGGAGCAAGAAATTAAAATCTATTCGGATGATATTAATAACATCAACAATGCATTAATACAAGTACAACTAATTCAACTATTTCATTCAGCGTTTCTTGAATTGAAAATACAATCATCAATCCTTGACTATCATGGATACACATCATGGAAAAATCAGTCCATGGTTACTCACTCCAGAACAGTTACAAAGTGGAGTTAATTAGACCACCCTCCATTCATCACCGTCAGTGAATCTTCCAGTGACAGAAAGAACTGACTTACTACAACTATTTAAACTCATGAAGCTAAAGGGCAGACTATCACAAGATCACGCTGTTTTCAAGATAACTTTACCATTATTGCTTGAACGTGAAAAACTCAAGCTGTTTCACTTGATTCCTGTACCCAACATAATGAACAATACAGTGGTAGCCATTAAACCATGTACTAAATTCTTCGGCATATCTACCCTGCGGGAACAATACAGTGTTAAGCGTAGTATGCAGCTCTAAATGAAATTCAGACTGCCATAAGAAGTATGTGTAAAAAAACAAACTTAAATTCAGGTTGGTAAATTTTTTAAAGAAATTTCCGTTTACCAGTACGCAGTTCCAAAAGAAAAGTACACGGAATTTTGGCATTTATTGTCTATTACAGGCATGTTATAACAATAAGTGGAGAATTTTTTCCGTCAACTGAAACAAAAATTAATGTTCAGACAATTGTTTGGTCACGGAATTTTTGACATTTATAGTTTTTCGTACATTGTAATTAATTTTTAGTGTTTTTGTGTGTTGTAAATTTAAAAAAATATATAAATTTGTGTGTATGCAAACAAAATTCTGTATAAAATTCTACACGATTATTTTTCCGTGTAGAAATAAATGCAAAACTCCAAACCTGAATTTCAGTGAGAACTGCATACTACGCTTTAGCCATTAAACCATGTACTAAATTCTTGGGCATATCTACTCTGCGGGAACAATACATTCCTTTTACAAATTCTGAGTTAAGCGGATGCGACACAATAGAAGAAGGCGTTTTCATTTGTTCCAACATTCAAATATATTCAACAACAAAACCAAATTGTATCCTGGAGAAGACTGATATCATTCCTATAACATTCCTATATCACTAAAAAGCTTCGGTTAGCTGACACTTGATCCAGAATGCATACTCAAGCACGAGTTTGTCAATATGAACGGGCTAAAAACTATATCAATCAAAGTAAGGTCTTCTTACACAAGTCTTGGCAAAATCTCAGGCTTATCATTACCAAAGAACACTACAACCTTCATAAACAATAATGAATCAACCTCAACAAATTTGGGGAGTGTATATGCCAAGAATATTAGGGACCTGACAACTCTACAAAGGACGCTGGAACAATATGAATTTGATCAGAAAATCAAACTATAATGAATCTAAACTTTCCTTCAATGTCTGTTTTGTTTTGAACAGTCGTGCAACGCGGGGGAGAATGTTTAAACTCTCGTGAACCCACTTAATAATTATTAATGATAATACAAGCGTTACTGAATTCCGTTAATGTTGTTTACCTACACTTTACCCTGCGTTTAGACATGTAAGTACTTGCATGCAAGTTCTGTGTACGTATTATCAACGAAAAAGCAATTTGTATTCGTTTCTCTGTCTTAGCTGAAAGTGTGTTAGTAAAAAACTTTGAGTGTATTGAGTTTTTCGAACTTGCACTTGCATGTGTAAAGGCCAGGTTATTTAGCTGACAAGCAAAAAATTATTAATAAAAAGATATCATATTACACATTGAATTAACTGCAAGTATTGTTACTTTAATTTGATTGGTCAATTTAACGTAAATTTAGTTTTAAGGTATTTGTTGACTCGACAATTAATTGTTATTAGTTTTAGTATAAATACCCCAATAAAAATTATATTTCTTGGCCAGTAGTAAAAACTCGCTTTTTATTCATTGATCACATTACGTTCAAGTTACAAGTGCTTGAAAGTAAAAAAAACGCTCAAAAAATTAGTACAGTTCAAATTTATGTGTTTGAATTGATTCATACTAAAAAAACGTTCTAAACAAGCACCCAACGAAATGCAGACATATAGATGAGCTAACCCACAACTAATAAATTGATGTATATTTGAAAAATGAAACAAAAATTTTGAAAATTGCTATAAGCCTACAGGTTAAAGATAATTTTATGTCGAACACATGAAACATAAATTCGTTTAGATCCAACAAAAGTAAGAAAATTGTAAACCAGTAAGTGAAAAAATCCGAAGTTATCTCTCATACAAAATTGCTTAAATTCAGTTTATACCCAGCAAAAAATTTGCTTACTGGTAAGCAAAAAAGTGTATAAGAATATAGGTCGTAACTACTTACAATTTGACTCGATAGCTACTTATTTTTGTTTGAGAAGTCCAAAAAATAAGGGGAACCCCTTACAAATGTATTTACATTTTCACAGCAATTAACTAGTTATTATTTAGCTTACTTGAAGCTAAAAAATAAGTAGTCAAATAAACAAAACAAAAATTAAAAAAAGAATGCACGATGTGCTTAGACACCGGGTAGGAACGTAGCTCCTTACGTTTTACTTACCTTAGAAATTGTATTTTCACTATCTCTGAACTTTGGGCATTATTTATATTGAAATGACAAATTCTCTTTCAACCGTGGCAAGTAAGAATTTCTTTCGTTTCAGAAACATATAATTTTATTTGTACAATTCTGGTAAGTATGCATGTATGTCTGTTTTGAAAAAAGGGAGTGTGGTAGGTTCAATAATGTTAATGTCCTCGTGGTCCTATTAAAAAATTATAGCCTATTTCTTCCTTTAGACTGAGATCTATCTAATTTTTGAATTTAATCAAAATTGGATAAATAGATATATATAAATATATATATATATATATATATATATATATTTATATATATATATATATATATATATATATATATATATATATATATATATATATATATATATATATATATATATATATATATATATATATATATATATATATATATATATATATATATATATATATATATATATATATATATATATATATATATATATATATATATATATATATATATATAAATCTGATTTAATGGTGTTAACTGAAACATAGATTAAAATAAATATTTCAAAAATTGCTACAGTGCTTGCGGTCTTATCCGGTATTGCTATTGTTACCAAATATTTTGTTAAGTTGCACATAAGAGTCAACGCGTATTTATTTTCCTGTGGAGATTCCGGTAATGGACCAATAGTGTCAAGAACGACTACGTCAAAACCTTGCATAGGTGTTTGTGTTAGGACTAGTTCCTCTTTATTTCCCGGTTTTACTTTATTGCGGTTACATTTATCGCAATTTTTTATAAAATTTACTACGTCTTTCGTCAGGTTTTTCCAAAAATACTTCGTACTTATTTTCGCGTATAATCTTTTACGTCCACAATGCCCTCCTAGGAGTGGATCATTATGATAGACGGTGAGGAGTTTTTCTTTTTCGCTTTTCTCTAATACTTGTTGAATTGGGTCAGTCAATATAATTTCTATATTTTCTAATAATTTTATGCCATGGTCTTTCAAATTTTGTATAGTGCAAATGGTAAAAAATGTATCGTCCTTTGGCCATTCTATCTTAAAAATATTCTGTTTGAAGGCTTCTCTTTGGAGCCTCAAAAGCATATCGTCTAAATTTAATGTTTCGTTATCAATTAGAATATTTAATGATATTGCCATTTTAAATTGTTTATATATGTTTATGCGCAAATGTGATAATTTATTGTTAGTATAAAAAAGTTCCGATCTAATTTTTGGTATTTTTTTGGAAAAATCATGGGAAATTTTGTCATGAATTGGTATTTTTTCTGCGTCATCATTTGCTTTTTCTTTTGCGTAATATGCTTGCGTAGACATTTGGCGGGTCATGGCAAAAATTTCTTTAGTTGCGTTTTTCAATTCGACGATGGAAATGCGCGAGAGTGCGTCTGCTGCTACGTTGGTTGATGAAGGGTCTTTTATATTAAATAGATAAACTAAAGGTCTGTGGTCTGATCTTACGATAAATTCGGTACCATAAACATATGGTCTAAATTGTTTTATTGCAAAATTTATTGCTAGAAGTTCCTGCTCAATGGTTGGTTTCTTTTGTTTTGCCTGGTTAAACGATTTGGACGCTTAATAGATGGGTAAGTCGCTACCGTCAATATTTTGGCCCAACACTGCGCCACATCCACTTTTAGATGCATCTACCGTTATTATAAATGCCTTTGTAAAGTCTGGGTACTGCAATATTTTTGGGGATATTAAACTAGATTTCAAGTACTCAAAAGCTTTCTGACATTTATCGTCCCACATAAAATGTACATTGTTGCGAGTGAGATAATTTAATGGCGCTGCCAATAGCGCAAAATTTTTTATGAATCTCCTATAATAGTTCGCAAGTGCTACAAATCTTCTGACTGCGTCTTTGTCAGTGGGTACTGGATAATCTTTAATGGTTTGCATTTTGGAATCGTCCGGTAATAAACCTCTTGATGTGCATCTATGACCAAGGAAAGTGACCTCTGGTCTAAAAAAGTTACATTTGTATGGGTTTATTTTAAGGTTGTATTTTCTGAAGATATCAAAGACGTTCTTTAAATTCTTTAAATGATGTTTCATACTGCAACCAGTAACTATAATGTCGTCGACATATAAGAATGCTTGGTTTGCTGGTAGACCTGAAAAAGCTATGGACATCATTCGCGAGAAAGAGTTCGGTGCGATGTTTAACCCGAAAGGCAGAACTTTCCAGCGATAGGAGCCAGCATTTGTACTAAACGACGTGATATCCCTAGATTCAGAGTCTAGTGGTATCTGGTGAAAACCAGAATACAAGTCAAGTACCGAAAAATGTTTTGCCCGCCCAAGGTTATCTAAGATATCATCTATCCTTGGTAGTAGGAATTTGTCTGCTATCAACTTTTTGTTCACTGCCCGATAGTCAACACACATTCTATACGATTTCAAATCATCAGTACTCTTTTTTGATACTAAGATCAAAGGACTGTTGTAATTCGATTGACTCGGTTCGATTAGGTCGTTTTCTAATAAATGTTTTAACTGCCTGTCGATTTCTTCCCTCTGTGAATGCGTCATGTAAACGCGAGAGCTATCATTTAGTCTTAGCTTTTGCTCGTAAAAGTTGTTAATGGTCATTTTATCTTCTTTTAATGCTAAAACATCAGAATATTTTTCGCATAAGGGCATTAAGTTTTCCTTTACCTCGTTTGGCATCTGACTTTTCAGTACACTCTTCAGATTTTCTATACGCTTAATCTCAGGTTTGACTTCATTAATTGAATAGACATTAAAATTTGAAAGCTTTTCTGTTTTTGTATCAGTTTTTGTACATTTGAATTCGTCAGTCACGTTCAAAATCCTTAAAATTGGGTTATTTTCATCAATAATACCTTTAGCTAGAAACAGTCCATCGCAAATTTCCTCTGAATCTACAAAAAGTTGATCTTTTACGTTGCCTACGTTGAACAGTCTGTACACTTCGCATCTGGGTGGAATTATACAAGTGTCTTTGCTTGTACCATGTTCTATTGGGATTTAAATTTTATATTGCCATACCGCAAATGAGATTGACATATCTTCGAAATTTATTTTGCATCTGTTTGCTTTTAAAAAGTCTTTACCGAGTATTCCATCAGATGGAATATTAAAGTCATCTTGGACGACATGTAACTTTTGGGGTATGAAATGATTTCTAATAATAAGATTTGTATTTATTGTACCAAAAGTCGGTATTAAGTGAGTTGATACACCAGATATATTAACTATTTCAGTCTGATTTAGTTTTGTGCTTGATTTCACGCTAGAAATTTTTATAATAGAAATATCGGCTTGGGAATCGACTAAAAAACTACATGAACGGTTTGTTTCCTTACATTTTAATCGAATAATATCTGAATAATTTAGATTGAGACTATAAATAGATTTTTCTGGTGTACCTTGATTTTCGATTATTAGTTGATGTTTATTTCCCCAAACGTTTCCTGTTGAGGGACTTCCTCGTTTAAAGTCCTAACGGAAACATTTTGGTTGTTGAAATTCCGAGAAAACTGATTTCTACTATTACCACAGTAATCATTTTGATTCCCATTGTAGTTAACATTGTGAGCGTTTGCTCCGTAATAGTTTCTACCACGAAAACTACCACGAATGTTACCACGATAAGAACTGTTTCGGTTACGATTTAAATTGTTGCCCCGATAAAAATTGTTATTTCTATTCGCACTATAGCTATGTACGGCTAAAATCTGACGCTCTTTCACTTCATTTGTTTGCTCGACTATTAATTTTGCTACAACTTCCTTAGGGTCCGAAAATACTGAAGAAGCTAATATCGGTTTTACAAGATCTGACCTTGCGTTAAGGCGGCATACTGCCACCGTCTGTTCAATGGCCATTTCATGAGCTTTGCTCTTTGTAATACCATCAATAATTAGCGAACGTTTTAATGAATCGGTAAGATCTGCCGCTTGTTTGGTAAAGTCTGACTAGTTACAATTATTGATGTTTAAGGCTGCAATTTTACCAGCTATTATCTTTGAGTTGTCTGGCTTAATTTTAGTTTTTAACGCAGCTTTTATATCTTCTACCGTTTTCACATCTTCTGGTAAGGCTTCGCGGGCTTTACCTTCTAGCTTTACAAAATTTACAAATGTGACTGTCAGCTTGTCGTCTGTTAAATCTTTGATCAAATCAATCTTGTTCAGAAAGGATTCTAGGGAAAGTGGATTGCCGTCATAATTTTCTCTATCTCGATCTCTTTTCTTCGGTCGACGCCATTTTTGTTTTTGTATTTTTATGTCTTCCTCTAGATTATATAGTATACTAAGGTTCTGATAATCTTCAGTATCTACAACTATGTCTATATCAACAAGTTCAAATTCATGTACGTTATCTTGGATCTTTATCATGCAGTTAAGTTTTTCAAAACACTACCAAAGCTTGTCGACACTTTTCAATTTTAGAAAGAATTGAATTTTTATTATCTTCTTCTAGTTGTTTGGAATGCTTTTCTGTGTATTGGATTATTAAATTGTAGTTTTCAGCTAAAAGTGTTATATTGGGTGTTTTTTATTGAGGTATAGAACTTTAAGTTGGCATCACTTTTTTAACTGGCGGCCATTTTGTCAGCTCTCAAGTGATTAATATTTAGTTTGGTTTGCCATTTCATCATGAACAGGTTGACAAAAGAACAACGCTTGCAAATCGTGCAAATTTATTTCGAAAATAATGGTTCAGTTCGCGAAGTTTACCGCAAGCAAAATCGCAAAATTTTGTTCAGTGATGAGGCTCATTTTTGGTTGAATGGCTACGTCAACAAGCAAAATTGCCGCATTTGGAGTGAAGAGAATCCACATGAGACCCTTGAGACGCCATTACATCCACAAAAACTGACTGTTTGGTGTGCTCTATGGGCTGGTGGAGTCATTGGGCCATACTTCTTCCGAAATAATGCTGGAGAGTCAGTTACCGTTAATGGAGACCGGTATAGAGCCATGATAACCGACTATTTTGTTCCCGAATTGGATGGCATGAATGTGGATGAGTTGTGGTTCCAACAAGACGGTGCTACATGCCACACAGCGCACGTCACAATCGATTTATTGAAGGAAACATTCGATGAGCGCATAATTTCGCGGAATGGACCTGTCAATTGGCCACCAAGATCGTGTGATTTGACACCATTGGATTATTTTCTTTGGGGATATGTGAAGTCGCTCGTCTACGCCAACAAACCAGAAACGTTAGGGGACTTGGAAGCCAACATTCGTGGCGTTATTGCCAACATACGGCCCCATATGCTCGAAAAAGTGGTTGAAAATTGGACCTGTAGAATTGGCTTTATTCGAGCCAGCCGCGGCGGCCACATGCCCGAAATCATATTTAAACATTAATGGCATAAAATTATCCTTCCAATAAAGCCAAATTGATGGACATTAAAACGATTTTCTTGTGTTTTATTTCAATTCGAAGTTCTATACCTCTAAAAAAACACCCTGTATATTCATTAATTTTTGTTTCATTTGGTGATACTGGCCTGTTCTGTAATACTATTTTCTTTACATTGTTAAACCCTGTAATTAGTTCTTTAAAATTGTCATCGTTAAATTCTGACATTTGTTATACATGTTCTCTTTTATTATCAGAAATTAATTTTATAATTTAAAATCATGAAATTTCATTGTTAAATCCATCCAACGAATTTATATTGCTTAACTATATAATTAAAAAAGTATTACTTTGTAATAATGTATAATGATATCAAGTTTTAATATCAGAATTAACGCATAACTAAAATTGTGTATTTTATTCATATATATTTTGTTAAAATTTTGCTTATGTGTATGATAATAGTGATCAATCTCAAAATTTTATTTTGCTTATTGCTTCTCTATTTATTAATTTCATTATTTTCTTCCTCACTTCAATAAAAGTCTGTAATTTAGTACCTGTTTGATACAATGACGACTTCTCTTAAAGCTTGATTTAAATTATTTATATGAGTGATTATAGAACTGCAAAATTTTCTTTTGATATTTATAGTTTTATAGTAATTAAAAACAAAAGTATTCCTTGTTTTATGTATTTTTTAATATTTTTAATATATTTTCCTTCTATATATTTTATATATACATATATAAGTTTTATTATTTTCTTTTTATCAGCATATAAATAGTTTTATTATTTATAAGTTTTATTATTTTCTTTTTATCAGCATATAAATAGTTTTATTATTTATAAGTTTTATTATTTTCTTTTTATCAGCATATAAATAGTATACAAAATTTTTTTTTTTTTGTTTTTTTTTCCAGCTACATATGTAATAATATTACAGGAAGAAACAAAAAATCATAATGTTGTTAGTGTCTTAGAAAAGTGTTATTTAATTTTGGTTTTATTCAAATGTTCTCTTTTTTTTAGTTTATCTCTCTGTTCTGTTTCTTCTTTTAGTGTGTTTTCCATATACATATTTATATAGTTATGGCCTATGTGTATAATTACAAATATGTATGTATGTATGTATAATAGTTTCTACAATTTTAAATATTTCTTATTCACGATCTCTTTTTAATACCCACTTTTTTATATACCTATGATATTCTCTGCAAATACCTCCGAAGTTGGCAATATATCAGTTGGTTGTTTGTCACAATGCTTCCTTCTTCTCACTCTAATCCATCGGTTTTCCTCTATGGTTTCGAAATTTTCGGTGTCACTGTCTTGCTTTGTTTGGATTCTACTATTTCGTATAACAGTTTTTTGCTCTGTTCTTTTACTCACATTCCTTCGATTTAATTTTATTTTTTTATTTCAGCCTTTACAGGTCCAGTTATTTCTTATTTTTTAATTATTTGGAATTTTTAAAGCGTTAATTATGAACTTAGCACATTTTTCAATTTCTTTGTGTTCTTGAATTGAAGGTATAGTTTGAAAAAGTATATTCTTGTTTTTTTTATACAGTTTGTTTTGTTGATTTTAAACAATTTCCACACAACATTTTCCTTTACGTGTTCAGTCAGGGAGTTTTGGTAAGACTCTGCGATATTGCTACCACTGACTTACTTATACTGAGTTTGATTTTTTTCATTTAATTGTAGTCAAGATGTTTTTATTTTTCCTGTATACTTTATTGTAATATAAAATTGTTTCTGCCAAAACATGTGGCTGGACATTATGATGTTGTAAAACTTTTTTTCATTTCTTTATTTTAGCACTTTAGTTTTTTCTCTTAAGGGTAATATATTTAAAAATGTGGTTTTTGGAAAAATTAGGTTTCCAGGTCTGGTTATCGGGGAGATAGGGGGAAAAAATTTCCTCCTATCTCCCCTCGTGGTCCTATTTTCTTAAAATAATTATATCCTATATCTTTCTTAAGACTCAGATCTGTCTATGTTTTGAATTTCATCAATATCGGATATAGTTTCAAAGAGGACGGAATTTCCCCCTACCTCCCCACGTGGTCCTATTTTTGAAGAAATGTATAGCCTGTCATCTTTTAGACTCAGATTTATCTATGTTTTGAATTTAATCAAAATCGGAAAGATAGTTTCAAAGAGCACGAAATTTCCCCCTACCTCCCCTCTTGGTCCTATTTTATAAAATATGTATAGCCTATGCCTTCTCTTAAACTCAGATCTATCTATGTCTTGAATCTCAGCAAAATCGGATACATAGTTTCAAAGACAAATTTCCCCCTACCTCCCCTCGTTGTCCTATTTTATAAAAAAAATTTTAGCCTATGTCTTCTAATAGACGCAGACCTATATATGTTTTGAATTTAATCAAAATCAAATAAATAGTTTCAAAGGGGATGAAATTTCCCCCTACCTGCCCTCGTGGTCCTATTTTTGAAAATATATCTAGTCTATGTCTTCTTTTAGACTCGGATGTATCTATGTTTTGAATTTCATCAAAATCGGATAAATAGTTTCAAAGAGGAAAAATTTCACATAATAATATATTATATCCTATATAAATAATTATATCCTATATCTTCTTTAAGACTCAGAGCTATATATGTTTTGCATATCATCAAAATCGTATAGATAGTTTCAAAGAGGACGAAATTTCCCCCTACCTCCCCTCGTGGTCCTATTTATGAAGAAACTTATAGCCTATGTCTTCTTTTAGACATAGATCTATCTATGCCTATAGCTTCTTTTAGACTCAGATCTATTTATGTTCTGAATTTCATCAAAATCGATTGGATAGCTTCTGAGAGGCAGAAATGTGGGAGCTGCCACGCCCACAAAATTTTGCCTGACTTTTCTCTAGAACAATCCTTAAAATCAATGGAGTAACTCCTACAAAATTTTAGGTGTTTGCCGCATTAGTTCCCATAATATGTCAAAATATATATTTTCTATACATGGGAGGTGCCACGCCCACTTGTCCACTCCTTAATAATATCTATTTAAAAACATTATAAAAAGAGTTACTCACACAAATTTGGAAGCCTTTAGCTGCATTAGTTCCATAAATATCCTAAAATAACATTTTCTTCTATATGGGAAGTGCCACGCCCACTTATAGTATTTCAAAATTATATAGACTATTGTTCCTTCCAGATCATCAGTAATATACTTTGAAAATTTCAGCAAGATCGGATCACTGGCTTAGGAGTCCATAGCTTTCGAACATACAAACAAACAAACATGCATGCACACATACTTACATACATACATACATACATACATACATACATACATACATACATACATACATACATACATACATACATACATACATACATACATACATACATACATACATACATACATACATACATACATACATACATACATACATACATACATACATACATACATACATACATACATACATACATACATACATACATACATACATACATACATACATACATACATACATACATACATACATACATACATACATACATACATACATACATACATACATACATACATACATACATACATACATACATACATACATACATACATACATACATACATACATACATACATACATACATACATACATACATACATACATACATACATACATACATACATACATACATACATACATACATACATACATACATACATACATACATACATACATACATACATACATACATACATACATACATACATACATACATACATACATACATACATACATACATACATACATACATACATACATACATACATACATACATATTATACAGGACTATTTCCGAAATAGAGAGCTAGTTTATGATACTGATAAGGGTACTAGAAGACGAAAGATCATTGGTGGGGTGCCTCAAGGATCAGTACTTGGTCCACTACTGTGGAACGTCATGTACGATGGAGTATTAAGGTTAAACCTGCCGGAGAAGGTAAAGATAGTTGGATTCGCAGACGACATAGCGTTAGTATGTGAAGCAAAAGAGTTACTAGAGGCGGAAACCATTGCAAACGCCAGTATTCAGATCGTAAGGTCTTGGTTGAGATCAATGGGTCTAGCTCTAGCTGACCATAAAACAGAAGCGATTCTGATTAGTAGTCGGAAAAATAGGGAAACCATTAGGCTAAATATTGGCACGTGTAGCATAGAATCCAAGGAATGTTTAAAATACCTTGGAGTCATGATTGACACTCGTCTGTCTTTTCATGAGCACTTGAAGTATATAGGTTCTAAGGCATCAAAAACCTGCTCAGCGCTATGCCGGATCATGCCGAATACAAGAGGTCCAAAATATCTGCAGAGGAGATTGCTAACCAGTGTAGTAAGAAGCATTATCTTATATGCATCCCCTATATGGTCAGGCTCACTGAAATACTCTACATATGTGAATCTGATATCCCCTGTGTATAGGCTGGCCGCCCTGCGAGTATGTAGCGCATTCCGAACTGTATCGGACGAGGCCGCCTTTGTCATTGCCGGCATGATACCCATCGAGCTAGAAGCCGTTTCGGACAGTACGAATGGTGTGACTGATATGTGTCTACGGAAGTGGCAAGAACGATGGACAGCGACTGACAAGGGAAGATGGACTTACTTACTGATACCTGACATTAGGGTATGGTTATCAAGAAGACACGGCGACTTGAACTTCTACATTACACAGTTTTTGACTGGACATGGTTGTTTTAGGTCGTACTTGTACCGTTTCGGACATGACAGTGTTCCGTTTTGTCCGAGTTGTGGTGGCAATGTCGTGGAAGATGCCGAACATGTGTTCTTCATCTGTCCACGATTTGATAGTGGTAGAGCGTATTTAGAAGTAGTCTTAGGGCGTAGTATTAGGCCGGACAACATCGTTCCAATCATGTTGGAATCTTTGTATAACTGGACGTATGTATGTAATTTTATAAAATTGGTTCTGTTGGAACTTCGTAGGTTAGAAGAGATTCGCAGAAGAATCCATGTAGTTTAGATTTAGGGTCTAGGACCTTTCCCACCCCGAGACGTATAGCCTTGCGGTAGTACCACGGGGAGCATTTGGGTCAGTGTGAAGGGGTGTTTTTAGCGTGTTAAAGTCTCGCACTTCTGGCAAACACCACCACTGCCAGAGTCTTTCGATGATTTTCATCCCACAAATAATAAAAAAAAAACATACATACATACATACATACATACATACATACATACATACATACATACATACATACATACATACATACATACATACATACATACATACATACATACATACATACATACATACATACATACATACATACATACATACATACATACATACATACATACATACATACATACATACATACATACATACATACATACATACATACATACATACATACATACATACATACATACATACATACATACATACATACATACATACATACATACATACATACATACACACATACATACATACATACATACATACATACATACATACATACATACATACATACATACATACATACATACATACATACATACATACATACATACATACATACATACATACATACATACATACATACATACATGCATACATACATACATACATACATACATACATACATACATACATACATACATACATACATACATACATACATACATACATACATACATACATACATACATACATACATACATACATACATACATACATACATACATACATACATACATACATACATACATACATACATACATACATACATACATACATACATACATACATACATACATACATACATACATACATACATACATACATACATACATACATACATACATACATACATACATACATACATACATACATAAATACATACATACATACATACATACATACATACATACATACATACATACATACATACATACATACATACATACATACATACATACATACATACATACATACATACATACATACATACATACATACATACATACATACATACATACATACATACATACATACATACATACATACATACATACATACATACATACATACATACATACATACATACATACATACATACATACATACATACATACATACATACATACATACATACATACATACATACATACATACATACATACATACATACATACATACATACATACATACATACATACATACATACATACATACATACATACATACATACATACATACATACATACATACATACATACATACATACATACATACATACATACATACATACATACATACATACATACATACATACATACATACATACATACATACATACATACATACATACATACATACATACATACATACATACATACATACATACATACATACATACATACATCCATACATCCATACATCTATACATACATACATACATGCTACCTGGTTGTCAATTCATCTTGATTACGCGTAGCGCCACATGGCTGTCAATTCGCCTTGTCTATGTATATAGCTAAATATTAGTTAGCAGAAAGAGCTTCAGCTATCACTGCCACGAACCACTTATCCAAGACACAACCAGTATATTTCTAACCACTATTCAGCCAGTATTTTTTCATTTTCAAAAAATTTTTGTTTTACCCCCCAAGCATTAATTTTTGTCATTCAAAGCATTAATGTGCATGGCGCGCCATAAGGAACTTACGTTTAAAAAATGTATACACATTAGCCCAATTCACAATCTTGTGCAAATGGCCTTGCATCGTTGCATTTGCAAAATGGTATAGTATTTTGATACTCACCACTTAACAATTGTTAGTATATTGATACTCACCACTAACAATTGTTAAGTGGTGAGTATCAATATACTATACGAATTTGCAAATGCTACGATGCAAGACCATTTGCACAAGATTGTGAATTGGGCTAATAGTTTTATTTATTATTTTCACTTTTATTTAATTTTTTTAATTTTTATTTTTTTGACCCACTTGGGATACGAACCTGTGCTTGTTCAGATATGAAGACAAGAACTTTACCTACTCAGCTATTGTTGACTTACAAGTTTAAGCCAAAAAAATTAGTTTTCATATACAAACACATGTTGACTCAAAAAGTGGTTGTCTACTTATTTTATTAATACATATCAACAAATTGTAACTACTTTCAGATAAGGATAAAAATAGGTAATAATTTTATTAAAAACTAAGTAGTAGTTCTAATTTTAAGCATATTAATAAGATAAATAAGTACCACTACCGATTACAAAAATGGATAGTTAAAAGAATATTTTCGATCAGAAGCAATTTTGTATTGGAAAAATTCAGTCTTGTAACTTTTGTATTTTTGTCCGATCAAAGCATCTTATGTTTTATATGCTCGGCACAAAATTATTTTTAACGTTTGGATTTCAAGACTTTTTCCTAATTTTTTTATCTTAATGTAGACATTTTTAAATTGAAGTTATGAATTTTAGTCGAACTGCATGATTTTTAATCCAAAGATTTTTGATTATTCTAGATTAAGATCGTTGAATTTCATCTTGCAACAAGCAAGCATTTTTAATGTTACGAGCCTTACTTACTTCACCACACTCATACTGGGAACATGAACTCTGATGATGAGATAGTGATTGATCTTGAAATCATCAGTTCGACGCCTATACAGACAAGAATTTGTCTTTTCAGGTTGTATATAAAATAGTTTTCGAGATATCTAAAAACTAAACACAACACTTTCGGTAAATTTTGCGAAATAATGATATTTTTGATATGGCATAACGTCTGAAATAAACATTTTTAATATTTTCCCTTTGGCATAAGTTCGTTGAAGGATTAAAGAAAACATTTGAACAAATTTCATTAAAATCGAAATGGGTCGTGTGTAACTATTAGTTGATTTGACATGGAATTCCCATAGGGAAAATAAAAGTGGTCCTAAAATAGAACCCTGAGGCACTCCCCTATTAAGGTATAAGCTATCCGACCAAACATCGTTTACAAATACCGATTGTGTCCGATTCGAAAGATATGATGATATAAGTTTAGTTGACATATTCGTAAATCCAAAAAAAGTGTTTCAATGTTTTAGTGAGTGTATTATGGTCTACCGTACCGAATGCCTTAGAATACTCCAAAAGCAGTAAAAAGTTAATATACCCATTTTCTAATCCCTGCCATATATTTTAACTAACTCCTACAAGAGCTGTAACGCAGCTACGACAGGCGAAAACCAGATTGGTTACCAGATAGCAAACTATGAGTATTGACATATGTAATGATTTTTTTTATATAATCGCTTTTCCAAAACTTGATAGAAAACACAATATGCAATGGGTCTATATTCTCCATTCGTCTTGGGTAAAGGCACTATTTTTGCATGTTTCCAATTAAACGAATACATACCCGACATTATAATAGAATTAAACAGATGCGTGACCATTGGCGCAGCTAGACATTTTTTTCTAAAGCCTACAGTACACGGAATGTAAAAAGCCACATACGTATGTGGGTCTGACGTCACGAGAATTTTCAGCATATTGGTTGCATTTTTTATACAAGTAGTAGTGGCTACATGCTGTAAAATTTTGATAGTACACGGCATGTATTTTGTCCCAAAATTCAAATGTAACAAATGTGGCCGAAGCGGACACATTTGCAGAAGCAATACATGTGTAAACATCTGAATGGTTACATGTATGTTACTAGTACACGGCATGCAGCAGATAGACGCGTTTTACATATTAGCATGTGCGAAAACCATATGTTTATGAGGATTTCTAGTACACGGCATTTGTATTCTTCTATTGGAGTTGTAAACAATAATTTTTCTTTTTTATTAAAAACTTATTGAAATGTCGAAGAGAAAGTGGGCTGCTATTGCTATTTTGGCCACGGATATTTTAAATGAAGAAGCAGACGACGAACATCACAAATACGAAAAAAAACAGCGAATGCGTAGGACATGGACGAGAAACTGGTTTAAAAAAGCGTGATACGGAAGGGTATTGTGCAAAATTAATGTATGAATTGCGTGCTGAAGATATGGACAACGTACATTTGTTAAATATACCCTTTTAAAATGTTTTCGGGAACGGTACTAATTGGAAAAGGTTTTTTAAATGAACTTTTTTGGAAAACGCTGACGGTTCTCGATATAGAAACCTGTGGCGCATTATGTTCCGATGAAATATAATTTAATGGATAAAAAGGTGGGCTGTGCCACGCCCATACGAACGAAATATCATATCTTGAAAGCTATAGCAGTCAGAGTATTCAAATTTGGTATGGACTATTTCGAGAGCAAGTATGTCAAATGGAAATGGATGTTCCCCACACAATGGAATTAGTAATTACTTGCTATCTTGAAAGCTATGTTAGTAAGAGTATTAAAACTTGGTACGAGTTAATTTGAAGACAACATACGAAGATAGTAAAAGACTGGGGGGGGTCGGTGCGGGGGTAGGGGTACTTCTCATGTAAAATAGTCAATAATTACACTATACAACAAAAGAAATACCAAATAGTACCACTATATTTTTTGATCTGTTATGATCGCCTAACTGCGAAACCCGACGAAATTTAAAATTCTATGAGTAGATAGTTTTCTAGATTTTTTTTAATTTGAGATATTTGAGGTGTCTGCTCTACCGATTTTATCGTGGGTTGCGAACGAACTATTTAGTTTTGTAGAAAAATAAATCTAAAAAAACTTAATTGCGGATTTATTCAGACCGCAATGATAAACATTATTTGTTCTTTGTGGAAAATTCATTTTTATTATGTTTATAAAAAATAAAAATTATTATATTTATTACTGCAGCATGAAAATAAGTATAATTCAATTGAATAATGCTATATTATCAACGGATTAATGTAGTTACGTTGTAACAGGTAATAAAGATATTTGTGTTTATTGAATGCAAACAAAATCATTTTGTTGTATAGGCTTTAGTAAAACGTGTTTATTTCTCTGTAAAAACCACACAAAAGGTGACTTGTGAAAAATAGAGTATTCTATTTAACAGGCAGGTAAACCAAGATTGACAGCAGCCCGTATTTAAATAAACTATAGTATAATAAACATAAGATATGATAAAAATCGAGTCTTTTGATTATAATTACTTTTGGCATCGTATTGCGACTAAAAATTAAGAAAATAAATTATAGTTTAAAAAAACTTAAAAACTCGCTTTAATAACAAACGGAACTAAGGAATAGAAAATAATTTGTATCTATGAAGAGTCTGTGTTCCAGAAATCCCAATAATCAATTATGACTAATTAATTTTTAATACGACTAAGATTAAAATAAAAATTAAGTTATGTATTAACAAAATAATTCACTGATAGTAAAAAAGGGTGGGGGAAAATTTCTATATACTGTAACATTTAACATAAAGCGCCCCACGATTTTTTACTATAAGTGAATTATTTTGTTAATACATAACTTAATTTTTATTTTAATCTTATTAAAAATTAATTAGTCATAATTGATTATTGGGATTACTGAAACTCTTCATACTTACAATTTATTTTCTATTTTTTAGTTCCTTTTGATATTAAAGCGTGTTTAAGTTTTTTTAAACTATCATTTTTATATTAAATTTGAAAGTTTTCAATTTTTAAAAAATTCTAAATTAATATAAAAAGCAGAAACGCCGCGTTTTAAAAACGCCCGTGTGGCCTCAGTCTAAATAACAACTTTTATCAATTATACTACTAATAATTAATTTTATAAAAACCTCTTTACAGATTTAATTCGTGAGTTTTTACTAACTGCATTGAAACCTCTAATAATAAATATGCATACACATATACACAATACAACCAAACGAAAAAATTCCTACATAATTTGCTAGGAAACACCCAACTGGCAACGCTTTCAATGGGTACATACGGTTAGAACATGTTCTGACAAAAATTCTTGCTGTTACATATTTGTGACAGCTACATGCGCATGTAAAAAATATTGCACGTGTCACAATTCACATGTAACAAGGTAGTACACGACATGTGAAAAATACACATGGGCGTATGCGTCTTGATAGCTACATGTGGTACACATACGAATGTTTACTTCATGTGAGCGTCCCAAAAAGTGGAAGTACACGGCATGTAGCAAATGTAGCTTCGTGATGACGTCAAAATTACGTCAGAGCCACATGCGCATGTGGATTTTTACATTCTGTGTACTGTAGGCTTAAGGGGAAGGCAAACTTTTTATTTCGAAATTTTTAATCCGGTTATGGATTTTCCTAACTAAGAATACTACTAAAAAATCTATTGCTTTTAATAACAGTGCTTTACAAACTTTAATTTTTTAAGTTTTAAATTTTTGTTAAGGCGTCATTCAGAATCAAATGCTGGTTCGTTTAAAATGAATTATATATTGTGAATCTAAATTGATTATTAGGCTAAGGTTCGTAACGTTATATTCAGAAAGAATTGGGCATGATTAATATTCCAAGGAACAAGGGAAAAATTAACATCAACTTAATTTTTCAACATACGCAGCAGAACAGAGTAGCGCCACTTTCGGATGCCGCTACACTTCCATCGTCAGTGCTCACGTGTATTTGCTTATCACCACTTGTCAGGTGGCTCTGTTGACTTCGATTTTAGTTCTTATATATACAATTTTTTCTTCCGAAAGTGGCGCTACTCTGTTCTGCTGTGTATGTTGAAGAATTAAGTTGATGTTAATTTTTCCCTTGTTCCTTGGAATATAAATCATGCCCAATTCTTTCTGAATATAACGTTACGAACCTTAGCCTCGTAATAAATTTAGATTCACAAAGCAAATATGTTCGAAATAATCATATTAATAAACAATTAGCTACTGGCTTGAGCTTTTCACATGTTTACATGTTCATACATATATACTTAAGTATAAAATCAAACCAAAAAAGTGTGTCTTGAGTAGAACAAAAATCCGAAAAATGGGAATCAAGAAAAATAAACCGATGGCAACGCTGGGAAAGTGTACTTTAATATCAGCTTGAGAGTGATTTAATTCTCGTATTCAATTTTCACGAAAAAGTTGTATATATAAGAATTAAAATCACATTCAACAGAGCCACCTGACAAGTGGTGATAAGCAAATACACGCGAGCACTGACGATGGAAGTGTAGCGGCTTTCGAAAGTGGCGCTACTCTGTTCTGCTGTGTATGTTGAAAAATTAAGTTGATGTTAATTTTTCCCTTGTTCCTTGCAATATTAATCATGCCCAATTCTTTATGAATATAACGTTACGACCCTTAGCCTAATAATCATTTTGGATTCACAAAGACGCCATTTTGTTTATACGAAAAAAAAAATAAATAGTCGCCAATAATGTAATGCGATCCAACGACGGTATTAAATAAATGTGCATACCTGAAATGTATCGTTCGTTGGCATTAAGTATTTGAACCAAAAGTAGGTCAGGCATTGACTTAAAATATTTGAATTTAAAATATTATTATTAGTCATTTATTCATTATTCATTCATTTGGTATTTTCACTATTGTATACAAATGAACTAGTTGGCCTCCTATTACAACCTAATGTTAAAATCGATAGTTCGATATATGAAAAAAGGATAGATAGGCAACTAGTCTGAAGCAAAAAGCAACTAGTATAGTTCCAACTACATACCAGTTACTTTGTCTGCAGGGTAATATGTGGTTAAACACACATGCGTATGTTGAAAAAATTTTGTGTCTACGCGATATGTTGGCACTGGTAAAAATTTTTTACCATAAATATGCTGATTCAACATATTGTCTAGACTAAGCTTTAGACACAAAGAAAAGGTCAATCAGCATGCTTGTTGTAGATGTATGGTGCGTTGGGCAAATCATGTTAGCTGCAAAAAGACCAAGGGATAACATATTATCAGGATGAGTCACCTAGGTCAAGACATTTGAATTCACGTCACCGGCAATGACTTAAGTTCGAGCAAACTGAGAGTTAGTAAACTTTGTGCGTTTAATCAAATATAAAAAGTTTTATTAACAGTTGTAATAAAAGTATTACATAGTGTACAAGTTATAATTTAGGTGGCCAGAGTTTATACAAGCAAAAATCTTAACAATTAAATAATAGTGAATGTTTATTATATATCGCAGCAAACAGCAACTGGAATACTTCTTTATAAACTATTTTTTAATTACTTCCAAAGTAGTTAATGCATATTTTTAGATATCAAAAAAGTTGTTTCTAATCTCCAGGGTAACCAAAAATATTCGCTCAAAAAAGGGTTTTAAGCACATAAAAAATGCTGTAAAAACAGAAAAATACTCTTAAAGTTTTAAAAATATGCTTTAAAAAGTTTTAATTTTTCAAAATAGAAAATTTTATTTAAAAAATAATGAAAAAATAATATATAAAATAAACACATTAGCGAATTCATAAAGCTAACTTGTTAATTTGGGAACATATTTCGTGTGTTGTGTGTGCTATACAGCATATATGTAAGTACTAGGGTATTCATTTAATCGGGTTTCTGTTTTAATCGGTTAATCGCTCGATTAATTAATCGAGGTTTGGCTTAATCGGTTAATAATCGGTTAATTTCGCTATTAACCGGTTAACAAAGTTTTTTCATAAATCAAGTAATTTAAACAAATAAAAATGCATAAATTATCTATTATTTTAAATGTATTAGTAAAAAACAATAACCCTTACTTAGCATAAATCCGTATTTGAACAACGTCGTACACTCACTATTTTGTTGCTTTATTCACATTTAAATTCTATTTCCAAATTAAAATTTGTAAAACTTCAAACTTGACAAACATGAATTGAAAAAAAAAATAAAATTATGTATTAGAAAATTTTCTAAAGAAACATTTTTCTAAAATAAAATCGATAATCACGCATTAAAGAAGTCTTACTACGTGTCATGGATCCAGAAAAGGGGGCAAACGGACATATGCAATTAAGATGTGCGCTGGTAAAAGCAATCTCTTTGTGCTGTGTATGCATGTATATATGTATGTAAGTACTACATGTAAAAACTACTTGAGATTGATCCGCGACTGTAGAAGACGATATAGATATGTGTGTATGTAAAATTTATTACTTTGCAGACGGACATTAAAAAATTTTATTAATTTTAGGAATTTTTCAAGTAAAAATAAAAGTACTTATATTTTGGATGTATACTTCTAAAGTATAATGGACTCGTTTTGGGACTTCAAGAACAAAAATAAGTAAATTTTTGTTGGGAACATAACAATTCTTGAAAGAAATCAAGCAAAAAAATTATATATATGTATTCATTAAAAAATTAGTTTGTGAGATCATTATATCAGTTATTTCAATAGTTTAAGGAGATCTTCCAAAACAATATTTCAGAAAAACAATTTGCTTTCAATGCTTAGGACTTAAGAGCTTCTCCTCTTTAGTTTTGATAAAACTTGACTTTAGAAAAATCCTTTCATTTATCGTAGATGTTGAAGAAATCGAAAGCAATCCATAATATAGAATATCTAGTTTCTCAGTCCTTTTCCTGGATTTCTCTAAATTTATAAAATTTTCTATTATGTCATTAGAGTCCGGTTTTAATTTTCTTCAAATTCTTAGCACTTCTAACTGTCTAACTGTTTCGGTTAATTCTGTTGAAACATTTCTTGTATTACTATCGATAGTTTCTTCTATTGCAAGGTCATCATCTGACTCATACTGGCAGAGCTCAGCGACGAACATTCTGCAAAAAAGTTTATTTCCGAATTCCTTAGTTTCCGTTTTTGTAACATAATATAGTAACTATATTTTAAAACACTGTTGCTAGAAGGAAATATTCCTGAGTGGAGGTATAAAATAATTGAATTCGTCTCTCATTAAATCCTTAGATTTTTAATTAAATCTTTGGCAACAGTATTATTTGATTTTTAAAACTATTAAACAAAAACTTAATACGTAACTCCCTCAAGTTCAATTAGATTAGCAGAGTCTTTACTAAACTCCTTTATAGCCACGTCCAAAGATTTTAATGTTTTACTTAAGTTAAATTTACTGAACACACTTATTTGTTTGTAAATAATTTCTAAACACATACATTTTGTATATCAGACACACAAAAAATGCGTTATAATACCACAAAATATGAAAAAATTTGTTACGTCGTTTAATCGACTGAAATTAACAGGTTTAACCGTTAATCGAAAAAAGACAATTTTAAGTTAACCCGTCAGTTAATTAACCGGTTAACCGATTAACGGTTAACCGAATGAATACCCTAGTAAGTACATACTAATTTATGTGAGATAAAATATGAATTAAAATTTACTTTGTAAAGCTTAGTACTCTGTTCAAATTTGCGAAAATTTTTGATCAACATTGTTTTTTTCATACGGAAAATATGACAAGTAACCAATCATAACTAGCCCTTGAAAGTATGCTGCTATTGTGTACGTTCTTAAAAAACCCAATGTATTTGTTGTAAATTCCATACGAAAAAAGCGCTCCTCATATTATTTCGCATGAAGACTCAAAATGTTGTACATAAATTTCATAAGTTTTTCACAAAATAAACAGAGTACTAGTTCTGCACCAATTTTTCGTGAGCAATTCGTGTAAATTTTTTTTATATGGACTTTTGACAGCACTTCGATGAAATCTGCTTTTGTTTTCGATTTACCAAGCTTCCTTGGCAGTTAATCGATTGATCATTATCCCTTAAAGTATCCAAAGCTTTTTCGATATTGGTGATATAATAATTTACAGCCGCAATCCATGTACCGCAAGGGGTTGGTATAGACTCATGAGGGAGAGGGCGTTCCGGATAAATTTATTAAAATTTATTAAATTTATTATTTGAGATTCTGCCAATTTTAGTTTAAATAAGGATTTATTTGTTGGGGGCTAACCAATGTCTACATATATGCATTTCATTGGTGGTTTACCAAATCGTCAGTAGATTTAAACCACACTTTTTAAAAGTTCCAAACCTCTTATTTTATGCACAGACTTTCAAAAACTATTTGGGAGTTTATAAATAAACAATTACACTACACATTTTTTTACAAAAGGATAACCAATTATTACACTTGAAGAAATAGAAATAAAAATTTTTTAACAACAGAATTATTCCAAAACAGCATTTAGCATATTTTAAAAAAAAATGTAATGCCTTAAGCCTAAGAGAAATACTAAATCTAGCAGTCAAAATGCTATAATGGCAACGCAGCGTAACGTTCTAAGTTATACAGGCCTCACTCGGTCGAGAAGGAGATACTCTCTTCATATCAGCCGTACGCGAGAGACCTAAAAGACAACCTGATAAGCAGCCACAAAAACATTTTGTCTAACATTGCAATGGCTTTGGCTAGACTTTTAATTTAAAATTTTAGAGTTACAATTTGAAAACTTGTTGTTAGTTAAATTTTTTATTAGAGATGCAAAAAATAAACGAAAAAATGCAGTTTCGCGTTTTTAAGGTTATTTTTAACCGACTTAAAAAAAGGAGGAAGGTTATCAATTCGTGTCATGTATTTTTATGTATGTTTCCTCAAAACTCCGCCATTTGTGAAGCGATTTCAGATATTTTTTCTTTATTTGAAAGGATGTGCCTCCAGATTGGCCCCGTTAAAAAAATGGGCAGGGTCACGCCCATATAAAGTAAATACACATCCCTTTTCAACTACTTCTACTCAACCGATTCTTATAAAACTTTGCATACACATTAAGTTTCTGTTTGAATACTACATCATGATTTAAAAAGTGGGCAGTGTCACGCCCATTCAAACTAAATATTATTTTTCAACAAATTCTACTAATCCGATTCTTATGAAACTTTGCATACACCTTTAGTTATCGTTACAGAAAAGTTGGCAGCGCCACGCCCATGAAAAGTAAATATGCATTTTAACTATGTCCACTTAATCGATTCTTATGAAATTTTGCATACACATTTATTTATCGTTACAATACAACATTGTGGTTAGAAAAGTGGGCAGTGCCACGCCCATGAAAAGTAAATACTAATTTTAACTACTTCTACTTAACCGATTCTTATGAAACTTCTCACACAAAATTAGTTCTCGTAAAAGTACATGATGATAAAAATGAGGGTGGTGCCACGCATATTTTGTAGTCGGTTTTTTTTTGCAAGAATTATGTAATATGTAGCTTGGTCATATCAAAAAAAATTCAACCAACTGTTTTCTTTTAATGTAAAAACAACTTGTGAACGATATATGTATGCACAATAGACCACCCATGAAATGTATGAGATGTGCAAAAGTGTTATTTTAACTTACCTATTACTCTTATGCGATTAAGTTGCATAAACTTTTTTCCCGCAATAAAATGAGAAATATTATCTTCGTAAAAGCTTTTAGCCGACTATCGACCGTTAACAACTTTTTACTGGGTAAATTCGAAACTTATTTCAAAACTGAATGCCTTTCACTTAAATGTAAAGGTATATAAATACGTATACTCTTTTGAATTCGATAGACGTTTTTCCAATGAATTAAAATATATATATAGATTTTTTAAATATTTCCTCCATTTTATGGCTAAATTATCAAAAACTGGATCTGATCAATAATATTATTAAATATTTTGAATACAACAATAGCTTGATTGATCGTAGGGGGAGTTTACGCACTAGCAAAACAAAAACTAAAATAAGAGTAGGAAAAATTTAATAAATAATCAGAAGGTCAAATTTCGGTTTACGATATTAATATAAACGAATAAGATACTCATATTCTAATTCTTCATGAAATTTGGTTAAATAGCTGATGTTTCATTAGTATCCACGATCGAAAGTGGTAAAAGTGAACAAGGGACGCTGATGATGATAGTGTAGCGTCTGTCGAAATTAGTAGTACTAATCCGTTCTGCTAGTCTGATTAGATATCCTAATATTCCACTCTTAAAAATAATCATTAATTCAATTATTGAACTTAAGCCGAATAATAATAACTTCCGACTTATACCTACTTCAGTTCGAATAATAATTACGTACAAATATTATTTTGAATACGTATACTTTACAAAGTATGTCATTCGATTACTTGGTTGGTATATGTGTTAGTTAATCGATTCATTAATATTGTTTTTTCCTATTAATCGAATAAAAATTAAATAGTTTTCGATTAATCGATTATATTTTTTTCAATTTTATTTAAATTTATTGAAATTTATGTAAAGTAATATATAAAGTAATATTTAAAGATACATAATATTAATTACACAACGCAACAATTTTGAACTTTTTGAAATTTTCGGAGATCAAAATCTGCTGAATTCAGAATAGTTTTTTGGATAAAATTTAAAATCCATTGAGAGGGTCCAGAAGTATTTAGAAAACAACTTAAAATTTTAAAAATATATCCTTAAGTAGTACAAAAAACTTGTAAAAATAACTATTTTTTGTACTACTTAAGAATGTAGGTTTTCTTAAATTTTGAGTAGTTTTCTTAGTATTTCTAGACTTCCAAATCTCAAAAGTGTTTGTTGGAATATATTTTTTGTGTTTACCATTGAAATAATTTTTTTTAAGTTTTCAAAATTTTAAGGACTGCAGTAAAAGCACACAATTTCCAATATCGTGGCAATACCAGTAAGGTACCCTGAAGCTCATCAGCAAAATTATACTCAAAAGAAAGATATTTTTGTGTAGTAGTTAATAATCCACCCGTCCGGAAATATGATGCGAAGAATAGAAAAAATGTAATTTATGAATATGCCAGCTTTTAACATATTGAGGGGAAGTCCTCAATGCGTTATTTATCGCCTATCTGGTGTAGCAATATGGATGAAATAATTCTGCAAAAAAAAATTTCCCTCCGATTTAGAAAAAAAAAATTATTGGACCAAATTGCATCAAACCCTTTTAAACCAATAAAGAATTTTTAAAATCGGTTGACAAATGGTCCAAAATACGAAAAACAAATTAGCCTATAGTGGGCCAAATATCTATCTGTGTACCAAATTTCATTTAAATCGGTTCAGCCGTTTATGCCTGATGCCGTAACAAAAAACCTCAAACAAACACTTAATTTTTAGCAAAGACCGTAAATAATAATTATGCTCATTTTTCAGGTACCAAAAAATTTATAGCTTTTAAGAAATATTCTATAAAAATTGGTTTTAATTATTATGTATAATGAAAATAAGTATTTGTTAAACATAACTATTATATCCAATAAATATATTTTTACATTGCCTCATAACTATTATGATCGATAAATATTTATTTCTCTTACTGATAACTATTACTAAAGATTGGTTTGTTTTTTATTTACGATAATAATTATTGCACGCCTCATAAGCGAAGCGTTGAGGTGCGTACTGCTCTCACTTCACGCGAAACTACTGATTTTTCAAACTTAAAATGGCTCTATTACAGGCAAGGCATATTCAATACCACCATAACTAAAACAAATACAACACCAAAACACACATGTATTTTGTTGGTAGAAATACCCCAGAAATATGTCAAATCCATTAACTGTGAGTCGCACACATTCATAAGCTCTCTCAAATTTACTAACACATGCCCGTTGTTAATAGAAAACTCCCAGACATGTGTTAAAATCTATTGTCTGTGTGACGCACTCATTCTCAAATTTACTAAAACAGCTGTTCTTGTAGTGGTACCTGTTCAATCTACCTTGATTACAGGGCTGTCAGAAATAAAACTATTGTTGTTTTGGTGAGTAAACCAAATATAACACTGTAAGAAAAGATGTCTTTATCTAAAAGAAGTACTATCAAGTACACAGAAAAATAAATATTTTAACACATGTATATATGTTTGAAGTTAACTCAGGTCTTATTTTAACTTTATTTATTTTCATAATAGGGAGGTCACGAAACATTGGGTAACAGTTTATTCCTTGAATTAGTAGATTTTTCCATATATTTTGTTGCTGCAAAATGTATCTAAAAATATTTTGACAACAAAATGTATGGGCAATTTTAATAATTTCACTAACAAACAGTTACAGAATGTTGTATTTGTTTGTAGTTGCAGTGAACAAAATAGTTAATTTTACAAAAAAAAATATATTATTTTAATTAAAAAGTATTTTTTTTCCTTTGAATATTGCTTATCGTAAAATATTTTTCGCATATTTTTAACACATGTACATATTATGTTTGAACTTTAAGCTTGCTTAAAATTTTATTTGTTTCTTTAGTGGATTTGCTTAAATTATTTGTCTTTCTTGAGAACAATTTTTTTAATTATTTTAAATAATAGTCCAGCCCCCTTATTCCGTAATTTGCTTACGATGAAGCCAAATCTCGATCGCAAAAATGCTGAACAAATACAAAATTAAACATTTTTGGCGATGACATAAAACACTAATGTGTTGTATTTAGAACCCAAGCAATCGACTGGAGTAGAAAATTTTTATGAAAAAAACTGAGTGCGTTTCATACAAATTTCATACTCAATTTGATTGTTTGGGTTCTAAAAACAGCACATAAAACTTCGCCGGATTCAATTTTTAAGACATTGCCTAATTTAGCAATACGCGTTGCAAAATCGTATTCGTAGCCGAAAATCGATAAATCGACTTTATAGATTTTTAGCGATGGCGATTTAGCTTTAGCGAGTTACAGAATAAGGGAGCAGTAAATAAGAATTTAGCAGGGACCGAAAAAAAACGATTATTTTTAAATTTTAAACTAAAAAAATTAAGCTGAAAGAGAAGTGCTAGGTGCATAAAGAATACACCAAAATAATCCTTGTTGCATGGACTACCTTTAGATGCATTAATTTTTATTTTAAGTTTTATTAAAAAACTTAACTTTACCGATTATTTTCTGAGTTTTATTTATTCCTCAGTAAATACAATTTATTTCTTTAGTTTTACTTATTCCTCAGAAAAGAAACGTTATTTCTAGATTTTTTTTATTTCTCAGAAAATAAAAGTATTTTTCCAGTATAATTTATTCCTCACGATATAAAAATTATTTTTTGAGGGTTATTTTTTACTTAGGAAATAAAAATGACTGAGTTTTATTTTTTAATTAAACAAAAACAGTTATTTTTTGAGTTTTAATTTTTGCTTAGAAAATAACATACTTTTTGAATTTCATTTATATATATTTATATATTTATTTTTACAAAAACTCTTATTTGTTAAATTAAATTAATTTTTTTATATTTTATTCAGTTTAAAAATTACTTTTTTAAGCAAAAAACAAATAAAATTCAAAAAGTAACCGTTATTTTCTAAGCAAAAAATAAAAGTCAAAAAAATTATTTTTATATCCTGAGAAATAAATAAAACTCAAAGAATAACTTATCTTCTGAGGAATAAATAAAACTCAAGAAATAACTTATTTTCTGAGGAATAAATAAAACTCAGAAAAAGCTTTTATTTTCTTAGCGAAAAAATAAAACTCAAGAAATGATTAAAAGGTAATTTTTAAAATAAAACTTATCACCGTTACAGTCACTGGAATTTAACTAAATTTTGCGTTGAACTTTTTTCCACATCAAACAACCATCCTCTTAGTTTTTCTAAAAAAAATATTATTATTTTTCATTAAAAAGCATGTCCCTTTCTTTTCCATTAAATTCATTATGAAAAGAATTAAAATGCCGTTTTTATAAATACTCATTTGTTTCCTCTAATGTGTTGTAACATAAAACACATTGAATATTGCTAAAAGCATTTATCAACATAAAATATATTTCGCATACACATATTTCTTTTCTTTCAGTGGACTAATAAAAAAATGTAATACAGTCCTCTATACATGTGCTATCGTCGCTGTCTCATTGACGACTAAAGGAAAGAGAGTAAGAATGTGTGTGAGTATGGCTACCACAATTGTGCTATGAAGCTGACTTCACTGGTGTAGACCTCAAGTTAAGAACAATCTCGATATGTCATCTTTTAAGCTTAGTACTCTGTTCAAATTTGCGAAAAATGTTAATCAACATTGTTTTTTTCATACGAAAAATATGAAAAGTAACCAATCATTGCTAGCGCTTGAAAGTATGCTGCAATTGTGTACGTTTTTAAAAAAACCACAATGTGTTTGTTGTAAATTCCACCAGAAAAAAGTATTGCTCATATTATTTCGCATGAGACTCAAAATGTTGTAGATACATTTCATATGTTTTTCACAAAATAAACAGAGTACTACTGCTGCAGCAATTTTTCGTAAGCAATTCGTGTAAATTTTTTTATATGGACTTTTGGCAGCACTTTCCACGAAATGTTAAACAGAGTACTATGCTTTAAACACAAAAAATCTAAATTAAAATCGGTCCAGCCGTCTAGGATCTACGAGGGAACAGACAGACAAGCCACACATACATACATATACGCACTACAAACTTATAAAACCCCTCTTTTTTGGTCGGGTGGGTGTTGAAAATGCATAACAATTATATATTTTAATCTCCGAAACTTTCAAAAAGTTCAAAATTGTTGCGTTGTGTAATTAATACTATTATGTATCTCTAAATAATACTTTATATTAGGGCTGTACAATTTAGCCGGATCGGCTAGTTAAAAAAATTAGCCGGTTAACCGGCTTAGCTAGCTTAGCCGAATTAGCTGACTTAGCCGGCTTAGCTGATTTAGCCGGCTTAGCTGATTTAGCCGGCTCAGCTGGTCTAGCCGGCTTAACCAGCTTAGCTGGAATAATCAGCTTAGCTGTTTTAGCCGGCTTAGCTGGTTTAGCTGGCTTAATCGGCTAAAGCAGCTAAATTAGCTAAACAGCCAATTTTGTTTCTGTTGTTTGACGATTTATAATAAATAATATAGCATTATTTATGACCGGCAGAACATGACCGTCCGAAGTTGACCGACGGAATGTGATTCGCCGTATACTATTGGCAGGTGACCAGCCAAAGTTGAGAGACCGAAGCCGACAGGCCTAAGTAGGCCTTGTGAGGGCGCTTGGTAGGCTGAAGGCGATAGGAGCTTCGTTCCTACCCGGTGCCCTATAGCACCGTACGTATTTATAGTTCCGTACACCAAAAGTGTCAAGAAACCCTATTGTTTTCCTTACGCTGTCCGTCTGTCTGTCTATCACTGGCTGTTTTCTCGAGAACCGTAAGAGCTACGGACTTGAAATTTTCACAGAATATGTAAAACTTTTGCCGCTAAAACAACAAACAAAAATCGCTAAAACATAAAACATCACCAAAGCTAAACAAAAATCGCAAAAAAACTAAAAAACGCAAAAGCTCCAAAACTGAAAAAATCGATAAAACTGAAAAAATCTTCAAAAACCGGAAAAAATCGCCAAAACTAAAAAAGATAGATTTTTGGCGGTTTTTTAAGCGATATTTTTAGTTTTGGCAATTTGTTTGGGTTTTGGTGATTTTTCAGTTTTGGCGATTTTTTCGGTTTTTTGTGATTTTTTTTCAATTTTGCCGTTTTTTTATTTTTAGAGATTTTTTGCATTTTTGGCGTTTTTTAGCTTTGAATATTTTTTTCGGTATTGGCGATTTTTATCACTTCTAGTGATTTTTTAGTTTTGGAGCTTTTTCAGTTTTGGCAATTTTTTCAGTGTTGCGGATTTTTTAGTTTAGGCGATTTTTTACAGTTTTGGCGTATTTTTTTTTTGTTTTTTCGATTTTTTTTGCATTTGCCGATATTTTTCAGTTTTGGAGTTTTTTTGTTTTTTTTTTGCGATTTTTTCTGTTTTGGCAATTTTTTTCAGTTTTTACGTTTATTTTTGGGATTCTTTTTGGTTGTTTGACGATATTTTTAGTTAAAGATTTTTTTTTTTAAGTTTTGGCTGTTTTTTCGTTTTGACGACTTTTTCGTTCTTTTTGCGTTTTTAAGTTTTTTTGGTGATTTTTTTTTTCGTTTTGGTGATTTTTTAGGTTTTAGCGATTTTTGTTTGTTGTTCTAGCGACAAACGTTTTACATATTCTGTGAAAATTTCAGGTCCGTAGCTCTTACGGTTCTCGAGAAAACAGCCAGTGATAGACAGACAGACGGATAGCGTAAGGAAAACAATAGGGTTCCTTGACAATTTTGGTGTACGGAACTCTAAAAACGTACGGTGCTATAGGGCACCGGGTAGGAACGAAGCTCCTATCGCCTTCAGCCTACCACCTGTCGTCTTCACTAGGCCTGTCGGCTTTGGTCCGTCACTTTCGGACCGATCGTATACGGCGAATCACATTCGGTCGGCCAACTTCGGACGGTCGTGTTCTGCCGGTCATATGTTATGTTATGTTATGTTATGTTATGTTATGTTATGTTATTATAAATCGTCAAACGACAGAAATAAAATTAGCTGTTTAGCTGCTTTAGCTAATATAGCTGATTAAGCCAGCTAAGCCGACTAAAACAGCTAAGCCGGCTAAATTAGCTAAGCCGGCTAAGCTAGCTGAGCCGGTTAAGCCGCCTAAGCTGATTAAGCCGGCTGATTCGGCTAAGCCGGCTAAATGGCATAAGCTGGCCGGTTAACCGGTTAATTTTCTTAGCTAAACTTTTTAGCCGGGTTGGCCGGCTAAATTGTACCGCCCTACTTTATATGAATTTAAATAAATTGTAAAAAAAATACTATCGATTAATCAAAATTTGTTTTTATTTTTATTTGATTAATAGGAAAAACCAAAATTATTGAATCGATTCACTTAAAACATATACCAACCAAATAATTGAATGACATACCTTGTAAAGAATACGTACTCAAAATATTTAATAATATTGGTAAGATCTAGTTTTTGGTAATTTAGCCATAAAATGAAGAAAATATTTTTAGAAATCTATTTATGTATATTTTAAATCATTGGAAAAATGTCTATTACCGAATTTACATTATGAAATATTTCATGAAATTTGTGGCATGCAACATTCTTTATTTGCCAATAGAATGGACAGGGAAATAGCTTTGGTTGAAAAAGTGATAGGAAATAAAATTTCAGACGACTTTTGTAACTGCTCTTTAACCCATTTGTTTTCCCGCGCTTGCAATAAGCAAATACAAAAAGTATCATGAAGAAAATTTCGTGTAAATTTGGTATATCATATGCTGAAGAGTATACGCCTTTACTCTTATTGAGAGGCATTAAAAACTCAGATTTGACATAAGTTTTGATTTTAGCCGGTGAAAAAGCTGTGAACGGTCAATAGTGAGCTAAAAACTTGTATGAAGTAAATGTTTCTGATTTTATTGCGGGAAAAAATTTATGCATATTAATCGCTTAAACCTTTTAGTTTAAGAGTTATACGTAATTTAAGATGGATACCTTTTTCGGGGTATATTTCTGCAATTTGGATTTTTTTAATACAAACGGATGGACTGATCGGTTTATACTTTGGAAACTTATTTTTTGTGCACTTCGTCAGCCCAATTATGAATAACAATTCCCGGGAAGTTTTTTCCCTATTCGGCTATGCTAAATAAAATCTCCTCGGGAATACTTTCCCTTTTCCCATTCCTCCTATTCTAAATTACAATTTCACCGGGAAAAAACTCCCAGGGAAAAAAGTAAGTATTCTAAATATGAGGGAGAGGGAGAAATTCTTGTGAGTTTTTAACCCAAACATTTTGAAGGAAACTAATGCAAAAATTTAAAATTCAAATTAAAAAATGTTGTGAGCATTTATTTAGGACGACAAGTTTAAATAAACACCGGAATGTTATATTTCTCTCTTGTTTTAGGTATTTTTATTTAAGCCGTGAACATGTGCTTCAAAAACATGAACTATTTCTGCCTTCGGAATAAAGTTTTAAAACACACTCAATTTTGCACGCATCATTTAAGTTCACATAATAGGTAGCTGGAAGATTTGTTGCTGTTTAAAAAATTTACAACTTCCTTTTTGCACACAATCATTGGGGACTTAATGCATCTGGCCTTAGCCCAGTTTTCGCTTCACTTCCTCCGCATAAAGTTCTTCCGATAGCATCTGAGTGACTATACTGCACATCTTTTATTTAAGCAAAAACAAATATTTATATTAACAGAATTTTATTATCAACGAAAACATAAAATTTTTATAAATTTCTATTACTGAACTGTTGCGTTAGTGCAGAATAAAATGTAAATACTACACAGCTGATCCAGATTTTTCCCTCTCCCTTATTTGTTTATTCCCCTGCTTTTTAGAATAGGAGGATTTTTCCCCGGGAACAAATGAATGGGAAGAGAAAAAACTCCCCGGGAAATTCATAATTGGGCTGCGTATTTTTTACCACCGAGTCAACTGAAAATGAGCGGGGAGCGGAATAATAAACTTTTTGCACATGTGGGTGGTCTATTGTACAATATGAAATGTTTGACAAAGATATCAAATCTACTAGATTTCGCAGAGGTGTAAATGCATTATTAGATAGAAAAATTTACAAGTACTATTGAAAAATGTTTCGAATATTCGTCAGAACAATTTTTTTTTCTAAAGTGAAACTTTTTGTTTATTCGCCAATAACTATTTTTATGTATTTAGTTAATCTGGTATGTGATAGAAATCGCTCCATTTCATCAGATTAATAATAGCCAAATATGTGTTATAATGGGTGATTTTATAAGAACTATCGGAAAGTAAAAAAAAAACACATAAAATTCAGAAAAATGCATGAAATATTTATTTGGATCGATAGTTGGGTCGATATAATTTAATGTTTGAAGATTATTTCATGCAAATGTTGGCCGCGGCTGCGCCTCAAATGGTCCATCCGCTTAGTCCAATTTTGGCATACTCTTTCCAACATTTCGGCCGGTATCTCACGAATAATGTTGGCAATGTTGGCTTCCAGTGCGTCAATCGAAGCGGGCTTGTCGCTATAGACATTAGCCTTAACATAGCCCCACAAAAAATAGTCTAGAGGCGTTAAATCGCACGATCTGGGCGGCCAATTGACTGGTCCCAAGCGTGAAATAAACTGTTCACCGAACTCGCCTCTCAATTGGTCCATTGTTTCGCGTGCTGTGTGGCATGTGGCACCGTCTTGTTGAAACCACATGTCATGCAAGTCAAGCTCTTCCATTTTGGGCAGAAAAAAGTTTGTTATCATCGCACGGTAGCGCTCACCATTCACAGTAACGTTGTGATTCGCATCATCTTTGAAGAAATACGGCCCAATGATGCCGCCAGCCCATAATCCGCACCAAACGGTTGTTTTTTGTGGATGCATTGGTAGCTCTTGCAATGCTTCTGGCTGCTCTTCACTCCAAATACGGCAGTTTTGCTTGTTCACGTATCCATTCGACCAGAAATGAGCCTCGTCGCTGAACACAATTCTTCGATAAAAAAGTGGATCTTCAAGAGCACGCATTTTGGTAATAAAATTCAATAATTTGCAAGCGTTGTTCGTTTGTAAGACGATTCATGATTAAATTATAGACCAAACTGAAGATGTTTGACAGTGACACAAGATACAAAACGTGCGTGAGCTGTCAAAACTAGTGTTGCCAAAAAGATAATAGCAAAAAAATCACTCGTTATAAATCGCACGATACAGTGAAATAAAATTTAAGATCGAATAAAATATTCTAACCCTCGAAAACAATAAAAACATCAATGTCATCTTTCAGGAAATTTAGTTTTTTGAAATCGATCGATTTCCATCACATACCAGAATAAAAATAAATTTTATTCTATAATCTATTATAAACAATAAGCAGCTAATTTTTATTTTTATCAATCTTTTCAGCTTACAAGTTTTATAAAAAATCGGACAGTGGGACGTCTCGCAAACTATTCCGATTTTCTTTAGTTCATCTGCCACTTTTGATGTTATTATTTTTACTTAATAAGAAACGATGGTTTCTGACAGAGAAATCAGCTCCAACATTATTAGGTACCACAAGCGCAATGGAAGCTACAACAGAAAGCATACTGGAACAAAGTGTTAAAACCAGTAAACAACTAAAGGACTTAAGACAATATTTCTCGTCGGAGGCAGTAACTCGGTCGTAAAACTTTGATTTTTAATGGACAGATTATAGCGATAAAAATATTTATATGTAAATAAAATATGACTAGTGAATACACTATAAACATGTTCGTTTTAAGAGAACTATTGTCCAATTCACAAGCCAGTTGTATCGCTGTATCGGGTCTATTATTGTATTACCTTACAGTACTATATACTTGTTGTTGGTATTTTTCATACAAAAATGTAACACACATACACTTTTATGTATTTCATATGTGTTGAAAAATGAGGACTTGTGAATTGAGCGAGTGGGTGAATCTGTACATATTATTGTCAGATAATAATATAGGAGAAAAAAATAAGAAAAGTAAAGATTTGTAGTCACAGCAATAAAAAGATCATCACAGAGTGATTTTTTTTAGAAATGGCAACATCTTTTAAGATAAGTGACATAGATTTTTTTTCTAACTTTTTCGGAGCAGTTACTACTTGCCCTATCTTTCGCTTTTGGCTTGACGTTGATTTATGGGACATTCGGTATATATGTGATTTGCTTATCTTTACAATTGTTTCGGATTTATTTATGTGCAATAATAGTCGGCAACACTTTACTAATTATTATCGACCCAAAATTATACACGCTTTCTTTTGTTGATTTTTGAGCAAAATTTGTTGGATAAAGAAAAAAACACACAAGAAGTGATTGGCTGTGTGCAGCTTCGAACCGCTGCCTCCTGGCTGATAGTCTAACGTAACTACCATTCAGCCATAGGCGCATTGTACTTTGTGTAAAATTTTTTTCAGTTGGGCTAAATATGTTTAATTTGAAAATGTTTCTTTAATAAAATGTATAAAGTACATTTTTTTAATTCATTACATTTACTAAAACAAGAAAAATCTTAAAATTTTGTTTATAATATAACAATATTTACTTCCAACACTTATTAAATTTATATTTAAAATGTTCTAATTACCAGAAATTAAATTTTGATGACTGAAGAAAAATATGGCGTGCTTATATTGTTTAAACACTTTTCTACTCTTTTGTAGACAGATTTGCTAAATATTCAAGATTTTAAGGTTATTCAGACATACTTTGTTTAAAAATAAACACTTTTAACAGCAGATTTGCGAAAAATTCGAAAAATTATGTTTTTTGGTTACAAATACCTACAAAATCGATGCAATTTTAGACAACAGGAAATTTTTAACACAAATTTAGACAATATATGATCCTAAATTTTAAGTAACGTTTTAGAGTGTGGTTGGTGATGCAAAGTGCAGATTGTACAATTAACCCGAACGCAAACACCACTGAAAATCCACAGAAATACTAAACTAGAAGATTGCAGCTTTAGTAATAATACATAGACCCCTAGTGAAATTCTGTAACTTTTAACAATAACAACAGTTGCTATATTGTCAACTTATTAAGTTTTTTACAGTCACGATTGTACGATTCTGTGACTTCTTTTTAACAACATTGCTTAAATCTGACGAAAAGCGCAAAGAGGAATATAACAAAAAGAAATGCGAATGTGATTGCCAAACAGTGTACAGAATATTTTTTTAATTAATTTACATATGTTTTGTTTTATCCGTGTAATACGGATAAAACAAAACATATGTAAACCCTAAGAACTAGAGAAAGGAGCTTTCTCAATCTTGGGTGAGAAATATAAACAAAAAGCACAAGTGTGGTTGTTGATTAGGGTAAGTAAATGGTAAATTTCTAAGCCACCATAAAATAAGCTTAAAGCCAGGAAACTTACAGCTTTAATGCAATTGGTTTAATGCCAGATATTTACCGCTTGACTTAGGGGGCTGAGAAGCCTAGAGTATAGAGAGCTCTGACGATCGGATTGTGGTCAATCCCGAAAACATCGATGTTCAGTTCGACCTTTACAAAAGTCAAGAAATTGGTATTTGTACTTTTCAATTGCCACATGCTTTGAAAAATTATTTCTCAATAAAAAATGTTTTAATTGTAAAAATTAAATTGAACGAACTTAAGCCTGGATAATAAATTTCTTTGGATAAAACCCATATAGTTCGACTAAATACACACAACTTCCATTATTAACACTAGAGGCACATAGTACAAAATATGTTAGATAGTTTCCCGTGTAATACGGATAAAACAAAACATATGTAAACCCTAAGAACTAGAGAAAGGAGCTTTCTCAATCTTGGGTGAGAAATATAAACAAAAAGCACAAGTGTGGTTGTTGATTAGGATAAGTGCCAAGTATGATAAATTTCTAAGCCACCATAAAATAAGCTTAAAGCCAGGAAACATACAGCTTTAATGCATTTGCTTTAATGCCAGATATTTACCGCTTGACTTTGTGGGCTGAGTAGCCTAGAGTATAGAGAGCTCTGACGATGGGATTGTGGTTAATCCCGAAAACATCGATGTTCAGTTCGACCTTTACAAAAGTCAAGAAATTGGTATTTGTACTTTTCAATTGCCACATGCCTTGAAAAATTATTTCTCAATAAAAAATGATTTAATTGTAAAAATTAAATTGAACGAACTTAAGCCTGAATAATAAATTTCTTTGGATAAAACCTATATAGTTCGACTAAATACACACAACTTCAATTATTAACACTAGAGGCACATAGTACAAAATATGTTAGATAGTTTCCCGTGTAATACGGATAAAACAAAACATATGAAAACCCTAAGAACTAGAGAAAGGAGCTTGCACAATCTTGGGTGAGAAAGATAAACAAAAAGCACAAGTGTGGTTGTTGATTAGGATAAGTGCCAAGTATGGTAAATTTCTAAGCCTCCATAAAAAAAGCTTAAAGCCAGGAAACATACAACTTTAATGCAATTGGTTTAATGCCAGATATTTACCGCTTGACTTTGGAGGCTGAGTAGCCTAGAGTATAGAGAGCTCTGACGATGGGATTGTGGTTAATCCCGAAAACATCGATGTTCAGTTCGACCTTTACAAAAGTCAAGAAATTGGTATTTGTACTTTTCAATTGCCACATGCTTTAAAAAATTATTTCTCAATAAAAAATGATTTAATTGTAAAAATTAAATTGAACGAACTTAAGCCTGAATAATAACTGCCTATTTCACAATGTCGACAGAGTTCTTTCTTTCGTATAAATACATTTAAAACAAAAACAAATTTAAAAATTTTGTTTTTATTTCAAATGTAATTGTAAGAAAGAAAGAATTCTTTCGACATTGAGAAATAGGCAGTAAATTTCTTTGGAAAAAAGCCATATAGTTCGACTAAATACACACAACTTCAATTATCAACACTAGAGGCACATAGTACAAAATATGTTAGATAGTTTCCCGTGTAATACGGATAAAACAAAATATATGTAAACCCTAAGAACTAGAGAAAGGAGCTTTCTCAATCTTGGGTGAGAAATATAAACAAAAAGCACAAGTGTGGTTGTTGATTAGGATAAGTGCCAAGTATGATAAATTTCTAAGCCACCATAAAATAAGCTTAAAGCCAGGAAACATACAGCTTTAATGCATTTGCTTTAAAGCCAGATATTTACCGCTTGACTTTGGGGGATGAGTAGCCTAGAGTATAGAGAGCTCTGACGATGGGATTGTGGTTAATCCCGAAAACATCGATGTTCAGTTCGACCTTTACAAAAGTCAAGAAATTGGTATTTGTACTTTTCAATTGCCACCTGCTTTGAAAAATTATTTCTCAATAAAAAATGATTTAATTGTAAAAATTAAATTGAACGAACTTAAGCCTGAATAATAAATTTCTTTGGATAAAACCCATATAGTTCGACTAAATACACACAACTTCAATTATTAACACTAGAGGCACATAGTACAAAATATGTTAGATAGTTTCCCGTGTAATACGGATAAAACAAAACATATGAAAACCGTAAGAACTAGAGAAAGAAGCTTGCACAATCTTGGGTGAGAAAGATAAACAAAAAGCACAAGTGTGGTTGTTGATTAGGATAAGTGCCAAGTATGGTAAAATTCTAAGCCTCCATAAAAAAAAGCTTAAAGCCAGGAAACATACAACTTTAATGCAATTGGTTTAATGCCAGATATTTACCGCTTGACTTTGGGGGATGAGTAGAGTATAGAGAGCTCTGACGATGGGATTGTGGTTAATCCCGAAAACATCGATGTTCAGTTCGACCTTTACAAAAGTCAAGAAATTGGTATTTGTATTTTTCAATTGCCACATGCTTTGAAAAATTATTTCTCAATAAAAAATGATTTAATTGTAAAAATTAAATTGAACGAACTTAAGCCTGAATAATAAATTTCTTTGGACAAAACCCATATAGTTCGACTAAATACACACAACTTCAATTATTAACACTAGAGGCACATAGTACAAAATATGTTAGATAGTTTCCCGTGTAATACGGATAAACCCTAAGAACTAGAGAAAGGAGCTTTCTCAATCTTGGGTGAGAAATATAAACAAAAAGCACAAGTGTGGTTGTTGTTTAGGATAAGTGCCAAGTATGGTAAATTTCTAATCCACCATGAAATAATACATCCAAATTTTTCTTTGAATGTTCAATATTTACATGCTTTAGAATTTATTTTTTAAATAAAAAATAATTTGATCGAAAAGATTAAATTAAAACGAACTAAAGCCAAACTAATTAAATAACATTGGATATTTACAATAATTTTATAAAAAATACTTACTTTATTGTTTTGAAAACTAGCAAATAATACATCATTTTTTTTTCTTTAGTCACATGGATAATAAATTTATTTGGATAAAACCCATATAGTTCGACTGAATACACACAACTTAAATTTTTTAATTTTTGAGAAATAAGTGTTACATTAGATGTTTAAATAATAGAAATATATTTTATTTATACATAAGTTTTATAGGTTTGTGTATTGTTGTAGAACAATAACTTTAATTTTTGGCAAAAAGTACTTGCTATGGCGGAACAGCTGACTCGTTGTCAATTGTTGTTAGTTTACCGACAGCAAATATTGTTAAAAAATGTTACAGAGTAGAAAAATCTAAAATTTGCTTGCTAAGTTTTTTAACAATGGCAACTATTGTTAAAATAGGATAGAGAATCGCACTACCCTATTCCACAAAAGAACTTATCAGCTTTTCACTTTGTACTTATCAAATAGCATTTTTTTGCAAAATTGATAAATGCTTCTGTTCCACAATATTCTTTGTAAATCTCACATTGCACTAAGCAAACTGTTGCAAAGACGTTGCGTTCTCCTGCAAAGTGAGTGCGCAAAGTGTTCCACAAAGCATTTAATCATCTTTGCATTTCTGTCATCACTTTTCACATTGCATTGCTAAATAGCACTTGTTAAAATGAGCCGCAAAATAGAAATGGGAAAAAACTTGTTGTGTTACATGCATGATCCAATAATACAGGTCTGTGCAAGAGATCAGCATATTGTTTTTTGCCCCCTTTATTTTAATGCTGTGTTTGTCAAACTTCATATAAAAAAACCTAAACAATATTTTTATATATAGAGCAATTTTGACAATCACAGTAGGAAGGCGTTTTTGCTGCACTGATCCAGTGACCTGTATTATTGGATCATTGTTACATGTGACTAAAGAAAAAAAAAATATATTATTTGCTAGTTTTCAAAACAATAAAGTAAGTATTTTGTATAAAATTATTGTAAATATCCAATGCTATTTAATTAGTTTGGCTTAAGTTCGTTTTTAATTTAATATTTTCGATCAAATTGTTTTTTATTTAAAAAAGAAATTCTAAAGCATGTAAATATTGAACATTCAAAGAAAAATTTGGATGTATGGAAGGTTGAACTGACATCAGATGCTTCCAGACCACCACAGTCTTCTCATCAGAGCCCTTTTATATACACTGCCAACGACAAAAATTCATAACTTAATTGTTAAAATTCAAAAGGCACTTAGCTAAAAACTTAGATGTATACTGTTCCAAAAACTTGGCCAAAATAAACATTCAAAAAATCCCAGCATTGAAAATATCGATGATATATCACGTTGGCAAAACAGAAATTAAAAAGCTTGAAATAGTTGAACATGATAAAGAAAAGACAGTTAGTGGAGTTCCGAATATTTACAAAAAGTTCTTTAATAGGTACGACTCGCCGCGAGGTGGCGACAAAATCTGTTGATTGGACTTTGCAAATTACACTTTTCAATATTAGCCATGCACTTTGCACAAGAGAAGGTACATGGAACAGAAATTGCAAAGAGAATATAAAAATTTCAAAGACTGCAAGTTATGCTTATCAATTTCAACTTATCAAATATTATAGCTCTGAGGAACATAAAGTTTTGCAAATTGACGAAAAATTTTATAAGTGCAAAGTGAAAAGTTCATAAGTTGTTTTGTGGAATAGGGCCCTGAAAACGCAGCGAACTACAATCTACGACAACCCCGTAAACAAGAATCTGCGATTATACAACCCACAGTCGTCCAGAATCATCAACAATCGAAGGCAACAACATCTGAAAATAACAACTACCGAAGTCGTACACCAGCACCAAGCATAATCGTTCTGACCGGTGAATACAACCTAAATGGGCCTTCTGGTGTGGCAACGCCGCAATGAGCAGTTAAAACATTAACGCGGTCGTAAAGGAAAACCTAAAATTGTTCCAAATTTATCAATGGATTGCAGTTTACTGCATTAAAAATATTTATATATGTAACGTGACGTTACAAAAATATAGAAAATAACATATGGGTACATATACCATGACTACTGGATGCATACCACCGCACATAACGTAGATTGCAAAACAGTTGTTTGTGTACACACATTGACATAAATGAATTAGTGAATACACATTTGGTAGTACTTCTCATTTGGTCGATGAAAAATATTGGATAAGTGTTCAAGATTTGCATACAATCGGCGGTCAAGTTACGATATCGTGCGAGCTGCAGTGGCAAGTTAGCCGCTTGAGCTGCAGCTTGAGAGCTTTATCGTTTCTTGTTCCGATAATAAGTATGCACGTTTGGGCATAATAAATAAATGTAGTTAGTGTGATTATTTATATTTCATATAATATATACTGACTACACGAACTTGCGAATTCGTTGTGTATTCGTAGTTCGTAATCAACTCGTATTTAGCCAACTGCACAGCCTCCGAATTTTTCTTGGATTCGTTTATAATAGTGTATAAGAGAACAAACGTAGTATTGGAATATACAAACCTTCTAATTTTTCGTATATTCTTAGCTGCATGTAATTCGCATTTAGCCGAGTGCACGAACCTCCGAATTCTTCGTATATTCGTTTTGTAGTAGTGTAAAATAGAACAAACATAGCCTTGGAACATGCGAACCTCCGAATTCTTCGTATATTCGTAGTTTGCATGTAACAAGTATTTAGCCAATTGCACGGACCTCCGAATTAATCGTGTATTCGTTTCATAGTGGTGTATAATAGAACAAACGTAATGGTGGAATATACGAACCTCCGAATTTTTCGTATATTCGTAAGTTTCATGTAACTCGTATTTAGCCGATTGCACGAACCTCCGAATTCTTCTTATATCCGTTTCGTAGTAGTGTAAAATAGAACAAACGTAGTTTTAAGTTATGCGAACCTCCGAACTCTTCATATATTCGTAGTTTGCATGTAACTCGTATTTATCCGAGTGCATTAACCTCCAAATTTCCCTGTATTTGTAGTTAGAATACGAACGAAAGTAATAAATCATCGGCGCCGACATTCATTGTAGCCACGGACACCTCAACGATAAACGCCGAAGAGAGAAACATCCAGCGAGTTCGGTTGCTTTAAGTCTATATTTAGTATAAATTAGTATAAGTTAAGTTTCGTAAATAAAGTATACTGTGTTCATTGAAGATTAAAACGCCTGGACAGGCCCGCCTCGGCTGGAAAAATAAACTGGGTTACATATTTGATAAATATTTTGTTGTATTTTAAGTGAAGTATGAAGTTTTAACAAAATATATCACTTTGTAAAAAACACTTATTCCACGAAGTTACACACACACACCTTTTACACACACGGAAAGTTTACTTTGCAAAGTCTTAATTCAGGTGGCAGAAAGACAGTAGGTTAGGTTGTACAGGTTGCCAGTTTAAAGATTTAAGAATCAGCCCACTTGGGACCCTATAGGTCCCGGAAACGTGAAAATAAGTAGAACACCCTTAATACGTTTCCCTATTCGGATCAGTGTTGAACCAACCCGACGATCGAATGAAAGAGTTTATCCGTCTGATGTCGCAGTTTGATAAGGCTGCTAGATCCTGAAGCAGCGGGCTGCCAAGTGAAACCACCCTTTGATCGGAAAGAGCGGGGCATATACAGAGGAGGTGCTCTACATTTTCTTCATCCTCCTCATTATGACAACTTCTACAGAAATCATTATACGGTAGATTCAATATCCTAGCGTGCGCACCAATAAAACAGTGCCCTGTAATTACCGCCACAAGTGTGCGTATTTGCCCCCGAGGGGTCCCTTCCAGGGTCGCAGATCTACTACAATCGTATTGAGGCCATATTAGCCTCGAAATCGAGCAGGTGACCTCGCTTGACCATCTGGTCTGCGCGATCCCCAAAAGTTCCTGCTGAATATGAGATTTGCAGTAGTTTAGCGGTACGCCTACCATTTGATCCGTGTCTCGAGTGTGTATTCGAGCCTCGGATTAGGCTAATTCGTCCGCAGCAATATATCCGGGCACATTGCTGTGCCCTGGGACCCAGAGTATCTCTAGGTTTGAATGTCTCGCTATCTCGTTTAGAGACATCCGGCATTCATACACCAAAGTGGATGTCGTGTAAACACCCGATAGAGACTTGATCGCAGCTTTGCTGTCCGTACAAATTTGGATATCCTCTTCGTATATCCTATAGTACCTCATCCAGTTAGCTGCTCTTTTTATGGCTGATATTTCGGCCTGTAGCACGCTACATTTAGCCTGTAGCTTAAACTTAATTCTCTGTTGATAACGGGGAATAAAGATGCCGCCACCCACTCCCAAGCCCGATTTAGATCCGTCCGTGTAAATCTCCAGCACGTCCCCCTGACGAGGGGAGGACGTGCCCGAGAGCATCACGGCAAATCTTTTATCAGGCAGAGGAATAGGTGAGCAGTAAGCAGTGTGTTCCGGCAGACCGTTTAGGAGTTCCAAAATGTTGGCGTGTCCCTTGGGTGCCTTTTTCCATGCACATGCTGCCTCGAGCCTGATCGCAGAGTTCATGGCTAGTTGTCTGACCATGCGATCAGTTGGCAGCCAATGCATCATTGTGAAGAGAGCTTTTGATGGAGTGGTGCGTGGAGCGTCTGTAATCATAAAAGCTGATGTACGCAGGATCCTTTCTATGATCCGACAGTAGGTGATCTTGTCTAATGCAGTCCACCATACTAGCGCGCCATATGTGAGTATGGGCTTTATTACCATGTTGAAGATTTATTTTGAGTTCTTAGGATTTATTCTCCAGTTCCTCCCAATGGCCCTTCTGCATGTACATATGACCACCGCGGCCTTATTTGCCCTTGACTGGACATTACGGTGCCATGACATTTTCGAGTCCAGATATATACCCAGGTACTTCGCACTGTAAATTCCGTTTAGAATCGGGAGTGGAAAGGATGGTATCTTGTATCTTATTGTGAAGAGTACGAGATCCGTTTTCTGAGGGCTAACACTGAGACCACTTTCGGTAGTAAACCTGCTGATAGTTCTCAGCGGTATTTTCCAGTGACTGTCACAGATATATCGTCGGCATACGCCACGGTTTTAAACAGCTTGGAATCAAGTTCCATAAGCAGAGAGTTTAAAACGATATTCCACAGAAGAGGGAACGGAACCCCTCCCTGCAGAGTACCTCGGGTGGCTACCCTGCCGATTGTAGCCCGCCCCAGAGTGGATACAATAATCCTATAGGTTAGTAGATTCCAGACTAGGCTTATTATCGACTGATGAATATTCAGAGTACGTAGAGCCATTGTAATGGTCTCTGGTTTCACATAGTTGAAAGCACCTTCAATGTCTACGAAGGCCACCAATGCATATTCCTTCTGCTCCATTGATTTCTCGACGAAGCCAACGAGCAAGTAGAGCGCAGTCTCAACCGATTTGCCTTTGGTGTAGGCGTGCTGAGAGGCTGATAGCAGCTTCGGATTTATCTCCATTCTGAGATGGAGATCGACGATCCGTTCCCGGTGGCTTGAACAGGCCAAAACTATTTATCGCCCACATAAGCCTTTCCCTGTTTACTGAGATTTGCGGCATGTGGCAATTTGAAGTAACGGCATTCTCCCGTGTAGGGGATGCAGCCAGGGAAATACGAGTCCATGAGCACCTCAAGGGTCTCATGTCCGCTGGTTGTCCACCTACCACATGGTTTCTTAATGAAACCTATAGTTGTAGGGGTGGTTGATAGGGTTTTTCGAAGTCGACAGGTCTCAGATGTACCCTCTACACCACTGCAGAAAGTTCTCCAGGACTTGCGCTTCGCGTTTCTTATCACATTTTTAATTTATTTACCGAGGACTTATAAGCTGACCAATTATTCAGTCTCTTAGCCTCGTTAAAAAGCCTGCGAGATTCTTGACGAGCCTTCGCAATTTCAGGATTCCACCATGGTGATTTAATCCTGCCCCTGCAGATACTAGGTCTGCACGATTCTGATGTGGCAAGTTCAAAGGCATCTGTTATGATGCCGACTGCAGTTTCGATGCCTTGCCGATCTTGGATGATCGGTGGATCCGGAAGAAGATCGGATAGGATTTCGCGTTGTTCCTCCCAATTTGTTTTCCTCTATTTCGCTTGGGTATTACCCTTGGTACCTGAATCCCTATAGTGAATTCAATATATCTATGGTCAAGAAACGAGCAATCATTTGAGACCCTCCATTCCCTAACTAAGTTAGACTGCCTAGTGCTTACCTCCCTTCTATTTATAATCATGAAAGTGGGTTCTGACCCGACGTTAGCTACATCTAAGTTACTACAGAGAATGAAATAAAGTAAAGACTCACCCCTTGCATTAGAGTCCGAGCTGCCCCATATAACGTGGTGTGCGTTTCATGGCTAGTCCGCAGACCCTGTTCTGGTGTGTCCAGAGTTCCTGTGCCAGCATGAGCTCTTCCCTTCTCTCAGCCATCCGGAGGAGTACCGCAGCCGAAGCAGCTTTGCAATGGTGAAGATTGACTTGCGTCGCCTTCACCATGCCCGCGCCTAGCCATTTACGATTGTGACGTTGGCGTCCTCTTGGTCCGAGTCCAAGAGGGCGTCCTCGTCAACTGCTTCGCCTAGGTTCCCGAAGAACTCTCGCACCAACTCAGAGTTGGAGACAGTGTCTTTGTAGGACAGTAGACTAGCAGTATCCTCAGTTGACATAGCATCTGTGGTAGTTGTCGGTTTCGGATCACATTCTTCCTCAACGAGGCAGCCGTTGTCATCACCTCGATAGATTCTGAGGATTCTGGTTTAGCAAGACTGTAATCTTTCTTGAGAAACCTGCAGGTTCGGAGACCCTGACTACCTGCCAGTCATGGGTAGGTATGTCGGGATTTCCAAGCTGCAGGAGTTCAAGTATTTCCTTCTTACTGGACGGAGTGTCAAGGGCTCTAGGCCGACGTGGAATATCCTCAGGAGGAATCACGTCGAGACTGGCGCCCTCCCATAGGTTAGTCAAAAGGGCGATCGCCTGCTTTAAAAGCAGGACAGCTCGCTCATTTGCACAGGCACTAAGCTTCACCCGACCTCTAAACCATCCGGCGGTCTCACATTGCAAGTGGTGACCTGGGTTGTTTTGAATAACACGACCAAGTACCCCCATCATTTTCCGCCGCACTATACCCCATCTTTCAGGAAGTATAGCACAGTCCGCGTTACCCCGATCTATGACAGCCATAACAAGTTGGACATTAGCCACTTCACAGTATGATCTGTCAAGTGATCTTTGGGGTATGGTATTTTTCTTTGCGGGTTGCTGATTTTGCAACTGTGATTCCTCCTCAGAACGTTGCTGTTTAGGCACGCCCTTAGGCGTGAGGGAAGGATTTTGCATTTCAGCTAAAGTTGTCTTAGCCCTTTTTAACGAAGATGTATCTTCTTTGGTTAGGGAATCGGCCGGCTTTTTGCCTAACCTATCAAACACTTTTTCGGCGGCGTGCCGCCTCAGAAAAGCCCGCCTAGAGGGAATTATGTACCCTTGGGACGATGGAGGTGTAGCCTGGGAACTCGAAAACTTGTTCGCAGCTCCCTTGCTTACACTACCAAGCGATGCTTGGGGACCCGAAGACTGGTTCGCAGTTCCCTTGCTGTCGCTGATGGGATACACAGCTCCAGAACCCGAAGACTTGTTCGCAGTTCCTTTGCTGGCAAGGGGAGGTGGAACTCGGGGACGCGAGGATTTGCTCGCAGTTCCCTTGCCCACAATTGGCACTTGGGTAGCAGCATTGCCTGTTTTGGCTCGGACAGCACATGAAGATTGGATTTTGGCCGTTAAGGCACGGGCTTTCGAGGTACTTGGTTTGAAATCCAGGGATACCTCGCTGCGTTTATCGCTGACCTTTTTGGGAGCAGCTTTTCCGCATTCGGCGATTTTATGTTGACCGCCTCCTGCAGTTTGTTTTATTTTGCTAGTACTAGAATTAGTACTAAGGTTCGCCTGACCTCGTTTCACCATCAGGCTAGCCTGTGTATTGGCTGTCGCCGTCTCGTCCTTGTTATTTCCGCGTGTGTCCACGTTCGTCACTGTTATGGTTTCGTCATTTGAATTTTTATATGAATGTTCCATTTAGTTCCCACGAGTGTAGGGCATGGGAAAATCGACCGCGTCATAGCCCCCGTTAACGTGATAAGGGCGTTTGTCTCCTTGCTGAGGTGCCCAGGTATCAGCAAAGCTCCGTTCTAACACAGTCTTTTACCCCTGACTGCAAAAATCCGATAGGCACGGGTCGCGTAACACTTCGGTTTAGGGGTTGGATAACCTTTAGTGCACAAACTTTTGAGTCATCCGTCTTCCGTTCAGGTAGCCCTGAGAGACAAGTCATCAAAGCACCTGAGTAGAAGGCAGAGACCATTTGCCCTCTACTCTGACTTACCATAAGAGACAAGTCATTATGGTAAGCCTGAGTAGGGGCAAGAGACCGTCCATCTTCAACTCAGAAGACATGAGAGACAAGTCGTCATAGCACCTGAGTTGAAAACAGAGATCACAGCCTGTACTTAAGCCGCCACACCACGTCAAGGTACTTATCCGAGTGACGGGAGAAAGACAATAAGTTGGAGTCAGCTCTGGGAGCTTCAACATCACGCGTCGTTGGTAATTACTTCGTAAATGCAACCAGGCCGCTGTCGTGTATTGGCCTTCGAGAGCTTTGCGGCTCACATAGCACGTGTTAATGGACTACTTTGACTAACTTTATCGCGATACCGTTTTTTGTAGAATTTTCGATTACCGCTTGCAACTGTTTTTAACTTGTGGAGACCATTAAAAAACTCTAGGAATGTATATTAGGAGTTCCACTTTCTATACGACAGTATAGGTCGCTTTGTAATTCCTAACGAAAGCTTCTATTCGTGCGATACTCTGGTAATTTGTGTACTGCTCTGCCATCAATTATTTAAAAAACAAAAAGATACAGGAAGTATTGCTATCTCTGTCATTCTCTCAGTTGAATTCAGACTTTACAAACACCGCTTTCGCACTGTAAACGTTTACTTTCACCGCTTTCGCACTACCAAAGTTTAGATATTTTGCAAAGTTTTAATACTTCATCTCTTCTATCGGCTGAATTAAAACTTTGCAAAGTAAACTTTGCTAGTGCGAAAGCGGTAAAAGTAAACTTTTCGTGTCTAAAAGGGGTGGCAAAGAAGAATAGATACCTACCTATCGTTCGCTGAAACGCAAAATACCCTAACTAACAAAAAATTTCAAATATTCTTTTTTATAAATTCCGATGTATTTCATCACAATACATCACCACAAAAAAGCAGAGTTCGCGGAGCAAAAGTGGCGATTTTATTAAGAAAATAAATTACTTATATTATTTTTCTATTCACCATTTTATTTTTAATTTCATTTTCCTATACCTAAGTTCGCAACTTAGGCTGACTTCCAAATCGTAGCAATACATAGTTTGTATACAGTTCTGCTGCGGTATTTAAATCGTGTATGTATGCGAAGTTGCTAAACATTGCATCAACTTTGAAACTGATACCCTGATTACTCTTTTACAGCGTTTGTGAAATTGACGACGTTTTGAAAATGTATGCATTGTCAATGTTCTTTACTGCGACGATATGAAACACTACACATTATTCGAATTCAAAGCAACTGACGCTTTGGAAGTCAGCCTTACTCTTGAAGTAAACGCATGGTTAATTTGCCGTCGGTCAGTGAACAAAATAAACATGCAAATATATCGTCGATGTTTTAACTAACTGACCTAACTAGCATTTCACAAATTTTACAGGAGAGCACTTTTAATGTTTTTTGTCCTAAATGTAGTCACTTCCAAGCAAAAATACGTATAAAATTGGTTTTCTGCATTTTTTGATATGTAGTATAGCATCTCTTTTTCAGTCTTAAATAAAAAAAATATAAAAATGTTTCTTTAAAATACTTTTTTGTGACTTTGAAGCAGATACGACATTTAGTGAAATTTTTTTTTTAATTATTCAGATACGCCTGCAGTATACTTTTATAGTATAAAAAAAATTAGATTTATTTTTGATTAATTCTTTGACTTTATTTTAGTGTTGCTTAAGAAAAACAAAAAATAAAAATGCAAGTTAAATAATACCGATTTTTAGACATATACGCATAAAATTTAGATGGTGAATGTTATGTTGTTAACTACACCCTAGTCAATCAAAAAATTAAATTTGGAAAAAATGTGTTGTTAAGCCCTTTGCGTTTTATATTTGTTTCTTTAACTTGGTTATTCATTTTAGTTTCTTCGTTAAATATAATTGCAGTTTTTTTTCAAACGTGTGTTTTACTATCAAAAGTTTTTTTAACTACTGATATATTCGTTCATTGCTTTTATATTATTTTTTTTTTAATTTTTTAATGGAATTAGAAAAAGAATATTAATTAATATGATTATTTCGAACGTAATTGATTTGTGAATCTAAATTGATTATTAGGCTAAGGTTCGTAACGTTATATTCAGAAAGAATTGGGAATGATTAATATTCCAAGGAACAAGGGAAAAATTAACATCAACTTAATTTTTCAACGTACACAGCAGAACAGAGTAGCGCCACTTCCGGACCCCGCTACACTTCCATCGTCAGTGCTAACGTGTATTTGCTATCAGCACTTGTCAGGTAGCTCTGTTGAATGTGATTTTAATTCTTATATGTACAACTTTTTCGTAAAAATTGAATACGAGAATTAAATCACTCTCAGGCTGATATTAAAGTACACTTTCCCAGCGTTGCCATCGGTTTATTTTTCTTCATTCCCATTTTTCTGATTTTTGTTCTACTCAAGACAAACTTTTTTGGTTTGATTTTATACTTAAGTATATATGAAAATGTAAACATGTGAAAAGCTCAAGCCAGTAGCTAATTGTTTATTAATATGATTATTTCGAACGTAATTACTTTGTGAATCTAAATTTATTATTAGGCTAAGGTTCGTAACGTTATATTCAGAAAAAATTGGGTATGATTAATATTCCAAGGAACAAGGGAAAAATTAACATCAACTTAATTTTTCAACGTACACAGCAGAACAGAGTAGCGCCACTTTCGGAAGCCGCTACACTTCCATCGTCAGTGCTCGCGTGTATTTGCTATCACCACTTGTCAGGTGGCTCTGTTGAATGTGATTTTAATTCTTATATATACAACTTTTTCGTGAAAATTTAATATGAGAATTAAATCACTCTCAAGCTGATATTAAAGTGCACTTTCCCAGCGTTGCCATCGGTTTATTTTTCTTCATTCCCATTTTTCTGATTTTTGTTCTACTCAAGACAAACTTTTTTGGCTTGATTTTATACATAAGAATATATGAACATGTGAAAAGGTCAAGCCAGTAGATAATTGTTTATTAATATGATTATTTCGAACGTAATTGCTTTGTGAATCTAAATTGATTATTAGGCTAAGGTTCGTAACGTTATATTCAGAAAGAATTGGGTATGATTAATATTCCAAGGAACAAGGGAAAAATTAACGTCAACCTAATTTTTCTCGTATTCAATTTTCACGAAAAAGTTGTATATATAAGAATTAAAATCACATTCAACAGAGCCACCTGACAAGTGGTGATAGCAAATACACGTGAGCACTGACGATGGAAGTGTAGCGGCTTCCGAAAGTGGCGCTACTCTGTTCTGCTGTGTACGTTGAAAAATTAAGTTGATGTTAATTTTTCCCTTGTTCCTTGGAATATTAATCATACCCAATTCTTTCTGAATATAACGTTACCAACCTTAGCCTAATAATCAATTTAGATTTACAAAGCAATTACGTTCGAAATAATCATATTAATAAACAATTAGCTACTGGCTTGAGCTTTTCACATGTTTACATGTTCATATATACTTAAGTATAAAATCAAACCAAAAAAGTTTGTCTTGAGTAGATCAAAAATCAGACAAATGGGAATGAAGAAAAATAAACCGATAGCAACGCTGGGAAAGTGCACTTTAATATCAGCTTGAGAGTGATTTAATTCTCGTATTCAGTTTTCACGAAAAAGTTGTATATATAAGAATTAAAATCTCTTTCAACAGAGCCACCTGACAAGTGGTGATAGCAAATACACGTGAGTACTGACGATGGAAGTGTAGCGGCTTCCGAAAGTGGCGCTACTCTGTTCTGCTGTGTACGTTGAGAAATTAAGTTGATGTTAATTTTTCCCTTGTTGCTTGGAATATTAATCATACCCAATTCTTTCTGAATATAACGTTACGAACCTTAGCCTAATAATCAATTTAGATTCACAAAGCAATTACGTTCGAAATAATCATATTAATAAACAATTAGCTACTGGCTTGAGCTTTTCACATGTTTACATGTTCATATATACTTAAGTATAAAATCAAACCAAAAAAGTTTGTCTTGAGTAGAACAAAAATCAGAAAAATGGGAATGAAGAAAAATAAACCGATGGCAACGCTGGGAAAGTGCACTTTAATATCATCTTGAGAGTGATTTAATTCTCGTATTCAATTTTCACGAAAAAGTTGTATATATAAGAATTAAAATCACATTCAACAGAGCCACCTGACAAGTGGTGATAGCAAATACACGCGAGCACTGACGATGGAAGTGTAGCGGCTTCCGAAAGTGGCGCTACTCTGTTCTGCTGTGTACGTTGAAAAATTAAGTTGATGTTAATTTTCCCTTGTTCCTTGGAATATTAATCATACCCAATTCTTTCTGAATATAAAGTTACGAACCTTAGCCTAATAATCAATTTAGATTCACAAAGAATATTGTTAATATATTGTAATATTATTAATATATTGTAATATATACCGCTATACCGAAAAAAATATAATACACTAAAAAATCTGAACTGAATATATCAGTATTTGGTGTTATATCCATAATGCTTTACACTTACGACACTTTGTGAACAATTTTTTTACAGATACGTCAAAAATATTTTTGCTTTTATAGAGATTACGGTAATAGTTACGTTCATAAAAATTTTACACAAGGTTCGGTATGACTAATGACGTCAACTTGTGTACTTAAGTCATTTTTCAAAAAAATGTCAGTTAGGTCAGTTAGTAAAGACAGCGACGATATAATATAGAAAAAAAGCCAAATATTTGCAACACTAAAATATTAAAAATCACCGTTTGTTTAAAATTTTATATTTTTCCTTCTGCTTTTGAAAAGAAGTCATAAACCTATAGACAAGTTCATACTAATGGTCTGCATCGGATTTGTTAAAATTCATTTAAACACATTTACATGTTTTCAACTCCGGAATGGATTTCATTCAATGTTGAAAAATCAAATGAATGAATACACAAGGCGAAAGAGAAACAAAAGCCACTTCAACCGAAAAAAATACTACATCACTCAAATAAACATAACAGAGTGAAATGTGTTATAACTAGACTATAACCCGAGTATAAAATTATTTGAGTGTTTTCTCAAATAAGTGAGTTAATTCAACTGGCTGCTAGTAATTTCTGTATTGGTTTTTTGTTTTGCAAAATGTACATAAGAATTTCGTGATTTTTAATGTATGTATGTATGCAGCGCCGGCTCAAGGGTGGATCGAGTGGAGTGGTCGCATTATGCGCCAGATGTCAAGGGGTGCCAAAAAGCCAAATGCGAAAATCAATTTATATATTTTTATTAAAACAATCTATAAAATATGAAAGGCGAGCGTAGTTTTAGTAAACTGAAACTAATACCGAAAATTATCGACTCTTTCATTTCATTTTTCAGTCTTATTAAATTTTGTATAATGTTAAGCCACAAATATCATATCTGAACGAAAATTATCGTATATGAGTGATTCTTTTCTAACAGTAATTTTTCATGTACCTGCACTGTTCTGTCTTACTGGTCATAATTATCAGTCTATTAATGAATGTTTTATATAAATTCGCACCTCATGAACATATTCCGAAAAATTTTTAGAAATTGGAAGTCAGCGATGCCAATTTAGCGCGATTCGCGCTAGATTTAGCGCGTTTTAAGTATGCCAAACGCGGTTTTTTTTCGTCTTGGCGCGTTTAATAAAAAATGCGCTAAATTGACTCGTTTTTAGTAAAGTAAATATTGATATACCAAAAGAATATATTAAGTTTTTTTATCGTTCTAAGCTTCTTACATTTTGTTAATAGTTGTAAGCATCTAATTTTTGTGACTAAATTAAATTTAAAAACAAATATGTAGATAATTATTTTCTTTTTTATGAATATTCGATTTTTCCAATGCATATTTTGGTTTTATCCAAATTTAATTTAGCGCGTTTGAAAATTTCGCGTTTTGGTTTAAAATATTTGTCAACGCTGCCAAAATAATAAGTCAAACAAAATGATTCATCAAGCCACCATATAAAGACAGTAATAAAATTTTAAATCAGCTTCAAAAACTTGTTTGTTAAAAAAATATATCATAATTTTTTCTGTTGACCAAAGGGCGCCGCAATCAAATCTCACTCCACCCTGGCCAAAAGCTAGGGCCGGCGCTGTGTATGTGTGCCGATATGTATGTACATATGTGTGTATGCATGTCTGCTTTTATTTTAAGCATATTTATTTTAGGAAATTAACAACATAGCAAAAACACATTTGCTTTCACTAAAAGTATTAAATTACCGGTTCATTCATTCAAACACTGAAATATTTGAATTTTTGTGTTTGAATATAGCTGCAACCGAACATTGCTATGGTTTAGTATTTTCAAATGAGTTTTATGCATATACGAAGCAGACATGCTTTACAGGCATTTCGTTCACTCTTGTGTCTTAATAACATTTATTCTATTCGTTCTCATTGAACGTTTAATATTTGAAAGAATGTTGTTTTCTTTGTGTGCAGCCAAACAAATGAAAGTAGTCTTGCTAGGTTCATACAAAAATCAAACACACAAGTGTGTGTGTACTCATATATGAGTAACACTAGCAAAGAAAAAATAACAAAATCAACAAATGTTAGGAATGCGTATGTTACTGTTGTTGCTATAGAAAGTAAAAATGTAGTAAACACAAGTTTACACTTGGCGTCAAACCGATACGCTGAAATTCAATGTCGATGACAGACAGTAACATGTGTCATATGCTTAAATAAATCAGTATTGTTTAGGGCTCCATGAAAAATCGCCCAAAAATAGAAATGAAAAATCGCCCAAAATTTCAAAATGAAAAATCGCCCAAAATTTAAAAATGAAAAATCACCCAATAAAATTTAAAATCGCCAAAAAAAATGTAATATCGCCCAAAATTAAAAACACCAAAAAAATTACATATTATAGTAATTTAATTTTTATATTGAAAAACAAGAAAACTTACAGAAAAGCATAAATAGTCTTCGTTTCTTACTGAATTGCAATAAAAGTATGAATAAAAGGCACTGTTTCCCATCGGCCAAAAATTATAGTATGGCTCTCCAAGGGTTATTTAGATAATTATCATAGATACAACAAAAATTCATAAACATATAATACAGTAATGATAATTTATCGAAGGCCGGAAATTTAAGATGTCAACGTCCTTCCGTCCGCCAAAAGCGCGATTCAAATTCCTTCCGTCCGCCAAAGAGCGTTTCAAATTAAATATTTCAAGGATAAGTAATCTAAAAAATTGTCGTAAGCGAAGCCGAGATTTGATGTACACACAAAAAATTATCATAGGTTTTTATTTTAGCACACATGTGTTTGAATTTGTTTTTAAATTTTATTATTGTTTTCTTTGGTTTTTAAATATTCCAATACAAAATTTTGATTTAAAAAAATTTAAATTTTTTCTTATCAAATATATACGAATTTTCGTGTTTAATTTTACGGATTTTGTGATAGGTCCCATTTCCGTAAAATAAATAGTTGAACTTATGAATTTAGTAATAGAATACGAATTATAGTTTTTTCTGTGTACTATGGAGTTTAAAATCCTTCCGCCCGGCCGAAGGCCGTCTACACGAAAAGTCGTCGAAAGCACGTACCAAATTAAGCATTCCGAAGGCTCCTAATATTGAAAGTTGTCGTAAGCGAAGCCGAGATTTGACACCATTGAGTTTAAAATCCTTCCGCACGGCCAAAGACCGACTACACTAAAAGTCGTCTAAAGCACGAAGGATTTTAAACTCTATGGTATGTCAAATATCCGCTTCGTTTTTGAAAATTTTTTATATTAGTGAACCTTGGAATGCTTAACTTGAGAAACGCTTTCGACGATTTTCCGTATAGCCGGCCTTTGGCCGTGCGGAAGGATTTTCAACTCTATGGTATGTTAAATCTCGCTTACGACAATTTTCAATATTAACAGCTTTCGGAATGCTTAATTTGGTACGTGCTTTCAACGAATTTCCGTGTAGCCGGTCTTTGCCCGGGTGGAAGGATTTTAAACTTTTACTGCTATAGAAGCCAAATAATGATGGAGATGGAACACATTGGAGAAACTTTCAATTATTTAATATAATATAACATTTTAAATTCTATATTCGATTTTTATGATTACCAGAATTTTTGGGTGTAAAATTTTGGGCTATTTTTCATATGAAAAATAACTTAAAATTTGTATGGAAACATTTTTGGGCGATTTTTCATTTTTATTTTGGGCGATTTTTCATGAAAACATTTTTAATATGAAAAATCTCCCAAAATTTTAAAATGAAAAATCGCCCAAAATTTTTGGGCGATTTTTCATATGAAAAATCACCCAAAATTTTAGGCGATTTTTCATTTTTATTTTTGGGCGATTTGGTTTTGGGCGATTTTTCATGGATCCATTGTTTAGACTATCGGATATACAACACGCTCGCGGTTGTTACATGGTGTCAGAAGTGGGATCTTTAAATACAATACAAATATAAAAAGTAAATAAAAATCAAAACGGGAAAAGAAAATTGAACAAATCTAATAAAACACAATAAAAAGAAAATACAAGTGATCTAAAGATAAATTACAATTCCTTTAATCTGTTCATACAACGTTTCGCTACATAAGCAACAATTTCGCAGTTATAAATAAATGTATGAAGAAAAAAACTATTTTTTGTCTAAAAAAAATTAATTTTCTTATTTTTAATTCATAAAAAATCCAAAACGGTCAAAAAAGTGTCAAGTCCTATTACTTTCACGTAAAGTCGCATAACCTATGAACAAAATGAGATATACATCATGAAAATCGATGAACGCGTTTCGCTTTTATGTACAATTAAGTGAAGGTATGAATTTCAAAAATTTGCTCGAGATATGCACAAAATTCTTTGGAAAAAACATTGATGACTTTTTTATGATTCTCAGAATTAAAAAAAGTAATAAACCAAAGGTTATTTCATTTTTATGATTGCGGTAGCAAAGTAATACCGTTAATAAATGTGAGCGGACAATTAAAATTAATTATTTGGGTTTTTCCGTTAGTTACCTGCATGATTTGTTTACAGAAATTGCACCCACGTTTATGAGTGCTTATGTTTTGGAACGTTTGGAAATATGCACCCATTCATAAGTACCTGCCAGTAAAATATTGCAAAATTTGTAGTATTTATAGGTGTTCTTTGATCGATTTTTGTCATTTAACAAGAGTCGCCGAAGGCGAAAAGTACAAGTTAATTTTTCTCCGGTTTTTTAAAGTGAATAACAACAAAACATATAATATATTTCAATATGGAAAATAACAAGTGCGCAAAATTGGATAATTTTTGTTACGTTTGTGGTCATATCGTCCCAAAAAGAAGGCAACTGGATCGAAAAAAATTGTTTACTGAGGAATTCATTATTTTTGTCATTATTTTGATGAAACATATTTAAGTGGTGCAAATTTTACGCTGAACACAGTGTGCATGAAGGAAACGTATGAAACATTGGGCGAAATTTTGGAGAAAATCAACTACAATGTACACAAATGGAAGATTTGTTGCGATCTTCTGCTTCCTTTGTAATTGGGATTTACGATACACAGGAAATCAATATGAATGTAAAGATTGGAAAGCAAAAACTCCCGAGCTCGAGAAACAATTAAAATTACAGAATAAACCTTTGATAAAGGATCTACATGATATTTTGTTGCCCTCGCTCCACATGAAATTAGGAATAGCTGCGAAATTCGTCAAAGTGGTAGTCAAAGATATTGATGAAGCCTATGACTGTTTGAAATCCATCTTTCCAAAACTGAGTGAAGCTAAAATTAGAAAAGGTACGTATCGTTGTCAGTATTTTAATATTGTCATATCTAAATTTGTTCACTACAATATATTCGCATTACCAATAATTTTTTGGTAAATGTTTTATTTTTATATTTCAAACAGGTATTCTCAATGAACCGGATATACGAAAATAATGAAAAGCGAATCTTTCACAAATATGCTTTCGAACCATTATAACCACCTATGTGCATGGGACGCATTGAAACAAGTCATCGAAGGCGTTTTAGGAAAGAACCGTGTTCAGCGAGATGACATACAGACACGAGTGAACAACTTGCTGTATTATTAAAAAAAAACAATGCATCCATGACGTTAAAATTACATTTCCTGCATTTTCACCTTGATACCTTTTTGGCACAATTATCTCAGGAATCAGACGAACAAGGAGAGAGGTTCCACCAGGTGATCATGCCAATGGAAAAGCGATTCAAAGGCAAAAAATTGGATGAATTGCTTGCGGAGGTTTATTGGAGGAGTTCTAAAATTGTGCAGTTTGATGATAAAAGCACCGAAGATGAAGATGACACTGAAATTTGTGGACACACTGAACAAAACATGCCCTTGAATATTATGTTTTAACTCGGATGATGATGCAGACTCAGAACATGAATATGAACAACCTACGAAGAAAATAAGGTCATCAGAACCACAAGCGTCAACTTCAACGAGGATGGATAGTGACAATAATTGAAAATTTTGTTTCCATGCATAGATAACATATAAAAATCTCATATTTTCTTTGTAAGAATAGATGTAATATGAATCGGAATGTTTATTTTCATGCAAAATAAAGAATCAATAAAAAAATCATCAATGTTTTTTCCAAATTCATACCTTCACTTAATTGTACATAAAAGCGAAACGCGTTCATGGATTTACATGATTTATGTCTCATTTTGTTCATAGGTTATGCGACTTTATGAGAAAGTAATAGGACTTGACACTTTTTTACCGTTTTGGATTTTTTATGAATTAAAAATAAAAAAATTAAATTTTTTAGGCAAAAAATAGTTTTTTTCTTCATACATTTATTTATAACTGCGAAACTGTTGCTTATGTAGCGAAACGTTGTATAAACAGATTAAAGGAATTTTAATTCTTAATTTTGTTAAGTTTGTTTCAGCTTATTCGGACTAGTGGTTCTCGAGTTATGACAAACAAAAGAGCCTAAAACGTGACAAATTCCCCTATACGATACTTACTAACTTCAAATTAATTTTTAAATTATTATTTATGTACCATGACCAAACGAATGATGCAGAAGTTCTTCTTTTGGGGCTACTTTCATAAACAATTATCAGAATTGAGTCCCGAAATCAGGTGCTATACTGTGTTAGGTATGAAAAGATATGAACAAAAAGCTTTGAAGCTTAATTACTCAGAATTTTGTTTTTTTCTCTTGTATCCCTTTGCTTTTAAGCCCCTCAATTATTATATGTATATGTATGTAGCAGCAAAAATCAAACAAGAAAGCGAAGATGTGCAAGTAGCGAACTTAGGAGCAATCATTGGAAGAGAAGCAAACAAAGTGCTTAAGAATTTTAATCTGACCGAAATAGAGTTGAAGAGGAGAGAAGTCATAATACAACAATTTACAGACTGTTTTTCCCCACCACGACATATAACTTATGAGCGCCATCAATTTCACCGCATAAAGCAACAAGAAAACCAAACTTTTGAAGATTTTTTGCAAAAACTACAACAGCAAGTTAGGCATTGTGCCAATGGTGAAAAATCCGCGGGTTTGCATTCAGATAATGTGCCTGTTAACAGGATCCGATACGGAATTGGATTGGAAACGGAATTTCAATCCAATTTCAATTTTGAATGCGTTCATGAAAACGTAACGAAATTGCTTTGTTCACATTGTGTTTATTTTTGTTTAAAATTCGAAATATCATTTACTAATTTGCGCATTTAGTAATTAGAGGCTTGGAAAAATTTGTTCTACCTGATAAATGCATAAATCAAAGGTATTATGGCGTTTAAAGAAGTTAACACCAAAATGATAGCTTTTACTATTCGGTAACACTTTTAAACACTATTTGCAGCAGTTTGAAAACAGCTGTTTTTGCTGTCGCACAGATTAGTGTTAACTAAACGCCAAAGGTTTTTGTGGTGTTTATTTGAACAAGTCAAACTTTTAAAATTGTCTTGCAATGGCTTTCGAGTATTTAGCGTATGATTTTTCGAGGGATCAGGATATTTTTACCGCTCCAACAGTCAACCGACGTGTTCTTCGTGACTTGGACATCCCTTTTGATATGACTCCTACAGAGTTCCAGAAACTCTATAGGTTAACGCCAAATGCTGAAGATTTAATTTTTCAGTTAGAAGCACAGCTGAAGGGTTCCAGAATAACAGCAATATCGACTGAAAAACAGGTAAAGTAAGTCACCGTAAGGCATTAATAATCTCTTACTTTCATAGGTGCTCGCTGCTTTACGATTCTACGCGACAGGATGTTACCAACGTCCTGTAGGAGAACAACGGGGAATATCCATGAGTCAACCTTCAATAAGTCGCTGCTTGCATCGTGTAACTAAAGCAATCAATGAAACCATGTTTTTCGCAAAGGTTAAGTTTCCAATTACGTATATAGAGCGTCAAGCTGCAAAAGCAATTTTTTCTTTAGTCCCCTCTCCTTTCGTAGGAGGCACTATCGGGGCTATCGATTGCACACATGTTTCGATTTTGGGGCCAAAAACTCATGAGGAGGCTTATGTCATCCACCATGGTTACCACTCCATCAATGTACAAATGGTAAAAAAAATACATACGTACATATATTTATTTATCGTGTAATTAACAATAAAAGTACTATTGTTTTAGTATTTGATAGGGGTTACCTTAGGCTGATTTTGGTCACTTTGTCTTAATTAATAAAACAAATATAATTTTTGTATGTGAATATATCACATCTGCTCTCCGTTTCGTTGGCTTTTTTCCAACTTCTTCAGGAGCTTTTCTTTATTTTAAAATTATTTTGTTATATTTCATACTGTTTATAAAACTTTATATAATAAAAACTGGACATCACAACATTGGATAAGTATAAAATATATATGTAAAATAAAAACTGGACATTACAATATAAATATGTAGTCATTTAAATGAATAAATAAATAATTAAGTAATTACGGCACAACACAAATTATCACAGTTCAATTGTTTATCTATCAAACCACCCAGAGGGAAGTCCTAAATTTCGCTACAACGAGGCACTGTGCAAAGCTCGTAATATAGTTGAAAGACTTTTTGGGGTCCTTAAAGGAACTTGGCGATGCTTATCAAAGCAAAGATCCCTTTTGTATGATCCCGGATTCGCAGGACAAATAGTTAATGCATGCGCCGTTTTGCATAATATTAATTTAACTCATCGAACAGATGCAACGTATGATGAGTTCTTAGAACCTCTAACAGGTAGCCAAACGCATTCAAGACAGGTTAATTTCCAATTTTTTCACGTGACCAAGTGCATACTTACATATGTGTATACGTAAAGCGTATGTGCATATGAAGTTAATAATAGTACAAGTCTACAAGGTTTTGGACTGGAGCAGCTGAAAGTTGTTTTTTCTGTAATTTGGGGTGCTGAATTCGCATCTGCAGCTGGTTTATATTTGTTGCTTCTAGTTCTCGAGATGTGTATTTATTTAAAAATGAAGTTTTTGAACTACAAATGTTATAATTGGAGAACTGTTGGCACTATTCAATTCAAAAGAAAAACCAAAACTCGACAACAATATTATCTGTAAGCCGTGCTAACATTGTTTTTTAATGTAATGTCGTAGAACATGTAAAAAGTATAAAACATTTTGTTTTTAAGACATTCATAAATACTAAAAACTTCCAGGATATCTCTCAAGCTACTGAGCAGATAATATAGTTGTCGAATTTTGGTTTTTCATTTTAATTGAATAGGGCAAACCGTTCTTCAGTTATGTTAAAATTTGTAGTTCAAAAACATCATTTTTAAATACATACATATATACAGAAATCGAAAATAAAAAGCATCAAAAATAAACCGGCTGCAGATTCGAGTTCAGCACCACAAATTACATAAAAACAACTTTCACCTGCTCCAGTCCAAAGGTTAACCCGAATTTGTAAACTGTGTAATATTTAAATATTTACCCCTTATTCAAATATTAAAGGTTTATGAAACAAATTTTGCATAGAAATATGTTTCATAAACTTTTCATAAACATTTGATAATTTATTATAAATAGGGCCCTTACTGTTTAATCTTTTTATATACTACATACTGATGTATTTAAATAAAACATTTCAAAATATATTCAAATCAAAATCTTTTATTTTCAAATAACAAAACAAAACAAAGTTATATACACATACATACATTCTTATATGTTTCAGTCTTATATGTTTCAGTTAGGGAAGTACGATTAATTGATTAATCAGATTTTTTGATTAATTGAAATTCTGTTAATCAAATTATTGATTAATAAAGAATCCTGATTAATCAAAATTCTGATTAATCAAATAATTTTGATTATTAAATTTAAATAATTTTATTCAAAGTAACAAAACAACAATATTTTAAACAAAATTAATTATCACATACATACATACATACAAATAAAAAACGATAGAAAAAAAAAACAAAAGCATAAAAAATACAGGACAAAAATTAAAAGCACCAATAATCAAATTTAAAATTATTTGATTATTCAGTATTTTGATTAAGCAGGATTCTTGATTAATCACAATTTTGATTAATCAAAAAATTTAATTAATCGATTAATTGCACTTCCCTACTTTCAGTCTTATATATAAAAATAAAAATAATAAAATTCATTTAAAATAAAGTTATATATTCATGTATGTATGTGATGGAAATAGATTTTGAAAACGATGCAATTTTAAAAGGTTTTTTAATAATACATATTTCTTTATTAAAATCAGTTTTATTGGAAATACATATAAAAATATTTCGGTACTAGAATGAATTTTATCACAAAAACTAAATGAAAAGTGTATTAAAAACGGCTTTTAAAATCGCTTCGTATTCAAAATCAATTTCTATCACATACATACCTGATTGTCAGTCACTTGTGTGTATACGATATATGCAAAATTATTAAATACATCTGCGGTTGCCATTAGTGATCCAGCCATTTTTGAGACTGCCTCTGCCATCATTTTACTTGCTTGTGCATTAGCAGCAGTACATTCTCCCAGCACCTGTTGAATAAAAATACAAAAAGATATTATAAAAAATATTCTACTTTCCTAAGAAAATACATATGTGCATACCTTTAAAGCTTCTGCTTGTGTTTTTGCCACTTCCACATTTGCAGCACTTGAATCAGCTAGCATCTATCAAAGATGTCGAAAAATTTTAATATGTACATACAATTATAAGTATATGCTTTTATAAAATTGCATATAAAGACAAAAATTCCATACAAAGATAAAATATTCTACTTTCCTGAGAAAATACATACATACATACCTTTAAGGCTTCTGCATGCGTTTTTGCCACGTCCACATTAGCAGCACTTGATTCAGCTAACATCTATCAAAAAATTTAGAAAAATGGGCATATGTACATACTTATAAGTATACGGTTTTATAAAATTGCATATAAAGACAAATTTTACCTTTAAGCCATCTGCTTGCTTGTTAGCAATTTCTAAAAAGCGCTTCTGAGTTTCGCTGTCCTCCTTCCTTTTTAGATTTTGCAATGCTGGGAGTATTGCACTCAAATCCCTTTTCCGTCGTAGTGGGGGATGGAGGCAGTTCCAAAATGAACTCTTCTCCATCTTCAAGCAGAAGTTGGTGTTCCTGATAAAAGAAACATTTTTAAGACACTGCAAAGCTTATTTAATTACATACATATGTATGTATAACTTACTTCTTGTAGCGGCACATTTTCACGCACAATGCTGTGGCCCTCGATGTAGTCGCTACCGATAATAGCAACCACACGCTTTTCAAGCTCCGTGATGGCTTCTTGACAGATCGGCTTATTTCCCGTTAATGCCTGCTGCTTTTTGCGGTCTCGCACCTTTGCACTTGTGCGGCTTTTTAAATCCTTCCACACCTTTAATATAAAACAAACGCATTTTTGATACATATGTATGTATGTCAGTACATGCGAATTTCTACTTACCGTGTGCCATTGGTCGACAGTCTTCACTGATCCGCCAAGAGAGTTTAGAGTGACTGCCAATTCACTCCACTTTTTATCATACTCCAATTTTCCATGGAGCTTCTGAAACTTCTCTCCTGCCAGCCCCTGGTTATCGAGCATAGAATCAACCATATGATTTAGCTGCTCATTAGTTGCTCGGCTTTTCGCAGCAGCGTTGGTCGACATTCTATAAAAATAATAAATAATAAGTTAAATAACATTAAATAATAAACTAAAATTGTTTTGACTTACCTTGTGTGCGCAGAATAAAATAAATTTGATTTGTTTTTTTTTTATATTCTTCTTTGTGCTTTTCGTAATTTTAAACAAAGCTGCCAGATAATTTCAAATTAAATAAACTGACAAACAGAGGTGTTAAGAAGAAGATAGTGAATAATATAAACCTTATTGCAAACCGCAATCCTAGGCGTCAATTTAAGCTCATATAAAAGCGTTAAAAATTAGTGAATCGAACTACTGAACTCCAATTCATGAACAATTAATTCCGTTTCTCAACGGAAATTTCGCAATCCAAGTACAAACGAATTTCATGAACGCAATCAACCGGTTTTGTAGAGAAATCGATACCAAACCAATCCGTGTTGGATTCTGTGAACAGGCTGAACACTAGAAAAAAGTTGTGGATGGAAGAAAATCTGAATTTAGAAAAAACGTTTAAGATTTGCAGGCAAACAAATGCATGACCTAAACAATGAAGATGAATGTGCCGAAAATGTAAATGTGATTAAAAGACAACAAAAATGTAAATGTAGCCGGTGCAATAAAGAGCACGGACCAAGAAGTTGTTTTGCATATGGTAAAGAGTGTCGTAACTGCGGAGGAAAAGGGCATTTCGCCGTGATATGTAAAACAAAAAGAAAAATATAAATCAAGAAAAGAAAAAGGTACACGCAGTAGAAATGAGCGACGACGAAAGCGAATTTCAATATACATACGAATTTCAATATACATACATACATATTGGTTCAATAAAAGTAAATTGTATCAATAAAAATAAAAGCAAGAATGGCAAATGGTATGCTACAGTTGGTGTTGGTAAGCAAAATTTTGAACTGAAATTAGATACTAGCGCAGAATGTAATGTATTACCTTTGAAAGAGGCGAAACGATTAGAAACCGTAATTGAAAATTGAGCGACTAAAAAATTAATAGCTTATAATGAATAGTCAATAAATGTAGTTGGCGAAGCAATTTTACATTGTGAAAACAAAAATAAAAAAATTAAACTCTTAAAATCGTACGAGAAAATCTAGAGCCAATATTGGGACAAGATAGCTGTGAAAAATTAGGTTTAATTGCCCGCATACATAAAATAGAACAACAAAGTGAAACTCTTGGCTGTTGCAAAAACTATGAATATGATATTGATTTTGTTGATAACCCTATATTTCGAATAATGCCTCCAAGAAAAATTCCATATGGGTTACAAGCTCGTGTAAAAAATGAATTAGATAGAATGGTCATAGAACCAGTTACTGAACCAGCTCCAGCTGTTAGTCCAATGTTTATTGTTGAAAAGAAGACAAAAATAAGAATCTGCATGGACCCAACTGAATTAAATAAAACTGAAAACTGTAGAAGAAATAGGTGCCAAAGTACATGGTAGTACAGAGTACAACAAAAAATCTATTAAATTTTTGCTACATATTTTCACTGATATTTGTACCCACTATCAGCTGATGAGAAAGTTTATGCAATTAAAAAATTAAAATCGCCGAATATTAAAGAATTACAGCGTGTACTTTGTATGGTGAACTATTTAGGAAAATTCATCCATAATTTGTCTGAGTTGAATGAACTACTCCGAATTCTTCTACAAAAAGACGTCGCATGGCACTGGAATAGTGAACAGCAAAACACATTTAGTAACATAAAGAAAATGCTTTCAACTCTGATGTCAACGCACCAGTAACTTTATCTGTTGACGCGAGCAGCAAATCTATGTGCTCTTGTCTGATTCAAAATAGCAAACCAGTTGCATATGCTAGTCGATCGTTTAATATATCAACTCAAAATCAACCACAAATTATCAAAGAGCCACTAGCAATTCGATTTGGATGCACGAAGTTTCATGAATACGTATATGCAAAAGAACTAATCATCGAAACTGACCACAACCCGTTACAAACCATTTTTCAAAACCCAATACAAAACGCTCCATTGAGACTACAAGGCATATTATGGGACCAGCCAATATTGTCCAAAAGTAATTTACACGAAAGGAACAAAAATATGTATTGCAGACATCTTGAGTCGTGACAGTGTAAGCTTCGAAATCGAAAAAGAAGATGCTTACAGAGTGTGCGTTATCGTGCTAGCAACCCTCAATGATAATTTATACCAGGAATTTAAAAGGCATATTGGTGTTGATCCAGAAATATATACTTTGAAAGAGTATATTATTAATGGATGGCCTAAAAAAGATTCAGAATTACCGGCAATAAAAAAATACGCAGCATTTAAACATCAATTGAGCTACGAGCAAGGTCTGTTATTTAACTCACACAAAATTATTGTTCCTAAATCAGAAATAAGAAAAATTTACCACAGATTCATGAAGGCCATATTGAAATAAATAAAAGCCTATCGAGAGCAAGAAAACAGTTGTATTGACATGTTCAAACTAAAGATATAACTAATTGTGTAGAAAATTGTGCAGTTTGTCAACAAACCCAAAGAATTTTTTTTGTTTATGTTAAACAGGTGCTTTTTTGGTATCGTATGAAAGCTTATAAAAATTATTCTATAAGAAACATCAATAAAAAAATCTCATTTAGGACAGTTTTTTTCAAATTACGTGTACTTCTCGTTAAATAAACAACATAAAATATAAAAAAGTATGGCTGTACGAATAATCGCCCAAGTGCGAATAGCCCAAAAAACAAAAATGTAGAATCGCCCAAAAATTGTTGTAAAAAAAATTGGGTGATTGTTAATCGACTTTGGGCGACTCAACATTTTTAAATATTTGGGTATTTGTTCATAGTGAATAAATGCCTAATTATTGTAAAATGTTAAACCCAAAAAATTTATTCAGCGAAGCAGTTATTCGACATACATAGACGAGACAACCCTTAAGCCAGGCCGAAGACCGTCTAGGAACAAAATCTTTACTCAGCAAAGCCACTATTCGACACACATAGAGGAGAAAACCCTTAATTAAGGCCACAGGCTGGCTACGCCAAAAATCTTTACTCGGCGAAGCCACTATTCGACATACAGGCTGTCCCATTAATCAACGTCAAGCCAAAAGCAGATGATAGGGCAAGTAGTGACTGCTCCGAAAAAAATCCATGTCACTTATTTTAAAAGGCTTTGCCATTCTAAGAAAAAATCACCCTGTGATCTTTCTATTGCTGTGACTACAAATCTTTACTTTTCTTATTTTTTTTTCTATCCTATATTATTGTGAGATATCCTTCTGTAAATGACAGTTAAATATTCGTACTACAGTGGCCTGATTTTTAAACAAAATCTTAAATTTTTCCCAATGATGTACTTAACATTATTTCTACTTTTTTTGTACGTAACTATTATCCGAACTTAAAATGTGTATAAGTCGGAAGTTATTACTACCTATAATTGGCTTAAGTTCAATAATTGAATTAATGTAAATTCAAATTATTTTTAAGAGTGGAATATTAGAATATCTAATCAGACTTGCAGAACGGTTTAGTACTACTAATTTCGACAGCCGCTACGCTGTCATCATCAGCGTCCTTTGTTCGCTTTTACCACGTTTGATCGTGGATACTAGTATTAATGAAACATCAGCTATTTAACCAAATTTTTTCAGAATCTGAAGGTGAGATTTCGGCTCAACACATTGATAAAAGGTAGATCTGCTAACCAAAAAGCTTGCCCTGAACACAACAGTACGTCTGCACGCTACGAATGTATGGAGCCACAGATGCTAGCATCATCGATTCTTGGAATAATTTGCCTGAGTTAAACGATTATATCTCCCCAAGACCATCATTTTCTAGGGGCTTCAGTTTCTCTATTTCGGAGGATGTGAGGTCCACAGAAGGGTCTCCTCCCGCTCGTGGAGCACTTCGATGTCTACACAGATGGCTCCAAGAGGGGTGACAAGGTTGGAGGAGGGGTCTACTTTGAACAAGCCAAAATTTCCTTCAGACTTCCAGACAAATGTAGTATGTTACAGGCCGAGATATCGGCCATAAAAAAGGCGGCAAACTGGCTTCGGTATCATAGGATATTTAATAGGAATATCCGAGTCTTCACCGACAGCAAAGCCGCAATCAGGTCCTTAACAGGTGTATATACGACATCTATCCTGGTTCAGGAATGCCGGGCATCCCTGAACAGGATGGCGAGACATTCAAATATCACCCTTATATGGGTGCATGGACACGGGACCAGCGCCGACAACTGCATCGCTGACGAACTAGCAAAAAAGGGGACATTACCAGAGCTGGACATTGATGTCTTCTGTGGTATTTCCCTCCACGCCTGCAAGCAGGAAATCGAAAACTTTTTCCATACCCACGCACAGACCAGATGGTTCAGTGAACCTAATTGTAGAACCTACAGGCTGATCTGGCCAAGGCTGGATTCAGACCGCACTAGAAATCTATTAAGACTTCAGAAATCACAACTGAAAGACATCGTCGCAACGATCACAGATCACTGCAAATTCGGCAAACATGCCAAACTAATGGGACTAACGTCCCACGACTTCTGTAGGAGCTGTCGGGATGAGGAGGAAGAGGAGATGATCTTTCATCTCCTTTGCCTCTGCCCTTCGCTGGAGACGCAACTCGGCCAGCAATCCTTCGTCAGTCTATCTGAGCTGACAACGACGAACTCCAATAAGCTTAGCCTTTTCATAAGACGCTGTGGATGGTTCCAGCCCTGAACCATCCCCTCCTGGCGAGTGATTGCCATATCCTCTCTTCTTTTCTTTTTCACTCCCTTCTTTCTCTCTTTCTCGTCTTCACCTTCACACCTCTCACTTGTTCTCCTTCTTTTCCTCTACTTACAGGTAACACAAAGGGACTAACCATGGACCCAAGTGTGCGCAAGCAGACTGTACAACCTAACCTAACCTATATTGATAAAAGGAATAAGATAACTCATATTCAATTTCCTCATAAAATTTGGTTAAATAGCTGATGTTTCAGTAATACTAGTATCCACTAGAGAGTAGCAAGACTACATTCATTTGTTTGGCTGCACGCAAAGAAAACAACATTCATTCAAATAATAAACAATCCAATAGGACGGCGAGAGTTAATGTTGTAAAACACAACAGTGAATGAAGTGAATGTAATGGTTATGCTGACTTTAGACGACATGTATTTTACATCTGACTTGTCAAATTTCCCACAGATGACATTTACAGAAGCAAAGTCATATGAAAAATTTTCAATTAGACCGTGTTCTATTTTCATCTGACAAGGCATATGGAATCAGCTGTATTAAACTAACAAAAGTGTGGTTTGGCTGAAAAAACATTAAAAAGCATAGAACGCTTTATATATTTATGAAAATTGTGGAAAAACTCAGCTGCTATGAACAATCAGAGATTATGTCAGATGTAATTGCACATATACGTGTGAAAGCAAATATTATAAGCCGCCTGTAAATTTACAATTTTGACAAACATGCGAAGTTACATATGTCTCACAAACCAGAAAAACCATATGTACAAAACATGTCGTTTAAAGTCAGCATTAATGCTATTTAAACGACGCATATGGTTTACAAGTTTGTTTCGAATATGTACAAAACTCATTTGAAAATACCAACCATAGCAATGTTCGGTCGCAATTATATTCATACACAAAAGATTCAAATATTATTTGAGTGTTTGTAATGGTTTTTGTTACTTTCCTTTAAAAGCATTCATACATATATACACACATACATATAGGCATACATACACTAAAAAATATGAATTCTTGTGTTTGCTTTGCAAAACCAAAAACACAAATAAACGCAAAAATTACTAGTAGCACTTTAAATAAACTCGAGTACTTAACACATTTTAACTTTTATATTTATTTGAGTGTTGTAGTATTTTTTTCTCTTCGATTCAAGTTGGTTTTGCTTGTCTTTGGCTTTGTGTATTCATTCATTTGATTTTTTAACATTGAATGAAATCCATTGCGTAGTTGAAAACATGTCAATGTATTCAAATGCCTTTTTAATAAATCCGATGCAGACCATTAAGGCCATGTCAGATAAAACTTTTGCTTCGCGTTGCGTTACAGATTCGCTTTGACATCTAAGATGAAATGTACATACTTATACGAAACATGTCACATAAAGCACTTTTAACGCAGCGTGAAGCGAAAAGTTCGGCAACTCTCATCTTTTTGCTTGCTTTGACAATCAGCTGGAATAATTTTCTTTTATTATATTGCCAAACGAAACATATTGCGCGTTTGAATCTGTTTTAATAAGAGGTAAATATGTATGTGGCATTTATTTATTTATAATAAATCGTAAAATAACATAATTGACTTTTATTTTTATAAAAAATATATATATAAATAGCAAAATTATCAACTACTTTTTTGGTAAACGATCAATGTGCGAGCAGAGGGCGAAGCCGATGTAAAATGGTGATCGGCGCCGGCTAAGAACAAATATAGTCGGCGGCTGCTATTAGCCGGCTAAGAGCCGAAAATTTTTCGCCGGCGGCGGCTACCCAAATTTATCGGCTAACGGTCGGCTAACAGAGTATTTCTTGCTTACTTACATACAAGCTATATTTACAACAGGTATACTCGGCCCAATTATAAATAAACTTGCCTTTCTAGACGATTTACTGCCTTATTTATAAAAATAATTTTCATAAGAAATTTTTTTCATATGTTCCAAAACCGAATTAAATATTTTTAAATGCGCATGTTAGTAAATATCCACTTTTTATTATAAAAAATCGGCTTAGCCGCTAGCCGATATTAGCCGCAATAATCGGCGGCGGCTAAGTGATTGTGAAAATCACCGGCGGCGGCTAATAGCCGGTTATTAGCCGACCGGCTTCGTGCTCTGTGCGCGAGTGCTGTCAAAGTTTTCATTGTGTCATACTCCTTTTGCTTTACACTTTTCTATCAAAGTTAGAAACGTCACGCAAAGCGACAAAGTTTTATCTGACACGGCCTTTAGTATCGGCGATCAAACGTGGTAAAAGCGAACAAAGGACGCTGATGATGACAGCGTAGCGGCTGTCGAAATTAGTAGTACTAATCCGTTCTGCTAGTCTGATTAGATACTCTAATAATCAACTCTTGAAAATTATTTGAATTTTCATTAATTCAATTATTGAACTTAAGCCGAATAATAATAACTTCCGAATTATTTCTACTCCCAACTTTCACCGGGAGTGTTGAAAAAAATGTACTAGGTACTTTTGGCAAGTGACATCAAAAGTTGGCGCGTTTAGCACGAATTCCAAGATGGTATAATACTTGGCCGATTTGTTTTTCAAACTGCGAAAAAAATATTGTTTTTAACAAATCTATTATTTTTAACAACAAAACCTAAATCAAAGCGTTAAGCGCCGCGTAAGCAGCAGGGTACGTATTTACAGTACATTCAAAGTAAATATTTTGTGCTAAAATGTATTGTAAATACGTACGTAAAAAAAATGTTTAGTCAGTATTATTCGATTGTTATCTTGTTAAATTGAAAAATCGTTCGAATAACGACAAAAAATTTTTTTCTTAAAATAGATGGATTTCTGAAAAAAGTATTTTTTCGCAGTTTGAAAAGCAAATCGGCCAAGTATTGTACCATTTTGGAATTCGTGCTAAACGTGCCAACTTTTGATGTCACTTGCCAAAAGTACCTACAGTATTCCACGGTTAATAACCTTGCCAAAAATGTGTTTAACTACCTTATTGAGGTAATTAAACGAATACGTTTAAATACCTCAGTGTGGTAATTATACGAATATGTTTATGTATAGAAAATAATTAAGAAAACACTGTTATCAAATTAAGAGCGATCGGCATCTATTCATTTACCTTTACAATCTTCATATATAGTCCACGGTTGGTTAAGCCCTGTACAGACGGTTGTCAGATCTTACAATATTGACAGACCTTCCAATGTGCTGACGGTGTACTGACAATAAAAAAATTGTCAGCAGAAGGTATATTGTTAGTTCACACGGTTGTATCAAAGTTGTAAGAAAAGCTTACAATTTATTGGCAGACAATTGTCTGACAATAAATTTATATGACAATAAATTTATCTGACAATATTGTAAGTAAACAAATCGGAAGTTCACTCGATTGTCAGATTCAAAAATTTTCAGATATGATCAATTATTTATCATCTGTGCTTGTGTTAACTTTAAAAAGTGAAAATATAAATTAGTACTAAACATAAAGAAGCAATTTTAACTATTTTAGCTGCATAGTTTTCCTTATTTTCCTTGTTCCCTAAAAAAGATGTGTGCAGTGCTGCCAATATAAAGAAGTCTCTGAAGCTATGTACAGACGATTGTCAGATCTTACAACATTGTAAGTAAAATGTGCTAAAAAGTTCTTACAATCATTTGAACTCAAAATTGTTGTCTGACAACGTTGGCAGAAAAAGCATTGTCAGTCGATTTTAATGAATAGTTTTGATTTAACTGCCTTGTGCTTAAGCGCACTTTTGAGTTAACTGCACAAAATTATAAATTTGTGTCGCTATTCTTTAAAATCCCATACAAATTAATCTTTTAAGTGCACTTTTTATACCTGCACTTTTAAGATAAGTGCCTTAAATTTTTGGCATTTCAAAACTATTTTCATACTTCTTATCTTTCAAACTATTTATTCCTTAAAATATTTTTTTAAGTGCACTTTGTATACCTGCTCATTTAAAATATTTTTTCAGTTTGAATGATATATGAATAATCAATCACCCAAGTAAAATCGTCGGAAACAACAAAATGAAGAAACGCCCAAAATAGATGGGTGATTCGTGAAGAAACACCAAAAAAACAGTGCCCGATCGCCCAAAAAAATGAAGAATAACCTAAAAGTGTGAAATGAAGAATCGCCCGAAGGTTTTTGGGTGTTTGTTCATTATGTAAAATCACCCGAATTCGGAATGAATAATCGCCGAAAAAAATTTTTTGGGTTTAACATTTTACAATAATTAGGCATTTATTCACTATGAACAAATACCCAAATATTTAAAAATGTTGAGTCGCCCAAAGTCGATTAACAATCACCCAATTTTTTTTACAACAATTTTTGGGCGATTCTACATTTTTGTTTTTCGGGCTATTTGCACTTGGGCGATTATTCGTACAGCCATACTTTTTTATATTTTATGTTGTTTATTTAACGAGAAGTACACGTAATTTGAAAAAAACTGTCCTAAAAAAGATTTTCTTCTATGTTATATTTTATTTTTATAAGCTTTCAAATGACAAAGAAGTATACTTAATTTTAAAAAATACAAAAAATGAAATATACCGGTTATAAATGGGTTCATTTTTTTTAAATAAGATTTGCATGGAATAATTTTCATTTTCATACTCATATTGATACACTCATTAAAAAATGTTAAAAGAAAATCCCTAAGATTTGTAAAATTTTGTAGGTCCGTAACTCCGAAAACATGCGTTTCCGACGATTTTTGTAGTTAACTTTTATTTTGGAATGATTTTCCTTCATCCCACGTCAGATTTGGTTGATGAACTGACCGGTTTCGGCTAAGTGTCATCTTCAGTGCTCTATTGAATATATACATTTACATTAATTAACCCATTCATCTAGTTTTTCTCCTAATTTTCGCAGACAAATGTAATCCTAGCAATTTTTCTAAAGAATATTCGGCTCCAGCCGTCTGACAGCCGCCACCGAGTGATTTTTAGGTTATCCTCCGCCGCCGGTTATTGTATATCGGCTTCGCTCACTGGTTGTATGGCAGCCAGTGATGGGAACTCAGCGATTTTCCCGTCAAATCTAGCGATTTTGAAACCTGTTTAGCGGGTAAAAAAGCGTTTTAGCTACTAGCGGGAAATCTAGCGATTTTTTCTGGGAGGCGATTTCATACATAATCATGTTTTTATATGGTTATTTCAAAGAAATTTTGAAATAAAACGATTGATAATAATAAGTTGTCATATATAAGGTCGTGTCTTCCTTTTAACATAGACAGAATTTTATATGTATGCATACCATGATCATGCGTACGTGCTGTTTAATAAAAGTGTTGACGCAAATGGCCTCAGATAATGTTTTATTTACAAAAACAATTGCATATTTCTTAATAGATCATGGGAAATCAAATAAACATCTACATACGAGTAGATGCAACATAAATCTGACTATTTTGATGATTTTTTATGACGACATACTGAATTATGTACTGGAAACGTTTGTCATTTCGTTTAAAATGTCTATAAGAATGATAAACAAATATTTATTTATTTTATTTTCGATGTCCCATACACAAGACTTTAAGTCTCATATTACAGTATGGAACTCAGTACAAGTACATACAAAAATACATTTTAATATACAATAAAATATAAATATAAGTCATGACTGCAATATCATGAAAATCGTCCATACATTTTGTTGTATTAAAATTGCAAAATTTTTAATTTAAAGTTTTTAAATCAAAATGTATGAAAAACCTCCATGACACCACAAAACGATCAATATGACATTCAGTTTGAAATGGCTCAATACATAAGTAGCAAAATAATAAAAACATAAATATCAAAATAAAATTAGTTGAACAAAATTAACTTGAAAATTGACAGATAATGTTTTCCTTGAATTTTGGGGCGTTACTAATGACTTGAGAGCTGTGTGGAATATCGTTCCAGAGACTTATTACATGAATAAAGAATTGGTATTTATATATCTGACTGTTATATCTAAAACAGATTAATCTTTTGCCTCTATTAAGAGTTGAAAAGTTCAATCACGCAAAAAGATGATCGGGTTGTCACGTCTATATTATTTTGTGCATTAGTATTAAAATCCTTACCTTCAAATAGTCATCAAGACACATACCATAAAGTTTGTTTACGTGCAAAGAAACATGATCATATCGTGTTAAACCATATACGTAGCGAACTATATTATTAAAAGTCACATTAAGTTTTATTTTGCTACTACTATCACAACTGGCAAAAAGTTCACATCCGTAAAGTAAAACTGGCATTAAATATGTTTTAGCGAGAAGTATTCGAATATTTATAGGAGTGCAATGATGACTTTGCCAAAGATTTCTTAACATTTCTGTTCTGTAAGCAGAATCCGAATAAATTTCTCGTTTTCCAAAAAATAAATAATGCCCTCATTAATGGATTATAAATCGTATATAGTAAATTAATTTTAGATATGATATTTTAATCTCTAATATATATGAAGCTGCGAAAAAGTCTGAAAAAATTGCTATTAGTGGATTTAATTACTCTAAATCGAGCGTTTTAAAATCAACTCTGTTTACAGAACAGACAGGAAAATTCCATTGAAGAGATTTACGTCCTAATTGTGTAAATCACCTCACCAAAGTGAAATTTATTTATAGGGCATTTACACTGTCTCGAAATCTAGTAATTACGAGCTAAATCTAGTTGTTTTTCACTAGATTTCCCATACAAAACGAAATCTACTTTGTCAGTAGATTTCAACGAAATCTACTCAAAGTCTAGTATATTTATTTTCTTTTTACTACCCTGTATAACATTTTTATATAAACGGTGAGTGAATTAGCTACGTTCTACAAACATTTTCTACTAAAAGTGTGTGCATTAGCTTAGGTGGGCACTTGTTGGGTTAGAGTTTAGGATAAATTTCAGTCAAAGTATTTATTCTTGGATACGAAATCTAGAAAAATGTCAATAAAGGTTAGTGTAAACGATATAGATTTCGAAAAAGATTTCAGATAAAATCTATTAGATTTCGAGACAGTGTAAATGCCCTATTAGAGAACAAAAACAAAATTTCAAATATTTTATGACTTTCTTTTATTTTTCATACAAATTTTAAACTTTTTGGAAGGCAAAGCAACGTTTGTTTGACTTTCTATGCGTTTGTTTGCTGAAGAATTTGTATTAAAAACAAAAACAAACTTTAAACATTTTCAATTTTATTTTATTGTTGAATGTGCTTCTTTTAGCTAACAAGGCCTATATTTTTAAGTAATTAAAACAAATTAATTACAATTTTACCCGACGTTTCGTCGATTGTTTGTCGACTTTTTCAAGGGTTTGTCTGTTTATTTATAAAAATAAAAACGTTTATAAAAATTATTATTCTCTACCAGCATGAAGACTTTTGATTTAAACTTACACGTTAAAAGTTTTAAATTATAAAAATAAAGTTAAATTTTACATCTAATAAAATGTTTACAAAACAATCAACACATCTTAGTCTAATATCACAGTTTTTATTTTATTGCAACCCTATAACTAGCGTTTATATTGTCAGTATCTTATTTTAAGTTCATGGTATTATTTATCTTCTTCTGAATGTATAGGCTCTCTTTTGTGTATCTTTTTTTCTGCACTTTCTCCTTATCCAGTATTTTAAGCTCCTCAAAATCAGCTGTATGACCTGTTTCTAAAATATGTTGTGCCAGTGCTGTTGTTTCTTTTCTTTTATTTATACCCATTTTATGTTCTGCTACTCTTGTCGATAGTGCCCTCTTTGTTGTTCCTATGTAAATTAAATTGCATTTCTGTTCATTGTTTCCCTTACATGCTATTTCGTAAACAACATTGCTTTGTTGTTGTTTTTGCACTGGCGCTTTAATATTTGTATATATGGAACTTAGTGTGTGATTGGGTTTGTAGGCAAAGCTTATTTTGTTGTTATTATTTGTTGTGTTTCTTAAGTTTCTGTTGTCCGTAAGGCCGGGAATGTATTTGACACTGAAAAAAGTATTACTTGTTATATTATCAGTGTTGCCATTGTTGTCGTTGCTATTATGTTTGTTAATTGTTATCCGATGTTTGGTTGCCTGTATTAATTCTTTTATTATATTTTTTGGAAAACTGTTGCTGATAAGTGTTTTGCAAATTTTTTGTACATTTTCTTTATGGAAACGTTGTTTACTAATTTTTAAGACACGTTCTACGAAGTTTTTAGCAGTATTTAGGGTCTGGCTTCTAGGCTGAGTCGCATTATAATTCATAAGTGTCAGATGCTGTTTCTTTGGTGTACCAATCGAAGTAAATTTTATTCCGCGATCTTATTAGCTTCGTATCTAAATACGTTATTGTTTAATTTTTCTCAGTTTCCATTGTAAACTCTAATTTTGGATGGTGGCTGTTGAGTGTTTTGAGAATTTCATCTCGATCGTTGTTGTTAATTATAGCGAAAATGTCGTCTACATATTTCACTATGTATTTGATTTTAATGTTTTTGTTTTTCATTTCTTTTATAGCGTCGTCTAATAGATTGTCTAAAACTATATCAGCTATAGTTGCTGAGAGTGGGTTCCCCATGGGCATGCCGAAGATTTGACTATAGACTTGATCTTTATAAATGAAGTAATTATTATCGCTGAGACAAAACCGTAAAATCTCTAAGAACTTTGAGTTGCTTATGTTTGTAAAATTTTTTATAATTTGCCATTTCTTCATGATAGTTCTGATAGCGTTTTGTACCGAAATGTTCGTGAATAAGGAGATTACATCAAACGATACCATTATGTCGTTCTCGCTAATTTCTGCGTCTTGTAGTTTATTTTTCAGTTCAACTGAATTCTTTATGTTGTGTTCAGTAGATATTATGTGCTTAAGAATTTGTCCGAGATATTTAGATAGATTGTAGCACGGTACTTGTACGGAAAACACAATAGGTCTGAGCGGGGTCCCTGTTTTATGAATTTTAGGCAAACCATAAATACGTGGAGCAGTGGCAGCGGAACACAGAAGTTGCCGTTTTTGCCAATTGTTAATAATTCCATTCTTTGAGAGCTCTGACACGATGCTGTTATTAGTTTTTTGTAATTTAGCGGTAGGATCAGATCGTATCAATCTGTACGTGTTTTTATCGTCAAGCATTGTCACCATTTTTTGCTCGTATTCATTTTTATACATTGCTACGGCTTTATTACCTTTGTCCGCTTGTAAAATTATAATATCTTTATTTCTTTTCAAAAATCTTCTAGTATCATTATATATCTTAAGTAAAAACCTTTCTTTCGGTGTGTTTTTGTTGTTCCTCTTATAGGACGTTATCATGTTAGCTAACTTAGTCCTAGCAATGTCCTTTTCTTTGTTCGTATGTTCATCAATTGCTTGAATACACTGTTCTACGTCAGCAATGACGTCTATCGTGGAAAAAGTGTTTTTGTCTACAGGTAACGCGAAGTTTTTACCCAAAGAGAGTAGCCACTTATATTCAAATGGTATTTCAGTTGTGGTTTTATTTTCAAACCAGTGATCATTATACGCAAACCCATAATTTCTGAAAATATTTTCTTTCAGTGTATTACGTTTTTTCGTCTGCGTTTCTCTGCTTAATTTTCGTATTTGTTTTGTTCTTGCCTTTTGTTTGTTCATAAATGCAAAATAGTCATCTATTGTCAATATGTGTTTGATATCAGTGCCTAAATAGTAGATTTTCCGTGAAGTTATTTTTATATTTGTATTTGTTTGTGATATTTCCAGGCAAAGAATTTTTTTGTGAAAATTGTGTTCTATTTTTCCTAACTGTCGTTGAATATCGCGACAATTAAAAAGATGTGTTACCTGTTTTGTAGTGTTTTTAGTGTGGTTAGGAATCAATCCATAGCTTCTGCATGATAATAAAAATATCAACCGTTCTTTCTGTTGTGCCAATCTTTTCATTTCATTGCAGTATTCCTTCATGGTTCTGCATGTTTCACTGCTGTATTTATATCCAACGTGTTTAAAATAACTCCTCATATTGGTGGCTTCGATAATAAAATCTGGCGTTTCTATTATTTATAACTAAAATTTGTAGATATTTCGGCAAGCTGTCCGATGTTTCATACGATGATTCTGTTGTAGTTGGCCAATTGGTTAAATATTTTATTGTTGAATGTGCTTCTTTTAGCTAATAAGCCCTATATTTTTAAGTAATTAAAACAAATTAATTACAATTTTACCCGACGTTTCGTCGATTGTTTGTCGACTTTTTCAAGGGTTTGTCTGTTATTTATAAAAATAAAAACGTTTATAAAAATTATTATTCTCTACCAGCATGAAGACTTTTGATTTAAACTTACACGTTAAAAGTTTTAAATTATAAAAATAAAGTTAAATTTTACATCTAATAAAATGTTTACAAAACAATCAACACATCTTAGTCTAATATCACAGTTTTTATTTTATTGCAATCCTATAATTAGCGTTTATATTGTCAGTATCTTCTTTTAAGTTCATGGTATTATTTATCTTCTTCTGAATGTATAGGCTCTCTTTTGTGTATCTTTTTTTCTGCACTTTCTCCTTATCCAGTATTTTATTCTCCTCAAAATCAGCTGTATGACCTGTTTCTAAAATATGTTGTGCAAGTGCTGTTGTTTCTTTTCTTTATATCCATTTTATGTTCTGCTACTCTTGTCGATAGTGCCCTCTTTGTTGTTCCTATATAAATTAAATTGCATTTCTGTTCATTGTTTCTCTTACATGCTATTTCGTAAACAACATTACTTTGTTGTTGTTTTTGCACTGGCGCTTTAATATTTGTATATATGGAACTTAGTGTGTGATTGGGTTTGTAGGCAAAGCTTATTTTGTTGTTATTATTTATTGTGTTTCGTAAGTTTCTGTTGTCCGTAAGGCCGGGAATGTATTTGACACTGAAAAAGTACGACTTGTTATATTATCAGTGTTGCCATTATTGTCGTGCTGTTGTTTCTTTTCTTTTATTTATATCCATTTTATGTTCTGTGTCTATTTTCTAGCCCACATTTGGCGGGCTTTGAAGAAAAAAGTTCCCATTACTGATGGCAACAAAAATGAAATAAAACAAAAAATAAGAGTTAAATAAATTAAATGGAGAACAAACTTATTGAAGCTGTGCAAATGTTTCCTTGCCTGTTTGACAAGAGTAAGCAGGAATACCGAAACAAGCTAAAAAAGTAAGAGTCGTGGGCTTGTGTAGTTGCTGCCACAGGCGCAACAGGTAAACAATGTTTTTATATACATACATACATATGTACATTAAACCGACTCACCGAAAAAAAAATTTTGTTACCCCTTCATATTAAAGATCCCTCTTTTTTATGAGATTTCCCAAAATATTTGCGGGGTCCAGCGTCGACCACCCGTGAGCTGGACCGTGTCTAAGAGAGGTATATTTTTGTTGTTTTTTTACATGTTTTGGTATTTTCTCCCAAAACAACATATACAAAAATTACATCGTTTGGAAGATCTTTTCAAGCTGCATCAAATGGTGCTTTAAACTTTATCATTCATACAGTAGATACCGGATATAAGCACATCGCATTTAAGAAAAAACCGCTTGTAAGAAAGTGGGCCAAAAATACAGCGTATTTTTCTTTACTTTCCATAGAAAAAATTTTTTATAAAGGAAAATTGTATATAAGAAAAAACCTGATATAAGAAACTTTTTTCAAACACAAAAGATGATAAATTGATATAAGGTTTTATATAAGAAATGTTTATAGTGTAAACTGAACTCTTTTTTATTGATTATCTTTTGTTTGAGCTATTTAAGTTAGATTTTCACATATAATAAAAAGATTTTAACTATCGAACTTAATTTGTTTTACTTTTTATAAAAAAATATTACATATTACTGAATACACACTTAGTATAAGAAAATAGTTTCTTACATCCATATATATGTTTATAAGAAATAACTTATAAACAATAATTGCTTATAAGAAAAAACCGCATATGTGACGCGCAAAATAGAAAGGGATCTAAGGGTAAAAACCGGTTTTGTTAGGAGAGCCATTTTAAAGATTTAAATACGTGTATCTTTGGTGTACCATCACTGAGCGTGTTGGTATTGGTCTCATTTGAAAGCGACACATCTCATGACGTCAGGAACGTGCTGGTCAACCTTGAAAACGCGCGTAGGACGTCCCTACCTCTTGTTTTGTGTAGTTGGTTTTTACTGTTTTCTACCTAGCGCGCTGTTTCCATGAGTTTGATATCAATTTTCCTCGCGTTTTTTTTAATCCAGGTTTATATTCTGAAATTATTAATTGTGAATTATAATAAATACTCATTTATAATTCTTTTAAATCGTTAGTACGAAAATTTTTCACATAACCTCATTATGTTATTCGCGAAAATAATTTAAAACTAATAACCTTCTTACCGACTGTTTTAGGATGAAATGGTGGACGAATTCGAAGAAGTAGATTTACTTTATCGCTTCCCTGATTTCATAAAACGCGCATATCTCTGGGAGGGAACACTGTTGGGACATGGGATCGGTCTCATTCGATGCTCAGATGTTGTCCACATAGAAAAATGTGAAAATTGATTTTTTTTACCCTTAGGTCCCTTTCTCTATGCGCTGTCACATATAAGAAACAATCTTGTAGTAATTTTAAAGTTTCTTATATCCGATATGTACTAGTCACATGCACAGATACATCTGTTTATATCAGTTTGTGTGTGTTAATTAATGCTTATGAGTGCATATTGATAAGTAGGGTTGTCATCGCTTAATTTATAAAAAGAGAACAGCAGAGGAAAAACACTCGGACATTTGATTAAAAAAGTAGGACTTAAAAATAAAACGAAATTAATTTGTTTCCAATAATTTTACTACCAATAAAATCTTAAATACATATCGATGATGTTGCGAAAAGAGTGATTAGCGCTTTTGCGCAACACCATCGATGTGTTTCCATTAAGTTGTACATAAGTATATACATGCATATTTGAGGATACATATTTCATAAATCGAATTTTATGTTCTACACTGAGAAAATTAAAAGCTTTAAAATAAAAAAAAACGTCTTTGTAAAATTGTAACAAAAATATCTTGGTTAGAAGGAAAAAATCCTTGCATCAATGATTTATTCTTTAAACAAGCAAATGGTGCGTCTTCAACACAAACGACTAAAATTCTTTGAAGCTTAATCAAAGAAATTATCTTTTCCGTAAAGATAAAATATTTGCTTCAACGATTAATTTCTTTGCTAATAAGGGATTGAAAAACGTATTTAAAATTAAAGACTCTTCTTTGTTTTTTTAAAGCTAAGCATCCTTGCTACAAAGACAAAGTCTGTAACTTTAAAGAATTTTGTCTTCAATGCATGAGTGAACATTTTTGCTTGTTCACACATGTTTGCTTGCAACGGTAAACAAGAACGGTTAAAAAAATAAAGATAAAGTCGTCTGTATCTTTAAAGAATTAAGTCTTCAAAGTTAAATTTGTTAACGTTTATGTAAAAAATAAAAAGAATTGTTTTCGTGGTTGTCATTAATTGTAAGTCAGTCGATAGGAACGCTCAATTGTGCATGTGCGCCTTGTCTTTTTTTCTTCTTTTTCGTCAAGTGGTTTAATATGTAATTTTAATATAAATTGAAGTGTTGTGTTTTTTTTAAATATATTATAATAACAATATAAAATATATAATAATAACAATATAAAAAAATAAAATAAAAAAACGCTCTATCGTCGTGGCAGCGCTTGACCTTTGTCAATATACTTATAACTATTAGTAGGTGAAAAGTGAATAAAAGGTAAGTTAATTAAAAAAGTTACATATTAAGTGAAGTGTTGTGTTTTTTCTTATTATATGAAAATATTTGGTCACACGCATTTTATCAATATTTGTTTTTTTGAAGGCTTAGACTATTTGATGCTATTTCATGTGAATTCTTATATTTGCTTTCTGATCTTTTTTTAATTGTGTTTTAATAGCATTACGCAGTAGCATCATATTGTTGTTATTGTTTTCGTTTTTGTTTGCTGGCGGCGCGTCGCTAGCTGCGTGATTATGTGTGTGTTTTGTTAGTTGAATTTCGACTGCTGGCGCTCCTAGTTTAATTTAATCACAAAAACTGAATCAAGTTAGTTCTAGAAAAATTATGTGGTAAAATTTTCAAGTAATTTTACTTTTCGAAAACTATTCATTCCTTCTAAAGATCACTTTAACCCTCTAAAAAACAAATGTTGTTATTTATGTTTTGGCATACAATTATTTCTATGGCAAAGGAAAAATACTAAGAAACATACCTTTACATGATATTTAGTTCTTTTTTAGAAATGGAAGCTGAACTTGAAAGTTTACTCCGTGAGTGGGGCATCGATGATGAAGGAATCAAAATTTTTTCGGAAAGCGGTATTTCTACGATCAATGTATTAAAAATGATGCGCTCCTGTGACATTAATGAAATTTTCATAAACCGATGTGACATAAACCGCAAAATTATATTACGCTACCAATTGCAAAAGTGGCGTATACAAAATAATGTAAGTATAGGTTCATAGTTTATTAATTATTTATTTGTTAACTATCGTGGCGTAATAATAATTTTTTCTGTTTCTGTTTTTCTTCAGTTTGATGCAATATCTTGCTGCGGTAGCGACAAAACAGTGACAAATAGCAGCTCAACAATTTCTGATTGGTTGCAAAATGATTGTGAGTCAACATTTGATTTAAAAGAAGTGCTTTCAACATCAGTTGCTGGACAAGATGTGCTACAAAAATATGAATCAAAAATCCACATAAACGAACAAGATCAGTCGGCAATTTCACGAATTATTGTCGATTACTTCATACTCAAAAATATCAAAATGCAGCCGAGGCACATGCTAACGGTTTCCAAGTCCATAGTGGCATTATTTCCAACTGAAGTTGAATCAACTTACTATATACCCAGACAAAATAAAAAAAAACCATCCGGAAAAATATTTGACAGGTACTTCAATTCTATGTACAAGCGAAAGCCATTAAAAACGTCAACAAAAAATATTAGGCTTGAGACTGATGATGCAGTGCAAGATGAATGCAATTCTGTAGTTGATCAAAAAAAATTTGTTTTTAATTCATAATCAGCCATCCAATCTCCTCGACATATGGAAAGAAACACGCGAACTCCGAATGAAGGAACAAAGAGAAAACCTCAGCACTATTTTTAACAATTGGCCAAGGTATAAGGATCCCATTGGTTGCGACCTTATCAATGTAGATTTTGCCTGGCTTTTCCCTGGCAAGGAAAATAATCTTTTCAATAAAATAGCTCAACTTGAAGCAGATATGTGTGTTCTCATATTCCCTACACACATAAAGGATAAGCTAAATTTACATTACTTTGAAAAAATGAAAGAAAAAAATATGCAAACAGGTGCGTAGGCAAGCAAACCGATATTCTGCATAGTTTTTAAAACCCAATAGACATTTTATCTAATTTTTATTTTTATATTTTTTTTGCAGATTCAATTTATTTTTATCTCTTTTTATTTGCCTCCACGTTTGAGCAATACATGCAAGCCATCAATTTCCGATGCACAACACGACATGATCATCCATTTAAACAACATCAACAACATACAACAAAAACTGGACGAATTGCGGGAAGTCGCAATTTATGAAAAAGTAAGAGTACAACCCAAAATAATAGCCATAGGTGACACAATTGAAAATTTAAAAGAATTTTACATTTATTTAGACGGCAATAGATATAAAGTTCCAACATTGGTAAGCGCTATCGACTTAGTTATTAAATGCTGTTTTGTTCAACTTAGAATATTCAGCAAAAAGTAAATATGTGTGGATTTTTTTGCAGGAGTATATATGTATATGAAATTCCTTCAAATGAAAAAATTGCAAAAATAGGAACACTTATAAATAAACTCAGAAAATGAATAAAAACAACATGTTGTCACCGAAATCCATGCATATTTGCTTTATATGTCAAAATTCTTACCAATGTTCAGAAAATTTTCTTTCTCATTTAAAATCGTATCAAAAAACACCAAATACTTTTCAATATCAATGCAAGTATGAGTTGTGTCAACAAAGATTTCAAAAATTTTTTAAGTTTAAGAAACATATTGAAAAGCACAATTGCATTGTCATAAATCAAAGTAATGATGCTGTTGCCATTGAACCACCTCCAAACAAAAACCAAAAAAGCGAATTACCACATTGTTCACAAAATACAATAAATATTTCTATGGATAATGAAATCAATTTAGTTTATTTAAAAAAAAAATATTGAAAAAAACATTATAAAATTTGTTTTAAGCTTTTATGCTAAATCAAACATTGTTAAAAAAAATATTCCAGAAATATTGAAAAATGTAAAAGATTCTGTTATTGCTCCACTTTTAGACTCATACAAGCAATTTACTCCTTTTATTATGTCCAAAAAACAAAAGGCTTTCGATGAGCTTAATGCATATGCTGAAGATATATTTAGAAATATTGATACTGAATTTAAAGTTTTGAAATATTTGCAATTACAAAATATATACAAACAGCCGCAACTCTTTTCTATTAGTTGTCAGCTAGATGAGATTTTTATTAATGGCTACCCAACTATCAAAGAAAATAGAGTAAACGGATCTCTATGTGACATAAAATTTCAAATAAAATCATTTTTTGAGTCCCCTGGTGTATTAAGAAACACGTTTGAAAATATCAACAACATAAATTTATCCAATAAAAAATCACTTCATCAAAGGCGAATTTTGGAAATCACTAATTAATGTTTATCCAAACAAAATAATTTTTCCAATTTTTATCTATTTCGATTCGTTCCAAGTAAACGATGCACTTGGCTCTCATCGACAATCGATTTGTGGCATTTACTACACAATTCCTGTTATTGCACAGCATCGTTTATCACATTTGAATAATATATTTGTTGCCGGTTTCGTCAATTCTGAAGATTTCAAAAATTTTGGCAACCAATTAACTTTTCAGCGACTAAAAGAAGTTTTTCAAGATCTGGCTGAAAATGGTATAGATATATGCTATGAGAATGAGCAAATAAAAATTTATTTTTTATTGGCTCAAATCTTAGGAGATAACCTTGGTCTCAACGAAGTTTTGGGCTATACCAAAAGTTTTAACAGTCATAGATATTGTAGAATTTGCACCAGAACCAAAATGGAATGCCAAAATGATTATACAGAAAAATAGACTATATTCGCGACAAAAACATGTATTCTAAAGAATGCACAACTACAGATAAAAGTTCAGCTGTTAAAGAAAATTCAGTTTGGAATAGCTTACGTTATTTCCATGTTACAGATAATAAGGCATGCGACATTATGCATGATATTTATCTTGGTGTAGCAAGATATAATATCAGTAAAGTTTTAAATTATTTTATTTTCGAAAAAAAAATGTCTAACTTTAGATGCGTTTAATTTTAGAAAGCAAATGTTTCATTATGGGTCTGTTCTTGTGGGTAGTATTACTGTACCGATTACAAAAAACCAAATACAAACTTGTATTTTTAAAATGAACGCTTCTGAAATGAAAACTTTCCTAAATGTGATTTTACTTTTGATTGGCGATTTGATTGATGGTAATGATCCTGTTTATAAGTTTTTAGTAATATTTATACGCATAACCGACATAATTACAAAAGATGACTTTGATGATTGTACTATAAAAATTCTGAAAGATTTAATTTCCAAGCATAATGAACTATATGTTGAATTATTTCAAGATACGCTGAAACCCAAACACCATTTTATGGTCCATTATCCAACAGTAATCGAGCAGTTGGGACCACTAAAGCATTTGGGGACCTTTATCAAAGCGACAAAGCCATGTCCCAAGTTCTAGAGTAAATTTACCTTACACCTTAGCCATTAAACACAGCCTACAATTTTCTAGTAACCTAATAGAACAAAATTTTTTTCAAAAAGATGCTTGTAATTTCAAATCAATATCAGAATCTGATTTATCACAGTACGATTTTTATAAAAATCTAACGACTGTTTTATTAAGAGGCTTCAAAGTTAAAAGTGTAACATATAACGGAGCTTTATTTGAGCAAAATTTTTATGTAAAGTGTGAAAACGATATTATTATGAAAATTTTATTAATATTTTATGAAACCCAGAACAATTTATTTTTGGTGGTTCAAGAAATGAATACAGTATTTTTGGAAAAATTTCAGGCACACAAAATTATAAATGCAAATAGCTCTTTTCATATTAAAAATATTGAATTATTCAGATACCCACGTCAGGAGTTAATATTAAACTCATCGTGTGAAAAAGTTGTTAGATTTTAATTACTTAAGTAAAGTTACGCTGTATATGAACTATTTTTTATTTTTATTGTATTAAACTTAAATAAAAAAATGTATTATAACTCTTTTAACATTAAAAATGTCTAGAGTCAGCATTAAAGTCAAAGTCTAAAAATGTTGTAAGATTTTAATTAGTTAAGTAAAGTTATGCTGTATATGAACTATTTTTTTTTTATTACATTAAACTGAAATAAAAAATTGTATAAAAATGCTGTGTTTGGTTTCATTAAGTATTTTATTTTGCAGAAAAATTTTAATTTTTTAAAACATTTCTATAGCAGATTTCAAAGGAAATTGCCTTTGTTCCTACATATCAGTCTTTAGTATTTCAAAGAATTATTTCGTTGAATTTAATTGCATTTCTTTGTAATAATGTTAAAATTACGTCTTTGTTACAATGAAAATTGTACTTAAAATCAAAAATTCAAGTCTTAAGACTAACGAATGAAAGTCTTTGTGCCAAAATACTTTTTCCTCAGTTTAAAGACTTTTTAAGTATTTCCAAAGACGTAAATCCTTGCCACAAGATTTTAAGTCTTCGATTTTAATTATATATTTCATGGGAATCTAAAGAACTTTGCGCCTTTCCGGTAAAGTTGTTTTGTCTTTGGGCACAATCTGACCAATAAAATTCTTTGCAACAAAGTGTATTTTCTTTGATTTTACGATTTAATTTTCTCAGTGTACATACTGTTAAATAAAACGCAAAAAGCACAAACTAACAAAAAAATCTAATCGGCTTTTTAATAAATTGCGATGTATTTGACCAACACACATAATTACTATAAAAAAATCAGACTTTCCCGATCTAAAATAGCGGTATAATTAAGAAAATGTTAAAGGCCAATTACATAAACTAGTATATATATTGCTGCTCCTGTAAAATTATGAATATGTTAGTTAGGGCCTTTTGCGTTTCAGGCGAAGATATATTTATCAGGATTTCAAATATAATTTGAAATGTTGGGAACAAATTTTTTAAATTTATAGTTTCGTCGTTTATAATTTTCCAAAAAACTTTATAGCACAAAAATTTATTAAAAAGTAGTTCTTCATCAACTGAGAACCTGACGTTAGCCAAGAGTTCAATCAATTACACATAAAATATCTCTAACGGTAGGCCTATCGACTTTAAATAAACTTTCATTGTTTGTATTCAATTTCCACGAAAAGTTTGTATAGAAGAAGTGAAATCACACTCAACAGAGCCACCTAGGCCTACCAGATCCAAGTTGGGAAAAAGCTTGACAAATAGAGAAAAAAGCTTGATTTAAGAAACAAATCTTGACACTAACTTAATGATGTGCAAAGCTTAAAAATCCGTTCATTAATCGATTTCGAAAAATGGAGAAGGTGTCAATTCGTTTGCATTTTCTTATGTATTCCCTCAATATTCCGATTAAATTCGGGCTGATTCTGTACCTTAATTTGTTTGCAAAAACTTTCGCAAATTTAAAATTTTCATTAAAACTAATTAATATCATTAATTGGGCAAATGACATTATATTCTTTATTTACAAAACGCATTAAGAGGAATCGAAAATAGAAACAAAATCAAATTACATGTCGACCCTGTGCTGCAATAGAGTCATAACTCGAAAAATTTGATTTTTGTGTTAATGTAGAATCACTCATCATATCAGAACAACATTTTCTCTTACCATTAAGTTCTTAATAAATTCGACAATATTTTTTTGAGTTGTGAGTCTATGGTAGCAAAGGCTCGATATGCAGTTTTCGGTTTCCTTTTCGTCTTGTTTTTTAATTATACCATATTTACTCTTTAGAAATATATTTGGAACGAAACGCTTAATGTGCCTATAATTTATCATTCATCTATGGACCCTAGGCATTTTCATTAATATGTAGTTCTAAAGGCAAAAGTGTTTTATTTCGAATAAAGGTCTCTGATTTGCAAAGAAAAAGCCCTTGGAGAAAGATTTTCATTATAATTTTTACTTTGTATCCATATAAATGATCATGTATTTAAATTAATTAATTAAATTCTAACGCTAAAATAGGTAATTGAAGCTCGTGCATAAAATTGTGCACAGAATAGAAATTAATTTTTAGCTTGACAAATAGCTTTTTAGCGTAAGTCTTGAGAAGCCTTAAAAACACTTGACAATCAAACCAAATCAAGCCCGTCTGCCAAGCCTAGCGCCACCTCATAAGTAGTGATAAGCAAAATACACATGAGCACTGATGATGGAAGTGTAGCGGCTTCCGAAAGTAGCGCTGATATGTTCTGCTGTGTGCGTAGACAAATTCAGTTGATGTTAATTTTTTTCTTGTTCCTTGGAATATTAATCATGCCTGATTATTTCTGAATATATCGTTACGAACCTTAGCCTAATAATCAATTTGTATTCACAAGCAAATAAGTTCGAAATAATCATCGGCCCTTTTTACGGAACACCATCGATATTTTAAATCCATACATACGTCATAGAATAGCATCACAACTCTCACACACCGACCACATGAGCAATTGTATATGTCTTAATACAAGCAACAACGCCGCAGAACCGCAACGTCAATTGCCAATGTTCTTGCTTGTATTTCTTGGTAGCGAACTCGTACAAAATTTAAAACATTAAACATACAATTTTGCTGAGGAAGGTTGTGCGTTATTTACACTGTATTATTTTATGTCTGTAATTTATAATTATATAAATAATAACATTTTACATTTTCCAGCGATGTTCTTTTCAAAATTAGCTTTATTGTTAATTTTTTTCACTTTTCTCAAAAAAAAACTCAAATGGCAATTGAATTTGACAGCTTGTGTTAAAAGTTTATGTTGCTGAATATGTATTTGAACACATATTCATACGGTCCACACGCAAATTACTTGTGTTGGCAATCGAATTTGACGGTTGCCACGGCAATAATTGCCAAACTTATTGCTCGTGTGGTCGGGGTGTCATGGACAGTATTATTTACAACATAAGCTGGACATCTAATACCAATTATGTATTTCCGTTTTTAGCTTTGTTTTTAATAAATGCAATTTTTCAAGCAATACGAGAATAAAAGCGAAAAAATATATAAATATAAAGTACTTTAAAAAAACGTTACGCGAATATAAGCTCCCTTTTTAAGTCGGGAAAAAGTAGGACTTTCCCGGACGCACTTTTTTCCCCCGGACAGAGACCACAAAAAGAGGACAGTGTCCGGGAAAAAGAGGACGGATGACGACCCTAATGTCATTGATAATGCTGACTTTAGACGAAATGTTTTTTACATATGTCTTGTTAGGTGTGTCAGACATACTTATGTAACTTCGCATGTTTGTCAAAATTGTCAATTTACAGACTGTTTATAATATTTGCTTTCAGACGTACATGTGCAATTACATCTGACATAACCTCTGAGTGTTCACAACAGCTTAGTTTTTGCACAATTTTCGTAAATATATGAAGCGCTCTTTGCTTTTTAATGTTTTTTCAGCCAAACCACACTTTTGATAATGTAACGTTGAAATAACAAAGCTATTTTCACGTTCATAATTTGTAGTTATAAGTGTAATACTAACAAAATAATAATAATAATAAAATAGCAGGAATAATAAGGAAGAATAATATGGTATAATAATAAAATAATATAATCCAATAAAATAATAATATAATATAAATCTAAGAGCTGCAGGGTAGTATGAATTATAAGAACTGCAGGGTATCTAGTTTTAACCTTTTCCGTAAATAACTCTCGTTTAGTTCATAAAATGTTTAGCATAAGTAGATTAGGTTGGCACACAATCTGGAGCGATTCATACACGACAAGAATTTGCTCTCTGATTCTGAACAAGAATCGACTGGGATTTCCGTAGTGGAAAAGGCAGTCACCGATTTTTTGCACTGCTCTTTGGCCTCGGCTAAAGAGGAGCTATAAATTTTACACAGCGGCTTCGGCTGACTGTTCTCACAGCGGACCTCGGTCTGACTGTTCTCACAGCGACTTCGGTTGACTGTTCTCACAGCGGACCTCGGTCTGACTGTTCTCACAGCGACTTCGGTTGACTGTTCTCACAGCGGCTTCGGCTGACTGTTCTCACAGCGGACCTCGGTCTGACTGTTCTCACAGCGACTTCGGTTGACTGTTCTCACAGCGACTTCGGTTGACTGTTCTCACAGCGGCTTCGGCTGACTGTTCTCACAGCGGACTTCGGTCTGACTGTTCTCACAGCGACTTCGGTTGACTGTTCTCACAGCGGCTTTGGCTGACTGTTCTCACAGCGGACTTCGGTCTGACTGTTCTCACAGCGACTTCGGTTGACTGTTCTCACAGCTGACTTCGGTCTGACTGTTCTCACAGCGACTTCGGTTGACTGTTCTCACAGCGGCTTCGGCTGACTGTTCTCACAGCGGACCTCGGTCTGACTGTTCTCACAGCGACTTCGGTTGTCTGTTCTCACAGCGGCTTCGGCTGACTGTTCTCTAGGCTAAGCACCGATTGTAATATTTTAGGCATTAGTTTAAGAATGATTGTACGTATGTAACTTGAACCTGTTATTCGTCGCACTTGAAATCGTCGAACCAGCGATCATCGAACCGGGTGTCTCCGAACCTGTTATCCGCGAACCTGATATCTCCGAACCTGTTATCCCCGAACCTGATATCTCCGAACCTGTTATCACCGAACCCGTACACCTGCGATCCTGTAAAGCTGCCAACCTGTAAACTCCGATATTAAGGTGCGTGCGAACCCGAATACTATTAGCCGATTTACTATTCTACGAACGAGCCGCTTGAAAATATACGACCCGAACCCGCCATATACGAGCCTAAAGTCCCGAAGCTGAACCTATTGTTTACTAGCCTATCGCCTCAAGCTGTAGGAACCGTGCCTGCCATAAACCGAATCTATCTGACGCCCGATTATGTTTAAGTTATCATAGCTATCTTCGTATTAAATTAAACAACTAGATATAGAAGAAAAGAATATTCAATAAAAAGATTATTTTATTTTGCCCCCAGAAAGGGAAAATCAAAGGTCTTATTACTTAAGGTTTGTGGATCCGTAAGTAGACCCTGGACGCGACTAAGTTACCTCAGCCGACGACAAAATCCACGTTACAATAATTTAATACAGCTGATGTCAAATACCTTGTCAGATGAAAATAGAACACGCTCTAATTGAAAACTTTTCATCTGACTTTGCTTCTGTAAATGTCATCTGACAATGTTTCATATGTTTCACACGGCATGTATCGCTTTTGCATTGGGAAATTTGACAAGTCAGATGTAAAATACATGTCGTCTAAAGTCAGCATAAGTAATGTAGTGTTTCTGTTATTAGGTGGTATTGTTATTGGCTGAAGCATGGTAGAATAATATACAAGGTAGCCCTGGAACGCCAGCTGTTTATTTTTTTATATACTTTTTTCATGGTACAAACTGTAAAATGTTGTGTATATGTGAAATAACTACGTTGCACACACAATACCACACGTATGTATGTTTGCCGCTTCTGATATACAAACACACACATACCCTCTCTATTAATGTTTGACGATTTCTATCCCAAAATGTACATTTGTATTAGTTATGCGGCTACCTGTTATATTACCATGGGCTGAAGTATGGTAGATATGAGTGGATACAGAGAGCCTAAGAGAAATACATTTGCTTTCCTGTGTTTCGCCCAAGCAGATATTAACAGATACTGATGTCGTACTATAAGTAACTTATTGTATAAACAGGCAAATTTGTCATGCAAAACGAAGTTTGTTCGCAATTGGTCGGCTATTTAAGCGACCATCAAAATAGACAACAAAAACAGCAATAACAAAGCATTCTTGTTGTAAACTAGCAATAAATTTGCACATGAAGTGAATGTGTTTCATATGTATGAAACATATGTACGTACACACATTATTTGTTGTACTAACAATTATTTTAAAATATCGGTGGTACAACCGATATTTTAAAACAAAAACCATGTAAATTTCTTATCCATCGCAAAATATCATGTTACTCTTGTTCTTTAGTGCGCGTAGAATGTGTGCGTGGAATAAAATCATACAACATCATTTACACTTATTCCATCATTTATACTTATAGTAACAGGTATCTGTTTTGGCAATACTTTGTGGTATAATGGTGCACGTCTTTAATATGTACTGTACCATAAGCAATGCGTTATTCCATAAAAACCACGATCTTTTAAGCGTTTTTATTACAGGTGCTACTTATATTAAAATAAATTGTACTTTTTTTAGTATTATATAATTTGAGGCATTGTTTATTTATCTCTGATTCTAGTTATTGCAAAGTTCGCAAGAAACAAATAACCAACGTCTGAAATCAAATAATTCCTAAAAAAAAATTTATTTTAATACAAGTAGCACCTGCAATAAAAACGCTTAAAAAATCGTGTTTTTTATGGAATACTGCATTGCTGATGGTATGAATGGTAAAGTTTAATGCACCATTGGATGCCGCTTGAAAAGATCTTTCAAGCGATGTAATTTTTTATATTTTGTCTTGGGAGAAAATACGAAAACATGCAAAAATCTACAAAAATAGACCTTTTTAGACACGGTCCAGCTCACGGTCGGTCATCGCTAGACCCTTGAAATATATTAGGAATCCTCATCAAAAAGGCCGGTCTTTAATTTGAGAGGGGTAACAAAAACACATATTTCATCTTCATACAAGTCGATTCGGTTTAATGTACTTATGTATTAAATTCCTGCTTTAAAATATATAAAAATTTTTGTTGAACAGTGTCAAAGTCGTTTGGAGATCCCTTCGCGATAGGGACGTATGAGAAATGGTGTCGGCGAAGCTGAAATCTGGAGCTGCCACGGAGGAAAAACGCAGGTGGTGCTAAATGGATGGAATGTCATTCTTGCTAAAGCACGTTGGACCATGAAGGTTGTTTGAAATTTATGGTGTTAAGTAAAAACAAATAATTTGGGCCAATATTTTTCGGCAAATATGTCCGATGTGGTGGATAGTTTTTGACGTTATTTGGAGTTCGAACCTTTGGTTTACAAATTTGTTAAATACTTGCTTCTAGTAACGAAAAAAGCGACAAAGATCCACCTTTATATGCCCAATGAAATCCGTTTACTTCTTAAACTTAAAGTAATTTTTTTTTGCAGAACGTTTTCCAATGGGGTTCATCGAATTTTAATTTTAATACAAAATATTAAATTAAAAAGTATGCTGTTTTATTTCGACTATTGTGTTGCTTTTGTCTACTTTAAAATGGCGATTTTATAATGCGCGTCATTATTCTAGACAACTACTTATCACATTTGTCAACCAATATTGTTGCCAGATGCATAAAACGTAAAATATCAAGAAAAAAAGTAAGGCCAAAACTAAAAATAGTTGAAAAATTCTGTGTTGGATACTTTGGTTTCAAAAAACAAAGTGCATATATAAGAACCTTTTTCGAAGATTATTTCGAAAAATAAACAGAACACGCGACTCTCAGCACATGCAAAAGTGAGATTTGCGATTTTAAACTCGCAAGTGATTTAACAATCGCGCGTTTTTCAGCACATGGGTGAATATAAGCCTACGCGAAATCTCTTTATATCTAATTTTAACCTAGTCATGAATGAATTCTTAGTTTTTTACATGTGATTTTTTTATCTATAGCCCAGGCAAATTAGACATAATTTGGCAAATCGAAGGAAATTGTTCCCGGAGCTTTGAAAACTGGCACGGTTGGTTCTTGGTACATATATTTAAAGAAACTAAAGACTCGTGATAAAGAGCTCGTAATAAACGTTTATTGAAAATTTCCCGTTCAAGAGGCAGGTTTGCACCTAAACCCACAAAATTATTCAAAATAAGTACTAAGAGATAATTTCCTCTACACAAACCTGGATATGGTCGCATTAAACATCTTTTCAAAGGAAAAGCTGCATCTCCAACCATAAAATAAGGAAATTCTCTATTTGTTCCTGGCAAAATTGTGTCTTCAGGCAAATCCAATTGACCATTAAAAAGCTTCTGCCCAAAGCCCGAATTCCACAACACAGCTCCATATTTTTGGGAGCCGTATGCACCAATATCGACAGTTTTGATTGTATAATTGGCATCGCAAGTTGGGAATAGTACTACGGAGTAGGTGCCTTTATAGTTGAAAAATTGCGAGACGAAATTTGGCGGACATGTTAAGGTGATGTGTTTGCCATCAATAGTAACAACACAGTTTGGGAAATTCCACATAGCGTTGAAGTCATTCGCAATGCGTTTCCACTGGTCTCTGAGGTACCGATAAATACACAAAACCAAGAGTGTTCCAAAGCATATCACACGTTTCTAAAACAATTTTCTAACAGTCGAACGCCCCATCTTAAACACTGATGAAAACATCTGAGGAAATACAACTTTAAAATTTTATAAGAAATAGTTGACTAAATAAAAATATAAAATAAGTTTCTTACACCAGCGTAAGAAAAAGTCTACACTTTGCAGATATTGATCGTCTGTTGGAATTCTTAGTAAGACCTTCCTTAACCAAATTAAAAAGCATATCGAATTCATCGTTATCCATTCTAACAGTTTTATTAAATTGTTCAGGATCACTGTTAAACATTCTTTTAAAGTTCACCTCAAACAATCCATTAAGGTCTCGGTCTTGATATAGCGGCCTGACCAAAACCTTTGACGTCTATTCATTACGTCAAGACACGCCCGAGCTTTATAAAGCAAAATTACAATTAAAAGAAACTTCGGAATTTCCTCGAATTCCATTGTGTACTTTAATCAAATTTATTTATTGCAGAAACATGCGATAAAAACAGCTGATTTAATATCCCACAACAAAGTACTATAAAGTACGTTTGACGTATTCTATGTGCCTCGGCCTTGACTTACAACTACGGAGTGTGTTTTTTAGCTTGCGATAAGATATACGGGCGAAAAGGTACAGCTGCAGGTGGCGGTGAGTGGTGTGATGGATGATCGTCGGTAGTCGGGGATCAGGAGAGATGAACATGGAAACTTGGAAAGATTTTCCGTCATCCCACGTCAAATTTGGTTTGTAAAGAGCCCGGTTTCGGCTATGTGCCATCTTCAGTGTTCTATTGAATACTCAGTATTCAATAGAACACTGAATATGGCACATAGCCGAAACCGGTCTGTTTACAAACCAAATTTGACGTGGGAGGACGGAAAATCGTTCCAAATTAAAAAAAACCCAGTCGGAAGAAAAACACAACACTCAATATGGAAACATTGGAATCAGTTGACGGTTACGCGGAGATACACATGAGCTCGGTGGAAATTGCTTCGAAATTTAAATATACTCTGCATCAAATTAACATTCAGCAAATAGCGGAGTCCGTCAGCGAGGTCTGCCTTAATATACCGAAGATACTACCTAGCCCCTATAAAGAACTCATAATAAAAGAATTAAGTGAAATTGAGAACGGCATTCATACACTGCTACCGGATCTCGTAAAACGGGGTTTGCTGAATATTGGAGGAAAAATGATAAAGTAGCTCTACGGAACACTAGATGATGACGACAGACAACCAATAAATCAACATTTTGAAGTAGGTGATGCCAACGGACACCAAATCATCGAACAGACAAATCACCAGGTCCATTTAAACGACAGATTTAACTCGTCCATTAACCAGATGGTAGAAGCAATCAACGAGAACAGAAGGACTCTGAACAGCTTGATTCAATCAAGCAGGAATCAGAGGTCCACCACTACCGCGATGTTGCGATTTTCCAGCTTTTCAAACTGATGGAAATGAAAAATCAAGTGAAGACGGTACAAGAGTCAATAGCATTAGCATAAATGAAAATTTTCAACCCAGCACTTTTGACTATAGACGAAATTCAAAAGTATAAAATAAATGTAGAAACCATACAAGACATGCAGATGGGAGTGGCGTTACATAGACACAACAGCCTGATGTTCGTAATCAGGTTACCCATCGAAACCATCACAGTAAAGAAATCTTTAATAATACCAATTCCAAATGACAGCTACTACTAAATAGATGCCGAAAGAGAATACGTAGTGAGGACCGTCAAGGGTAGTTTCAATTATAAAGGCGAGAAATATTTTAAAAGTTTAAAAAAATCACAAAGCTATGTTTTCAGAGGAAAGTACAACCTAATCATACACGGAACAGAAACAGTGGAGCTAATTGACGAAGGTACGATTGTAGTAAGCAATGCAGACAAAACCCCAATGTCAACCAACTGTGACGACTGACGCTTAAACCTCACAGGGAACTACTTTTTTCCTTCAACAATTGCAGTATAATAATAGGAGACCAAACTTTCACTAGCCATATCATAGATGTAACCCAGAAGTTTCTGTTAGTGGGAAACTACAGAAATGAAACCCACTCTGGAGAAACTACATGTAACGCAGATCAGCAACATCAACACCATCAAGGAATTAAAACTTCAACAGAATGTTTTAAATAACATTGCATGGACGACGACAATAATTATTGCATTAGCAGTAATATTATTAATCATATTGGTGTTATGCAGAAGACGCAATCGCGTAAAAGTAAAAATAAACAACGAAATTCTGGAACGTGGCCCAGAGTGAAAAGAATTGTGGGAAATCATCTCCAAGATAAGAACCCCCATCTCCAAGATAAGAACCCCCAGCAAGATGTAAACAACCGGGGTCAACCCGCGGTTATAGATACCAACAACCATAACAGCAACAACAAATACAACAACCTCTAATGGATTTTATAACAAAATATAATAGATCAACTAGATTTAAGATTTTGACATAAAAACCTTCTGATCCAATTGGCATACAACCCACATACTAGGAAAACATCTACACCTAGATGTTTCCTTCCACCAAGGGGGGAGGGATGTTGTGAGTCAGAACTGAACAACCCTCCTACCTGTGCAATTGTATGTGTTGATAAATTGCGAAATGTCAATTAAATCAAAAGCTGATTAAATTAAGTTATATTTATGAATTTGCTTACTAACTAAATTGTGTTAATGCATTTAACTTTTATATTTAGGTCACTCTTATTTTGATTATTCAATTATTTCTTGGTGCATTAAACTATTATATTCTATATCTAGGTTATTCTTCTTTTTTAATTATTAACTAAATTGTGCCATGGTGATATTTCACAATAGTAAATTGTGCAATGTTGATATTTCACAATATTAAATTGATGAGTTATAGTTAAGTTGGTATTAAATCATAAAGTATAAATAGCTACCCTACGGTAAAAGGTGATAGGGACCAGTCCGAGTTCTAACACTTCCTATGAAGCGGACCAGCCACTTTTACATGGGGATGGCCTAGGATGGGGCTAACTGATACTTTGTATGCACCTTGTAACTTGTCTCTGAACTATCTTGTGGAGTCCTAATCGGCGTAGAATAATATAGATATGTAAATATTGTTCCGAAATTCAGCTGTAATAGTCGATTAATTTATTTTTTTATTGTTACAAATCCAAGTAGAAGTTGTATTTTATTTTTAAGCGGTGTCTTTGATAGTACTCGAACCGACAACCTCCGGCATGACAGCCTAGTACAATACCAACTCCACCACAGGGGAACTTATGTTTCAATGCTATAAATACCAGTTAAGCTGGAATTAATATCTGAATATAGTTACGGAACAGGTTCCTGATTGGCATGGCAGTCTCATTGAAGGGAGACAATTAATATTATATAGATAATATGTGATAGGATTCAGATCCTGGATCATCGAATTTGTTCAGTGCCGTTTACTACAATAATAGCCGGAGTACCAACTAAATTGACTGAAAATGGTTAATATGTAACCATTTACACAATATGTTTTCATCATTCACTACTCCTTATTTTTGGTACCAGTCTCATTTTCTCAAGTCATAGGACGAGTACTTTTGGATCATTTGTCACAAAATTTTCCGCAGCATATGTTTAAGAAAGAAATAATCAGATTGTAAATGGTATTTTAGAAGAGAGTTAGTAAATAGTGTTTAAGAAAACAGATTGTAAATGGTGTTTAAGAAGAGAGATTGTAAATAGTGTTTAGGAAGACAGATTGTAAACAGTGTCTAAGAAGAAAGTTTTAGAGTAATAAAATAATAAGTGCTAAATTTAGAAACATAACACAATCGGCATACTAAGTAATACGATCTACGGTTAGTACGAAAGCATGAGTGTATTCGGAAGCTCTTACAATCGGCAAAGTAAATAATACGACCTACGGTTAGTACGAATGCAAGAGTGTATTCGAAAGCTCTTACAATCGGCAACCGAAATAATACGATATACGGTTAGTACGAATGCAAGAGTGTATTCGGAAGCTCTTACAATCAGCAAACTAAATAATACTATCTACGGTGAGTGCAAGATCGTATTCGGAAGCTCTGACAATCGGCAAAATAAATAATACGATCTACGGTTAGCACGAATGCAAGGGTGTATTCCGAAGCTTTTACAATCGGCAAACTAAATAATACGATCTATGGATAGTACGAATGCAAGATTGTATTCCGAAGCTCTTACAATCGGCAAACTAAATAATAGGAGCTACGGTTAGTACGAGTGCAAGTAACAAGAATCGATAAAGCTCTCGGACGACAGTTCAAGTGGCCGACTTATAACTATCGCTCGACGTTATATGCATGTCGATTCACCAACCGTCTGAGAGTTGTTACTGCTTGTATGTAGGTTGTGTGAATAAAGTGCATGGTGGTCGCTACATTCTGCAGGGTGGTTTGTACCCCCTTGTCACTACATTTGTAACTGTAGGGTACTTATATGGTATTATGTGTTGATTTGTAACGGCACGTTACATTCCAACTTTCTTTCTAAAAAATAATTATAATTTCATCGTTATTGTTTTGCGTATATTTGTGGCACTACTCGAGTTTTGGTCATTAGTTGAGCTTCACTACCTGAAGGTCAGTTTCGGTACGATATTCGTAGATGCCCCCTTAAACTTATACTTAAATATATATTTTTTTGTGTTTTTTAGTTAATTAAACAATTTCAATTAATTTTCATATTTAAAAAAATTTACATAATTCAGAAAAAAAAATTATTATAATTCAAAATTAATTAAATAATTCCAAATATTCCTTGGCTCCTGAGGCGTATCATTCCGTTTTATACCGTCACTTGTACCATCGGCCTTCCTTTGGGGTATATTATCCACTTAGACAGCTTGGCTGCCGATAGGGTGGGTGTAATGGCGATGCCCGCAAAAGCATCCTGGGGTTCGTCGTCCTCGCTGATGTCAGGGACGGTTAATAAGAGGATATCTTCTTTTACGAAATCCTCTTCGGATCGATCTCCTGGAGGTGGTAGTTGTGGTGCTTCTGTTGGTAGCGGAACTGGGGCTGAAGTTGGTGAACTGGGGCTGGAATTGGAGAGGAGGAGGTGATGACGAGGAATGAGCTGTTGGAGCGATTTCGGATGTTGATAGTGGAGCCAACGGTTGGGGGTACAGTCGTTTGGAGTGCCGGTAGTGGACAATTTTTCTGCTCCATATATTTTTAGCAACTTTATTGGCGACCCTGTTAACTGACCGGGCTAATGGAGTCTGCTCTACGGACAAGATTCTTGATCTTGCTTATGGTGGTGGTAAATATGCTGGCACATCTCTTGGCATAGCTATGTTGCGCAGGTAACTTTTAGTTTTGCCTGTTGCGATAGGTCTTGTTGCTTTACGTTCCATTGTAATACTGGATGAACTTTAATTTTTATGGTCCGTTTTATACTCTTCGACTCGAAATTTGACTTTCAGAGGAACTTTTGAGCACGACCCCTTGTTATTATCCGTTCGTGAAGTGGCTTTAATTCCTGGGCATGAACTCGGTGCTGTTTTCTGGTGCTGTCGGGTAATAGGTAAAGGTTTCGCGATACGAGGGTAATATTGGTACGTTATGGTTCGAATTTGCTTCATGTTCATTACATGTTCGTCCCTATTACACGACCCTTCTACTAGCGTGGAAGAAAGTTTGGTTGAACGTAAAATGGATTGGCGCTGTTGCTCAAGTTCCTTAATGGGTCACTCTTTCCGGTTGAGGAGTACATCGTATGTGCAGGGGAACGGTTTCTGGTGGACTTGAAAGTTCCCACTTTCATTCCGTCAATCGCGAGGGTGATCTTGCGCCGGCGGAGAAAGTCCATTCCTAAAATGACTGGTAGTCGTGTAGTCGAGTCATATACCAAAATCTCGATGGGATAAACCTGGATTCTTGCGATACACAAGCTGTCTGCAGCTGTATAGTTCGGTGATAGTCCTCGGCCAGACGTTACGTGCCACTTAGAGACGTCGTACCTTTCCGCTGATATACGTCAGCGTAGAGCCTGTATCTACCAAGGCCCTTATTGGAGTATTGCCAATCTTTACAGTGAGATAGTCACCCCTATTCTGCGTTTCGATTACGTTCCCGCATTCAGTTACGCTCGAATCGAAAAATTGTATTCCAAAGAAAAACCTAATCGAAAGAAAAAGAAGAAGAGTATGTTTAAACCACTTGCTTTGATATGAAACGTATGAAATAGAAACAGAAAAAATAAGCAATTTTGTAAACATTGTAATTGTTAAATTGTAAAAAATTAAATATAGTGAAAAAAACAGTGATAAATACTTATATAAAAACTAAATATTGTGAAAACTATAATTAAATAAACACATCAGTTAAGTGCAGAAAGAAAAAAGCCAGAATATAAGTAAACACTCTTTGTGGCCAAACTATTCCAGTGTGAGGAGTCCTGTCGGGGCGGAGGTGACAAATAAAATAAATAGAACTTCAATACTGTGAAAACGTTTATTATATACTAGCATATTGTACGCTACGCAAACGGGAAGTTGTTGATGTGATATTAAGTTGTTTATCAAATTTAATTAAAGGATCTGAAAAATATACATATCATATTTTTTAATAATAACTGTAAATACATAGTTATTACAAATGGTAAAAAAACATTTTAAAGACGTAGTCTTATACGTATTAGCATTTTAAAAAAACTTAATTTACATATGTAGCTTCATAATATGTACTTATAATAATTTTTTAATGCACAATACGTTTTAAAATTATTGGACCCAATATTGGTGGACATATTTTGAAAGTGCTATAATTTATTTCCTTTGTGAAACAAAGTTTAAAAATTACAATCATTAAAATTTTTTAATTTAAAAATGTACAATAACTTACGATATTCCATGCAAAATATATATGTTTTGAAATTTCTGTATGTTGTTCCGATTATTACGAGTATGAAGGAAAGTAAAGGTGCGAAAAAAATTGTAACAAAAAAAGAAAACCAACAGTTATTGATTAATAAGGAAAGATCTCTTTATATACTAATAATAAGAAACATTGTTCAATATATTATCAATGTCAATTAAGAATGTTATGATTTTCGGTTCCTAAAAAAGATATAATACCTAAAATTAGTCAATGTTATTTTGATATGTGTATGAAATAATAATTACCTTAGATGACGATTTACAGATGGTTTATTTTCTTGACCAAAATCTATGAGAACTAAATACATGTACATTAAAGCGACCACTCTCATATTACAGATCGGTCTTTTTCATGAGTTTTCCTAAAACATTTCCGTGGTCTAGCGATGACCGCCCGTGAGCTGGACCGTGTCTAGAAAAGGGCTATATTTGTAGTTTTTGCATATTTTTATATTTCCTCCCAAGACAACATATATATAAAAAAAATTACTTGAACATCTTTTCAAGCTGCATCCAATGGTGCATTGAACTTTACCAATTAATACCATCCACAATGCGTTATTCCATAAAAACTACGGGTTTTAAGCGTTTTTATTAAAGGTGCTACATATGTATATTAAAATAAATCTTACTCTTTTTTAGTATTATTTGATTTAAGTCATTGAAAATCAGAAATAAATAAACTATGCCCCAAAACAAGTAATACCTAAAAAAAGGTAAAATTTTAACATAAGTAGCACCTGCAATAAAACCCTTAAAAATCGTGTTTTTTATGGAATAACGCATTGGTCATTGTATCAATGGTAAAGTTTAATGCACAATTCGATTCAGCTTGGAAAGATCCTTCAATCGATGTATTTTTTTTATATGTTGTGTTGGGAAAAATTACAAAAATATGCAAAAACAAACAAAAACAGACCTTTTTTAGACACGGTCTAGCCCACGGGAGGTCATCTCTAGGGCCCGCAAATGTTTTGGGAAACCTCACTAAAAAACAGATCTTTAATTTGAGAGGGGTAACAAAAACACGCTTTTCATCTACATACAACTCGAGTCGCTCTAATGTACATATACATATGTATGTTGCTTCAATGACTGTTATGTGTCGCTTTGTTGGCATTGTAATTGTAACGCCGGCTAGCTCAAACGCACCGTCAGGGCAGGTCCCAACCCACAATTACAACCCACGGACACGAAAAAATAATTTGAATAACAAAAAAAAAACTTTTATCAAAATCAATAAAACTAATAATTAAAAGGAAAATACTAGAGAGAGAGAACCAGGTGACAGTGTTCTCCACTTCGCCCACCCTACCTAGGACACTTCTGATCTTATCTCCATTTTTTCTATGTCCCCCATTACCCACACATTCTACACTAACACACTAAATCCACATCCAACCTAACTCGAAACAAAAGTATTTAGCACACAAATATTTTTTTTACACTTAAAACGAATCACATATTTTATTTATAAGTCTTAAAACTAAATTACTAACCTATCCTAATCCAAATTATTCTAAATCCTTATGTGGTTTTTCTTATATTTTAATTTAACTATGTTTTTTTAATCTAAATATATCGCCTCCTAACGGGCTAAACGGTCAAGTTTTAAACCTATAATAAATTCTATCAAATTCGAACGGTCTGAAACCTATTTAACAATCTTTACAAACAATTAACTTTTGATTTTATCGCTTACCACCAGTTGCTGACAAATGGTATTAACGTATTTCTGTTACTAAAAAATACGGTTTTTCTATAAACTAACACAACCTCAAAACTAACACTTAATACAATCAATAAGCTTATATTTAACGATTACGGGTGCCTCAATATAAAGAAATATATATATGGTTTAAAATGTTAAACCGGAAATGAAGAAAATATGACCACTATTAAATTTCTATTTCCCTTACCGAAAAAAAACTGCAAAAAGAAACAAAAGTTTTACAACACAGGTCGGAATAGGTCTCACCTACCTAAAAGAGCTCCCTTAGATGGTTCATCAACACCCCCAGACACTATAAAACTAAGACGTTAATTAATTTCATTCTTCTTACAAATTCTTTTTATAAAAAAATAGAAACTTCCTGCAATTTAAATGCAATTATTCTTATTTTAATCTAAACTAATCAATTCCCTTCAAAAAAAAAATGATTTTTAATAAAAACTTACAACACTAACACATACAACATAAAAATATCTAATTATTCAAAAAATGGCTTCCTTTTTTTATCTTTTGATGTATATGTATATTAATTATTAAAATTATATATATTTTTTCAGCTTATATTTCAGACCGGGGCGAAGATAGAGAGATACACTCGGAAGCCGAGCACAAAAAAATGGCGGACTTGCTTTTCAGGTAATACTTCGGTTTTAGTTTTAATCTATTTGATACAGTTTTTTTTAAACTTTTTTATCTAATGCGCTTTACAACTTCACCCTTTTCCTTTTAGGAGATTCACGGGGCAGCTGGACAGCTTCCACAGAGTATACTTTGGGAATCCGACCTAGTGACAATTCGCAATTTTGTTAAATTTTTCCTAATAAAACAATTCTTAATATTAAACTTACTTTTTTCTTTTAAGCCCTTCTGAATCCGTTTATTTAGCACTATGCCTCCGGACATTCACACAAAATAAGCGGCAGATTATTCCCCGGCCAATAATAATATTTTTTTATTTTTATTGCTTTTAAATATTTTTAAATGCTAGCTTTTACTAATATACAAAAACCGCTTTTAATACTTTTATTTTGTCCTGCTTTGTTCACGAATCTTTTGATAATGGTTACTCAGCTCTCTATCTAATTTCCTTGTACCTACAAATAATCACCATCTTTGATTCTGTTTTCCATTCATCAAAACCGACAAAGATACAAATTTCCATTTGCCAGTCATGTCGGCCATACAAAAACAAAACGGCCGTATTGGATGTGCTATATTTTCGCGCATTACATGACTGACTTATAGAAATATAAGTCCCTGTCTTTTATTAGTGATGGCGATGCCACTACGAAATATTAGTATTTTTAGTACTACTGAGACAATCCGACCTAGTTGGATTTATACAGGTGACATTAATAGCACAGCTGTTCTACTTTTCTTTCAAATTAGAGGCTCGTATGTCAAAACTTGTATATGTTGGCATAGGGCTGAGATGTCAAATGTTATTGTAATGTAAATGCTCTAGAATCACCCCCACGATGGTAAAATTAATCCGCCTTGAATCTGACACTTATTCTTTCTAGACAAAACATGCACATATAAGTACATATACCTACGTGTAAAATATATGTACATGTATGATGGTCTTCCAACGTTGATCTTTAGGATCGGACGGCGGCTATCGAAAATTGGTTTTGCGAGCAATGGAACATTTTAGCAGAATACAAATGTGTGCTAATAAAAACATTAGTTGGTCCGCTACAGTGGACACTGGCTAACATCCATACGATCTTAGCCTTATCTGACGCAACAAAACTCCGGTGCTACGAGGAGACGACCGTAGGACCGGTGTGCGGAAAGATATGTGACATTCTTTTATATGCCTTATGTTAGAGGAAATGTGAACGTGGGGAACTCCCACACCCTGAAGTGTCTTCAGCCGGGCAATACTGTGTATCCTCGTTATTTATCAAAGATTATGATGTGTGTATGCAGGTGGTGTTTGGCTTCTCCCTACAGATTATTTGTAAATCAGTTGATTTTCTTTTAAGGCTACAGAAATATATAGTTTTTATTGTATATCGTCACCTACAACGCAAATGGCCCTATCTTCACTGAAAGTGTATGCAATGTAGTAATGTTGTACTAGTAAAAAAAAATTATAAATATATAATCTTTACACCGCTCTATCTTGCGAACCGTAAGAGGCAGACTATTGAAATTTTTACACGGTAATAACATAAAAAAAATTGAAAATTAAAGGACGTCGTAATGAATATAGTAAAATTTTTTCATTGGGCTCTATCTTATAAACCATAATAGGCTGGCATCTGAAATTCGCGCATCATATTTTACTATAACCGCTATAATAACAAATACCAAAAATTAAATAAAACCTGAGGTTTAAGGGATGTTCCAAAGCAAGTAGTGTACTTATGACATTCGGCTGTATCTTATGAACCATAACAGCTATACCCTCGAAATTCTCAGGATACTTATCTATAAGCATGATTTTCTCCTACGGTAGCTATAAATGTATGTTTACTGTTGTCAATGTTGATGCATATAATACCAGGTTAGATACGTTATTTTATTAATCAAAATTGCTGAAAACAGCTCGTATAATTACGTTTTGTATATAGGACGAGTATACGACAGAGATCTTAACCTATATTGCACTCTAGACTATATAACTAACTAACCCTATATATGTATATTGCACTACCACTAAACATCACAGAAAGATTTATTGCACTTGGTGTTAGACTTTAATATCTTTGCGTGAAATACGCCAACAGGTTTGCCCTGGAGTGTTTCCAGTTCAAACATATTATTTCCTATCGGTTTCACTACCCGACATTTAACATATTTCGGACAGAATTTTGCATTTATATATTTCTTATAGTCCGATAGTGCAAAATTCTTTCTGTAAACTTCTTGACCTGGACAGAAATTGACAACTCTTGCTCTTTTATTATATCTGTCTGCACTCTTTTGATAAGCCTCGGTAAGATTACGCTTAATATGTTCTCGAATTAGTTCTAGCCTGTCATTTTTGTCCAAGTTGGCTATATCGTGGTCTGACATTGACTGAAGCTTCCGCGCTAGTTTATAATCCTCCCCGTTAGAATATATGTGATAGCCAAACAGTGCGAAAAATGGTGTCACTCTGGTGGCGGCATGAACGGATGTGCGTAGTGCGCACTCTATTTCGGGCAAGTATAAGTCCCAGTCCCTTTGATCATTATTTAGGTACGCCCTAATTGCTGCCAGCACGGATTGATTCACCCGTTCGGCTGCGTTGGTCTGAGGAGAATAAAAAGCGGTTTTCATGTGCGTTATTTTATATGCATTCACCATATCATTAAAAGCTTTCGATGTAAATTGCTGACCATTGTCACTATGTAGTACTTCAGGAACGCCAAATTTCTGAAATACTTCCTGGACAAGAAATTGTATCACCTTTTGTGCGGTTGCCTCTTTCAGGGCCTTCAGAAAAACAAACTTCGTAAAGTGGTCTACTACAATAAAAATGTACGAATTACCATTTTTCGACCTAGGATATTTGCCTAAAAAGTCCACGTATATTTTCTGAAAAGACCTATCAGTTTTCACCTCACCCCCTATAGTCGGCATTGTCCTATGGTTCACAGATTTTGTCGCTTTGCAGATTTGACAGTTCCTGATGTATTGTTGAACTTGAATCGCCATTCGTGGCCAATAATATTGTGTTTTTAATCTTTCTAAAGTTTTTTGTACTCCACCATGAGCAGCTGTAACTGTCTCATGAGCCTTTTCAATTAATACATGAGTGATGTCTTGTGGAATCCACAATTTCCATACAGATTCGTTAACGTTTTCGCGGCGGTCAAATATGTTTTTTTTACATAATTTACCGCAGTCTACGCGTAAATCTGGCAGTTTTTCTTGTTTGTGTTGCACATTTTTAACCAGTTCTAAATAATCATCAGCTTCAAATGCTGTCGTTTCAAAATCAAAGAACTCATCATCATTTATTTCCGCCACTTCTATCGGCATACACGACAACATGTCAGCCACTACGTTCTCCGATCCCTTGCGATGTTCAATCGTAAAATCGTAAGCCTGGAGTTGGAGTGACCACCTAGCCAAGCGCCCGCTCAGATCCTTCAATGACATAAGCCACTTCAGGCTGGCGTGGTCGGTAATGACGGTAAATTTCATCATTTCCACGTATGGTCGAAAACGTTTTATGGCTAGTACGGCAGCAATGCACTCTTTCTCAGTAACGGAGTAGTTTCTTTGACAAGTTGTCATTTTCTGCGAATAGAAGGCGATTGCGTTCTCTTGTTCCTGATCATTTTTTTTTAATAAAACGGCACCTATTCCGAATTCTGAAGCATCGCACTGGATAAAGAAAGGTCAGCTAAAATCTGGATGACGCAAAACTGGTGCTGTAGTCAGTGATACCTTTAGGGTTTCGAACGCTTCTAGGGCCTCAGGTGTCATTGTAAATTTTTTTCCCTTTTTTAAGGTGACCGTAAGTGCGGCTGAGATAGTAGCGAAATCTTTGATGAACCGCCTGTACCATCCAGCGGTCCCTAAAAAGCTCCTAACATCCCTAGGGGTCTTTGGCAGTGAAATTTTTTGAATTGCCCTAACTTTTTCTTGATCCGTTTTTAGCATTCCTCCACCGATAATAAAACCTAAATATCTTAGCTCCCTGAAGAAAAACATTGATTTTTTTTAAACCTATTGTCAGGTTGGCCTTCTCCAAGTACTCAGCAACCTGCTCTGAGATTTTTAGGTGACTTGTAAACTCATCTGAGATGATCAAAAGGTCATCCAAATAAATGAACACGTTTTGTTTCAACCTAGTTGGTATAACCCTATCCATCAGGCGGCATAAACGAGCCGCATTACATAGACCATACGGCGTTACGCGGAATTGGTACAGCGGTCGACCTGGAACCGTGAAAGCGGTATATGGCTTTGCCTCCTCTTCCAATTCAATTTGCCAGAACGCGTATTTCAGGTCGACGCTGCTTATATAATGCGTTTGATCTATGCGACTCAGTATGCCGTCAATATTTTACAGTGGATAGGCATCCTTTATAGTGACTGCATTCAGCTTCCGGCCATCCAAACAAAACCTATTTTTCCCGGGCTTCCTAACTTTTGTGGTTCTGTTAGACCAAGGACTGTTGCTTTCCTCTATCACTTTTAAACGCAACATATTGTCAAGCTCCTCATAAACAATGGCTTATCCTTCACGGGATTTGTACCTTCTATGAGTTTTATTTCATGTTTCTCCAAATGCGTACACCCTAAACCTCTATCTTCAAATGAGGGAAATTTTTTTATCACCTCATCTAATTGTTTCTGTTGTTCTAAGGTCAATTCATGCTTGTTCATTTTATGATCGCTGTTCTCATCATGTAATTCCCGGGCCATTTCTGTCGTTACTGCCGCAGTTGATATTATCTGAGGGGCTATTTTAAATCCGTGCCAAAAATCTATTCCTAAATACAGGTGTTGGTCCAGGTCAGGGCATAAGTAAAAAGAGATTTTCTGCTTTTCACCTTTATACTCCACTTCCAGTTCACTTTTTCCTAATATCCTGTGCTGTTGACCGGCTGCTGTGCTAATATTGCTACATATTTTTGTAATTTTTGCATTCACCTATTCCGCTATTTCTCGACAGTTCTTTCCCAACAGGCTGACGAACGCGCCTGAATCTAAAAGCCCATTAAACATTTTTCCTTCAATCAGAACTTGTGCATATGGCCTTGGATCTGTTTTGGAATAGCTACGACTCATTGCCTCCGAAATTAGCTTGCGCTGGCGTTTTCTACCAATAAAGTCAGACCTTAATTTTTTAACGTATTCATATTTTTTTGACTTTGAACAACCAGCCTTGGCTTCTACAATTCGTATACAGTTCGAACCATTATTCAGCTTTTCCAAAAACTTTTCTGAAAAATCTTGAGACATAGGTGTTTTAGAAAGTACATCTGCGTCTACCTTTTCATTTTGCGATGATTTACTGGCCGAATCGAGATCGAAGATCGAGATATTAGTGTTATTATTGCTTTTATTAAAAATGCGATGTCTGACGTCATCATAATTTTGTTGACGTACTTCTAAGGGTAAGAAATGTCGAACTCAGGGTTTGAAATATTTGAATTTACTTTTGTTTCGGGCGGGCTCGTTCGAACGCAACTCCCCCGTTAAAGTCACGCTCTTCTTGGAGTTTTCCCGGTCTTGAAGGCACTTGGGACAGTTTGGTGTAATGGTGTTTGGTCTGCCGCACCTATAGCAAAAAAGTGACCTTTGCCTAGACAAACATTCTTTAAATGTGTGTCCTTTTTGCTGGCAGTTTCAGCACACGAGTTGGATGTTTATCGCTGCCAACTCGTCTACCAATACAGCCTCATCTTCTTCTTCTTCTTCTGAATTTACTACTGCCTCGCTGACATATCTTTGCGTTCTCCCTGGCTGTGGAGGTATATTGCGGACTTCCCTACGAGAAAAAGTCCTCTCGGCTTCAAGGCATTCCATTCTTAAGTTTTCTACCGAGGATACGGCCATTGGATAGACAATTCTGCCAATGCTTTCTCTAAGATTTCTCTTAGCAATCCTTATCATCTCACCTTCCACTGGTACTTCTAACTTTGCTTTCAGCAAATTGAGACTATGGAAATAGTCATCAATTGATTCCCCAGGCATCTGCTTTCTTCCTACCAATTCCTGCATTAATTCCCAATTGGACCTCACCGTTTTATAACGATTCAGCAAAGCTAATTTTAGGGTGTTCCTATCGGATATCATAGTAGTTTGAAGCAGAGCCCAATACCATTGTTTTACAGTACCCGAGACGAAGAGATGAAAATCTCTAAGTATTTCCTGCCAAGGGATTTGATACTGACGCTGCATGTGCTCTAAACGAAAAATCAATTCCTCTACTGATAATTGATCACGACCACCCTTAAACTCAAGGCCAAATTTATCAAGCCTTATTCGCCATGTGTCTGGGGGTAGTACCGGAGGTGGTGGAAGGTCAAATCTAGGATATTGTTGAAATTGATCTTCCCTGTTCCTACTGTCAGGCTGCCTAACATTATCTCAGCTTGCTTGACGACTTTGCTCCCTTTCGGACAAACTTCTTACCGCTTCTGACAACTGAGCTATGCTCTCGTGAACCTTTCTCATCTCGTAGCCTATCCTTTCATTCACAAAGTTATTTATTGCCTTATCTAAAGTGTCTTTCATTTCCGCGACGCTTTCTTTAACCATTACCCGGACAGATGGAGTTAATTCCTCCTGAGAGGGGAGATTTTTCCCCTTATTCTGGTTATCCATATTTTTGGGTTTAGCACCTTGACTTCGGGTCTGTACATTGATCGTATCCGACAAATCCGTTATTCGTGAGCCCCCGGTAGCCATTCTAGTGGATGTATTATCTCTCCAATATTTTTCTTTTATTTGTGGAGATGAGCGATTTAGATCGAAAGAGACGTTTCGTTCCCTATGCCTTTTTAATTTGTCTATTTTTCTCACTGATTCTCTTTCTTTATCCAGAGGCGAATCGGCCATAAACTTTAAAAAAAAAACTCGTTTGATTCTAATATCAAAATAAAAGTTCAACAATCCTAAATCAGCACCCAAAATCTTTCTATTCGAATTATTCAAACGCAGCCACACAAACTATGTCTATCACGATGTAATTAAAAATAATTGAGTGGTTACTCGTAAAAAAATAGAGGGTTTGTTGTATAAGAGAAAAATTCTAATAGTCTACCACAGACGTTCACTAGACAATTGGACAGACACAACTTGGTTATGGTTAATAAAAAATTTATAAATCAGTGAATAAATAATTAAATTAGTAAAAATTATGATTAAAAAATGAATAAATAATACGACACTCAATAAATAAATTAGTAAATGTGTCAATAAATAATTAAATAATTAGTTAATAAATGAATCAAAAAATAAATAAATATATAAATAAAAATAATAAATAACTAAATCAAATAATAAATAAATAAATAAAATATGAACAAAAATTAAGTATATAAATGAATAAAACGTATAAATAAAAACTACGAATACCGACACATTAAGACTATTTTATTTTAGACAAAACAATTTTATCACAAATTATCGAGTTTGGTTGTTTCGATGTGAACAAATGCGTTAGCGTGTGGTTTATTATATCTATTAATTTTTAAAGTGCCCCTTAAGGTCCTCTTAATATTCCCCAAATCAGCTTATTAATCAAAAATGCAAATAGCCTATGTGTTTTTAGATGTAGTAGAGTCTAGAAATTCCGGTTGCAGTAATACACGCGGCTGAATCTATGTTCAGGGCGGACTACAACGATTTCACAACTCAGGTCTAAAAACACATAGATTCCCCAATTATGATACAACAGACCTCTGCATATTCTATCAGAGCGGCTATCATTATTGATTTGGGTATAAAAAATATATATAATTTTGCAAAACCCTTTCTTCTAGATACATCAGGCCTCTGACATCATGTCCGAGCGGCTATCTGGATTTTGTAGTACGCAAAAAGAATATATTACAGCGGAATCTACGTTAAAATTGTTCGAAACTTTGTGTCCACAATGGGAAGTCTGCTTTAAACTCCCACGCTATATCACAAAAATATCTTCTGCATTATTAGGACAAATATTTGAAAACGGAAGCTGCAAACAATCGACTCGGCACAACATGTCTAATATATAATTTAGAACATGCGGTCCATAGGGTAACAGAGTGCGAAAGTTACACATCTTCCAATTCCAAACCTTCATTCTTTTGGGCTATTGGATCAAAATCTAGTGGTTGTATGTTAAGTATACCTAGATTGTTTGTATACTACAAACTTGCATTCTGATTGGGCGCCATATTGTTATGTGTCGCTTTGTTGGCGTTGTAATTGTGACGCCGGCTAGCTCAAACGCACCGTCAGGGCAGGTCCCAACCCACAATTACAACCCACGGACACGAAAAAATAATTTGAACAACAAAAAAAAAACTATTATCAAAATCAATCAAATTAATACTTAAAAGGAAAATACTAGAGAGAGAGAGAGAACCAGGTGACAGTGTTCTCCACTTCGCCCACCCTACCTAGGACACTTCTGATCCAAACTCCATTTTTTCTGTGTCCCCCATTACCCACACATTCTACACTAACACACTAAATCCACATCCAACCTAACTCGAAACAAAAGTATTTAGCACACAAACATTTTTTTTACACTTAAAACGAATCACATATTTTATTTATAAGTCTTAAAACTATATTACTAACCTATCCTAATCCAAATTATTCTAAATCCTTATGTGGTTTTTCTTATATTTTAATTTAACTATGTTTTTTTTAATCTAAATATATCGCCTCCTAACGGGCTAAACGGTCAAGTTTTAAACCTATAATAAATTCTATCAAATTCGAACGGTCTGAAACCTATTTAACAATCTTTACAAACAATTAACTTTTGATTTTATCGCTTACCACCAGTTGCTGACAAATGGTATTAACGTATTTCTGTTACTAAAAAATACGGTTTTTCTATAAACTAACACAACCTCAAAACTAACACTTAATACAATCAATAAGCTTATATTTAACGATTACGGGTGCCTCAATATAAAGAAATATATATATGGTTTAAAATGTTAAAGCGGAAATGAAGAAAATATGACCACTATTAAATTTCTATTTCCCTTACCGAAAAAAAACTGCAAAAAGAAACAAAAGTTTTACAACACAGGTCGGAATAGGTCTCACCTACCTAAAAGAACTCCCTTAGATGGTTCATCAACACCCCCAGACACTATAAAACTAAGACGTTAATTAATTTCAATTCTTCTTACAAATTCCTTTTATAAAAAAATATAGAAACTTCTTGCAATTTAAATGCAATTATTCTTATTTTAATCTAAACTAATCAATTCCCTTATATTTTGGCACTAACAAAAGCAAAAAAAATATATCCTATTACCCTAAAAAAAATATGATTTTTAATAAAAACTTACAACACTAACACATACAACTAAAAATATCTAATTATTCAAAAATTGGCTTCCTTTTTTATCTTTTAATGTATATGTATATTAATTATTAAAATTATATATATTTTTTCAGCTTATATTTCAGACCGGGGCGAAGATAGAGAGATATACTCGGAAGCCGAGCACTAAAAATGGCGGACTTGCTTTTCAGGTAATACTTCGGTTTTAGTTTTAATCTATTTGATACAGCTTTTTTAAACTTTTTTATCTAATGCGCTTTACAACTTCACCCTTTTTCTTTTAGGAGATTTACGGGCCAGCTGGACAGCTTCCACAGAGTATACTTTGGGAATCCGACCTAGTGACAATTCGCAACCTACTTTTTTCTTTTAAGCCCTTCTGAATCCGTTTATTTAGCACTATGCCTCCGAACAGTCACACAAACTAATCGGCAGATTATTCCCCGGCCAATAATAATATTTTTTTATTTTTATTGTTTTTAAATATTTGTAAATGCTAGCTTTTACTAATATACAAAAACTGCTTTTAATACTTTTATTTTGTCCTGCTTTGTTCACGAAACTTTTGATATGGCTACTCAGCTCTCTATCTAATTTCCTTGTACCTACAAATAATCACCATCTTTGATTCTGTTTTCCATTCATCCAAAACCGACACATGGCGAATTCAGTACCAGGTAGCCTTATCATCACAGATGATCATCAGCTGATTACACCCAATCAGTCAAACTCTATATAAGAAAAGAGAAAAACTTTAACCCGAACTGTCAAAGCACAAATAAAAATAGTCCTACGCGTACGTTGTATGTGTGTTATTTTAATGATAAGGCCACTTGATATTAATTCGCTTTGAACCGACAAAGATACATATTTCCATTTGCCAGTCATGTCGGCCATACAAAAACAAAACGGCCGTATTGGATGTGCTATATTTTCGCGCATTACATGACTTACTTATAGAAATATACATCCCTGTCTTTTATTAGTGATGGCGATGCCACTACGAAATATTAGTATTTTTAGTACTACTGAGACAATCCGACCTAGTTGGATTTATACAGGTGACATTAGTAGCACAGCTGTTCTACATTTCTTTCAAATTAGAGGCTCGTATGTCAAAATGTTTATATGTTGGCATAGGGGCTGAGATGTCAAATGTTATTGTAATGTTGTAAATGCTCTAGAATCACCCCCACGATGGTAAAATTAGTCCGCCTTGAATCTGATATTTATTCTTTCTAACAAAACATGCACACAAGCCACATAACAGATAAAAAAAAGAATTACACAGGCATTATAAAATAAACTAAATAAAAAATAAAAATTAAAGGCACACACAATACCAATGAACATAGTCTCAGCAGAGTTAATAACCATTATTCCTAAAAAGACAACATAAATTCGTTTGGCCTGACGCATTTGCCAGCGAATTCCTTCGCCCATACATACATATAAGTACATATACCTACGTGTACAATATATGTACATGTATGATGGTCTTCCAACGTTGATCTTTAGGATCGGACGGCGGCTATCGAAAATTGTTTTTGCGACCAATGGAACATTTTAGCTGAATACAAACGTATGCTAGAACATCATATGTAACTATTTTTTTATTGGGTTTGTGTCCGGCTACCAATAGAAAAACAAAAAACCAAAAGCAACAAAAACATTAGTTGGTCCGCTACAGTGGACACTGGCTAACATCCATACGATCTTAGCCTTATCTGACGCAACACGACATGTGGTTATTAGGAAAAAACATTAGTATTTTAATGTTTGCTGAGATGTTCAATTGATTTTCCTTTTAAAGTTCTGCGCTGAAAGTTTCACATCTCCAAAAGCCGGTTTAAAAATGATTTCGTATTTGTATTAATGAGAGCTGGATAAAATGGCTGCAGGTTTCCCATTCTAGTAAGATCATTATGAGAATGCCATAGAAATGATAATAAACATAAAACACGGTTTCAGGTTTTTGTTGATATGAGTTGGATTAAATGCTAGTTTAAAATAAATTATCGGCCCTTTGCACAATGTACGCTTAGAAAATAACGTGGACTGTAATGACAAGTTCGGCATACAAAAGTTGCCGTTAAAATCCACGTTAACTTTTAACAATACATTGTGAAAAAGGTCGTTAATCAGATTCGTTGCCTTCGTTATTGAAAAAAAAAACAAAAAGTCATTTCAACCAATCTAACCTGCTTATTTTCATAGCTAAGTAAAATGTAAGAGTAAAATTGACATACATAAGAAGCACCCAAAATATAACTTTGGAATAAAGGCAGATTGTAAAATTATACGTTTCTATACTTTGTATTTGCCAACCTGTTTTCGTATTTTAAAGGTCGTCTTATTCGTGTAACAGTAGCTATGTAGACACTAAAATGTTAAAAATAAATAAATATGCGTTTTCTACTGGGCTGTTTGAAGTCAGTGCCATAAAAGTTTGCAACTACTATGAAATAAATTTATAAGTTGACAACCTAAATGTTTAGTGTTTTAAAAAAACTAAAAACATATGTATACAGCTGTATGCAAAAATGCTTAAAGCAGCTATATCAAAATTCTAAAGTTACACACGTTTGTTAAGACTACTTTAAGTTTATATTTCCAAAATGTGTATTTTTTTCCTCAAATATTCTTGTTAAACACATATTGATTCATGTAACATCTGAAAATAAAGCTTGAAGTCTTAGCTCTTAGCTTAAATTTATTATTTGTTTCATGTGATGAAAAACATCACCAAATTATCCAGTTGACTCGTAATACATAGAACAATTCATAAAAAAATACAAATATAAAAAATTTCTTAGTGATGTATGTAAAATCAAAACAAATCGAAAAAATCTCGATAAAATAAGGGCTTTCACCATGGTGATTGTGCATATTCTAATGGATCGTGAGCGACCTTTTTAATTCTGTTGCATATTTGTGTTAAACAGCTCATTTACTAAAAATCATAGTCTCGGGCACTACAAACTGCTAAATTGCTGTAATAAATTTGGCAGCATTGACTTTTGTTGTTAAAAGTTATATTTTTGAGTATATTAACGTACAAACAAATAGTTTTTCTTTGGAACGATTTTCCGTTTCCCCACGTCAAATTGGGTTGAGAAACAGACCGGTTTCGGCTATGTGCCATCTTCAGTGTTCTATTGAATACTAAATCGTTTTTCTGATGTCCGTTGTTTCTTTTATAATTCGTCCCTTGATCCCTTTGTGTTTTGCTCTCTGTTTCTCTCTCTCGCCTCTATATGATTGTGTGTGTCGCTAGCTGTTTATCTTATTTGCGTCTTACTATTATGTTTGTGTTTAATAGTTTGTTTATAATCTGCTCTATTAGTTATCAGGAGTTTTATCCCTACATAGGTAATAATCTGTAATTGTACATTTCTGGGTAATCCTTTTTTCTTGTTCATTTCTTGCTACGTTGCCTCGAGTACTGATTTGTTTTGTGTAAAAATATTTTAACGGTTCAAATATTATGTCTGAGACAGTGCTTATTTGTTCATTTATTATTATTCCGCCAAATATTTTTTGCTTGTATATTTCCATGTTCTCTAAACGTTCAATCGCCGTCCTTTATATTGTGAATGTAATTATAACTGTTTTTCTAATATGTCCTGGGTAACATTTGTTGTCGAATATGTGGTTCACGAAATTCAATTCTGGTGTTATTCCTGGTTCTTTCAGTTTCTTGTTGTAGTCTCTTATGTGCTCGCGAAATCTTGTTTTTATCTTTCTTATACTTTGTCCGATATAACTGTGTTGGCAAGTGCAAGTTAATTTGTACACTCTTGTTTATCTAGCAAGTCTGTTTCGTTTGTGCTGTTTTGCAGTATCCTACCCAAGTTATTTTTTGTTTCGAATGCTGTGTTAATGGTATCTAGAAAATTTTGCCAGTTTGTGTGTTGATTTTTCCATATATGTATGTTAAGGTAGCCCAAGTTTCCTTTTCTTGTTCCTGCTCTCGGTTCCGTTTTTTACTTGCTTCGATATCCTTTTTAATCTTGTCAACTAGGTATTTTTTGTATCCGTTGTTTCCCGCTATGTTATATATTATTCCTATTTCTTTCATATAGGCCTCACGTGTTAGGGGTATACGTTCAAGTCTCGTTATTAATTGCGTAATAGCCGCGTTATGTTTGTTGGGGATGGTTTGATGAATTGTGTATTATTGTGTCAGTTGGTTTTCTGTATATGTATTTCGTATTGAACTCTATTTAAGCTCTTGTTTGTCCTAATCTTTAGGTTTAGGTAATTTATCCTTTCGTTCTCTTCCACTTCCATTGTAAATTTTATGTTTTTGTGTTGTTTGGTCAGTAGGTCCAGAATCTGCTCCTCCATATTTCCTTCTAATATACATATAATATCGTCCACGTATTTTGCATAGAATGTTACCCCAAAATTGGCTTTTAAGACCTCTACGTATTTCTCTTCTAAATTTTGCATAAATACTTCCGTGAGTATTGCTGATGTTGGATTTTCCATTCATAATGCATTACCAATTCCACGTCTTCTGTTTTGTTGAGTAGTGTTTTATGTAGAATGTTTATTGTCTCTGTTGTTGGGATTGATGGATATAAGTCTTTTATATCAAATGAGACTAGATTAGTATTTTCTGTTATCTATACGCTCCCTATCTTGTTAACTAATTCTGTGGTGTCGGCTATTGTCTATTTGTTCTCTAGATCCAAGGTATCTTTCAGTATTGTTTTTAAGTATTTCGATAGTCTATAGCTCGGAGCAGATTTGTAATTAATGATGCACAGAAAAAACTATAATTCGTATTTTATTACTAAATTCGTAAATTCAAATATTTTTTTTACGGAAATGGGACATCACAAAATTCGTAAAATTAAACACTAAAATTCGTAAATATTTAATAAGAAAAAATCGCATTTTTTTAATCAAAATTTTGTATTGGAATATTTAAAAACCAAAGAAAATAATAATAAAATTTAAAAATAAATTCAAGCACATGTGTGTTAAAATAAAAACCTATGATAATTTTTTCTGTGTGGGTCTCATTGGCGTGTGTATCTTCGGTAAAGCCGTCATAGATGGAGCGGATGGGTTCATAAGTGTTAACGAATATGATATGTCTGGTTTTATTATTTTGGTTGCCTTTTTTTATTAATTCTTTGACCTTTGTCTGGCATTCGTCTGTAGGATCTTTTCTAATTTTCCTACATTTAGTATCCACTATTAACTGTTCCGTTTTTTCGATGTACTCAACCTTCTTGATTAATACCGTTGTATTTTCTTTATAAGATTTCTTTGCTATGATATTGTTAGATTTAAGTTTTTGTTTAAGATTTCTAGCTGTTTCTTGTTTGGACTCCTTTTAGATTTGACTTCCTTCTCTATTATTTGTTTGCATGTGTATCTGGCTTGATCCTGCTCCTCGTTTGGTAGCATCGCTATTTCTAATTCTGTGTCCACAATAGCTTGTTCTATTTCCTTCTTCTTGTTATTATGCTGGATGTTATGGTTTAGCCCCTTCTCTAGTAATTGCGCTTCTTCTTTATTGATTGTAAATTCAGTTAGATTTATAAATCTAGTGTGTAAGTTGTGTTTTTCGTATCTTTTTATTTGTGTATCCTGTTAGTTTGTCTAGAGTTTTGTTCAAATTTCTGTCCCATTGCTTCCGCGAATTTATTTGGTAAATTATGTCCATCAGTACATCAGTTGGGATTCGTTCTGCCAATTGTAAATGAATACCTAGTAATACCGAGTTTGTTAATTGTTTTTTGGTATACAAGTAATGGATTTCGAATTTTACGAATCTTTTTTCCGCTCTCCTCTCAGTTCTCCTACTCGCTACTGTGTTGGTCTTTAGTTTTATTCTAGCGTATTTTGGTGTGGCATTCAATGCAACCCTACAAGAACAGTGACAGTCATTTTACCGGTCATATGACGGGCATTGTTGATAGAAATATCCATCATTGCGTAGCACAAAGTTTCTATCACATTATTAAAGGCAATATGAAAAATATGATGGAAACTTTGGTATACGTGTGATTTTGCATCCTTCTCTAACTTATAAATTTTTTCGTCCATAGAACATATTACCAAACTGCTCACTCTAATGTTGTTTGCTTGTCAGCGTTGATGGATATAGCAGTCACCATTGACTAATCAAACTTGATAAATAAACCAGTCACACTTGACTAATCAAACTTGATGGATATATCGGTCACAATTGACTAATCTAACTTGATGGATATACCGGTCATAGTTGACTAATCAAGCTTGATGGATATATTCATCAATCCTAACGGGTATATAAATACATATCTTGTAATAAAACGATATTTATTATTTTTTTACATTTGGGGGATTCACAAGGTAGTCATAACGTTACATGTTTTAAAATAATAACACGAAAAAATATGACTGCTGTGAAAAACCCCTCATACGTTAGTGTGCTAGTTCAAATTTTGTGTCAGCTGATAAAAAAAAGCAATTATAAATATTTGAAATCAGAATGCCAAGAACAAGTGAAAAAATTAAAATAATAGCCAGTTTGTTTTTATATTATTCAACTTGTTAATAAAGTAAATAAAACCTAGCTGAATATCTTTTAAACTCTTAATTTTTAAAGTAAAAACAAATACATATATTTTATCTGAAATCTTTTAAACTCTGAATATCTTTTAAACTCTTACCCCCATATGCAAAAAAAATGTGTGTTTGAAATATACGGTAAAACCGATTTTTCTATGGAAATTTTGTTTTAACATACATTTCAAACACACCTCATTTTTTTGCATACGGGGGTTAATTTTTAAAGTAAAAACAAATTTCAACGCACACAGAAAGTGAAATTGTTTAAATACATAAACGAAACCAGCTGTTGCCAGTGACAGAGCCGACTAATTTTCCACGCGGCTGCTAGTGGCAAAACGTTGGTTGGCTGCCAGCCACCTAAAGTGTACAAACAACATTTTCTCACTTGCATATTTTTAAATGTCTCAATTTTTTATTTTACTTGTTACACAGCTATTAAAATATAATCAAATGTGAAGTAATAAAAGTGTAAACAATTTTAGGACATACTTTACTGCATATTACATATATTAATTTATATCAGCGGCGGCGGATTGTAAATATTATCACCGGCTCGACTAAAGAGTTTCGGCCGTTCGGCTCAGATTTTTATTGTGTAGTTATGACAAAATAATAAACACAGTACAAAAAGTCTTATTATTTTAGGACTTTTTTGTTTGAAGCACAACAACAATGTTTTTAAACCATCTTAAAATATTATCACTTCATGACATTATGACATGATAAGACACCTTATGAATACCCAAATTATATATACATAAATACATACCATATATTATGTTTTATATGATTGGTTTTACATTTTTTTTTGCTCCACTATATGTTTTTTCCGCTAGAAAACATCTAAATTTGAAGAAGAGAAATATTTATATAGTATTTCATCCTTGATGGATCAAAATAAATACATACATACCTCGCATTCTTGTTAAACAGCATGAGATTTCCAACCGCATGCTTTTCCCTACCCAATTATACTTCTCCAGTAGGTCATCCGAAAAATTAGCGAGGATGATTTTGTTGTTTTATTTTTTTTTTTTTTTTAATTATGAACACAATTTTTAATTTTTAATGTCGGGAAATAAAATATTAGGTGTCTTTCGCTTTCATATGCATTATTTTAATATTAATTTTGAATGTAAAAAAATTTCTAAAATGAAACAACAAACATTTGTCAACGATGATAGATATCTCCATCAACAATGAAAGTCATATATGCAAATGTATTAGTAAAAAAATTGTGTGTGTATTAGTTTCGGTCATACATTTCTTGTAGGGAAGGCATTGTTTGTTGAACCAAATGTTTGCTTTTATTGTAAGTATCTTCCGTTGACGTAGTTTGTAAAGGTTTAAAAGTCCAATTGTGTCCAAGTTGTAAGCCTGACAGACATTTGTTGGGTGTTGTGTTTTTCTGTTTAAAAAAGCAATATGGCGGCTGATGCTATTTGCAACTAAAGCTGTGTTCTCACTATACGTATTTGCCATATGGAATGTCATATTTTCACATGGTAAATTTGTACATATAGTCTGAACCCCTTCAAACAGTAGCCTGTGTTATTTCTCAGTGTACAGTACACATGATTTAGAACGAGTTTTATTTTGAAGTGACAAAGCATCTGACATCAGCTGGTTTTTAATAAAGCAATTGTTTGCGGACGGGAAAATGAAATAAAATAATTATTAAATTAATAAAGTATTAAATAAATAAAATAAGCGTAAAATTAAATAAAAGAAGTATATATAACAATAAAATATGTATAACCACTCGGGTGTTTTATGATTGATTTGCTTTATAGGTTATGTCAAATGTACGTAACATAGCAACAGGTGAACACAAAAATTATAAACCTTATGTAAACCGCAAATGTGTATAGAAAAGTGACATTCCATAAAACAAATACACATAGTGAGAACACAGCTTAAGCAAATATGCACAACCATTTTTGCTCAAATTTTTTTAGTGCAAACGAAGTAAAATGAAGCAAATTGCAAATACGTTTATATTGTTGTTGTGTTGTGCATTTTTTCACACATTTGCATCGTTTGTACACTTTGCACTACCCATCGTGAAAACCCGTATTGTGTTAATTCTTCTATGTTCATCACAGTTTTATTACTTTTACTTCACAGAAATTTTTATATGCTTTACTACCGTTATCCAATAATTAGGTCTATGCATCTCTACAACAAAAATGCCATAATCGTGAAGATGTCAAACAAACTCCATATATGTATAAAAATTCTGTAAACAATTAACAGCTGTAGAGTTGCATTGACCTGATTATTGGATCATGCTTTACTACAATGTCAGAAGCTCATATTTTTTGAATTAAGTTGTTTTACTTCAAAATAATAAAATGTTATTTAATAAATTAAAAAGTTATTTGACTACTCGAATGAAATTTGTATTCGTTTTTGTACATCATAAACTATGAAGTGGTTGTTAAGCACGGTGGTGTTACCACTATTTATTATTAAATCACAAAATAATCAAAGTTGTCTTTTGCATATAATTTCTTAACAAAGCTATGTTAGCACTGTTGCCAGAAATATTTCTTCTAAACTCTGCAAATTTGGGGCAAAAAAACTGCATAATATTTTTAAAATCTGATAAACTAAGAACACGTGCAATTTAAGATATTTTTGTCTTTATTTGCAAAATTTTTTTTTAAATAAAATAGAGAATTTATGGAAAAATCCTTAAATTTCACTTTGATTCCTTTCGGTTAAAAAAATTTTTAAAATCAACTAATTTAATTTCCTTTCAGACTGCCTATTCATGTAAATATCAAAGGAAATTTATTTTATAAACATTTGGCAAATTTTTATGAATATGGCTTAAAATTGAGCTCGTAAATTGATTTCAAAAATAATTTTTTTTCCTTTTAAAGATTGCTCTTTAAAATCAAACATTTTTAAAATTTAATCACTGATCTCAGTATAAAAGTTCATACTTATTAAAATTTTTTTCAGTTTCGTTTAATTTTGCTTTTATAGATCACATTTGTATGTATAACAGCTAAAGTCCATAACACGCGTTACACACGGTAACGCGGCTGTCAAAAAAGTAGAATCAGTTACGAGTTACATAGCACAAAGCGTAAAACGCTTTACGCGAAAAGTAGGTTTACTTTCTACTTTTGTATGCGTCGCATGCGCCATGAAAAAATGACAGCTGTTTTTGATAGCCAGAGATGACAAATTATATTATATTTTCAATGTTATCGATAAATATGTTTGTATGGTGGATTATTTTGTTAAATTTAAAAAAAAAAGAAGTCTTTAATAAAAAAACCCTATCGCAATAGAGTTTACAAATGTTTTCAAGAATAAAATACATTAAAATTAATTTTTTAACACTATTCTTTCATCAACAAAATTTTCATTTTATTTATCGATTAATTTTATGTAATAAGTTTTATCTCTGTTATGTTTATTAATTTTATCAATTTATCTTTATACTTTATTCTATATTGTACTGACACAATTAAGTTTACATTAAAGTCAAGAAGAGCCGACAATCTGTTGGAATAGCTCTTGCTGAGTTAAAAAACCACTCACTTCCCGTTCCAAATACAAGGACGCACCCAAAACCGTCTCGTTTTATTTTGTAGCTTTGAGTATGCTCTTGTTGCACAAAATATTATATTTATAAACTCAATCAATTCCACAAATTCTTTTAACATTTAAATTTTTGCAAAAATTATTTTTATTTGATAAAAATATTTACACTACAGCTGATCAAAACATGAACATTGGCGCACAAAAAGCGTTGCATGTAACTTGAATTTAGAAAGGCGTCTAAAGTATGAAACACACAAAACGCGCAACGCATGAAACGCATGTTATGGACTTTCAACTTAAGTATTCCCAAAGCATTTTGTGTTTCTTGCGATGGTCGTTCGTGAACTAGACAATGTCTGAAAATGTTCTATATTTGTAGTCCCATTGAATGGATCATAAACTTGCCCATCTGAGCCATCAGTATTGTAATAATGAACAGTCATCGCTAGAACCCCAAAATGTTTTGGACTTTCTCATAAAAAAACAATTTTTAATTTTAGGTGGGGTAATAAAACACGTTTCTCAGTTTTTATATGAGGTGTCGCTGCAATATACATATTATGTATGCATATAGGATCAGATTTCCAGTAGTTTTACTTGTCAAAATGACATTGTATAAAATCTGCAATTTAAGGACAAAAATCTGCAAATCTCACCATGTAAATTTTTCAGTAAAAAATCAGCAAAATGCAGAGAAATCTGCGAATTTGGCAACAGTGTAAGTTAGCCTTAAAGTGCTTGGTAACTACTATGAACTTTAAACCTAAAGTAAAATATTTTTTACATACAGCCGATAAATTATAAAAGTAATTCTAATATACAGAAAAAGTACCATATAGTTTCAAATTTTGAAATTTTACAGTGGCCCAAATATAATGTTTTAAATAACACTGTACAACAGTCCGAAAATCCCGTGGGGTTTCATTACGTTCTGAAGTTATTATTTTTGGGTCACGTCAGGTTTTTGTGCTATAGAAGGGGCAAGTCCTAACCCACCACTGTCGGATAGGGTTAATATACATGACCAGCCCCATTACTTATTCCAGAGGAACATTTTTCCTTTGGGACCTACGGGATTTTTAATTTTTTGAAAATTATTGTACAGTGTAATCAATTTGTCGAATGCTTATTTTAAGCAGACATATAATCAGAAAAAAAAAACTTTTTCAATAACTTAGAAACCGCTTTGTACTTAAAAGAACAAAAGTTTACAGCAATTTTCCCCGAACGCCCCCGACTTTGACTCGCACACGAAGGGTAACGTATGATTACCACACACAGAAAAATTTCCATGTAAAATCGTCGAAAACCAGGTTAACTTAAAATTTTTCGGTAGTGATTTTGCTTCATATGTGTTTCATGTTAAATCAACATGATTTACAATAATCTTGAAAGAAAATGTTTCCTTTTGATTTAACTATATTTCATGTTGATTTAATATTCCAGTACAGTTAAATCATAATGAAGTTGATACTGAAATAATACGAAAAATCATATTGAATCAAAGTAATTTCGAGTTGAAACAACGTGAATTTGATATTGGAACAACACGAAGAATCATGTTGAATCAAAGTTATTTCAAGTTGAAACAACGTGAATTTGATATTGGAACAACACGAAGAATCATGTTGAATTAAAGTTATATCAAGCTGAAACAACATGACTTTAATATAGCTATTTTATTAATTATTTTACTTACGTGATAGTCATCAGAAAATTTTTCGTTGAAGCTGACTGCCCAGCCAAGATTTGAACTCGTGCCACCTGCATGATAGTCCACGCGCTAACCACTGCAGCCACAACAGCTTCAAACGTTTCTTTACTTATACACTAAATAAATACCATCGTATGTAAAATGCATTTCATTTTAATTCAAAATGATTTAAATGCTTATTTAACATAAAACTTATTTGAAATTAAAGTTATAGTCATGTCAATTGAAAATGAAACTTAACGTTTATAACAAAATTGTATTAACGGTGATTTAAGGTTAGATAAATTATTTTCCGTTTAAAATTAATATGAAACAATGGTAATTTTAAACCAGTAGCAGTAAATATTCGCTGGTAATTCGTTTTCTGTCGTATACATAGACGACACATGTAAGAATAAACAACAACAAGTCACACAACTAAGCAGAACAGTGAATTGTAGCAATGAACAAAGCAAGTAAACACTAAAGGCCGTGTCAGATACAACTTTGTCGCTTTGCGTGACGTTTCTAACTTTGATAGAAAAGTGTAAAGCAAAAGGTGTATGACACAATGAAAACTTTGACAACACTCGCGCATTGATCGTTTACCAAAAAAGTAGTTGATAATTTTGCTATTTATATATATATATTTTTTATAAAAATAAAAGTCAATTATGTTATTTTACGATTTATTATAAATAAATAAATGCCACATACATATTTACCTCTTATTAAAACAGATTCAAACGCGCAATATGTTTCGTTTGGCAATATAATAAAAGAAAATTATTCCAGCTGATTGTCAAAGCAAGCAAAAAGATGAGAGTTGCCGAACTTTTCGCTTCACGCTGCGTTAAAAGTGCTTTATGTAGCATGTTTCGTATAAGTATGTACATTTCATCTTAGATGTCAAAGCGAATCTGTAACGCAACGCGAAGCAAAAGTTTTATCTGACATGGCCTTAACACACTCAAACTACAAATTATTTCTTGTAAATTTAATATGATTTGCAATCAAAATTGCGACATGTGGATTTTACATTCCTTTTTTTCTGTGTGCTTATACATATCGTTACCTTAATATAGAAAGGAACTAACTCATTATATTTTTGAAATCGAGTTTTTTGCATATTTCGATACATTAGAGGTTAATACTTTTAAGTTCAATTTATGAACTGTTTAAAAAAAACACGATTGTTTTAGTGAGTTGATCAAAATATAACTAACTTTATTTTTCATAATTTTGTTCTTATATACTAATTACAAATATATATTTTATCGTATTTTTATTTAACAAGTAAACAATTCTCTGGAAAAAGTTAAGTTTGCAATTCTTTGTTATTTATTAATTTTGTATTTATTAGCTTTATTGCATTTTCGTTCATTTATATGGGAACGGAAATGCAAGAAAACAATACTTAAGAAAAAGTCTGGTTTTAATAATTTGCAACGTTTTATTTAATTTTTAGGAAAATAAATTGTTAAATTTATTTGTTTGTTATTCTTTAATAATTTATTAATTTTTGTAATTATTGCATTTTCGTTTATTTATATGGGAACGGAAATGCAAGAAAACAATTCTTAAGAAAAAGTCTGGTTTTAATAATTTGTTGTTTTAAATAATTCTTAGGAAAATAAATTGTTAGGTTTGTATTTGTTTGTTTTAATATTAATTTTTGGTAATTTATCGATTTTGCATTTTTGTTCACATGGGAACGGAAATGCGAATTAACTTTAGATTATGTTATTGATATGGTTTGGGGGAGTGATGGGAGATATTATAACACCCCCACCGTTAGTCTGAGGCTCCGCCGAGGAAACAATAAGGGTTCTTGTTTTAAGTGTTTTTACATAGATTATGATAAAGATAATACTTAAAATAATAGAAATCCCTATACTACTACCTGTATTTACCAGAGTGTTTTTTATAAATTTATTATTAGCAATTTTTATGGTTTCATTAAAATGTATTTCCTTAATATCTAAGTCAGTAAGTTGAACATTGTTTTTATTTATTTTTAATATAAATTTTTCCAAGACAAATATTTCTCTTGTATTTACTTTAAAATTTTCATAAGTCTTTAGTTTTGTTTTAACAATACAGTTTTCGAATTTTATTAAATAAGTTTTAAATTTTTCTAGTTTATATGGATGTTTACAGTTAGTTTCAATTTTATCTTGATAGTGTTTGAATATAAGTAAACCAGGGTAAATTTCCTTTTCTTCTGAGTCTTTTGTTATTTTCATATTACATTTAGGTTCAAGATTTTTGACAATACTTGTTAGACAATTATCATTTATTTTTTCCAAGTTTTTATATTCTAATGTGTTTGATTTATATACTTCGTTGTTCTGAACAAGAACAGTGTTCCTGTTTAGTAATAAGGTTCTATTTTTATTATCAGGAATTGGTTCAAATACTACTTCTGAAAATGATTCGTTCAAAAATCTTGGAACATTCAATGTCAATACTATGAAGTTTTCTTTGTATGCTAGAGATACTTTTGTCTGAAGATAAGATTCTATAGTTCCTATAAAATTAAATTCTTCCGAAGGGATAATTCCTAATTTTGAATTAAAGATAACGTGTCCAATCTCGTTCACATGGTCCATTAGTAGGTTGATGTCGTTATTAATGCGGAAAACGTTCTGTAAAAATAGAGTTTCGTCTTCTAAGTCGAGAATTTTATTCTGCGTCTCTGTCTTGAATCTGTTTACATAGGTCTGTATTATTTTCTGTTGGTTATTTATGTGGTCCGTAATATTTGATATCCTGTTTGAAATAGAAGTGCTCAAATATGATACTTCGTTTAACGCTGTCATTGTGTCTTTATTATTTTTTTCGAGGTTTATAATTTTGTCGAAAATTTGTTGTTCGTGGTCACTGTCCATTGTGCCTACCATATATTTTAGTCCTTTGCCTATTGCGTTCACTAATCCTCGTCTTTGTCTGAATCTAGGTGTCAAGTTATTTATCTTCGTCTTACATATTTCCATGTTTTTATTCACGCTTTCCAATAATGGAGTGATGTTTGTATAGGTATACGAAAGTTTATGGATATTGTCCTGTAAGAAATTAGCTGTTTCCATATATTGCGTAGTATTGATAGCGTGAATTATTCGAATGTATTTATCGATGATCTCTACATCTCTTATCTTAATTGGTATATAACCATGACTGTCAGATAGGTCTTGAATGTCGAGGTATTGTCCGTAGGTAGCCATAAAAATAGTTGTCAGAAAAATCCAAAGTGTCATCTGGAAAGATTGTATATAATATATCTGTATACTCAGGCAAAATATTATTATTTAACTTTTATTCTGGGGTTATCCCTATCTTGAAATTTCTTGCTTCTTCTGATATGGGCTTTATAATACTTGTGCCCTGTCTTAACGTTCTCGACGTGGTCGTCATCGATTTTCTTACTATCTATCTTCCTATATCTCCTATGGTTTTTACCCCCCTTATCTCTTTGATATAATTTGGACCATCCTCTATTGTCACATCTGTCCTGTCTTTATTCAATTTGCCTATGTATTCCTCTTTTTTCTTAGTCATTAAATCATGAATCTCTTTATATTTCTCCTCATTAATTTTTCCATTCAGGAAATCAATAGGTCTAATCTTCGTTGTGCTATGGATTGTGTTGTTGTAGTATCCTATTACCCGTAGAATTTTTTCCTCTGTTGTTTGTTCTTTATTCTTTTCATCGTACCTTAAAAGTCTTATATGCTCATTTATGGTATTGTGTAGACGTTCTATGTCTGCATTGGAAGTGTGGTTACTGCTTGAGGTAAAATGTGTATTAATTTTTTCTTCATTGAGGAATTCGCGCATTGGAATGGCTTTAAGCCCTAGCTCATTGTCTACAACTATTTTTCCTATCTTACCAAATGTATTTATGTATTGTAGTAGTTTAGTTTTAAATTCTGTCCAAGTTCTACTGTTTATCTTGTATGCGACTGCATGTTTTGTAAATTTGTCTATTATTGTCATAAAAAGTTCATTTTTCAAAGTGTAGAATACGTCTATATGAGCTATCTCTCGTGGTTTGAGTGGGGTTTCACTGACTCTAAATGGTATTTTAGGTGGTCTTCTATCATATTTTTCAATGGTGCATACTTCGCAATTGTTAATGAATTGTGTTATTCTTAATTTTAGGTAGGGGTTGTATATTTTGTTTTTAAGTTCGCCGAAGACAGCCTCTATTCCCCGGTGATTCTTACTTAAATGTTCTTTTTCTATAGCATTCGTCAGTTCTTCTTCGTTTTTGATGTCTCTAAGCAATTTAGTACATCTTATTATCCTAAATTTGTCATTATTTGAAAAAAGTTCCATATATACGTTCTCCAGAGTGTTAAAAAATTCGCTCTCTATGTAAATTGCATTCAGATGGTTTGGGTTAAAATGATTTTTCAAAAGAGAGATTGAAGTTTCCCTGTCGAGTTTCTTAATTCCTATTACTTTTCTATTATTCCTGAAGACTTTCTCATTCTTTATCCTGGCTGCACCTGAAGAAATTTTCTTAATGATGATTTGGTTCTTAAACATGTTGCTAGGGGATTCCGTTTCTTTTATCTTAAGCGCTTCTGATTCCAAAGTATTGACATTAACAGGTTCGGGTTCTATTCTCGATAATGCGTCGGCGTTGTTGTTTTGTTTCCCTTTTTTATACACGATTTTGTAATCGAATTCAGAAAGTTTCAGCCTCCATCTTACCAATTTGGAATTTGGCTCCTTAATTGAAAATAGCCATGTGAGAGGTTTGTGGTCTGTTTCTATTTTAAACTGTCTTCCAAAGAGGTATGGGCGGAAATATTTGGTAGCCCAGATGATGGCCAGAAGTTCCTTTTCGATGGTGCTGTAATTGCACTCGTGTTCGTTAAGAGTACGACTCGCGTAGCAAATGGGGTGGTTATCTTGAGAAAGTATTGCCCCTAGTGCAAAGTTGCTGGCGTCTGTCGTAAGTGTGAATTCTTTTGAGAAGTTTGGATAGGCTAGAATTGGGTCGTGAGTTAGTAATGTTCTAAGGGTATTGAAACTCTCTATGTATTCTGGGTCAGCAATGTTCATTTTACTGTCCTTCTTCAAGTATTTGGTCATAGGCTTGGCTATCCTGGAATAATCTTTTATAAATTTTCTATAGTATCCTGTTAGTCCAAGAAACTGTTTTATTTGTTTGGGAGTTTTAGGCATTGGGAAATTTTTGACGCACTCTATCTTTTTAGGGTTAGCTTTTATTCCAAGAGGTGTCACTATATGTCCGAGAAATTCAGTCTCCCGTTTAAAAAACTCTGATTTGTCTAGTTGTATTTTAAGATTAGCTTTTTGTAAGCGTTGAAAAATTAAATTAATTGAATTAATGTGTTCCTGTAATGAGGTGGAAAAGATGATTATATCATCCAAATAAACTAAGCAGATTTTGTTAATATAGTCTCTGAGAACATTATTCATTAGCCTTTGGAATGTCGCTGGGGCTGTTTTCAACCCGAACGGCATTCTAATGAATTCATAGTGTCCTCCTTCCACGGTGAAGGCGGTCTTATGAATATCTTGTTCCCTAACTTCGATCTGATGGAATCCTTTGGCCAAATCCAAAGTGGTGAAATACTGGCATCTTCCCAGTTTATCAAGGATTTCATCGATGTTAGGAATTGGGTATTTGTCGTCTATGGTAACTTCATTGAGTTTCCTATAGTCTACGACAAGCCTCCATTTGGTTTTCCCACTTGCGTCGGCCTTCTTTGCCACGATCCAAATGGGTGCGGAATAGGAAGAGTTACTGTGTCTGATAATTTTGTTGTTAAGCATTTCCTGTATTTGTGCTTCTACTTCGTTCTTATGTATGTAGGGATAGCGATATGATTTGGTATGTATGGGTATGTTGTCGGTGGTTCTGATCTCATGTTTTATAGCTGATGTGAACGTTAGTTCAGTACCGTCCCGATAAAATATGTTTGGATATTTCCTTATTAATTTGAAAAGCTGTCCCTTTTCTTCAACATTCATGTGCTCCGTTCGAATTTGTTCTATTGGTGGTTTACTATTTCCACAAACGATCGTTCTTAGGTAAGTTGGTTGTTTCTCTTCTGTCTTCTATTCTAAAAATTTCTCTTGCTATGATTTTTTTGTTATCCTCTTCAAAACACATTACGTCGTCGTTGAATTTACTATCTTCAAAAATCATTGGCAACGTTCTGTTACCAAAAGTTATACTCTTAGTCTTATAATCTATGTTAGCATTTAATGGTTTAAGGATATCATTGCCTATTAAACCATCATAGAAGTCATGGAATTTTGTTATAAAAAATTCAAGTGTGCCTATTGCTCCTAATTCTTCAAAAGTGGGTATTATAGCTTTTTTATTAACACAAAGTTGGTGTTGTAATGTTTTTATCAATAGAGGTTTTGTTAAGTGAATTCTTTTGGGATGACATATCCCAGGGTTTAAGATTGAATTCGTTGCTCCTGTGTCTATAATTAATCGTATGTGTCCCAATTTAGTCTTAATCACTATAGATGGTAGTTTGCCCCCGAGGCTGGATCCCGAAAATTTTCTGATAGTTCCATTTTGCCTATGTCCATAGGTTCCGGTGTGTGTCTGAAGTTCTGTCTGTTTGGAATGTAAGGTGGGTTCGACGGGGTTTGATTGTGTAGATTCCGATGTGGTTGTTGGGGTGTCTGTATTGTCCCTGAAACGTTCGAGGAAAATTTGTTCGTTGGTCATTAAAAGGTTGTTGTTGGTTATGTCTGAACTGTGTGTTGTTCATGGGTTGGTTCTGGAAATGTCTTCGTTTGTTATTAAAATCTAGACGCTTGTTTGATTGCGAGTTGTTTCTTGGATGTAACTTATTATTGTCCGTTGAATAAGCATATCCGGCTTGGAACAGAATGTCCATGGCCCCTTCTAAATCCGCTGGGTTTCTGCAAAATAGTATTGATTTCATCGGTTCGGGCAGTTTGCTTTTGAAAATGTTTAATGCAGTGTGCATGTTATTGATTGCACTTTGTCTGGTGGCTTCATCTTCCCCTAATATGATTTTTATTTTGTTATTCAGCCTCTGTAGTTTATTTTTTATATCTTCATAAAATTCCACTGTATTTGTTTTAAATGTTACGCTCTTTAACTCATCAAAAAGCTCTTCGCAGGATCGCCTATCCCCAAAGTTGTTTTGCAAAATGTTCTTTATCTCTGGCCAAGAGACGGCGTGACAGTTAATTTCGATAGTCTGCCTGGCTTTTCCTTTAAGTTTCGACTTGATTGTGTCCGAAAATAATAGTTGTGATAGTTCGTCAAACGTGCGCAGATGTGGGTGTACCCTATCTATAAGTGTAGTGAAGATTTGTAGGTCCCTATGGTCCCCATTAAACTCTGGTAAACTGTTCAAGTACTTTAGTGGATTTATTGTTAGTCTGTTAGCTTGTTCTACTACCTGGTCTACCATTTTTGTAATTATTGTCTTTCCTACACCCTAATATGTTTTAGTTTTCTTTTCTTAACTAAATAATTTTTTCTTGAAATTTTCTTTATTAATGTTATCTGTTGAGAGTATCTTTCCAGGATTTCAATATCTTCTTCTTTTAGGGTATACAAAATAATTCTCTCTATTTCTGATTCTATTGTAAATTTCTCCCTTATATTCATTTAACACTTACAAGATATTAGGTTTTAATTATAATTGGTATTGTATATGTTCTTCTTTACATAAAAAATTAAATTAAATCTTACTCTTAATGTTGATTTGGTGTGGACTGGCATCGAGGACTTCTGATTCCTTTGAGTTATGGTTGTTCCTTAGATGTGTTGTTATTTGGTGTATGAAGAAAGAAATTGTATTTCTCCTTGAAGAGTGTTGTCACTTGATGGTAGAAACCTTTCACTTGTTGAATTAAGAATGTTGTTTATTTTTCAAATGTACTTAGTGAGACAGAATAAAACTTTTCACTTTTTGTTTTATCTTTCGGAATGTTTTTTATAAATTGTTTCACTTAAGAATATTGTTATTTTTATTACCAAAAAAAATTTTTGGAGTATTCTTTATTTTTCAAATGTTCTTAGTGAGACAGAATAAAACTTTTCACTTTTTATTTTTCGGAATGTTTTTCTTTTTTTTTTTATAAAAATTTTTCACTTAAGAATATTGTTATTTTTATTACCAGAAAAAAATTTTTGGAGTGTTCTTTATTTTTCAAATGTTCTTAGTAAAACTTTTCACTTTTTATTTTTCGGAATGTTTTTCTTTTTTTTATAAAATTTTTCACTTAAGAATATTGTTATCCAAAAAAAAATTTGGAGTGTTCACCAAGGGATTTTTGATATCCTATGTATGTTCATCTACGATCTTTCGTGGGATAATAAAAAACTTGGATTTGTTCACGGGTTTGTGCATAGATACCGCACTAGAAATTTAAATTTCGAGTTCTACCGCGTGGATGAAGAAATCTTTTGTTTTTTCTTATACTTAAAAAAAATTTTTCACTTTTTGAAATTTTTATTTTTATTTACGTTGGGTAGGACTTGCGGTATCCTACCGACTGCGCCACTTTTAAGTTCAATTTATGAACTGTTTAAAAAAAACACGATTGTTTTAGTGAGTTGATCAAAATATAACTAACTTTATTTTTCATAATTTTGTTCTTATATACTAATTACAAATATATATTTTATCGTATTTTTGTTTAACAAGTAAACAATTCTCTGGAAAAAGTTAAGTTTGCAATTCTTTGTTATTTATTAATTTTGTATTTATTAGCTTTATTGCATTTTCGTTCATTTATATGGGAACGGAAATGCAAGAAAACAATACTTAAGAAAAAGTCTGGTTTTAATAATTTGCAACGTTTTATTTAATTTTTAGGAAAATAAATTGTTAAATTTATTTGTTTGTTATTCTTTAATAATTTATTAATTTTTGTAATTATTGCATTTTCGTTTATTTATATGGGAACGGAAATGCAAGAAAACAATTCTTAAGAAAAAGTCTGGTTTTAATAATTTGTTGTTTTAAATAATTCTTAGGAAAATAAATTGTTAGGTTTGTATTTGTTTGTTTTAATATTAATTTTTGGTAATTTATCGATTTTGCATTTTTGTTCACATGGGAACGGAAATGCGAATTAACTTTAGATTATGTTATTGATATGGTTTGGGGGAGTGATGGGAGATATTATAACAGTTAATCAATCAAAAATGCAAAAAACTTAACTTAATTTAGTTATTTTTTCGTTTTAGGGGGTTTTTTTTACGAATTTCTTCGTTTTTTGCAATGTTTTTTTCGTATGGGCGATTTGTTTAGCTTTTTGTGTTTTAGTGATGTTTTCCTTTTGGCGACTTTATTTTGTTTTGTTTTTTTTTCTTTTATATTGGAGTTATTTAGTTATTTTTTGTTTTGTGCGATTTTTTTAATTAAGGCGTTTTTTGGCAATTTTTTCGTTTTCCAAATTTTTTTATTTTGGTTTTTTAGTTTTGGTTATTTGGCGGCATTTTTTTAATGTTGGGGTTTTTTTATCTAATTATGATTATTTTTGAAGTTTATGTATACCTTAACTACCGAATTTAGAAGATTTTATACCTTTTTCGCCTTTGAATTTCTAAAAATCGCTACTTAGTGGACCTATATATCGAAATGTCATTCATGTACCTAAAAACAGTTGAATAGAAAGCAGTACCAAAAAAAGCTACAATTTGTCTGTATCAATATAATAATTCGGTTGGGGTATGCCCTGCCTAGTTTCTTCTCTATGCAGGAGTTCGTACTCGTCCGTGAGTTCTATAAGTTCGTCCAGGTAGCTGAAATCATTCCGGCGGACGTGTAGCTTATGGTCGTAGCGCAACCCGTCGTAGATGCGATCCGTCTGGCCTTTCATTTTCAAATCTGAATGCTGTCGGATGAGGGCTTGGAGAGAATGTAGTCCATTGCCCTTTCTCTAGGGCCCAATTTCCGATGATAAACCTGCTCCTCCAACTGGGCGAGATACCGCTTCGGCAGGAAAAATCGAATGGCTTGCTCCTTAAAGCTTTCCCAGGTCTATTTCCTACCTTTTCACACGATACCACTGCAATGCTTTACTTTTTAGGATTTCCAGTAATGATAATAGTAGTCGCGTTGGTATCCAATCTGCCAGTTCCTCCAGCCTTTCAAGGAATTCCATGAGGTGATCACCACCATCGTAGGTAAGATCCCGCCTCCATATAGTAGCCATAATAACTTCCGTGTCAATGGGCATATTCGGTGGTATTCGGGAGTCGGCTTGGGGAACGGGCATAGTGACTAAATCCTCAACGACGAATTTTTCTTCTTCCAGCACTTCTGCTTCTAGCGAGCGAAAGAGATCTTACGAAGATCGTCGCTGCCGTTTCGATCGTATAAGCTCGTTCAGCTGGCGACGAAGTTGATCAACAGTGGCCCTCTCGGTAATAGGGATCTAATTCTGCCGACATACTTCAGTCAGCTTGTCTTTTCGTAGAAGGGAATCCGTTTGTAGCAAAGTTTCGTTGCTTTGTTCCTTACCCGATTCGAGCTCGTTGGTGGCTGTATTTGAGGTTTTACCACAAGTGTTGTTCCTAGAAATGGGTCCTTGCTCGGGCGCCATTGCAATGCAGTTTGTTTTCCCTGCCGAGGTATGACTCAGTCCGTCCAGGTTCGTGACAAAGGTCTGCTTGCTTTGAAATAAAATCTTTTAGATGTTAAAGATATGTGGAACAAAGCTTTATTTAACGAAACGTAAACTACTTAAGACTAACTTACAACTACGGAGTCTTTTGGGTATTAGCTTGCGATACGATATATGGGCGAAAAGGTGCAGCTGCAGGTGGCGGTGAGATGGATGATCGTCAGTAGTCGGGGCTCAGGTGTCTGGTAAAAAAATAAAATGAAATATAGTTCGAGTGAGATGTCTGCTAAATTGCTGGGCATTAATGTATCTACGAAGTCAAAAGGTATTCGGAAACCCTTGAGTTCGGTAGAATAAATAATACGATCTACGGCTAGGACGAATGCAAGAGTGTGTTCGGAAGCTCTTAAAATGGGCAAACTAAGTAGTACGATCTACGCGTAGTACGAATGTAGGTGTATTCGGAAGCTCTTACAATCGGCAAACTAAATAATACGATCTAGGGCTAGTACGAATGTAAGAGGGTATTCGGAAGCTCTTACAATCGGCAAACTAATGGATCGATTATGTATGGAAACCGAACCTCAGTTGGGTTGCCAGTTGCAAAAAACGGCATTACGGATTGCAACTGAGAACTGTTAATTTCAGTTGCTATTTAGTGATTTTCTGGCAACCACAAATTTCCAGTTGCCAGCTGGCAACGCAACTGAAGTTCGGTTGCTTTCCATAAACGAACCATAAGTAATACGATCTACGGTTAGTACGAATGCAAGAGTGTAATCGGAAGCTCTTACAATCGGCAAACTAAGTAATACGATCTACGTTTAGTACGAATGCAAGAGTGTATTCGGAAGCTCTTGCAATCGGCAAACTATATAATACGAGCTACGGCCAGTACGAGCAAAAGGAACAAGAATCGATAAAGCTCCCTGAAGACAGTTAGAGTGGCCGACTTGTAACTATCGTTCGGACGGTATCGTTTAATTGCTCAAACGTTGTGTGCAAATCTCGACGTTATATGCATGTCGATTCACCAACCGTCTGAGAGTTGTTACTGCTTGTATGTTGGTTGTGTGAATATTGTGTATGGTGGTCGCTACATTCTGCAGGGTAATTTGCACCCCCTTGTCACTATATTTGTGAATGTAGGGTACTTACGTGGTATTTTGTGTTGATTTGTAACGGCACGTTACACATTTATCGTAGATATTGAAGAAATCGAAAGCAGCCCATACAGAATATATATATATATATATATATATATATATATATATATATATATATATATATATATATATATATATATATATATATATATATATATATATATATATATATATATATATATATATATATATATATATATATATATATATATATATATATATATATATATATATATATATATATATATATATATATATATATATATATATATATATATATATATATATATATATATATATATATATATATATATATATATATTATATATATATATATATGTCACAGATTCCGTTCGGATTGGTTTTGATTCCGTAGTTGTCATTCCGAAAAAGTACATTTTTTGTGCCTTAGATTCCGTTTATTTTGTATTTCGGTTTTACAATGATAAAGTTCTTATACCTTGAGGCGTTTGTTTACTCTTGGTTTTAGATGCAAAGCTCACATTAAGCTTTTTATTAACATGGAAAGCTCATAACCAAATGTTTATTTGACGCTCCTAAAAGTATGCACGTTTTCTAATATTTACTGCACATGAAGTCTGTAGAAAAGTGTTTTTCAATTCCACTTTGTAATTTAAAAGTGGTTTGATTACGAAGAAAATTTTCGTTTTCTGAAGAAGCAACTTACGGAATTGAAACCACTACCGATCGGAATGGTATTCTGTGACATGGCTGATTAATTGATATTCCATGAACAGGGATGGAAAATTCTTTTTTTGTTTTTGGTATCAAAAAATATTTACAATATTTTTTGTTCAAATAAAAGGAAATTAGTATAATTTGAAAAATTCTAATGAAATTTTTATTTATATATATATAATTACCCAGCTAAAAAAGTTATATATGATCCATATATGGGCAAGGTATGAATATATATGGAAATATATGTAACCCTATATGGAAATGTATAGTGTCATATATGAAGCAGTGTTTCATATATGTGTAGATATATTGGTCCATATATGAAATTTGGGTAATATAAGGAGTCATATATGAGGCCATATGTGACATATATGAACTAATATACAAAAATATTTTTCATATATGAAAGCATGGATATATTTTAATAAATATGTACATAAGTATGTACATATGCATTTACATACATACATATATAACATATGAAAATATATGGATGTACGTATATATTTAAGTTAACATTGTTAACGTACATATACGTTAATTTCATTCACTTCTGCAAGAAAAAAAGTAAAAGTAAAAATTATTAATAATTGTTTAAAAATTTTCAATTTTGAATTTTCAAATTTAAAATAATTATAAAAAAAATTCTACAAGAATAAAAATTTCAAATATATTTTTTTTAATATTTTACATGTAAATTTTAAATCGTGCTGTTGCAAGTTCAGAAGATAGAATTTCTTTCTTTATGTAAGTATCGCATTTATCAGATAATTTTTTGCATAATCATTTGACATTTATAGAACAACAACAACCAACGGAAGGATGAAATGCGAAGTAATATGAGATGTCTTATCAGGAAGATAAAAGGAAAAAATTTATAAGGAAAAAGTAAGTACTCGTATGTGTACATTCCCGATTATATCCCTGCAGATGATGTGACCGTCCGTACACACATGTAAAGTATACTCCATTGAGGACTAGTCCAAAGGTAGCCCAAATGTAAGGAGAAAACATGGTCGCAATAGCATTACGATGTCTTAGAGCTAAACCATATAACCCAGCTTTGCATTACATCGCAGTACTCTCAAAACTACTTTATGTAATTATTTAATGGAGCGCTCGTCATCATATTTTAACGATTGAATATACTATATGCAATCGTTGAAATGCGAACTCTTGTCGCTTAAATATATATATATATATATATATATATATATATATATATATATATATATATATATATATATATATATATATATATATATATATATATATATATATATATATATATGTATATATATATATATATATATATATATATATATATATATATATATATATATATATACTCGATGGAGCGCTACGCGCTATCGGTAAAACGCGAACACATGTCAGCTAACTACAAAACTCTTGTTTGCAAATGACATGGTCCATGTCTGCATTACATAGGACCATGTTGTAACTAGTCCATTTCAGCTAAATGGACCATCTAGTCCAACAGTTTTTGCAGGGAAAATAAGCGAGGACACTTTAATATACATATATACACTAATTCTTATTAATTTTTTTATTGCCTCCACTAGATCATGCGACAAAATAGTGAGTGGTATGCAGATTATAACAGTGAATATAAGTCGACCCATAAGCCGATAATTTGGAATGAATATATTCATATATATATAGCTATATATAGTTATATTTTTTACTTGAATATGTGTATTATTTACAATTATTTGCATTAGAAAACATGAAAATCTATATAATAAAAAAATATGTATGTATATACATTAACATGTATAAACGTACATACTATATAGTAAGAAAATGAATGAAGTCAATTGCAATTAATTATATATCAGAATACATGTATGTATATGGCGTAGTGTATATTATTGTATGTGCAAAAAATATACATGTATAAGTATATATCCTTGTATATGTATATATATGCTCATATATGGCCATACCGTCTCACTTTTCGGATCCAAATCATATATGCCCCTTCATATATGACCAATATATAATTTTTTAGCTAGGTACTCTAATTTTTACTAACTTAATACAGAAAAATTAAGATAAGTATAATAAAATAATATAAAAATGTTCTAAGCTTATCCATTCCTGATCCCATTCGACGACATTCAATAAACATAGGGGAAAATATTGTAGGTGTTGTAGCAAATTTTTATATGGAAATTACCAACAACAATTGTACAACTGTTGTACAGCCTGACGACCTATAACACTTACAACAGGTTGTGAATTGAGCAAATATTTACATAAATGTTGATAAAAATATTTTTATTCAATTCCTTCCTTCCTTTTTTTTACTGGTTTTATATGTGATATAGTGTATAATATACAATTTTTATAGATTATAATGTTAGGAAATTTTTGAGTTGTAATAGTTGGTGTGAATCAATATTATACATTTTTTCACATCAAGAAATAAGTGTTTAATGCAATAATTCAATTCATGTAGTTTTTTTTTCTTTTTTTTTTAATATTGTGTATATGTAAAACAAATTGAATTTATATTATTTATTTAAAATTTAATATATTTTTGATATTTATATATTTTTAAAAATTTTGGTTTTAAATAAAAAGATTTATAAATTTATTAAAATTTTGTTTTTAATTTTTCAATTTATGAAATTTAATTGATTAAATTGAATTTCGATAGACAAATTTAATCAACTAAATAATTTTAGTTAATTTAGCAAATCTTTTGAATACTTTAAATTGGACTGATTTCGCAAATTTAAGTGATTATTGCGAATCACGCTTGAAATTGAAATTTAAACGGAATTATGATTCAAAAGACAAAAGGAAACAGACTGAAGCATTTGGGATGACGGAGGGAGTGCATCTACTAGAGATGTGCAAATGTCGTGAATTTTTTGTGTCGGGCGTGATTCATGCGTGACTCACGCGGGATCGTGATTAAATTAAAAAATAGTCACGCAATCGTGCGTGAGCGTGATTTACAAATTAAATAACGTGCGTGATTTTAAAAATGTAATTTTCACGCACTCACGAAATTACATTTCGTTGCTTGCTGAAAAAAATTTCCTCTTTACTCCTACAATATTTTGATTTAATTTGCGAATTTTATACGACATTTCTGATAAGTTTCTAATTTTAGATGAACCCAGTTTTCTGCGACATGTCGAAAATTTCTTAAAAGATTCGTCAGAATTCGTAGAGTTTCGGTAAAGTTTTTAGAATTTTCTCAGACAAAGAGGTTCGCTTTCTTGTTAACCACTCATATGGACCGTCTTCGAATACGAATTCGGCATCTTGTGGAGACTTTCTGCCCTACTTCGGACCGAAAGTACGTGTGTCGACAGCAAAAGAAACCCAGGAACCTTTTATGCCGACATGGCTGACATAAGGAAAAATATGTTTGTAAGCTGAAAGCAACCCAGCACACAAAAAGTCAGAACGTTTGAAATATGATATATCGCTTATTTACTGAAACAGCGGACACAAAGATTTTGTCTTCTATGATATTTCGCACCACGGCGTCACTTACTAAAGATTCTGTCTAATACGAATTTTTACGAAATATTCTGCAAATCTGGTACATAAACTAATATTAGAAGTTATATAACTTTCATATTTAATAAATGACAGCTTACAAATGTACACCAAATGAAAGCTTGGAAGGTTCGCTATAAAATAAAATATTGAGTACCGCTATATTGTACAGTCCTTAAGATAGCGGTGTTTTTACGTAAAAAGCCAGGCGAAAAATTCTTAAAATTCCATTTCACTCATAATGGGTTAATGGCTTTGAAAATATTGAAAGTATATGATGAAACAGAACTGGGGCTAGACGAGTTATTCCATACAAATTGTCATTAATCATACGCCGTAAAAAGCAGTCATGGGATAGAATCTATTTTATTTTGAGAACGTTTTTTCTCATGTTCTCATTTTAAGCCACTCATTCTCTCAACAATGTTGCCGTGTTTTAATAAAATTTCATACATTTTTCATACGAAATATAAGAACAAAAGAAAATAAACAATAATATGAGAGCATTTTGAAGCTACTGCCGTCTATTACTATCAATTTGTATGGAAAAATCGGCTAGCTTGAAGTTGCAGACTTGTTCTGTTTCATCATTTAGTTTTGGGCCTGTTTTTTGCCTGAAGTTGCAGACTTAGTTCTGTTTCATCATTATTTCATACAATAAACGCATACATTTTAAAATGAAATCTACTCCACCATGATTTAATATATTATTTAATATATAAATAAAGGTACATAAGCTTTTTTAATGTAACACTGACGATTATGTGTTAAAAATAAAGAACGAAAATACTGTTTATACTCTCTTCATACAAATTGATGTATCGGAATTGTATGGTGTTTTGCATCAAATATTTGAAATATAATAGGAATTATAACTTTTTTAAGAAATTGTTGAAGTTCGCACTTATGTGTATTGAGCGGTACTCGTTTTTAGCAAAAAGTTTCATCAATCAATAATGTATTGTAGTTTTTTGATTTAATTGAAATTTTTTAGTGTGTAAATAAGGAGTTTATGTTAAAACTTATCGAAGATTATACATATCAATTGTTTTAAATTCAAAATATAGTGGGTTCTAGAAAATATTAAATTCGTAAGAAAATATTAAGCATTACGTTAACAAAATTCTTAAGTATAATTATCTATAAATTTTAGGGTGGTAAAAAAGTTAACAGCAGCGGAAGGACAGAAACGATATGGAGAGCATTATCCGTTCAGAAATTTCTGATTTGCTTTCGAAAAGTCATTCCCAGGACAACCGTGAAAGCAAATGTAACGCTCAATCCACAAAAAATAAACAAAAAAATCGAAAAATGTTATTTTATATTAGGATGCATTGAATGAGTGAATGGGGCGAAAACTATAACACCTTCTCATATTTCTATTAATTAAATTGGTAAAGTTAAAAAAAGAAAATGAAAAACCCAAAATGTACACTCACAATGAGAATCCCCATGGATATTATTTCAAAAATTCGTTTTGATATTCGATTTGTGTTTTTGTGGGATATAAAAAAAATAAATATCGTGAAAGCTTAAGCTTTTGTCGTGCGTGAGCGCGCGTGATAAAATCAAATTTGATCGTGAGCGGGCGTGATCGTGTGAGTCTTAAAATTGGTTGTGCGTGTGCGTGCGTGAAAAAAATATTTTTTTCGTGATCGTGCGTGGTCGTGAGCGAAAACTCACTCACGCGCACATCTCTAGCCTCTACATTGCGTGGTGTTACTTTATTCAAAACACACTTAGTACAATTTTTAACGAACTTTGCAATATCTCTAGTCATTTTCTTCCAGTAGTATTTTGTACGGGGTTTCGCATATAATTTTTTCTGCCCACAATGTCCGCCTAGGATTGGATCATTATGGTAGATTTGCATCAACTTTTGTTTGTCACTGTCTACTGTAATTATTTCGATCCGTTCTGTAAGGATTATCTCAAAAGTGTTTAATACTTGATTCCCGTATTCTTTGAAATTTTGAATTGTAAAATTTGTAAATAAGATATCATCTTTTAAACATTCTACTCTATAGATTTTATGGATGTTGGCTTCAGTTTCTAGCCGCGAAAGCATGTCATAAAGACTAAATGTTTCGTTGACAAACTCATATTCTAATGATAGCAGAATTTTAAGTTTTTTGTATATATTAATGCGCATAATTCTTGAATTATCATCGATTTTAATAAGCTGTGTTCATATTTTTGGAATAGTTTCATCGAAATTATGGGAAAATTTATCGTACACGTTTAATTTAATATCGTCACTATCGGGAGATTGCTGTAAGTCATTGTGCTTACTAGTTAAATTTTTTGCAATAGCAAGCTTTTGAATTGGAAGTACTTTCATGGATTTGTCTTTTTACTTATTTATTGAAATTCTCGATAGAGCATCTGCTCCTACATTTGATTTACTTTTAATGTATTGCACTGTGAAATTATACACCGAGAGCTCGAGTCGGATTTTGGTTAGTCTAGAGGAAGGATCTTTTATATTAAAGAGGTAGACCAAAGGTCTGTGATCGGATCTTACAGTGAAAAATGTTCCGTAGACATACGGTCGAAATTGAGTTACCGCGAAGTGAATCACTATGAGTTCTTGTTCTATTACAGGCTTTTTCTCTTCTGCTTTGTTGAAAGACTTGTATGCGAAATAAATGGGCAAATCGTTACCATTGTTATCTTGACTTAAAATTGCTCCACGGCCGGTTTTTGAGGCATCTACAGTGATTATAAAAGGTTTCGTAAAGTCTGGGTATTGTAATATTCTAGGTGATTGTAAGGCTAATCGCAATTTATTAAAAGCATTTTGACATTTTTCGTCCCAGTTAAATTGTACATTTTTCCTAGTGAGTGAGTTTAATGCTGCTGCCAAGTTTGCAAATTCTCGATAAATCGCCGGTAGTAGTTCGCAAATGCTACGAATCTTCTGACCGCATCTTTATCAGTAGGTGTTGGGTAATTCTGTACTGTTTTTATTTTCGAGTCGTCAGGTAAAATACCGTTTGAAGTACACTTGTGACCTAAAAAGGTTACTTCCGGTCTGAAAAAATTGAACTTATTTGGATTAACTTTTAAATTGAACTTCCTGAAAATTTTGAATACGTTTTCCAAGTTTTTTAGATGGTGATGCAAACTGCAGCCGATAACGATTATGTCGTCGACATATAAAAATGCTTGATTTGGAGGTAAACCAGAAAATGCAATGTTCATCATTCGTGAAAAGGAGTTTGGTGCCACGTTTAAACCAAAGGGAAGAACTTTCCATCGCAAAAATCCCGAAGTTGTACTGAATGACATTACGTCGCGCGACTCTGCATGTAAGGGATTTGGTGAAACCCTGAGAACAGATCTAGAGTAGAAAAATATTTAGCACGCCCTAAATTGCCAAGAATGTCGTCGATTCATGTGAGTGGGAATTTGTCGGCTATAGGTTTTTTGTTTACCGCTCTATAATATACACACATTCTATATGGTCTCTGACCTTCTACGCTTTTCCTCTTAACGAGGATTAAGGGACTGTTATAATTGGATTGACTTGGCTCTATTAAATCATTCTGCAGCAAATTCTTCACCTGATTATCAATTTCTTGTTTTTGGGACTTGTTTTAGGCTGGAGAAGTATCGTTCAGCCTGAGTTTCTGCTTATAAAAATTATTAACTGTAAGTTTTTCATCTTTTAAAGCGAATATGTCGGCATACTTTTTACATAAAGGCATAAGTTTCTCTTCTACATCACCTGGCATACGGGTTTTTAATAAGTTTTTCAGTACTTCAATGCGTACATTTCCCTGTGGGATAGTATTGATTGAGTATACATTATAGTTCGAGAGTTTCTCTATTTTGATATTGGAATTGTTAATGCGTTTATATCATTTGTTTGGTTTAATATTCTCAATATTAGTGTTTGTGAATCTACGATGCATTTACTTATGAAAACTCCGTCGCAAACTTGCTGCGAATCTACAAAAACGGTTTCCGTTATTTTGCCTAAATTAAAAAGTCTAAAAACTTCGCACCTTGGTGGTATTATACAATTGTCAGTGTTTGTGCCGTGTTCCATCGGGATTTCTATGATTTTGTTGTAGCAACGTATTGAAACTGTCATATTCTCGTAGTTAATATTGCATCTATTTGCTTTCAGAAAATCTTTTCCAAGTATTCCTTCCGTGGGAACATTAAAATCATCGTTAACAACATGAAAGGTTTATGCCCCAAACCTTGATTTTGGACAATTATGTTACTATGGATTGTACCTAATGTTTTTATAGGATTGGTAGTTACGTCGGTATTATTGATAATTTCCCTTTCGTTGAGCCTTGTATTTGGTTTTATACACGAAATTTTGACGAAATATCGGCCTGGGAATCAACCAAGAATGTACATGACTTATTCGATTGGGTAAAGGTTAAATTAATTAAATCAAAATGGTTTAAATTTAAGCTGTAGATTAATTTTGTGGGTTTTTATGGTTGCTTTTTGCTACAAAATATTTGTAAGTTATCCTGATTAACTAGTGATTCTCTGCTTCCCCCAACATCTCCTGCTGAGGGACTGATGCGATTAAAGGCATCGTCCTAGCAGTTCGATTATATTGCCTGTAATTATTGCTGTTTCTGTTATTTTGTCTGTAATTGTTGTTGTTGCTAGTATTTTGTCTATAACTGTTGTTATTATTAAAACGGTTTTGTCCCCGGTTGGGTGGATTATTATTTCTATAATTATTATTGTAATTATTACGGTAATGATTCGAGCTTCTTGAAATATTATTGCAAAGCCTGTAGGTGTTTCCTCTTCTGAAATTGTTGGAACGATTAATATGACCTGAAAATCCTGGATTGTTACTTTGTGATTGGAATGCTAACACTTGCCTTTCGTTTGTCTCAGCCGTTTGCTCTACAATCAGTTTTGCTACTACGTCCTTTGGGTCAGCAAATGTTTATGAAGCAATTATTGATTTAACGAGACTTGATTTTGCTTTTAAGCGACAAACAGTAACAGTTTGCTCGATTACCATTTCGTGAGCTTTTTTCTTTGTTATGCCTTCCATAACGAGTGATCTTTCTAGTGCGTCTCTCAGTTCCTCTACTTGCTTAGAAAAATCAGTGTAATTATAATTTTTTACGTGTAGGGCTGTGATTTTTCCTATAACTATTTTCTGTCTTAAGGCATTTATTATTTCTTCAACAGTGGCAACACTTTCACGTAGTGCATCACGAGCTTTTCCCTCTAGCTTTGACCAAATAAAAGCTAAGAAAGTAGGCATTAGGTTATCGTCAGTTAAATCTTCCACTAAATTAATTTTGTCAATAAAACAGTCTATCGTAAGTGGATCACCACTATAGCTCTCCCTAATCATGCTAGTGCATATGCTAATAAAATTTTTCTTTTGTTCTAAGGAGGCCATTGTTGTTATTTCTGATTCTATAGGAGAATTTGTAGTATTGCGTACTGATAAGCTAATTTCCCAATCTGTCTTTACATAAGGAATTGGTGTATTGTTCACTGATAATTTGATTTCCGAATCCGACTTTATTGGGTTTTCTTCTTCCAAATCCTTAGAAGAAGAAAACCCAATAAAGTCGGATTCGGAAATCAAATTATCAGTGAACAATACACCAATTCCTTATGTAAAGACAGATTGGGAAATTAGCTTATCAGTACGCAATACTACAAATTCTCCTATAGAATCAGAAATAACAACAATGGCCTCCTTAGAACAAAAGAAAAATTTTATTAGCATATGCACTAGCATGATTAGGGAGAGCTATAGTGGTGATCCACTTACGATAGACTGTTTTATTGACAAAATTAATTAAGTGGAAGATTTAACTGACGATAACCTAATGCCTACTTTCTTAGCTTTTATTTGGTCAAAGCTAGAGGGAAAAGCTCGTGATGCACTACGTGAAAGTGTTGCCACTGTTGATGAAATAATAAATGCCTTAAGACAGAAAATAGTTATAGGAAAAATCACAGCCCTACAGGTAAAAAATTATAATTACACTGATTTTTCTAAGCAAGTAGAGGAACTGAGAGACGCACTAGAAAGATCACTCGTTATGGAAGGCATAACAAAGAAAAAAGCTCACGAAATGGTAATCGAGCAAACTGTTACTGTTTGTCGCTTAAAAGCAAAATCAAGTCTCGTTAAATCAATAATTGCTTCATAAACATTTGCTGACCCAAAGGACGTAGTAGCAAAACTGATTGTAGAGCAAACGGCTGAGACAAACGAAAGGCAAGTGTTAGCATTCCAATCACAAAGTAACAATCCAGGATTTTCAGGTCATATTAATCGTTCCAACAATTTCAGAAGAGGAAACACCTACAGGCTTTGCAATAATATTTCAAGAAGCTCGAATCATTACCGTAATAATTACAATAATAATTATAGAAATAATAATCCACCCAACCGGGGACAAAACCGTTTTAATAATAACAACAGTTATAGACAAAATACTAGCAACAACAACAATTACAGACAAAATAACAGAAACAGCAATAATTACAGGCAATATAATCGAACTGCTAGGACGATGCCTTTAATCGCATCAGTCCCTCAGCAGGAGATGTTGGGGGAAGCAGAGAATCACTAGTTAATCAGGATAACTTACAAATATTTTGTAGCAAAAAGCAACCATAAAAACCCACAAAATTAATCTACAGCTTAAATTTAAACCATTTTGATTTAATTAATTTAACCTTTACCCAATCGAATAAGTCATGTACATTCTTGGTTGATTCCCAGGCCGATATTTCGTCAAAATTTCGTGTATAAAACCAAATACAAGGCTCAACGAAAGGGAAATTATCAATAATACCGACGTAACTACCAATCCTATAAAAACATTAGGTACAATCCATAGTAACATAATTGTCCAAAATCAAGGTTTGGGGTATAAACCTTTCATGTTGTTAACGATGATTTTAATGTTCCCACGGAAGGAATACTTGGAAAAGATTTTCTGAAAGCAAATAGATGCAATATTAACTACGAGAATATGACAGTTTCAATACGTTGCTACAACAAAATCATAGAAATCCCGATGGAACACGGCACAAACACTGACAATTGTATAATACCACCAAGGTGCGAAGTTTTTAGACTTTTTAATTTAGGCAAAATAACGGAAACCGTTTTTGTAGATTCGCAGCAAGTTTGCGACGGAGTTTTCATAAATAAATGCATCGTAGATTCACAAACACTAATATTGAGAATATTAAACCAAACAAATGATATAAACGCATTAACAATTCCAATATCAAAATAGAGAAACTCTCGAACTATAATGTATACTCAATCAATACTATCCCACAGGGAAATGTACGCATTGAAGTACTGAAAAACTTATTAAAAACCCGTATGCCAGGTGATGTAGAAGAGAAACTTATGCCTTTATGTAAAAAGTATGCCGACATATTCGCTTTAAAAGATGAAAAACTTACAGTTAATAATTTTTATAAGCAGAAACTCAGGCTGAACGATACTTCTCCAGCCTAAAACAAGTCCCAAAAACAAGAAATTGATAATCAGGTGAAGAATTTGCTGCAGAATGATTTAATAGAGCCAAGTCAATCCAATTATAACAGTCCCTTAATCCTCGTTAAGAGGAAAAGCGTAGAAGGTCAGAGCCCATATAGAATGTGTGTATATTATAGAGCGGTAAACAAAAAACCTATAGCCGACAAATTCCCACTCACATGAATCGACGACATTCTTGGCAATTTAGGGCGTGCTAAATATTTTTCGACTCTAGATCTGTTCTCAGGGTTTCACCAAATCCCTTACATGCAGAGTCGCGCGACGTAATGTCATTCAGTACAACTTCGGGATTTTTGCGATGGAAAGTTCTTCCCTTTGGTTTAAACGTGGCACCAAACTCCTTTTCACGAATGATGAACATTGCATTTTCTGGTTTACCTCCAAATCAAGCATTTTTATATGTCGACGACATAATCGTTATCGGCTGCAGTTTGCATCACCATCTAAAAAACTTGGAAAACGTATTCAAAATTTTCAGGAAGTTCAATTTAAAAGTTAATCCAAATAAGTAAAATTTTTTCAGACCGGAAGTAACCTTTTTAGGTCACAAGTGTACTTCAAACGGTATTTTACCTGACGACTCGAAAATAAAAACAGTACAGAATTACCCAACACCTACTGATAAAGATGCGGTCAGAAGATTCGTAGCATTTGCGAACTACTACCGGCGATTTATCGAGAATTTGCAAACTTGGCAGCAGCATTAAACTCACTCACTAGGAAAAATGTACAATTTAACTGCGACGAAAAATGTCAAAATGCTTTTAATAAATTGCGATTAGCCTTACAATCACCTAGAATATTACAATACCCAGACTTTACGAAACCTTTTATAATCACTGTAGATGCCTCAAAAACCGGCCGTGGAGCAATTTTAAGTCAAGATAACAATGGTAACGATTTGCCCATTTATTTCGCATACAAGTCTTTCAACAAAGCAGAAGAGAAAAAGCCTGTAATAGAACAAGAACTCATAGTGATTCACTTCGCGGTAACTCAATTTCGACCGTATGTCTACGGAACATTTTTCACTGTAAGATCCGATCACAGACCTTTGGTCTACCTCTTTAATATAAAAGATCCTTCCTCTAGACTAACCAAAATCCGACTCGAGCTCTCGGAGTATAATTTCACAGTGCAATACATTAAAAGTAAATCAAATGTAGGAGCAGATGCTCTATCGAGAATTTCAATAAATAAGTTAAAAGACAAATCCATGAAAGTACTTCCAATTCAAAAGCTTGCTATTGCAAAAAATTTAACTAGTAAGCACAATGACTTACAGCAATCTCCCGAACGTGTACGATAAATTTTCCCATAATTTCGATGAAACTATTCCAAAAATATGAACACAGCTTATTAAAATCGATGATAATTCAAGAATTATGCGCATTAATATATACAAAAAACTTAAAATTCTGCTATCATTAGAATATGAGTTTGTCAACATCCATAAAATCTATAGAGTAGAATGTTTAAAAGATGATATCTTATTTACAAATTTTACAATTCAAAATTTCAAAGAATACGGGAATCAAGTATTAAACACTTTTGAGATAATCCTTACAGAACGGATCGAAATAATTACAGTAGACAGTGACAAACAAAAGTTGATGCAAATCTACCATAATGATCCAATCCTAGGCGGACATTGTGGGCAGAAAAAATTATATGCGAAACCCCGTACAAAATACTACTGGAAGAAAATGACTAGAGATATTGCAAAGTTCGTTAAAAATTGTACTAAGTGTGTTTTGAATAAAGTAACACCACGCAATGTAGAGGCTAGAGATGTGCGCGTGAGTGAGTTTTCGCTCACGACCACGCACGATCACGAAAAAAATATTTTTTTCACGCACGCACACGCACAACCAATTTTAAGACTCACACGATCACGCCCGCTCACGATCAAATTTGATTTTATCACGCGCGCTCACGCACGACAAAAGCTTAAGCTTTCACGATATTTATTTTTTTTATATCCCACAAAAACACAAATCGAATATCAAAACGAATTTTTGAAATAATATCCATGGGGATTCTCATTGTGAGTGTACATTTTGGATTTTTCATTTTCTTTTTTTAACTTTACCAATTTAATTAATAGAAATATGAGAAGGTGTTATAGTTTTCGCCCCATTCACTCATTCAATGCATCCTAATATAAAATAACATTTGTCGATTTTTTTGTTTATTTTTTGTGGATTGAGCGTTACATTTGCTTTCACGGTTGTCCTGGGAATGACTTTTCGAAAGCAAATCAGAAATTTCTGAACGGATAATGCTCTCCATATCGTTTCTGTCCTTCCGCTGCTGTTAACTTTTTTACCACCCTAAAATTTATAGATAATTATACTTAAGAATTTTGTTAACGTAATGCTTGTTGTTATTTCTGATTCTATAGGAGAATTTGTAGTATTGCGTACTGATAAGCTAATTTCCCAATCTGTCTTTACATAAGGAATTGGTGTATTGTTCACTGATAATTTGATTTCCGAATCCGACTTTATTGGGTTTTCTTCTTCTAAGGATTTGGTCTCGGAATCTGACTCAGAGTCAGTCATAAGTTCGCTATTAACTAATTTTTTCGTTTCTATTTTGTTGATCACAATGTTTTTACATACGTATAATTTGTTTTGGCTTGTTGCATTTTATAACTTATTTTAGTTTCAGTTTATGTTTTTATTTTGTTTCGTCAAATCGTTTTTTTTCTCAGCTTTGCTTTGTCTGCGGTTTTATTTCTTTATTAGGTAGGTGCATATTTTAGACAGATACATATTATTATGTTTGACGTTTTTAATTTATGCCCTTTATTCGTTTAGTTATTTAATTTCACTTAGCATGTATTTTACGTTCGTTTTTTATATTTTATTGCTTTTACTTCATCATGTTTTATTGCCATTTCCTTTTGTTGCATATTTGGGTTTTTTTGTTAAAACAGTGCAGGGTATTGCATAAAAATTGTTTCTAGGTCGGTATTATAATTTTCATTCTTCTTTTTGTGGTTTTCCTCCAATTTTCTTTCGTTTCTTCTTAAGAGTTTTTGCTATTTGTTCTTTTCCACTTATTGCTCTTTCGTATTTTTGTACTTAGTAACTGTTTGGTGGCGTGATTTTTTGATTTGTTACATTTTTCTATTTTCCTTTTTTTTAATCCTCAATTTTTGCATTGAGTAAACTGTACAAATTTAACGGTTCGGAAAAGAAACCCGATACCATAAAAATAATTCCAGTTCTTTCGTTTAAGACTTTAATATGTAACACTTTTCAAAAACACTTTTAACAAGGAGAAAGGTTTTTACTTTTTGTTAAGTTTGAGACTTATGCTGTTTTTTCTATAATCATTTGCACTTTTCAACAGATTTTATGTATGTACATACATAAAAAAAACCAAATGTTTCAAATTTTGTGAAGTTTAACAATATGTATACCGGTTGTTTTCCCGCACGTGTATTATTTTACGAATTTTGTGTAACACCTTATCACAATTTTAAACCGTATTTTCTATTTAATTTTACGCCATCTTTATTTGAACGAGACAAAGCGATGTTCATTTATGTAAAATGAACGTACGATATACATACATATGTATGTATTTATATATTAGGGATGTAACGAATACCGATACCGATATATCGGCGATACTTCAGATTTTCCGATACATCGGTATCGGCGATATTTTACTGTCGATACGACGATACTTTAAAAAAATTTTTTAATTTTTTTTAAACAAATTATTTATTTTTTTGTTAATTTTACCAAGAACTAAATTCATTTCGTTATTTTTTAAATCTTATTAATATCAATTTTAAAAATTAATAATATTTTACGCTATTATTTTGCAAAAACAATAATTTATTTATTGTTAATTTTACCATGAACTCAAATTCAATGCGTTGTTTTTTAAATCTTATTCCCAGCAAAAAAGACATTATAAAGAAATCATGAAAATATAGAATTCGCGATCGGGAAATATTGCGAATTTGGATAATTTCTAATTAGTTTCACATTTGCTCGTCATTGCAAGAAGTTCTCTTTTTCGATTACCAATCACCGAATTTGAAGTGATGTTAGGACAAATATCTTTTTCGGTGTTCTATAATGATTCCTCAAATATTTCTGGCAAAAAAAGCCGACTTCAGTATAAAGAGTAATATACTGGATGCCCTTCCATATAAACAATTTTGAAAATCGGTATGCAAATGGAGGAATTGTGCTCTAATAAATATTTTGGGTGGAGGCGTGGAAGACTTGCCCCACAGATTTTCGTAGAAAAATTATGCGACCAAACTCTAGGCAAACCCTTCCAAACAAAAAATAAATTTTGGAATTCGGCCCATAAATGGAGAAGCTATTCGATAATCAATATTTCTGGGGAAGAGGAAATCCCGCACAGATTTTGGAGAAAAATTATGGTACCAACCTGAAGGGGGTTTGCAGCAAATTTCGCAACTAATTTTCGAAAAAAACTGTAGTCAAACCCTTTAAAATAAAAAAACATTTTGATAATCGGTTCCCAATGACAAAGTTATGCATGAGGGAAGCAAGTTTCCCCCTCCCATTTTCGAAAAGAATTATAGGGCCAAACTACTAGCGAACCCTTGCAAACAACACAAGAATTTTGAAAAGCTGTTCACAAATGACAGTTATGGATTGGTGGGGAGGGGGTGGAGGGGGAGCAAACATGCCTCTCCGATTTTCGACAAAAAAAATTTTTGTCAAACCCTTTCAAACAAAACAAGAATTTTGAAAATCGGTTCACAAATGACAGAGTTATGCATGGGGGGAGCGAATTTCCCCCTCCGATTTTCAAAAAAAAAATTATGGGACCAAACTGCAGGCAAACCCTTTCCAGCAAAAAATAATTTTTTAAATCGCTTCACAAATGACAACAGAGTTATGCGTGTACAAACATAAAAAAGTAAAAAAAAATAACACACACGAATTGATAACCTTCTTCTTTTTGGAAGTCGGTTAAAAAAGGATGAAAAATAACCTATTTTCAGAACTTGTTTCTTTTTATGCGAATTTAAACACAAAACTGTGTTTTCATGTAAATTTAAGTCAATAAATATAAACTTTTAGAAGACTTTTAATAATTAAGCTAATACGTTATTTAGAAGAATATTAGTTGATAAATGTCCTTTAATAAATCGATTTTTTAAAAAGCATGGCGAGTATTTTTTTAAATTACAAAGGAATTACAAATTTGTACCTGCTTTTCTACTAATTATCTGCATATTTTTAATATACATTCTTTGGAAGCAATGAAAATGTAGTTCCTTAAAAATTACTTCCAATTTTATATACTGTGTTAATATCTATTTTAAATATTAATAATCTCTTACACTGTAATTTTGCATAATAAAAAAATTTCCCTTCTTGAGTTTTGTTAATCTAAACTTGAACTCAATTTCAATATTCGTATCGGTATCGGAATCGGTATCGGCGATATTTATTTTTAAGTATCGGAATCGGTATCGGATCGGCAAAACGGCGTATCGTTACCTCCCTAATATATATATATATATATATATATATATATATATATATATATATATATATATATATATATATATATATATATATATATATATATATATATATATATATATATATATATATATATATATATATATATATATATATATATATATATATATATATATATATATATATATATATATATATATATATATATATATATATGGGTATTTCCATGGTTGCGCACGTGACAGTCGCACGTATTCAACATGAAAAAAATCAAACTAAGGTCCAAATATTTTTTTCTTCATTTAGGTTTTTGGGAAGCAATTTTAGAGCTCTTTATTTAGTGGAAAGCATGGGTGCTGTAAAAGTCAGGGTCCTGACATATTGGTCAACAAAAGCTGTTGCGTGACGTGACAAAAAGTAGAAGTGGTTTTTTTCGACATTTACTAAAGTGTAAAAACCAGCGAAATAAGTAAAAACTTGTATGTAACTTATTTGGATATTATTAAGGGATAGTTAAGCTTTATTTTCATAACTTTTTTTTATGATTTTATGTTTAGTTTTATTGATACAAGTCATAATATGAAGCGTGACGTGACATTGCGTTACGTGACATTTTTTCCCTTATGATAAACTCGAATAATTTTTGATGTAGTTTGGTTTTAAAGTTTTAATTCAACGAAAATAAATGAAAATTCAACTTCAGGTCAATGTTTGAAAAGGTACATATGACAAAAAATTATGCTTTTAAGATGCGCATGTGACATTAGAATATCAAGGAAAACAAATTGAAAAATAGCAGTTAGATTTCTTTCGCTTTGCTCTTTTCGCATTTTTTTAGTTTATTGTTCTTGTAAACAAACTATTTTGTAATTAGTGCAATCGTAAAAAATGCGTTTTAAAAAGTAACCGTTAAAGAGAAAATTCGATTAAAAGTAATCGAAAGCAAGTAATATATTATTTAGAATTTTACTAACATTTTCCTCATTATGGGTGTTAAGTTAAGGTATAAATTCTTTAAAATAACAAAATTTGAATGTTTTTCTCTCATAATATTGGATAAAAATAATTGCTTAATAACTTATAATTTCTTGGCCGCGGTAGACCTTTCTGTGGAAACATCCATATATATATATATATATATATATATATATATATATATATATATATATATATATATATATATATATATATATATATATATATATATATATATATATATATATATATATATATATATATATATATATATATATATATATATATATATATATATATATATATATATATATATATATATATTTAATACATTCACGTGCAATCATGTATTTTCTTAACATTTCTTATAATTTTTTTTTAATTTAAATGATTTTTCATTTCAAAAACTGCACACTATTTTAATTCACACTATTTACTGTCTTTTAAAGTAGATTCTGTCTTTTCACACACACACACACACACACACACACACACACTTTCATGTAACTTATTATTTTTGAGTGTTTTACACTGGCAGCATTTGTTTTAAATTTAAAGGCTATTTTTCTTCATTGAGAGTTGTATAAAGACTGCCCCGATTTATTAAGGCCGGGACACATAGAATCCGTCGTACGTTATACGTCGCCTTTTTCAACTGACAACTAAGTTGAAATACATGTTTTCTTATGAGCTTAGTCACATTCGGTACGTTTCCGTCAACGCAAAGTACTAAAGTTGGCCAACTTTTAACTTTTAACGTACGTCGAGTACTTTGACAGCTATCAGTTGGTTTTTTGCTTTGTTTCGATTCAGTTTTTTCTGTTGTTTGGCACCAAAAATTAAATAAAACAATAAAAACAAATAAAATAAATAAATAAAATCAAATCAAATTTATCTGCAGAAACATGCGAAGAAAAAACAGTTGTTTTAATATCCGTCAACAAAGTACTCATTGTGTCAACCTCCTCCGTCGTTACGTTAATGTCAGTTGAAAAAGGCGACGTATAACGTTCGACGGATTCTATGTGCCCCGGCCTTTAACTTTTAACGTACGTCGAGTACTTTGACAGCTATCAGTTGGTTTTTTGCTTTGTTTCGATTTAGTTTTTTCTGCTGTTTGGCACCAAAACTTAAGTAAAACAATAAAAACTGTTATGATCTCTGATAAGCACTAAGGCAAAATTCGGACCGACCAACTCCACAACACGGACACTTTCACTAAGGTGTGGGAACCTCCCTTTTGCCTTAACCCACGGATCGTCACAATAAAATTTAAATGTTTGCACTGAAACTACTTTACCAAAACACCCAAAAGCATCACCTCAGAAGCGGGAGTTAGGTGTTCATCCCCAGCCGCCCATACCCTGCCTTGGTCGTTCACCAGTCCTATTATTTTTATAACGACCCCTATATCCGCACCACGCTCTACCACTTACCTTTAATCAACCACCCAAAAATAAAAAATTTACTCCTGTATGTGCATATTTACATTAGTTCATAGCATAATTTATTATAAAAAAACTTAATACTACTAAATAGCTCCGTACGAGCAACAGCTGATTATTTAAAAGATTTTTATGAAATAACACTTAACTTAATAAAAATAAATGGAAAAAGACAATTAAAATTGAATAAAAATGGAAAATAACGTATTTACTGGCTCCACAAATACCAAACTCACATATAACATAGAACGATTATGAAAGAAAACTATTCCTTTTGGTTTCTATTTCCTCATCAATAAAATTACTTCACTAAAAAAAATCTTACTTCCGTTTAACAAACCAAAGCCTATTATCTATCAGCCTAAAAGAGCTCTTTTAAACGATGTCAGAATTTGGTATTGGGTTACACTTGACCCAATGGAGACGGTTTTTCCCAACACACGATGAGCAAATATAACACTAAAGGTGTTTATTAATGACAACAACCACTTAGTTGGGTATTTCTTTCGCCTTACAAACGTAAAGATAAAAAAAAACACTACCACGAAAAAATGTTTCCCTTTTTTTTCTTTAATTACAACAAAATAAACTGTTTATTTAAATGATTTATGCTTGTAAATTTTAACATATATATCCCACGACTTGGGTGTCTTTATTTTTTTAACTATTCTTTGTTGCTTGAGTTTGCGTAATTCGTTTGAAAATTTATTTTATTTTTTTACCAAAGCCTCACCATTATAAATTTGCGGGTACGCATAGATAAAAGAAAATGGTTACCTGAATGCGGCCCTTGTGCTGCCTTTTTTTTGGCTTTGTTTCGAGCTGTCGACAAATTGCTTCTTTGTTGTAATTTCATATATTGTTTTTAAATGTATACCTTAATTTGTTACAGACGTGGCCAATTCCTTCGTTTGCTGGCAGCTTTTTTTTATATAGCCTTAACCTCTTTGGACTCGCTGGAATTACAATCCTTTTACATTATCCTGTAACACTCCTTATCACACTTTTCTTACCTTTGTTCAGGTAACCTTAAAATTTTAGTAAAAAGCTATGCTTCTACGTTGCCTCTCACAATTAGTTGTGTGACTTCTTGCTAATTATTTTATTTAAATTGAACTCGCTTCACTATGGAATTCTTTTAGCTTTTGATCGTTTAACTTTGTTTTATAACTTTGGATTTGAGTTCACTCTTTTTTTTATAATTTTTGTAGGGAGCTTGGTATATCTAACCTCTTATTGTTAAATAGATCAGAACTTTTTATCAAAATGGCTGAGCTGAAATTTCTATTTATACCCCAATTCTCTCCAAAATATTACTTCCATCAAGTCCACTATTTTCTACTTTTTCATATTGTTTCTGTTTATCCCTTTTCCTAAAGTTACCTATGTCTATCCCTTTTTCCTTAATCCTTTCCATCCAGTCTGCAACATTTTTGAAGCTTTTTGTTCAAACTTAACGTGCAAAAACAATTTGCCTGAATTGCAACAAATACTAGCATTTCCTCCATGACTGGGCTAAACTTGCTCGACCATGAAGGGTGGCAGCCTTTTCTATTTTAAACTTCAGCTGTCATTTCATTTTAGTACATATATTTAATTTATTTCTTTGCCTAAACAGACGTACCACATGTATAAAAAAAAAGAATTGAGAAAAATTATTCTTGTATTTTATGTATTTGTTTGTTTTTTTCTTTTTTTTCTTCCGGCTGCAGATAAGGGTGAGTATCGTTTCATTGTTTATATTGTTACTTCCTATCTGACTTTATTTTAATTTGTTTGCAGGTAAATTGTTGGGGCGAATTCGAAAAGTGGTTGACAATGAACAAAAGCTGAAACCACGGCATATTGCTCGTGCGGGAAACATATAGTAGCCACCACTCAGCTTCGGCTGTGGGAAAGTTGGCTGTATTGGCATATACATCTTGTCTGTGGTCTTCACAGTGGGCCCCGTAACAAAACTCCGGGGTTAGCAAGTAAACGATGATAACGTCGGCGTACGTGGGCCATACGACAACGTGGGGAACTCCCACACCCTGAGATCTCTAGCCGGGCATACTTTATTGTGCTTCTCCGCCTATGTGCTACTCTTGCCTTAGTAATATTGCATACGCCTGTTCACTATGTAAAAAAAAACAAGACTGCTACATGCAATTCATTAGAGACGTTTGTTACTTTGTAACAGCTAAATTTACATGGAACGCTCTTCCGAAAGAGATGATAAGTTTCTTATCGCCAGGATCTGCCTGTGGTGTTTATTTCGCTGGTGTTTTCAGGGAAGTTGTAACATTCGCTCAAATCATATGAGTTTACTTTTTGGTTTATTTTCTTTTTATTACAGGTACAGGATGGGCCCCAGTTCTACCCAATATTTAGGACCAGCACTTATTTGTCTGTTATGGTATTTTAACTTACTAACTTTGGTATGCCTGAAATTGCTTACTGAGTCTAAGAAAAATCATCGGCAATGTTATCAATATTAGGACGTAATGAACATACATATTAAAAAATATAAAAAAAGGTAATCTAGCTATCGTTTTCTTAATACTACCATTGCACATTGCCATCACAGATCAATTGTAGATTCATAACCTTATCATTGCAACTTAGGTCTTTATATCTTTTATGTGAAAAATACCGATCGGTTTGCCATTCAGTGACTCTAACTCGTACATGTTGTTTCCTACCGGTTTTACAACTCGGCATTTCAGAAACTTCCTGCAAAATTTTGAGTTTATGTTATTTTTGAAGTCACTTAAAACAGTATTCCTCCTAAATACTTCTTGTCCTGGTAAAAATTTTACAGTTCTAGCCCTCTTATTATACCTCTCAGCCGTTTTTTCATATGCCTTGTGCAGATTATTTTTGACTTTTTCTCTAATTGACTCTAGCCTCTCGTTCGTTTTTAAATTGATTATTTCGTGATCTGAAAATGATAATAACTTTCTAGCTAATTTATAATCTGACCCGCAAGTGAATCGGTGGAAACCATATAACGCAAAGAATGGTGTCACGCCCGTCGCTGTATGGACCGATGTCCTCAAGGTACACTCAATCTCAGATAAATAGAGATCCCAGTCTCTATGGTCTTCTTTTAAATAAGACCTTATTGCATTCAGCACTGACTGATTTACCCTCTCAGAGGCGTTAGATTGGGGAGAGTACACAGCGGTTCTTACGTGTTGGATTTTATACGCCTCGATTACATCTCGAAAAGCCTTAGCTACAAACTGGGCCCCATTATCGCTATGTATTATCTCTGGTACCCCAAATTTCAGAAATATTTCATTTACTAGAAAATGTATCACGTTGGCTGTCGTTGCTTCCTTCATGGCTTTTAAAAATGTAAACTTGGTGAAATGATCCACCACTATAAATACATAGCAGTTTCCATTTTTAGACCTTGGGTATTTTCCAAGAAAGTCAATATACAGTTTTTGAAACGGCCGGTCAGTGACTACTTCTGATCCTATCCTGGGCATTAGATTCCTATTACACGGCTTTGACTCCTTGCAGATTTGACAATTGGTGACATAATTTCTAATCTGACTTGCCATTTTAGGCCAGTAAAAAAAACGTTTTATTCGTTCTAACGTTTTTGCCACCCCTCCTGGGACATTGTAGTTGGTGCATGAGCTTTTTCAATAATCGCTGACGTTATAGCTTCGGGAATCCATAATTTCCAATTATATTCATTATTACCATTCTGATCAAAACCTGTTCTTTTGAATATCATCCCACTTTCTAACTTAAGGTCTGGTAACTTTTCAGAATTTTCTTCGATATCTTTAATTAAATTTACATACTCTTCACTTTCAAACTCAGTTGTCTCAAAGTCAAACAACTCATCCTTACTTAAGTCATTGACATTCACCTCCTGAGGTGCTCTGGATAACATGTCCGCTACCACATTGTCTGGGCCTTTTCTATGTTGTATTTCGAAGTCATAGGTTTGCAGTTGTAATGACCATCTAGCTAACCGTCCACTGAGATCTTTGAGGGTCATTAGCCACTTCAGGCTGGCATGATCCGTGATGACCGTAAAAGGCATCATCTCTACGTAAGGTCTGAATTTACGAATCGCTAATACTGCCGCTAAACATTCTTTCTCAGTCACGCTATAGTTTTTCTGACATGAATTTAGTTTCTGAGAAAAGAATGCTATAGGGTGCTCTTCTTGGTTTTCGTTTAATTGGAACAAAACTGCACCTATACCGTATTCTGAAGCGTCGCATTGAATAAAGAACCGTTTCGAAAAATCAGCGTGTCTAAGAACCGGTGCAGACGTCAAAGCTCTTTTTAATTTTTCAAATGAATCGGCAGCCCCTACAGTAATTTCGAATTTCTTACATTTCTTTAAAGTGTCTGTTAAAGGTGCTGAGATGGAAGCGAAATCTTTAATAAATCGTCTGTACCATCCGGCGGTACCCAGAAAACTTCTAACTTCTCTAGTGTTTTTCGGCAACTTGATGTTTTTAATAGCCAGTATCTTTTCAGGGTCTGTTTTTAGCATTCCCCCTCCAATGATAAAGCCGAGGTATTTAAGTTCTTGAAAGCAAAAGTGTGACTTTTTCAGCCCTATTGTAAGATTGGCCTTTTTGAGACATTCAGCCACTTCTGACAATAGTTTTAGATGCTCATCAAAGGTACTAGAAATCACCAGCAAATCGTCTAGATATACGAACACATTTTCTTTCAATCGTTGCGGTATAACCTTATCCATGAGTCGGCATAATCCTTGAGCGGCGTTGCATAGGCCGAACGGCATGACCCTAAACTGATATAGCGGCCTGCCGGCAACCGTGAAAGCGGTATATTGCTTGCTCTGTTCATCTAGCTTAATTTGCCAAAAGGCGTATTTCAGGTCGACACTATTGATAAAGAATGTTTCATCTATCCTACTCAAGATACCGTCTATGTTTTGCAAGGGGTAAGCGTCTTTTATTGTAAGTGCATTCAACTTTCTTGCGTCCAAACATAAGCGGTTCTTGCCAGGTTTTTTTACAAGCGTGGTTCTATTGCTCCAAGCACTATCACTAACTTCGATTACCCCTAACTTCAACATGTTATCGATCTCGTGGTATGTGATTTCTTGAACTGCTGGCGAAATAGGGTAGTAGCGCTCTTTCACTGGTACGGCACTTTCTATTAATTTAATCGAATGCTCTTCTAATGAAGTTAAACCTAATCCTTTCTCTTCGAACGAATCGAAACTATCCACTACATCCTTCAACCGTTTCTGCTGCTCCGGTGTTAATTCATGAGGCCTCATTTTATAGTTGCTGCTCGGCTGCAGCAGTTCATCTTGTAGTTTACTTATGTCTAACCCATCTACGCCCAATATTTCTGGAACTAACCCGAATTCTCTCCAAAAATCTATACCTAAATACAAAGCCTGTTCCAAGTCGGGACAAAGGTACAATAACATATTGTGTTGTTGCTCTTTGTACTTTATGGATAACTTTACTTTTCCTATTATACGGTGTTGTTGCCCACTTGCAGTTTTCACGTTGGTCAACACCGGATAAATGCTTATACCTAAATTTTCAACCAACTCTCTACAGCCTGCTCCCAGTAAACTCACTGACGCCCCAGAGTCCAGTAATCCTTTGATGGAAACTCTATTCAACTCAACATCGACAAATATTCTCGGGTCATTCTGTTTTCTATTAGCCCTGTGAATAGATTCAATTAAGTGACGTCTATGTTTACGCAGTTTCATGAATTTACGCCGAATTTTTAGAATACGCTGAGAAATAGGTTTTAAAACTAGCTCTGAGCTAAAAATGCGGTTCCTGACTTTATCATAATTTTCCTGTCGGACATGTAATGGTAGGTGGTGTCTCATTTTTGCCATATTCTGATCAATGTTTGCTTTGGTTATGTTTTCCATAATTATGTTGGTGGTTTTTGACTTCTCTAATTTCTTGCTATGTTTATTGGTACAGATGCAGGGTTTTCTTTCTGACGCAGGATCCCTGGTGTTCCCGCGCCAAATTTCTGGTTTTTTTGTTGGCATGTCGGACATTTGGGTGTTGTCACATCTGGTTTCCCACATTTAAAACAGAAAAGTGATCGCTGTTCCACAGGACAGTCCATAAAAACATGTCCTGGTGTTTTACAGTTCCAACAGATGACTGCTTGTTTTTGCTGTTCCAAGGCGTCTACTTCTATTATTTCAGCCTGTGCTAAATCTTCATATTGGTGCTCATTCGGGTCAAGATATACTTCATTTACATGACGAGAAGTACGCGGTGGTGGTAGTACCATATTCCTAACCTCCCTACGGGGAAAATTTCGTTCCGCCTCATTGCACTCAATACGTAATTGTTCCACTGATGAAACTGCAATGGGATAAACTATTCTGGCTACATTTTGGTTGATATTTCGCTTCATAATTTTGATCATATCGTACTCAGCAATGGGTTGAGTTAGTTTTGATCTCAACTTATTCATGACATGAAAATACGCATCAATGGTTTCTGAACCTTGCTGCCTTCGCTCAACTAAATCCCTCATAACTTCAAAATTTGACCTAGGACTTTGGTACTGGGATAGAAGAGCCATACGTAAAACTGGCCATTCGGTCAGTCCATGGGTTTCTATGAACGCCCAATACCAGTCTTTTACTGATTCTGAAACAATCAAATGAAAATCTCTTACTATCTCTTTTTCTGTAATATTGTAATGTGCCCTCAGATGTTCTAGACGGAATATAAATTCATCAATACTGATAGATTTATTATCAAAAATAATACCCAGCTTATCGATTCGTATTTGCCTGAAATCCAACAGTTCACTGTTTCCGTTCACCATCATATCTTTTCTAGGATTGGCATTTTGTGTGTAGCTAAGACCTGTAAAATTAAAATCGAATCCATGTCCACCTAATACATTAGGAGCTCGGGCTGTTGAACGATCTGAGGCATTAAAGTTTACGTTCGGCCTAGGTTCATTAATACGAACATTATTATTGCCGTTGCCGGTCACATTACCATTAGCGTCATCACTATTTCCACTAACATTATTACTTGGAGCAGTTGCTGTTCTGACATTGACAATATCACGAGAAAGTTGTTGGACCATGCTAGCGAGGTTTCCAATTGTTTTTCTAACTTCTCCCATTTCTTCTCGTACCATTTTGCGTACTTTATCCTCAAGTGAACGTTGTACCACTAATGCCTCGTCGATCACTAAATCACGCACTGCTGGCGCTATCACCTCTTCGTTTGCTCGAGCGGCTTCTCCGCGTAAGGAAACATTCGGACATATTGCCTGACTTGTACTAGCTAGTGGATGCCCTGAAACTATGGTTCCGGACAAATCCTTAATTTGGGAACCACTGTTAATATTCTGATTAGCATTGGCCATTTTCTTCACTGTACTATCAAATTTTCTTTGTTTCGACTTAGTATGTGTGACAGATCTATTTAAGTCAAATTCTGGGAGTCTATTTCTTTTCCTATCACCCCTCAATTTATTCTTTTCTAACTCAGTTCCACTTTCTACTATTTTAGATTGTGCTCTGGTCTGTAAACTCATCACTATCTCCCAGGACCTTTCATGTACCGATGCCTATACCTCGATTCACCAATACGAGAAACATATAACACAGGATTTAGTAAAACCTCCTAATGCCTACAAGTACTGGCCTGATTATATAGTAAAACCGAAACTTCTCGTGAGCCGTAATATGTATGTACATATAAAAAAAAACAATTAAAATCGGAATTTGTTAGAGAGATTGTAATACAAAATTATTAAATATATGGTTTCAATGTATAATTATGGTCTCAATACTGTTATAAAACACAAATAAAAAAAAACATGTAATTGAACTAAAAATAACTTTCTTCCTATTTTTTTTTTCTAGGTAAAAGTTCCAATGAATAGTTTCTCACTAGTTAAAGCTGAAACTGCTTTGATAGAAAACTTATGGTATTTATAATTTCTCACTTTAAATCTTTTGGGTGGTTAATTAAGGCGGTAGCGTCTGCGGAAGCTAAAATTATTAATTAGGCTCTCTCCTAGGAGAGCTACTTCTAGATGTGATGCCAGTCTATCTAATATTACTAAAATTCAAAAATTCACAGGTCTGTGCAATAGCTAGTTGCGAATTCGCACTACTAAGCAACCCTCGAGTTTTTTGATACTTCGTTCTTCAGACTCTTCAATTGGCTCTGAACGGCTAGCAATAAACTCCTAGGGCATACAGCCTACGAATAACAGGAAAGGAAAATAAACAGTGACAGTGAGTGCAATTAAGGTTTTTATAATACTCTTTATAGATCTCACTGTACACCGTAGGAACTCTAATTGTAAAAACTTTTGCATCGCCCCACTTTCGATACAACTTGCTTCGGACTTAGTGTCTCGAAAGGTTATCGGGTGTAGACGATACAAATTTTATCTATTTTTTTCTGGCTATTGTTTTCGATAAATCATTTGGCTATTTCTACGTGCTTAGGTTTATCCGCACGCTCTTCCATACACAGATAAAAAAAATATCTGATACTTTCGATTGGGCGCCATATTGTTATGATCTCTGATAAGCACTAAGGCAAAATTCGGACCGACCAACTCCACAACACGGACACTTTCACTAAGGTGTGGGAACCTCCCTTTTGCCTTAACCCACGGATCGTCACAATAAAATTTAAATGTTTGCACTGAAACTACTTTACCAAAACACCCAAAAGCATCACCTCAGAAGCGGGAGTTAGGTATTCATCCCCAGCCGCCCATACCCTGCCTTGGTCGTTCACCAGTCCTATTATTTTTATAACGACCCCTATATCCGCACCACGCTCTACCACTTACCTTTAATCAACCACCCAAAAATAAAAAATTTACTCCTGTATATGCATATTTACATTAGTTCATAGCATAATTTATTATAAAAAAACTTAATACTACTAAATAGCTCCGTACGAGCAACAACTGATTATTTAAAAGATTTTTATGAAATAACACTTAACTTAATAAAAATAAATGGAAAAAGACAATTAAAATTGAATAAAAATGGAAAATAACGTATTTACTGGCTCCACAAATACCAAACTCACATATAACATAGAACGATTATGAAAGAAAACTATTCCTTTTGGTTTCTATTTCCTCATCAATAAAATTACTTCACTAAAAAAAATCTTACTTCCGTTTAACAAACCAAAGCCTATTATCTATCACCCTAAAAGAGCTCTTTTAAACGATGTCAGAATTTGGTATTGGGTTACACTTGACCCAATGGAGACGGTTTTTCCCAACACACGATGAGCAAATATAACACTAAAGGTGTTTATTAATGACAACAACCATTTAGTTGGGTATTTCTTTCGCCTTACAAACGTAAAGATAAAAAAAACACTACCACGAAAAAATGTTTCCCTTTTTTTTTCTTTAATTACAACAAAATAAACTGTTTATTTAAATGATTTATGCTTGTAAATTTTAACATACATATATATCCCACGACTTGGGTATCTTTATTTTTTTAACTATTCTTTGTTGCTTGAATTTGCGGGTACGCATAGATAAAAGAAAATGGTTACCTGAATGCGGCCCTTGTGCTGCCTTTTTCTTGGCTTTGTTTCGAGCTGTCGACAAATTGCTTCTTTGTTGTAATTTCATATATTGTTTTTAAATGTATACCTTAATTTGTTACAGACGTGGCCAATTCCTTCGTTTGCTGGCAGCTTTTTTTTTTATATAGCCTTAACCTCTTTGGACTCGCTGGAATTACAATCCTTTTACATTATCCTGTAACACTCCTTATCACACTTTTCTTACCTTTGTTCAGGTAACCTTAAAATTTTAGTAAAAAGCTATGCTTCTACTTTGCCTCTCACAATTAGTTGTGTGACTTCTTGCTAATTATTTTATTTAAATTGAACTCGCTTCACTATGGAATTCTTTTAGCTTTTGATCGTTTAACTTTGTTTTATAACTTTGGATTTGAGTTCACTTTTTTTTATAATTTTTGTAGGGAGCTTGGTATATCTAACCTCTTATTGTTAAATAGATCAGAACTTTTTATCAAAATGGCTGAGCTGAAATTTCTATTTATACCCCAATTCTCTCCAAAATATTACTTCCATCAAGTCCACTATTTTCTACTTTTTCATATTGTTTCTGTTTATCCCTTTTCCTAAAGTTACCTATGTCTATCCCTTTTTCCTTAATCCTTTCCATCCAGTCTGCAACATTTTTGAAGCTTTTTGTTCAAACTTAACGTGCAAAAACAATTTGCCTGAATTGCAACAAATACTAGCATTTCCTCCATGACTGGGCTAAACTTGCTCGACCATGAAGGGTGGCAGCCTTTTCTATTTTAAACTTCAGCTGTCATTTCATTTTAGTACATACATATATTTAATTTATTTCTTTGCCTAAACAGACGTACCACATGTATAAAAAAAAAAAGAATTGAGAAAAATTATTCTTGTATTTTATGTATTTGTTTGTTTTTTTCTTTTTTTTTCTTCCGGCTGCAGATAAGGGTGAGTATCGTTTCATTGTTTATATTGTTACTTCCTATCTGACTTTATTTTAATTTGTTTGCAGGTAAATTGTTGGGGCGAATTCGAAAAGTGGTTGACAATGAACAAAAGCTGAAACCACGGCATATTGCTCGTGCGGAAAACATATAGTAGCCACCACTCAGCCTCGGCTGTGGGAAAGTTGGCTGTATTGGCATATACATCTTGTCTGTGGTCTTCACAGTGGGCCCCGTAACAAAACAAATAAAATAAATAAATAAAATCAAATCAAATTTATCTGCAGAAACATGCGAAGAAAAAACAGTTGTTTTAATATCCGTCAACAAAGTACTCATTGTGTCAACCTCCTCCGTCGTTACGTTAATGCCAGTTCAAAAAGGCGACGTATAACGTACGACGGATTCTATGTGCCCCGGCCTTTAATCTTTCATTCTCTTTACTTATTCCTCTAACAGTGTTGTATCTTAATAGTATTAATACAGGGTTACTTAATTGGAATTTTCAATCCAGGGTTCGGTAGCACTATAATATTTCATAATTACAATTACAATATTTCATTTCTATGCAAAGTTGCGTACGAAAGGATTGCATTATAGTTATCAACAAGTAAAGTAATGTATTCCGTTATTTTAGTTTCCTTCGCTGAAACTGGACGTTTTTGCAAAATTATTTTCTTTATACAAAAATTTGTTTATTAGACCATTGAAAAAGTTTTGACTAAAATCAGCCGTTTAAAGTTTGAGCATAACTTAATATTTGTATGTAAATGATTAACATTGTAATTTTGTTATGAATAAAAATCGCGCTGTATGTTGAAATACTAAAAGAAAATTTTATTTATTTGTTTCTGGTACTACCCAGAAAGAAATAAATTCTGAAAAGATTTTTTCCAGAAAGGAAAGATTAGCAGCTAGCACAACTGGCTATACTAGTACTGAATTTTTCAAAATATTTTTCAAATAACATGAAAATATGTATGTAAAAATTCCTAAATTGGAGGATATAACAAAATGTATTTATATAAAAAGAATTTATTTTTTTTCCTTATACTTTTCTATTGCAATTCAAATTTTATTGTTTTTCCCTGTTTTTGTTAGTTGCAGCAAAAAAAATCTTCAAAGGGTGGTGTTGTATAAAACATCCGGATCTGGCAGCTCCGTTTATTTGATCTTTTTCATGGTAGAATTATACTACAGCATGGTAGAATAATACAGGTAGTGGTGAAGCGTTAACGAACTTTTTTTTTTGGGTACGACTCTGTCAAAAGTTGTTTATGTTATACCAACACACACCCACACCAGAGACTTGCGCCGAGGGGTTTTGATCGGCGGCGGCTGGCTGGGAAAAAATAGTCGGCGGTGGCTCAAATTCGGCTGGAAATGCACATGGACATTTAATAAAAGCGAAAATTTTCATTTTGTTGTTAAATTAGTTTTTCTTTTTCATACCAATTCTTCACCAAACAAAATGCATAGAAATTAAGCATTGCTTTGCCTCTCAAAAATTTTTAAAATGTTATGAAAAATAAAGCAAAGGCTTGATTGTCAAACTTTTTTAAGGCTTGTCCAGATTCAACCTAAAAAGCTATTTGTCAAGCTAAAAATTAATTTCTCTGTTCGCAATTTTATGCATGAACATCAATTATATATTTTACCGTTGGAATCTAATTCATGAATCATGCTAGAATTATTCAGATATATAATACATTATAATTTATGTATATTGAAACAAACGTCTATACCTGATTTATTTGTATCATGATAAATGGCAAATTCTATATTTGAAAAACAGATAAGATAAAGCAGGTTATTTTTCAATATAAAGTTTGACATTTGTCATGATAAAAATTTATCACGTATAGACATAGGCTAAAGCAAGGCGAATTGATACCAGGTGGCCTTATTATTGTAAATGAACTTTACCAAAATGTCAAACTCTATGTAAAAAAACTAAATAAAAACTTTTTATGTATGCATTTCACATGACAGATAGGTGAAGTCCAGTTCTTGTCGTACTAATAAGGCCACTTGCTATTAATACGCTTTGGGTTACAATGAAAGTCTTTCTCTAATAAATTTTTAAATGTAATTTTCATTTTTGCAAAAAGCTGTTTGCTGGGAACTATCAATGGAAATTCGTCGAGTCTATAGAAAATAATAAATTATATACAGATTAAAAGCTTCTTCTCAAAGATATTTCTAATTACTAAATATGGTCTAATTTAAAAACTGGACGAAGAGGAAATCTTCATAAATTAAAATTAACTTCGTTTGTATTTTCGATTCCTATTAATAATGCGTTTGTAAAGAAAGAAAAATAATGTAATTTCCCGATTTAATGATAAGAATTAATTTTAATGGAAATTTAATGTTTTCAATATTTTTTTGCAAACAAATTAAAGTAAAGAAATACCAAATATATGTGGGAAAAAATAAAAATTCTTATGAAATAAAAAACAGGACCCATTAGGAAGTAAGTAATATAATCCAAATAAAGAAAAAAATTTTCAACTCGAATCGTATATGGCAGAGCCCTGAAGGAACACATAAGAAATACAAACGAATTGATCATTTTCTCCTTTTTTAAGTCGGATAATGAATAATTATTCTTTTGAATAGTTTTTGACAGTTTTTGGCAGTTCGTCTTAGTAAATCAAGCTTTTTTTCTCTAAATGTCAAGCTTTTTCACAATTTTGATCTGGCAAGCCTAGGTCGCAGAGTAATGCATACAAAAATATTTTTCGTTATCTTACTCTACGTCTCCACCTAACCATAGACTACTAACTAGACCCGTCACTATACAACAACATTACGAAGATTGTATGAGAGGGAACGCAATTCTTATTTTATAATGTGGTTTCTAATTTGACTATGTCCTTCATATTATCTTAGTAAGAGCACTTTGTATGTAAAATTGCACAACACATGACAACAGCCTCTTTTAGCTGTCAAAAGTGAGCATTCTGTTCCTAACTTGATATGCTGTTGTAACTTGGGGTTATTACTGCGCTGTTAAAACAATTGCACTAACAACTATGTTATACCCTAAAAAAAGCATTAACTTGAGCGGTCTACACTTAACATTAACTTGAAGTTAATGTTAAGTTGGGTGTAGACTGCAAATTACTAAAATAATGCTTGAACAAAAATTATGAAAAAAAAAACATAAAAAAGTAGAAGTGGAAATTAAAAAAAGCAATCGGCGGATTATTTTAAGCCGTTTTTGAGCCGAAAAACGATCGTCGGTGGCGGCTTCCATTAAGCCGATTTTAGCCGCAAGATAAATCGGCGGCGGCTGTGGAAATTAGTCGGCGGCTCGGCTTAGCCGCGGCTCAGCCGTCTCGGCGCAAGTCTCTGGTAAACACACACATGTGAACATATAAATTTTTTTTTCAAATTTTCTTTTGTGCTTTTTGACAACCTCGAACATAAACAACAATAAAAAGCCGTGTTGTTTTTGCTGTTGTTGGGTTGTTGTAGCTTCGCTACTACCTGTAGTATAATTTTACCATGTACTACAGGTAGTAGCGAAGCTACAACAACCCAACAACAGCAAAAACAACACGGCTTTTTATTATTGTTTATGTTCGAGGTTGTCAAAAAGCACAAAAGAAAATTTGAAAAAGAATGTATATGTTCACATGTGTGTGTTTACTTCGCCATGTTTTTTTCAGTAGTGTGGGTGTGTGCTGATATAACATAAACAACTTTTGACAGAGTCGAACCCAAAAAAAAAGTTCGTTAACGCTTCACCACTACCATGATCTTTTTGTTTTGATATTTTCCATTACATATTGTAGTAGTACTAGTGTATTAGTATGTGTGGATAAATGTTGTTGGTCAGATTACCTGCAAACAACTGCTGCCAGATCGTCAGCCACGCTGGCATGCTGGCGGATGCATCGGCTAGGGCTCGCCATCTTGGGTGTGGTTCTTGCGGACCGGTCTGACTGCCACGACTACACTACAAAAAATAGTTCATACCAGCCTTTTGGTGTTGTAGGGGGAAAAACAAAATTTTATTTGTATGGGAGACCTGAAAGTGAGTAAAATAGGGATAGATATCTACTAATTTTCCTACTAATTTAATTTAAAAAAACACACACCATATACTTATTTCGCAGCCTCAGACTGCACGGCAAATATTGTTAGCTGATGGACTGCTAACACCGGTAACCCTCCCGCTAGAAATCCATAGCACTTCTCCTTTGATGGCTTATGGCCGGAATGATATAAATAAGCCATCCCTTGACCAAATATTCTTACCCTTTTATCACCGTCCCATGACTAAGTCTAGGGACTTCACTCACTCATTTTCTATATTTAAATAAAAGTCCAAAAAAATTTTAGATTCAAAATTTAGATTAAATATTTGAAACAATTGTGAAAATTTACTTCTATTATTTAATTTAGATAATTGTAATTTTTTTTACAAGGGAAAATATATTAAAAATTTCTAAATTTGTATTTTTTTGAATTTTACTAATGCCTGATTTCTTTTCTCTATCTGCTTTCTTCCTACACAATGAATGGATTCCCTCGGAGACCAAATACGACACAGGATTTGCCGTCGTCTGTGACGTGTCCTATGTACGAGTGACGTACTGAGGTAAATATACCACGATTCTTCACTATATATAAACCCTTAATCAAGATTTTATTTCTTTTGAAGGTAAACACCTATGCAAATTTGCCGGCAACGAACCGGTTCAAAAATTCTACGCTACCTAGGTTGAGCTCAATCCCACTTAGCTGTCCTTTTGGGATAACAATCAAAAAATGTTTACTTTCGTACGTCACATTACAAAAAAATAGTTACTTTCGTACGGAATATTGTCTAATAACATAATAAAAATTTCTTTTAAGACCTACAAACATATTTAATAACTGCGTAAGCCACAAAAATTTAACCAAATCATACCGCGGAAGTTTCTGATATAAATTTATTGTGTCTTGGGAAGACTGCTTTGTTAAATAAAGAACCAGTAAAAGTTAATGTGGCTTACAGGTTTTTTGAGGAAAAAAACAATCACATAATTCTTTAAAAAAAACGTCGACCACAAAATAGGCGTGGCACCGCCCTCATATTTACTCATCATGTACTTTTACGAGAACTAATTGTGTATGCGAAGTTTCATAAGAATCGGATAAGTAGAAGTAGTTAAAATGAATATTTACTTTTCATGGGCATTTACTTTTCGTGGCACTGCCCACTTTTCTCACCACAATGATGTATTGTAACGTTAATTAAATGTGTATGCAAAGAATCGGATAAGTAGCAGTAGACCAAATGCTTATTTACTTTTAATGGGCGTGGCACTGCCCACTTTTCTTACCATAATGTTGTATTGTAACGATAACTAAGGGTGTGTGCAAAGTTTTATAAGAATCGGTTTAGTAGAAGTTGTTGAAAAAGAATATTTACTTTGCATGGGTGTGGCATATCCCACTTTGTTTATCCTGATGTAGTATTTAAACAGAAGCTTAATGTGTGTGTACAGTTTTATAAGAATCGGTTGAGTAGAAGTAGTTGAAAAGGAATGTGTATTTACTTTGTATGGGCGTAACCCATTTTTCAACGGGACCAATCTGGAAGTACATTCTTTTGAATAGAGAAAATAAATGGCGGAGTTTTGAGGAAACATACATAAAAAAAATACATGAAGAATTGATAACCTTTGCCCTTTTTTTGATCTGGCAGCTCCGTTTATTTGATCTTTTTGTTTTGATATTTTCCATTACATATTATTTGTAACATATTTTGAGATTTTGTTTACAGAGAAACAAGACGCCATTAAAAGTCAGCGACAGAAAAATTAAAATAGTCGGTGGCGGAAAAATTAAAATAGTAGGCGGCGCTTGCTTTGGTTTTACGTATAAATTGAAAAAATTTAGTTAATTTAAAATACAAAATTTTCAGTTAAAATTAATCAAACTTTTTGAATTTTGAAATTGTTTTGTGATTTTATATCACTTAACTGAACAATTGTTTTGTTTGTAATTGTTGGATTTCACCGGAAATCAATGGAACATTAATTAACGCCAAAAGGTTGTAACGGATATGAGTCGGCGGCGGCTCGATTGACTTAGAAAAATGTCGGCGGCGGCTATTAATCGTCTTTAAATCGGTCGGCTTGTTTGTCTGTTTGCTTATCTAATCTCTTTTTGTTCTTATTTCATCCTATTTTCTTTGTTTTTTACTTTTTCTCTTTTGTTTTACGTGTGCATATATACATAAATATATTATATATATTTATGTGTAGATAAATATAAGAATTATAATATAAAGGCATGTTACGAAAACTAAATTTTTCTCATTATTTCCATTCTCAGTAAACAAGCAAAAGAAGATTTGTTTGGTCCCCTTTTACATTAACAAAGTTTACTTTGTAAAGTCTTGAGTTTGAGGGAGAGAAGGGAAAAACGAAGAAGGGTGAGCACAGACTTTGATGTCCTCGTAAATTTGCTTGTTCATCGTTCGCGTTTATACAGAGTTGCATTTGTTGCAAGTTTAATTTGACATATTCTTTTATTTTTAGTTTCGTTGTATGCTGTGAAATATATGTTATATTGTTCCGTTATTTAAAAAAAAAACACCGTTGTGTGAAAATTAAAAATAATTATATGTAAATATATATAAAGATGGTGTATAAATGGCAAAGAGATCAAATTGAAAAGTTAGTTACTAGTGTTCAAGAATATAGCTGTGTTTATAATATTAAATCGCGGGAGTACTTAGATAGAACGAAGAAGGCTGAAGCATTTAACAATATTGTAGACCAACTAAAACAAAATGATAGTGCTATTACATTGGATGAAGTGAAACGCAAATGGACAAATTTGCGTATTCAATATATGCAGGAACTCCGCGCTATAAGCAATTAAAAAAAACGGTGCTGCTGCGGAAGATATTTATATTCCCAAGTTGTGGTGTTTTAATCAGTTAAACTTTCTTAAAACACACACCGTAATGAGAGATGAGAAAGATAACATAGATGTACTTACATATGTATAAAGATACTTATGGATTGCAGCATAAGTTTTTCAATGTAAAAATTTATAATGGAACATTAACTTCCTTATTTCTTTAATTTCTTTAGGTGTTCTCAGAAGATGAAAAATCTCATACTTCCAGTGAAAGCCAAAATGAAAATTCAAACGTAAAGCACGGAAGGAAAAAACAAAAGGTGTATTTATAAACGTTTTACGTATTAAAAAATTTAAATTTTTCATCAGTCACAGTTAGTAGTAAATGCACTTGCAATTTCATGTAATTTTTGCGCTTTTCAGTATAGTTTTCAGAAGTGGACCTTAAAATCAAAAATTATTTTTGAAGATTCGTATTCTGCACAAAGCTACCTTTCTTTGGAGTATAGTTTTGATTGAATTTCTTTCAGGATAGCTAAGTGGCATTGTAAGGAATTCCAAAAAGGCTTTATTATGACTGTATCCTCATTAATTTGATATTAACCTACTTACATATTTTTTGGTGGCATGTCATAATGCCCAGTGTCATAATGTTCAGTGACTTAATGTCCATGGTCATATAATGTCACTCCAAAAATCATCATAGCGTCCGTGGATATTATGACACTTTTAAAAGTTTTACAATGTCCACGAGTGCAGTGTCGTAAGGTTCATGGACAATTTTTAGAGTGCAAAGATTTTTGCAAAGCCGGCCATGGACCGGGCTTAAAGCGCACTAGCCATTGTCAAAGTGCTGTCAAGTATGCATAGATTGTGATTTTTCAAAAGATTTCATTAACATTTTGTAGCAAACACGTGCTGTTAATGAGTTCCGCAACGAGCTGGATAATTTTAGAACCGTAATAAGCCAAACAAAAAATGAAAAACCATATGGATGGTTGGGAGCACTTGTAGTGAACGAAATGGAAAGAATAACTCCAGAAGATCAGCCTGATGCTGCCTGGCAAGTGCAATGTTTAATGCGCAAACTTACAGCGGAATCGATTCGAAAACGTAACCATTCATGAACTTCAAGCTCTGCAAAAGATATTCTTCAACAGTCCATGGAAGGAATTTTCGATGACGATGACTTCAATTAGACCCTTTATAGTGAGTTAATACCTAAGCATATGGAATTCCATTTTAAAATACATTTCAGTATAACTAACAGGGACTCATAATTTTTTACTAACAACATTTGGCAAAGTTGTAGTTACGGCAAAACTGAACAACTTTTGTGAACATTTCAATACAATATGAACGTATAGGGGCACCATAAATATTCCATAAAAACCATTTTGTACCTTGAAATTTTTCGTTTTTCACTAATTATACTATACTTTTATATATTTTTTAGTTCCTCTGATATTGCTGCGTTTGTTGTGTTGCTGAATTTAGTATTTACTATTTTTAGGGGTTTTTGTTGTTTTGCCAAATATTGGTAGCAATAAATTACAAGCCCCTGTAAGTTAACAGTAACCTGTGAGAGATACGGAAACACATGTTAGGACATTATTTCTTAGATTTTTTTTTACTTTACTTATTTTAACTTGAAGTACTTTTTTTGTACTATGTATATTATTAAAAGAAATGAAAAAAGCCCTAACAGGACTTTTCGACTTGTATTGTAACATTTTGCACTAGTTGGCAATATCGTTTTGATTTAAACAAGTTGTTTGCTTCTCCTCTGAAAATTTTAAAATGTTAGATAGGGCTTTTTGCATTTTCTGTAACGATATAGTATTAAAATACAAAATTAATAACCAATCTGTTTACAGAATCTTAATAAACGATATTTTGAAATTTGAACGAAAATAAACACTTTTTTAACAAAGCAATTTCGTTACGTTTTCATGAACGGATTTATATTTTTAATTGGATTGGAATTCCGTTTCCAACCCAAATACAGAATTTATAATTAATCAAAAGTGTTTGTTTTTTTAATGGCATAAGAAGTTGAAGTTAAAATTTGAAGTAAGTTTAGGCCCCTATTATGATTCATAACTAAATTGATAGTTGAGTCGTAGCTGTTAAATTCTTACTATGGGTTACAACTGGATCAAAACAGTTGTCTCAGTTTCTTATTAGTTGTGTTTTGGTTTTTATTTCGACTATTGTGTTACTTTTGCTTACTTTTAAAATGGTGATTTTAGGCGGCAATCTATCCCATTTGTCAACAAATATTGTTGCTATAACCATAAAACATAAAATCTCAAGGAAAACTAGTAAGGCCAAAAATAAAAATATTTAAAATATTTAGTGATGGCTACTATGGTTTCAAAAAACAGATAGTATATATAGATAAGAACCTTTTTTCGAAAATTTTTTCGAACACAACTAAAATTAGTTTTGAATCATAATACAAAAAAATGGTTGAGTTGCGTCGTAACATTGGCAACTCAACCTTGTTGAGTTGTGAATCATAAGTTTAAGTTTACAATTTGAATGATTACTTTACATTTTGTTTAGAAAAAATGAATATACATACATGTATGGAATTGTGAGAAATATTATTTATTTAGAAAAACTAGCATTTTTACATTTCTAAAAAAAATAATACGATTAAAAAATATATGAATGCTTTAATTAAATAAAAGCATTTTAATGAAAAATAAGTGAAATAGCGCATGAATAATGACAAACTTCCTTCACGACGACAAACAAATTGTGAATTTACTAAAATCAAATATCTCAAGCTTTAACATCGCCAGTAATATTTACATACATACATGTACCATTTTGGTTCCTGAAAAATAAATTTAATTAATTTGAATATAACATACATATGTACAGAAAGTAAATTGCCTCACCGTCTTCAATATGCATAAATAAAATTACAGCCAATCCAACTTTCCCTCGTTATTAAAATGTTGTGTGAATTGCTGCCTAACAGCTTCCGCGCTACCTTTGCGTGGATTGTACGCACTAGCTGAAGCATTCGTAAGAGGTGCAGACTGTGCTGCATCACTTGAATATATATGTACCTAAATATGTATCGTCGCATTCCAATATAAAATTATGTAAAACACAGCACGCGAATTTCAATGCTTCCACTGTTTCTACTTTTAAATTAATAGGTGCCAAAAAACTCGAAAATGGTTTGAAAGAATACCAAAAGTATGCTCGACAACATGTCTTGTACGGGACAGTCTTGCATTAAGAACTTGTTTGACTTTTGTGTTGGTATGGTATTGGTACGGCTTCATTAAATAAGTGTTCACTGGGAATGCATCAGCCGCAACTACAACATATGGAAGGAGCCTGCCATTTCCTACAAAACTTTTTTTCGGTGTATTTGTTTCATCTTCTAAAATTTTTTTTAAGTTGCTCTGAAGAAATACAACAGCATCGTTACAGCGTCCATTACAGCCAATGTCGACGTAAACAAGTTTACAATTTGCGTCAGCTAGAGCCATCAATATTATGCTGTTACTTCCCTTGTAATTATGGTAAAACGCTCCGTCTCTACGTGGTGGTCGAAAGTTTATATGTTTCCCATCTAAGGTACCAATACAATTGGAAAACTGCCATTTTACTGCAAATTCTTTGGCAATTGCTTCCCACTCTGCTGGGTTGCTGGGAAACTAAATTTGTGGCGTATAGCCACAAATACTTCTACATATGTATGTACACGATACCTTCAAATATGTTCCACGCAACCTTTTGGTAATAGAATGACACACTTCAGGAACTACAGAAGAGATCATGGAAACAGACACTCGTGTTTGATAGTCTAACAGAGTTGCCAGTTTGGGGGTTTTCCCCATAGATTTAGGGGTTTTTATTTTTTTTAGGGGCAAATTTATGGGGCTTAAATTCTTAGGGGGAAATTTAGGGGGCATAAATTTATATTTTGGGGTTTTCTAGGGGATTTTCAAATTTGCATGCCTATACAAGAGCTAAGTATTATTATATTTTACAACATCTCTTTCAGTGTCAATGTTATATATGATAGCTAGGAGATTTCCCTATAACTAAAAGTTCTGTATTTTACAGCTGATAAATTCTGTTTTCATAGTAGATAAAGTAAAATTAAACTACATTTTTTCTGTTAATTCAAGTGAAAGATTTATAAATAAAAGCCTTTTGAAAATATTTAGTGTATCCATTACGTGCCTAAAATTTTCAATTCCGCTCAAATGTATAAAGTTAGTGATGATGATTTGTCATCTCTTGATATTTTTGAAGAAACTTGATTTTAATGCTTATAAAAATAAAATTCGATTTATATACTTACATATCGCCATATAAAATGGAAAAGTGCCTATTATAATTTTTAAAAATTTTGAAGGAGAGATAAACAACGTAATAAAAAGCAAAGTTTTCTGATTGCATTAACTCTTTTTTCAGCATTGTATCAACAATTTGGACTTTATTATAAATGAAATAATCCAAAAAAAATAATTTGTATAATCATAAAAGTTTGCCTTTTATTAAAGGTTTTTATCTCCTGAATTTTTTTTTAAATTATGATACATAGTGCCTTTTGCATTCTATATAAAGATATGTACATGCGTAACAGTATTTTATTAGAGTGTTATTTTTTCAATTTCAAATGTATTTTATTAAACAAAAATATTCAAGAGACTATAAAATTTTTTAAAGGAATTTCAGAAAATTAAAAAAAGGTGTATTCGCTTTATTCAGGTAACGATATTAGTACGTAAATTGAAACTGAATCAAGTTAATTTACTTTAATTAAACTACATATTGCATATACTTTTACATTTTGGGGGCTTATTCTCAAAATAGGCTAAATTTAGGGGGTTTTAGAATTTTTTGGGGGAAGAAAAAAGTTACCTGGCAACACTGTAGTCTAAGCTAACGAAAAACTCCCCTACAACATTATTTTAAATTTACTAAATATGGTTTTAAATTATTAAAATTACCAGTGGCAAGGAAGCGCAATGTTAATGCTAACTTTTCTGGAGGGGAAATCGAATCTCTCATTCGCTTATCAGCACGCCTTATGTCTTGATCTATTACATCTAACAAATATTTGAATTGCTCCTTACTCATTCTTAAATAATTCCTATAAGACGCTTCGTCAGTCAAAAGCAATTCATTTTTTAAAATCGAAAAAGACCCTCGGTTCTTTCTGCTTTTCCTCCAAGACTTCATCCACTGTTTCGAGTGGTAACCGCCAAAAAAGCTTAAGCGACATTTTTTGCGAAAACCCTTTTTTGACGAAAACCGATTAATTACGATAACTCGGACAATCTGTTAAAGTTTTAAAGTCATGTCTAGTACTGTTACGGAAATACAGCAAAAGAAATTTTAGCTTAAGTGCATTTTCCATATAGATTTTTAATTTGTTTACATAAATTTTGTAACTGCAAAGTGTTGCTTAAGCTAAAATGCTCTTTTTCAAATAGAGCAAAACTAGTATCAAAAAATGTAAGGATATCACTGAAACAGTTAAGAGCAGCTTGCTTAGGATGACAATTACTAGTTTTAAAATAATTTGGTTACATTAACTGACATTTCATGACATCAAGAATATGTTAAAATATCTTAACCCCCACAAACATGCGTTGTCTTATAGGAAATTTATTAAAACTATTAACATTACATATAATACTTCACTACAATCCTATATAGCCATTATTAAGGCTCTACTTCGATTTAAAACAAGGATAATTAAAAAATACTTCTCCTGTAAAATTTACTTTTTGGCGCTTAAGCTTTTTTGGCGGTTACCACTCGGTTTGCTTGGGGTGTTAGTAGGGAGATTTGTTGCCTTCTTGCACAAATTTGTCAAACCTTAAAATATTTATTTAATATATGTAAAAACTAAATGTGTACATACATAAGTTCATATTACGGAACAAATCAAGTTTAGCTACGTAGCTCAAAAAAAGAAAAAAAAGTACCCTATCCGATAGAGAATCAAAATATAAGAAAAAAAATTATATACAAAATTTTTCGGCGAGGCTTGGTTTCCGAGTTATGGGCCTCTGAAGTTCCAGTAGAAAATTTTGATTATATGGACTTAAGGATTTTCTTCTCTATGTATGTCGAATAGTGGCTTCGCTGAATAAATATTTTCTGTATAAGATTTTAAATGATACCAATATTGACCGCATTATATGAAAAATACACCATATAATCACAATTTTCTACTGGAACTTCAGAGTCCCGTAATTCGGATACCGAGATAGGCTATTTCGTTTTTCATTTTCACCTACTTACCTAAACTAGATTTGTTCCCTTGATTTAAGCCCATATTACAAACCAATAAGTATATCCTCTTTTTCGCTGTCGTCAGAATCCAAGTCCACACTTTGGCCAATACAATCAAGTATATTTTTTATTAAGTTTTGTTTTGCTTTTTCATCCATTTTGAAAAGTCCAAGAAATTGTTCACACTTATGTACATATATCAATTTAATACAGCAATCACAAACAATGACAAATGCCAAAAACTGCATAACGATCCCACAAAAGAACACAAAATTTGTCAAAGTAAACTTTGCGTGTGCGGAAGTGAAAGAAAGTTTAAAAGAAAATTGAAAAAACTTTGTCAAAGTAAACTTTGTCAATGTAAAACGGGACTTGTTTTTTCTTTATTTATTTTGTGCGTGTGTGTTTCAGTGTATGTCTGGTGTACGTTGTGTTGTGTTTGATTTGAAGAAATAGTGTGAAGTAGAATTGTGGTGTTTACAATTTTTCGTGTATGTTTTTTTCATTATTGGCAAATATGTATTTATGTAAGTATAAGTATTAGGGTATTCATTCGGTTAACCGTTAATCGGTTAACCGGTTAATTATTACCCGATTAACTGATCGGTTAATTTAAAATTGGCAATTTTCGATTAACGGTTAAACCGGCTAATTTCAGTTGATTAACCGACGTAACAAATTTTTTTGTATTTTGTAATATTATAAAGTATTTTTGTGTGTTTAATTATTTGCTTCGTCTCATACACCAAATGTATGTGCTTAGAAATTATTTTTCATACAAACAAATAAGTGTGTTCAGTGATTTTAGCTTAAGTAAAACATTAAAATCTTTGGACGTGGCTTAGTAAAGACTCTGCTACTCTAATTTAACTTAAGGGAATTATGTATTAAGCTTTTGTTTACTAGTTTTATAAAATTTAATAATACTGTTGCCAACGATTTAATGAAACATCTAAGGATTACATTTAATGAGAGACGAATTCAATTATTTTAGGAATATTTCCTTCTAGCAACAGTGTTTTAAAATACAGTGCAAAAAACGGAAAGTGAGGAATTCGGAAATAAACTTATTTTTGCTGAGCTCTGCCAGCATGAATTAAATGATGAACAGAAGAAACTGTCGATAGTAATACAAGAAATGTTTTAACAGAGTTAACCGAAACAATTAGAAGTGTTAAGAATTTGAAAAAAAATTAAAACAGGACTCTAATGGCATAATGGAAATTTTTAGAGAAATCTAGGAAAAGGACTGAGAAACTAGATGTTCTTCATTATGTATTGCTTTCGATTTCTTCAACACTACGATAAATGAAAGGATTTTTTCAAGCCAAATTTTATCAAAACTAAAGAAATTATTTTTCTGAAAGATTGTTTTAGAAGATCTCCTTAAACGTTTGAAATAGCTGATATAATGATCTCACAAACTTGTTCATTTTTTAATGATACATATATATGATTTCTTTTGCTTAAGTTCAAGAATTGTTATGTTTGTTATGTTATTGTTTTTTTTACCAATAAATTCAAAATAAAAGATAATTTATGCACTTTTATTACCGATTAAGCCAAAACCATGATTAATTAATCGAGTGATTAACCGATTAAAGCAGAAACCCGATTAAATGAATACCTTAATAAGTACATGTACATAGGTTTATATAAATGTAAATAGGTATAATAAGGTTATATATAAAGTTAATTAATTGTACATAAATGTATGTTATTTTAATAGAAATAGTTTACAATAATATTCAGGCTTTTTATTGTATTTTGTTTTATATTGTTATGATAATTACTTATTAATATCTTTTATTTAATCGATGCGGTTTAATAAACATTCAGAATCTACAAAAGTTTCAATAAATATTTACAAAGTGTTGTAAGAAAATAATACTATACTAAATTTTTGTTCTCCCTCTTGCACATGCAATGTATGTATGTACCTTTTATTGTCTGCTGCTGACCTCTTGTTGATTTTATTTTCGTTGTTATGTTGTTGCTTTATTATTATATGTTGTCATCAGTGTTCGAAAATAAACCGAACGTTATTTTGTGTACTGTATACACACAAGCAGAAACGATATCTATTTTTTTAGTGTTTGTGTATATTTACACAACCCGTGTTATGATAACGATTTTCTAATGCAAGTCACAAACATTATGTAGCGTTTTGTTTTTTTGTCAAAAAACAGTACAATTGTAATGGTTGCGTACTACATACATTATATTTTAGCATTTTATAGTGTTCTTTTTTTCATCATATACAACTACGCACTTAAGTATATGTACATGCACGAGAGCCAAGCGAATACTAATGCTAAATACACAAAATATACGTTAAGGATAATGTTCTGTGCCGAACATAACGAAGTGTACTGTTTTTCAACGAAAAACAGAACACTATTAAATGTTCTTATCTTTATATTGAGTTTGTTAAAAACATTATTTTCGTTGGGTACAAGATCACTAACAGAAATACCGTTCTTCTTTTTGTGTATTTCCTACACAACCACTATTTGCGTTTCTGTATTACAATATTTTACCGTAAAGAACATTAAAGTACATTATATAAGGTAAATTTTCGAACACTGGTTGTCATCTTCTGTTGCTGTTTGTAGAACTTATGAGTACTGTTGTTGTTTTTGTTGATGTTGTGTTTTTTTCGTGGTAATGTTGTTTTTTCAACTTTCGGATCAGTTTTTCGTATGATATATTTCTTTTTGTACTAAAAATTTGTATGTATCTTGCTTTGAACTTTGTGTATTTTGCAACTTATTTTAATTTAGAAAAAAAAATTTTCGTTTCTATTTTGTTGATCACAATGTTTTTACATACGTATAATTTGTTTTGGATTGTTGCATTTTACAACTTATTTTAGTTTCAGTTTATGTTTTTATTTTGTTTCGTCAAATCGTTTTTTTCTCAGCTTTGCTTTGTCTGTGGTTTTATTTCTTTATTAGGTAGGTGCATATTTTAGATAGATAGATAGATATTATTATGTTTGACGTTTTTAATTTATCCCTTTTATGCGTTTAGTTATTTAGTTAAACTTAGCATGTATTTTACGTTCGTTTTTTTATTTTATTGCTTTTACTTCATCATGTTTTATTGCCATTTCCTTCCGTTGTATATTTGGGTTTTTTTGTTAAAACAGTGCAGGGTATTGCATAAAAATTGTTTCTAGGTCGGTATTATAGTTTTCATTCTTCTTTTTGTGTTTTTCCTCCAGTTTCTTTTCGTTTCTTCTTTAAAATTTTTGCTATTTGTTCTTTTCCACTTATTGCTCTTTCATATTTTTGTACTTAGTAACTGTTTGGTGGTGTGGTTTTTCTGATTTCTTAAGCTGAAAGTCCATAACACGCGTTTCGTGTATTGCGCGTTTTGTGTGTTTCATACTTTAGACGCCTTTCTAAATTCAAGTTACATGCAACGCTTCTTGTGCGCCAATGTTTATGTTTTGATCAGCTGTAGTGTAAATATTTTTATCAAATAAAAATAATTTTTTCAAAAATGTTAATTGAATTTGAAATGTTAAAAGAATTTGTGGAATTTATTGAGTTTATAAGTATAATATTTTGTGCAACAAGGGCATACTCAAAGCTCCAAAATAAAACGAGACGGTTTTAGGTGCGTCCCTTGTATTTGGAACGGGAAGTGAGTGGTTTTTTAACTCAGCGAGAGCTTTTCCAACAGATTGTCGGCTCTTCTTGACTTTAATGTAAATTTAATTGTGTCAGTATAATATTGAATAAAGTATAAAGATAAATTGATAAAATTAATAAACATAACAGAGATGAAACTTATTACATAAAATTAATCGATAAATAGATTGAAAATTTTGTTGATGAAAGAATTGTGTTTAAAAATTAATTTTAATACATTTTATTCTTGAAACCATTTGTAAACTCTATTGCGATAGGGTTTTTTTATTGAAGACTTCATTTTTGTAAAAAAAATTTAAAACAAATAATCCACCATACAAACATATTTATCGATAACATTGAATATATAATATAATTTGTCATCAGTGGCTATCAAAAACAGCTGTCATTTTTTCATGGCGCATGCGACGCATACAAAAGTAGAAAGTAAACCTACTTTTCGCGTCAAACGTTTTACGCTTTGTGCTATGTAACTCGTCACATACATTTACACTAATTCTACTTTCTTGACAGCCGCTTATAACGCGCTACCGTGTGTAACGCGTGTTATGGACTTTCAGCTTTACATTTTTCTATTTTCAATTTTTTTTTAATTCTCAATTTAGGCATTGAGTAAACTGTACAAATTTAACGACTCGTTACCATAAAAAGAATTCCAGTCCTTTCGTTTAAGACTTTAATATGTAACACTTTTCAAAAACACTTTTAACAAGGAGAAAGGCTTTTAGTTTTTTTTAAGTTTGAGACTTATGCTGTTTTTTCTACCATCATTTGCACTTTTCAACAGATTTTATGTATGTTCATACGTACCTATTTGGTCACTTAAAAAAACCAAATGTTTCAAATTTTGTGAAGTTTAGCAATATGTATACCGGTTGTTTTCCCGCATGTGTTTTATTTTACGAATTTTGCGTAACACCTTATCACAATTCTAAACCGTCTTTTCTATTTAATTTAACGCTATCTTTATTTGAATGAGACAAAGCGATGTTCATTTATGTAAAATGAACGTACGATATATATACATATGTATGTATATATTTAATACATTCACGTGCAATCATGTATTTTTTTAACATTTCTTATACTTTTTTTTAATTTAAATGATTTTTCATTTCAAACACTGCACACTATTTTAATTTACACTATTTTCTGTCTTTTAAAGTGGGTTCTTGCTTTTCACACACACACACACAATGATTGAAGAAACTAGTAAAAAACTAAATATCAATACCACAAATGAAACCAGTATTAATAATGAAGAAAAGAAATATTATAGTGTACGTTACATCCCTGGCTTGACAGATAACACAAACATCAGAAACACAATAAAAAACAGAAACATTAATTTCGCATACAAGCCTAATACAACACTAAATAGAATATTTTCTAAAGTAAAAGCGCCAATAAATAAACAACAACAAAGTAATGTAGTTTACGAAATAAAGTGTAAAGGTAATCAAAACAACAACTGTGATATGCTATATATTGGTACAACAAAACGCAGTTTAGAAACGAGAATAAAAGAGCACAAGAGTGATATTGAGAAAAACAAACATTCAACAGCACTATCGCAACACATACTGGGCACTGGCCATACAGCTGATTTTGAAGAAGTCAAGATCTTAGATAAAGAAAACATTGAAAAGAAAAGGTACACTATAGAAAGTTTGCGAATTCAACAAAAGAGGGAAAAGACGATGAATTTAAAAGAAGATACGGACAATATCAGCACAAGTTACAAAGTGGCAATAAAGTAAACATGTGATGTAGTTTTTTAAGTTGTGTTCTTTGTTTATTTACTTTTTTTGTAAAAAAAATGTTTAGTTTGAAATATTTATTGAACAAAATCCACCTAAATTGGGGTTTTAACAATAATTAATGAAAATTAAAATAATATTGTAAGTTTTATATTGAAAAAACGTGCAATGATAACAATATTAATAAAACGTTTTTAACAAATAAATAGATTTCCCATCCCTTGATAAAGTCAACAAATAATTGACGAAACGTCGGGAAAAATGAAATAAAATAATTTGTTTTATTTGCATTATGAATCTTTAGGCCTTATTAGCTCATTTCAAAATATACAAAATACAAATTTACATTGGCCATACAACAAAAATAATTGAATACTATCGGAGAGCTTGCCGAAATATAAATCTATTGAAATTAATAAAACATTTTCTACAATAACAACAACATGAAAGGCTATTTTCAACACATAGCTTATAAATATGACAGAGAGACTTGCAGAGCTTTAAAAGATTACTGTAATGATGTGAGAAAACTAGCACACCAAGACAGTAGACTAAAATTCTTACTATCATGCAGGAATTATGGTATTGTTCCAAACCATACAAAGAACACAACAACTCAGGTAGCAAAAATGTTTACATGTACTAGGCTAAAAGAACAATTAGAGAAAATTGACTATAATTTTCATACAAAAATTTTGAATCTGGAAATATCACAGACATACACAAACATTACAATTATTAAGAAGCGAATTTATCATTTAAAGGCTAAAGCTGTGTTCTCACTATGTGTATTTACCATATGGAATGTCTCATTTTCACGTGGTAAATTTGTACATATAGTCTGAACCCCGTCAAACAATAGCCTGTGTTATTTTTCTGTGTACAGTACACATGATTTAGAACGAGTTCTATTTTGAAGTGACAAAGCATCTGACATCAGCTGGTTTTTAATAAAGCAATTGTTTGCGGACGGGAAAATGAAATAAAATAATTATTAAATTAATAAAGTATTAAATTAAATAAAATAAGTGTAAAATTAAATAAAAGAAGTATATATAACAATAAAATATGTATAACCACTCGGTTATCTTATGATTGTTTTGCTTTATAGGTTATGTCAAATGTACGTAACATACCAACAGGTGAACACAAAAATTATAAACCCTATGTAAACCGCAAATTTTGACATACACATGAAATCACATGTGTATAAAAAAGTGACATTCCATAAGGCAAATACACATAGTGAGAACACAGCTTAATATTGGAAATATGCTAACAGAGGAGGACTGCATAGCCTTTATAAACAAACAAAAAATCAGACATAAAAACATGACTATTCACTTAGGAGATAGACAAAACGCCAAATTAGAAACACTGAAAGAAAAACAGTTTAAAATATATGGCTTCAAATACAATAAAAATTGGTTTGAAAATAAAACAAATATTGCAATTCCTATGGAGTCGCAGTGGATATTATCACTGGAGAAAAATTTGCTCTACCTGTTGACAAAAGTAGTTTTTCTGCGCTGCATACAATTGCAGACGTAGAACAATGCATTTTGGCAATAGAAGACAATGAAGGCCAGGAAAAAAGTCTAGCCAGAACAATATTAGCAAACAATATTACGCGTTTTAAGAGGAAATTAAAAAACACTCCAAAAGATAAATTCATTCTTACAGTATATAACAACACAAAAGACTTTTTGCGAAAAAAATCAAAATATCATTATTATTTAAGCCGACAAAGGAAACAAAACGGTAGCACTTTATAAGGAATACTACAAGCTCAAAATGGATGAATTAATGGCGGAAAAAACTACATATCGAAAACTAAGAATCGATCCAACTACAAAACTCCAGAAAGAAAATAATAATATTATATCAGAGCTCTATAAGAACAATATCATCGATAATTGGCAGAAAAGGCAGTTACTTTGCTCAGCGGCGACGGCTCCCCGAATATATGGACTCCCTAAGATTCACAAACCGGATGTTCCTCTCAGGCCCATTGTTTCTTCGGTGCAAGTTCCGTGTTATAAACTATCAAAATACGTAGGACAAATTCTTAAAAACGTCATCTCTACAGAATACAATATATTGAATTCCACAAGACTTAAAGAACAACTAAACAACATCACCCTGGAATATGAAGAAATATTAATTTCACTGGATGTCATTTCCCTTTTTACTAATATTCCAGTAAGTAAAGCCATAAACATAATAATGGAAAAATGGACCACCATTCAGAACTACACAAAAATGTCCAAGCCGATGTTCTTAAAAATACTTCGATTTTGTCTTTATGACAACAGTTATTTTGTATATGAAAATGATATTTTCAACCAATTTTTCGGGATGCCGATGGGAAACCCTCTATCACCTACTATTGCGGATATAGTGCTGGACAATGTATTAGACGAAACTCTAAAGAAGTTACAAAATGAAAACATTAAACTGAAATACATAACGAAGTATGTTTTAGCCATAGTAAAAACCGACGAAAAAGATAAAATTTTGAAATTCTTTAATAACTTCCACACGAAAATACAATTCACTATGGAAATAGAAACAGATTCTTCAATTGCGTACCTAGATACCAGAATATACAGGAGAAGTAACAAATTAGTACTGAACTGGCATAAAAAAGATACAGCATCGGGCAGAATCATGAATTTTAATTCAAATCAGCCCAAAAATCAGATAATTAATACCGCGAAAAACTTCATCTACAGAATTCTCCATCTCAGTGATACACAATTTCACATAAACAATATTAGATACATCAAAAAAACTTTAATGGAAAATAGTTTCCCTTCAAAATCATTCCTCAAAATGATTGAAGAAACTAGTAAAAAACTAAATATCAATACCACAAATAAAACCACTATTAATAATGAAGAAAAGAAATATTATAGTGTACGTTACATCCCTGGCTTGACAGATAACACAAACATCAGAAACACAATAAAAAAACAGAAACATTAATTTCGCATACAAGCCTAATACAACACTAAATAGAATATTTTCTAAAGTAAAAGCGCCAATAAATAAACAACAACAAAGTAATGTAGTTTACGAAATAAAGTGTAAAGGTAATCAAAACAACAACTGTGATATGCTATATATTGGTACAACAAAACGCAGTTTAGAAACGAGAATAAAAGAGCACAAGAGTGATATTGAGAAAACAAACATTCAACAGCACTATCGCAACACATACTGGACACTGGCCATACAAAGTGGCAATAAAGTAAACCTGTGATATAGTTTTTTAAGTTGTGTTCTTTGTTTACTTTTTACTTTTTTTGTAAAAAAATGTTTAGTTTGAAATATTTATTGAACAAAATCCACCTAAATTGGGGTTTTAACAATAATTAATGAAAATTAAAAGAATATTGTAAGTTTTATATTGAAAAAACGTGCAATGATAACAATATTAATAAAATGTTTTTAACAAATAAATAGATTTCCCATCCCTTGATAAAGTCAACAAATAATTGACGAAACGTCGGGAAAAATGAAATAAAATAATTTGTTTTATTTGCATTATGAATCTTTAGGCCTTATTAGCTCATTTCAAAATATACAAAAAGAAAAATGTAAAGCTGAAAGTCCATAACACGCGTTACACACGGTAGCGCGTTATAAGCGGCTGTCAAAAAAGTAGAATAAGTGTAAATGTATGTGACGAGTTACATAGCACATAGCGTAAAACGTTCGACGCGAAAAGTAGGTTTACTTTCTACTTTTGTATGCGTCGCATGCGCCATGAAAAAATGACAGCTGTTTTTGATAGCCACTGATGACAAATTATATTATATATTCAATGTTATCGATAAATATGTTTGTATGGTGGATTATTTGTTTTAAATTTTTTTTTACAAAAATGAAGTCTTCAATAAAAAACCCCTATCGCAATAGAGTTTACAAATGGTTTCAAGAATAAAATGTATTAAAATTAATTTTTAAACACAATTCTTTCATCAACAAAATTTTCAATCTATTTATCGATTAATTTTATGTAATAAGTTTCATCTCTGTTATGTTTATTAATTTTATCAATTTATCTTTATACTTTATTCAATATTATACTGACACAATTAAATTTACATTAAAGTCAAGAAGAGCCGACAATCTGTTGGAAAAGCTCTCGCTGAGTTAAAAAACCACTCACTTCCCGTTCCAAATACAAGGGACGCACCTAAAACCGTCTCGTTTTATTTTGGAGCTTTGCACAAAATATTATACTTATAAACTCAATAAATTCTACAAATTATTTTAACATTTCAATTTCAATTAACATTTTTGAAAAAATTATTTTTATTTGATAAAAATATTGACACTACAGCTGATCAAAATATAAACATTCGCGCACAAAAAGCGTTGCATGTAATTTGAATTTAGAAATGCGTCTAAAGTATGAAACACACAAAACGCGCAATACACGAAACGCGTGTTATGGACTTTCAGCTTAAGAAATCAGAAAAATCACGCCACCAAACAGTTACTAAGTACAAAAATACGAAAGAGCAATAAGTGGAAAAGAACAAATAGCAAAAATTTTAAAGAAGAAACGAAAGAAAATTGGAGGAAAAACACAAAAAGAAGAATGAAAATTATAATACCGACCTAGAAACAATTTTTATGCAATACCCTGCACTGTTTTAACAAAAAAAAACCCAAATATACAACGGAAGGAAATGGCAATAAAACATGATGTAGTAAAAGCAATAAAATAAAAAAACGAACGTAAAATACATGCTAAGTGAAATTAAATAACTAAACGCATAAAGGGCATAAATTAAAAACGTCAAACATAATAATATGTATACCTATCTATCTAAAATATGCACCTACCTAATAAAGAAATAAAACCACAGACAAAGCAAAGCTGAGAAAAAAACGATTTGACGAAACAAAATAAAAACATAAACTGAAACTAAAATAAGTTGTAAAATGCAACAGGCCAAAACAAATTATACGTATGTAAAAACATTGTGATCAACAAAATAGAAACGAAAATTTTTTTTTCTAAATTAAAATAAGTTGCAAAATACACAAAGTTCAAAGCATATATCATACGAAAAACTGATCCGAAAGTTGAAAAAACAACATTACCACGAAAAAAACACAACATCAACAAAAACAACAACAGTACTCATAAGTTCTACAAACAGCAAGAGAAGATGACAACCAGTGTTCGAAAATTTACCTTATATAATGTACTTTAATGTTCTGTACGGTAAAATATTGTAATACAGAAACGCAAATAGTGGTTGTGTAGGAAATACACAAAAAGAAGAACGGTATTTCTGTTAGTGATCTTGTACCCAACGAAAATAATGTTTTTAACAAACTCAATATAAAGATAACAACATTTAATAGTGTTCTGTTTTTCGTTGAAAAACAGTACACTTCGTTGTGTTCGGCACAGAACATTATCCTTAACGTATATTTTGTGTATTTAGCATTAGTATTCGCTTGGCTCTCGTGCATGTACATATACTTAAGTGCGTAGTTGTATATGATGAAAAAAGAACACTATAAAATGCTAAAATATAATGTATGTAGTACGCAACCATTACAATTGTACTGCTTTTTGACAAAAAAACAAAACGCTACATAATGTTTGTGACTTGCATTAGAAAATCGTTATCACAACACGGGTTGTGTAAATATACACAAACACTAACAAAATAGATATCGTTTCTGCTTGTGTATACAGTACACAAAATAAAGTTCGGTTTATTTTCGAACACTGATGACAACATATAATAATAAATCAACAACATAACAACGAAAACAAAATCAACAAGAGGTCAGGAGCAGACAATAAAAGGTACATACATACATTGCATGTGCAAGAGGGAGAACAAAAATTTAGTATACAAATTATTTTCTTACAACACTTTGTAAATATTTATTGAAACTTTTGTAGATTCCGTATCGATTAAATAAAAGAAATTAATAAGTAATTATCATAACAATGTAAAACCAAATACAATAAAACTATTTCTATTAAAATAACATACATTTATTTACAATTAATTAACTTTATATCTAACCTTATTATACCTTTTTACATTTATATAAACCTATGTACATGTACTTATTAGGGTATTCATTTAATCGGGTTTCTGCTTTAATCGGTTAATCGCTCGATTAATTAATCGTGGTTTTGGCTTAATCGGTAATAAAATTGCATAAATTATCTTTTATTTTGAATTTATTGGTAAAAAAAACAATAACATAACAAACATAACAATTCTTGAACTTAAGCAAAAGAAATCATAAATATGTATCATTAAAAAATTAAAAAGTTTGTGAGATCATTATATCAGCTATTTCAAAAGTTTAAGGAGAACTTCTAAAACAATCTTTCAGAAAAATAATTTCTTTAGTTTTGATAAAACTAGGCTTGAAAAAATCCTTTCATTTATCGTAGTGTTGAAGAAATCGAAAGCAATACATAATACAGAACATCTAGTTTCTCAGTCCTTTTCCTAGATTTCTCTAAACTTGTAAAATTGTCCATTATGCCATTAGAGTCCTGTTTTAATTTTTTTTCAAATTCTTAACACTTCTAATTGTTTCGGTTAATTCTGTTAAAACATTTCTTGTATTACTATCGACAGTTTCTTCTGTTCATCATTTAATTCATGCTGGCAGAGCTCAGCAAAAATAAGTTTATTTCCGAATTCCTCAGTTTCTGTTTTTTGTACTGTATTTTAAAACACTGTTGCTAGAAGGAAATATTCCTAAAATTATTGAATTCGTCTCTCATTAAATCTAATCCTTAGATGTTTCATTAAATCGTTGGCAACAGTATTATTAAATTTTATAAAACTATTAAACAAAAGCTTAAAACATAATTCCCTTAAGTTAAATTAGAGTAGCAGAGTCTTTACTAAGCCACGTCCAAAGCTTTTAATGTTTTACTTAAGCTAAAATCACTGAACACACTTATTTGTTTGTATAAAAAATAATTTCTAAACACATACATTTTGTGTATGACACGAAGCAAATAATTAAACAAACAAAAAAATACTTTATAATACTACAACACACAAAAAATTTTTTTACGTCGGTTAATCGACTGAAATTAGCCGGTTTAACCGTTAATCGAAAATTGCTAACTTTAATTAACCGGTCAGTTAATCGGGTAATAATTAACCGGTTAACCGAATGAATACCCTAATACTTACACCCGAAAAATTGTAAACACTATAATTACACTTCACACCATTTCTTCATATCAAACGCAACACAACGTACACCACACATACACTGAAACACACACGCACAAAATAAATAAAGAAAAAACAAGTCCCCTTTTACATTGACAAAGTTTTTTCAATTTTCTTTTAAACTTTCTTTCACTTCCGCACACGCAAAGTTTACTTTGACAAATTTTGTGTTCTTTTGTGGGATCGTTATGCAGTTTTTGACATTTGTCATTGTTTGTGATTGCTGTATTAAATTGATATATGTACAGTATTTATCGCTTATATGCACGCCGGTCATAAGCATTTACCGCTTTTATGCACTTGTTGTTATGCGTTTGTTATATAAAATACACCCAAATATATTTTATAAAAGCATTTCCCGCTTATATGCACCCAAAATCGTGCAAATTTGGAAATGCATATAACCGATAAATACTGTACATAAGTGTGAACATTTTCTTGGACTTTTCAAAATGGATGAAAAAGAAAAACAAAGCTTAATAAAAAATATACTTGATTATATTGGACAAAGTGTGGACTTGGATTCTGATGACAGCGAAAAAGACGATATACTTATTGGTTTGTAATATGGGCTTAAATCAAGGGAACAAATCTAGTTTAGCCAAGTAGGTGAAAATGAAAAACGAAATAGCCTATCTTGGTTTTCGAGTTACGGGCCTCTGAAGTTCCAGTAGAAAATTGTGATTATATGCTGTATTTTTCATATAATGCGGTTAATATTGGTATCATTTAAAATCTTATACAGAAAATATTTATTCAGCGAAGCCACTATTCGACATACATAGAGAAGAAAATCCTTAAGTCCATATAATCAAAATTTTCTACTGGAACTTCAGAGGCCCATAACTGGGAAACCAAGCCTAGCCGACAATTTTTTTATATAATTTTTTTTTCTTATATTTTGATTCTCTATCGGATAGGGTACTTTTTTTTCTTTTTTTGAGCTAAGTAGCTAAACTTGATTTGTTCCGTAATATAAACTTATGTATGTACATATTTACAGCCATATTCATAAATATTTAAAACAGGGCAATAGACTACTTTTAAGCAAAATTTCATAAAATTGCATTCAAAAATGTATATTACATGAAAATTTTAAAATAGGTTTAAAGATGGTATGCACCTACTATAAACCTTAAATAAATTCATATCATCGATATATCAATTGCAACTTCAAATATCTTTGCAAATTTAGCACACAGGAATACATGATATGCTTTAAATTAAAGCTTGAAGTCTTGACTATAAGCGTTTACGTATGTTTTTTAAATGTGATAGAATATGTCACTTAATTATTTAAGTTAAACAAAATTCGCAACAAAATTAGCAAAAAAAAAACACCATCAAAACACATAAAAGCAAAAACAAGTGTTAGTGATGTAGAAACAATCAACACAAATGAAAATAGGCTCGTTATTCGAGTACCTCTTTCATACATGATTAAAAGATTCGTGTGAACTCTTTTGTAATCATTTCTCTTTTTTGCTTTTACTTCATAGAAAACTTGTGTTAAATAAGTTGAGAAATATATTATAAAGAGAGTTCAAAAAATCTTAACTTACACGAAAGCAATAAAAAGCTATTCGTTTATTTCAATATCCGGATGAAATATTCTTTTTATTGCAACACTAACTACAAAACATGGTGGTGTTGTCAGTATCGAAATCTAAATTTCCTTAAAACACACAATGTCTATTGTAGTGTTTATGAATGCAATTTTATATTAAACAGTTTTTAGCGTGACACTGTTCAATAACAATTGTGAGTCTTAAACCTAAAATAAGAATTTTTTATGAATTTGGCTGTTAGTTTTTAAATTAAATAAATATTTTAAGGTTTGACAAATTTGTGCAAGAAGGCAACATATCTCCCTACTAACACCCGAAGCAAACAATGGATGAAGTCTTGGAGGAAAAGCAGAAAGAACCGAGGGTCTTTTTCGTTTTTAAAAAATGAATTGCTTTTGACTGACGAAGCGTCTTATAGCAATTATTTAAGAATGAGTAAGGAGCAAATATTTGTTAGATGTAATAGATCAAGACATAAGGCGTGCTGATACGCGAATGAGATTCGATTTCCCCTCCAGAAAAGCTAGCATTAACATTGCGCTTCCTTGCCACTGGCAATTTTAATAATTTAAAACCATATTTCTATTTTTGGTAAATTTAAAATAATGTTGTAGGGGAGTTTTTCGTTAGCTTAGACTACAGTGTTGCCAGGTAACTTTTTTTCTTCCCCCCAAAAAAAATCTAAAACCACCTAAATTTTGCCTATTTTGAGAATAAGCCCCCAAAATGTAAAAGTATATGCAATATGTAGTTTAATTAAAGTAAATTAACTTGATTCAGTTTCAATTTACGTACTAATATCGTTACCTGAATAAAGCGAATACACCTTTTTTAATTTTCTGAAATTCCTTTAAAAAATTTTATAGTCTCTTGAATATTTTTGTTTAATAAAATACATTTGAAATTGAAAAAATAACACTCTAATAAAATACTGTTACGCATGTACATATCTTTATATAGAATGCAAAAGGCACTATGTATCATAATTTAAAAAAAAATTTTCAGGAAATAAAAACCTTAATAAAAGGCAAACTTTTATGATTATACAAATAATTTTTTCTGGATTATTTCATTTATAATAACCTCCAAATTGTTGATACAATCCTGAAAAAAGAGTTATTGCAATCACAAAACTTTGCTTTTTATTAAGTTGTTTATCTCTCCTTCAAAATTTTTAAAAATTATAATAGGCACTTTTCCATTTTATATGGCGATATGTAAGTATACAAATCTAATTTTTATCAAATTAGAGGTAGTAGAAAAATTATTTTTATAAGCATTGAAATCAAGTTTCTTCAAAAATATCAAGAGATGACAAATCGTCATCACTAACTTTATACATTCGAGCGGAATTAAAAATTTTAGGCACATAATGGATACACTAAATATTTTCAAAAGGCTTTTCTTTATAAATCTTTCACTTGAATTAACAGAAAAAATGTAGTTTAATTTTACTTTATCTACTATGAAAACAAAATTTATCAGCTGTAAAATACAGAACTTTTAGTTATAGGGAAATCTCCTAGCTATCATATATAACATTGACACTGAAAGAGATGTTGTAAAATATAATAATACTTAGCTCTTGTATAGGCATGCAAATTTGAAAATCCCCTAGAAACCCCCAAAATATAAATTTATGCCCCCTAAATTTCCCCCTGGCAACTCTGTTAGACTATCAAACACGAGTGTCTGTTTCCATGATCTCTTCTGTAGTTCCTGAAGTGTGTCATTCTATTACCAAAAGGTTGCGTGGAACATATTTGAAGGTATCGTGTACATACATATGTAGAAGTATTTGTGGCTATACGCCACAAATTTAGTTTCCCAGCAACCCAGCAGAGTGGGAAGCAATTGCCAAAGAATTTGCAGTAAAATGGCAGTTTTCCAATTGTATTGGTACCTTAGATGGGAAACATATAAACTTTCGACCACCACGTAGAGACGGAGCGTTTTACCATAATTACAAGGGAAGTAACAGCATAATATTGATGGCTCTAGCTGACGCAAATTGTAAACTTGTTTACGTCGACATTGGCTGTAATGGACGCTGTAACGATGCTGTTGTATTTCTTCAGAGCAACTTAAAAAAAATTTTAGAAGATGAAACAAATACACCGAAAAAAAGTTTTGTAGGAAATGGCAGGCTCCTTCCATATGTTGTAGTTGCGGATGATGCATTCCCAGTGAACACTTATTTAATGAAGCCGTACCAATACCGTACCAACACAAAAGTCAAACAAGTTCTTAATGCAAGACTGTCCCGTACAAGACATGTTGTCGAGCATACTTTTGGTATTCTTTCAAACCATTTTCGAGTTTTTTGGCACCTATTAATTTAAAAGTAGAAACAGTGGAAGCATTGAAATTCGCGTGCTGTGTTTTACATAATTTTATATTGGAATGCGACGATACATATTTAGTTACATATATATTCAAGTGATGCAGCACAGTCTGCACCTCTTACGAATGCTTCAGCTAGTGCGTACAATCCACGCAAAGGTAGCGCGGAAGCTGTTAGGCAGCAATTCACACAACATTTTAATAACGAGGGAAAGTTGGATTGGCTGTAATTTTATTTATGCATATTGAAGACGGTGAGGCAATTTACTTTATGTACATATGTATGTTATATTCAAATTAATTAAATTTATTTTTCAGGAACCAAAATGGTACATGTATGTAAATATTACTGGCGATGTTAAAGCTTGAGATATTTGATTTTAGTAAATTCACAATTTGTTTGTCGTCGTGAAGGAAGTTTGTCATTATTCATGCACTATTTCACTTATTTTTCATTAAAATGCTTTTATTTAATTAAAGCATTCATATATTTTTTAATCGTATTTTTTTTTTAGAAATGTAAAAATGTTAGTTTTTCTAAATAAATAATATTTCTCACAATTCCATACATGTATGTATATTCATTTTTTCTAAACAAAATGTAAAGTAATCATTCAAATTGTAAACTTAAACTTATGATTCACAACTCAACAAGGTTGAGTTGCCAATGTTACGACGCAACTCAACCATTTTTTTGTATTATGATTCAAAACTAATTTTAGTTGTGTTCGAAAAAATTTTCGAAAAAAGGTTCTTATCTATATATACTATCTGTTTTTTGAAACCATAGTAGCCATCACTAAATATTTTAAATATTTTTATTTTTGGCCTTACTAGTTTTCCTTGAGATTTTATGTTTTATGGTTATAGCAACAATATTTGTTGACAAATGGGATAGATTGCCGCCTAAAATCACCATTTTAAAAGTAAGCAAAAGTAACACAATAGTCGAAATAAAAACCAAAACACAACTAATAAGAAACTGAGACAACTGTTTTGATCCAGTTGTAACCCATAGTAAGAATTTAACAACTACGACTCAACTATCAATTTAGTTATGAATCATAATAGGGGCCTAAACTTTCTTCAAATTGTAACTTCAACTTCTTATGCCATTAAAAAAAACACTTTTGATTAATTATAAATTCTGTATTTGGATTGGAAACGGAATTCCAATCCAATTAAAAATGTAAATCCGTTCATGAAAACGTAACGAAATTGCTTTGTTAAAAAGGTGTTTATTTTCGTTCAAATTTCAAAATATCGTTTATTAAGATTCGGTAAACAGATTGGTTATTAATTTTGTATTTTAATACTATATCGTTACAGAAAATGCAAAAAGCCCTATCTAACATTTTAAAATTTTCAGAGGAGAAGCAAACAACTTGTTTAAATCAAAACGATATTGCCAACTAGTGCAAAATGTTACAATACAAGTCAAAAAGTCCTGTTAAACTTTTAAAATGTTAAATAGAGCTTTTTTCATTTCCTCTAATAATATATATAGTACAAAAAAGTACTTCAAGTTAAAATAAGTAAAGTAAAAAAAATCTAAGAAATAATGTCCTAACATGTGTTTCCGTATCTCTCAAAAGTTACTGTTAACTTACAGGGACTTGTAATTTATTGCTACCAATATTTGGCAAAACAACAAAAACCCCTAAAAAATAGTAAATACTAAATTCAGCAACACAACAAACGCAGCAATATCAGAGGAACTAAAAAATATATAAAAGTATAGTATAATTAGTGAAAAACTAAAATTTTTAAGGTACAAAATGGTTTTTATGGAATATTTATGGTGCCCCTATACGTTCATATTGTATTGAAATGTTCACAAAAGTTGTTCAGTTTTGCCGTAACTACAACTTTGCCAAATGTTGTTAGTAAAAAATTATGAGTCCCTGTTAGTTATACTGAAATGTATTTTAAAATGGAATTCCATATGCTTAGGTATTAACTCCCTATAAAGGGTCTAATTGAAGTCATCGTCATCGAAAATTCCTTCCATGGACTGTTGAAGAATATCTTTTGCAGAGCTTGAAGTTCATGAATGGTTACGTTTTCGAATCGATTCCGCTGTAAGTTTGCGCATTAAACATTGCACTTGCCAGGCAGCATCAGGCTGATCTTCTGGAGTTATTCTTTCCATTTCGTTCACTACAAGTGCTCCCAACCATCCATATGGTTTTTCATTTTTTCTTTGGCTTATTACGGTTCTAAAATTATCCAGCTCGTTGCGGAACTCATTAACAGCACGTGTTTGCTACAAAATGTTAATGAAATCTTTTGAAAAAATCACAATCTATGCATACTTGACAGCACTTTGACCATGGCTAGTGCGCTTTAAGCACGGTCCATGGCCGGCTTTGCAAAAATCTTTGCACTCTAAAAATTGTCCATGAACCTTACGACACTGCACTCGTGGACATTGTAAAACTTTTAAAAGTGTCATAATATCCACGGACGCTATGATGATTTTTGGAGTGACATTATATGACCATGGACATTAAGTCACTGAACATTATGACACTGGGCATTATGACATGCCACCAAAAAATATGTAAGTAGGTTAATATCAAATTAATGAGGATACAGTCATAATAAAGCCTTTTTGGAATTCCTTACAATGCCACTTAGCTATCCTGAAAGAAATTCAATCAAAACTATACTCCAAAGAAAGATAGCTTTGTGCAGAATACGAATCTTCAAAAATAATTTTTGATTTTAAGGTCCACTTCTGAAAACTATACTGAAAAGCGCAAAAATTACATGAAATTGCAAGTGCATTTACTACTAACTGTGACTGATGAAAAATTTAAATTTTTTAATACGTAAAACGTTTATAAATACACCTTTTGTTTTTTCCTTCCGTGCTTTACGTTTGAATTTTCATTTTGGCTTTCACTGGAAGTATGAGATTTTTCATCTTCTGAGAACACCTAAAGAAATTAAAGAAATAAGGAAGTTAATGTTCCATTATAAATTTTTACATTGAAAAACTTATGCTGCAATCCATAAGTATCTTTATACATATGTAAGTACATCTATGTTATCTTTCTCATCTCTCATTACGGTGTGTGTTTTAAGAAAGTTTAACTGATTAAAACACCACAACTTGGGAATATAAATATCTTCCGCAGCAGCACCGTTTTTTTTAATTGCTTATAGCGCGGAGTTCCTGCATATATTGAATACGCAAATTTGTCCATTTGCGTTTCACTTCATCCAATGTAATAGCACTATCATTTTGTTTTAGTTGGTCTACAATATTGTTAAATGCTTCAGCCTTCTTCGTTCTATCTAAGTACTCCCGCGATTTAATATTATAAACACAGCTATATTCTTGAACACTAGTAACTAACTTTTCAATTTGATCTCTTTGCCATTTATACACCATCTTTATATATATTTACATATAATTATTTTTAATTTTCACACAACGGTGTTTTTTTTTTAAATAACGGAACAATATAACATATATTTCACAGCATACAACGAAACTAAAAATAAAAGAATATGTCAAATTAAACTTGCAACAAATGCAACTCTGTATAAACGCGAACGAGGAACAAGCAACTTTACGAGGACATCAAAGTCTGTGCTCACCCTTCTTCGTTTTTCCCTTCTCTCCCTCAAACTCAAGACTTTACAAAGTAAACTTTGTTAATGTAAAAGGGGACCAAACAAATCTTCTTTTGCTTGTTTACTGAGAATGGAAATAATGAGAAAAATTTAGTTTTCGTAACATGCCTTTATATTATAATTCTTATATTTATCTACACATAAATATATATAATATATTTATGTATACATGCACACGTAAAACAAAAGAGAAAAAGTAAAAAACAAAGAAAATAGGATGAAATAAGAACAAAAAGAGATTAGATAGGCAAACAGACAAACAAGCCGACCGATTTAAAGACGATTAATAGCCGCCGCCGACATTTTTCTAAGTCAATCGAGCCGCCGCCGACTCATATCCGTTACAACCTTTTGGCGTTAATTAATGTTCCATTGATTTCCGGTGAAATCCAACAATTACAAACAAAACAATTGTTCAGTTAAGTGATATAAAATCACAAAACAATTTCAAAATTCAAAAAGTTTGATTAATTTTAACTGAAAATTTTGTATTTTAAATTAACTAAATTTTTTCAACTTATACGTAAAACCAAAGCAAGCGCCGCCTACTATTTTAATTTTTCCGCCACCGACTATTTTAATTTTTCTGTCGCTGACTTTTAATGGCGTCTTGTTTCTCTGTAAACAAAATCTCAAAATATGTTACAAATAATACATACATACATATGTAATGGAAAATATCAAAACAAAAAGATCAAATAAACGGAGCTGCCAGATCAAAAAAAGGGCAAAGGTTATCAACTCTTCATGTATTTTTTTTATGTATGTTTCCTCAAAACTCCGCCATTTATTTTCTCTATTCAAAAGAATGTACTTCCAGATTGGTCCCGTTGAAAAATGGGTTTCGCCCATACAAAGTAAATACACATTCCTTTTCAACTACTTCTACTCAACCGATTCTTATAAAACTGTACACACACATTAAGCTTCTGTTTAAATACTACATCAGGATAAACAAAGTGGGATATGCCACACCCATGCAAAGTAAATACTCTTTTTCAACAACTGCTACTAAACCGATTCTTATAAAACGTTGCACACACCCTTAGTTATCGTTACAATACAACGTTATGTTTAGAAAAGTGGGCAGTGCCACGCCCATTAAAAGTAAATAACCATTAGGACTACTGCTACTTAGCCGATTCTTTGCATACACATTTAATTAACGTTACAATACATCATTGTGGTGAGAAAAGTGGGCAGTGCCACGCCCATGAAAAGTAAATATTCATTTTAACTACTTCTACTTATCCGATTCTTATGAAACTTCGCATACACAATTAGTTCTCGTAAGAGTACATGCTGAGTAAATATGAGGGCGGTGCCACGCCTATTTTGTGGTCGACGTTTTTTTAAAAGAATTATTTAATTTTTTTTTCCTCAAAAAACCTGTAAGCCACATTAACTTTTACTGGTTCTTTATTTAACAAAGCAGTCTTCCCAAGACACAATAAATTTATATCAGAAACTTCCGCGGTATGATTTGGTTAAATTTTTGTGGCTTACGCAGTTATTAAATATGTTTGTAGGTTTTAGAAGATATTTTTATTATGTTATTAGACAATATTCCGTACAAAAGTAACTATTTTTTTGTAATGTGACAAATTTTCTGAATAAACGTACACAGAAAAAATAATGATAGTTTTTTTAAACAAACATGTTTTTGAAACTGATTTAAGTCTTTATTATTGTCTCTATTTAGTTTGATAAATAATTTTGTTTGACTTATTATTTCTTTTCATTTACCTACCCCCAATGTTGGCATCCTGATAAAATTATTAAATTCTTTGATTTATTTTTTAAATTTCTCTAAAACATTTTTTGATTGAAACAATTTGTTTATTGAAAAAATCAGAATTTTTTTTCAAACAAATTATAAAAAATTTTTGCATTTGAATTTACAAATTTATTTATAGGACCTAAATTGAGCAAATTTACATTTGATTCAGGGAATTTGGTATTTAAAGAGAAAAATTAGTTTTTTCTGTGTAAGGCCTGTGCTGGGGCTACTAAAATATATGCATAACAAAAATTATACAGATGATGTTGTAGTTTTTTTCGACAACTGCCCAGGGCAAAATAAAAGCTGGCTGTTACTGTCTCTCTGGCTGCAAATGATAAAAGAGAAAAAGTTTAAAACGATTAAGCACCATTCTCTAGTCAGTGGCCATATCCATCTACCTTCTGATCGAGATTTTGCATTAATTGAAAAAGAGACATATGAAATATGCTTCACAAGTTTATTCCCCAGAAGGTTGGCACAAAGTTCGAAAAATTCGCGAATAAATTAAAAATTAATATCAAGCTCTAAAATTAATTATAAAGCGTTAAAACCGTAACGAATGCAAAATCTTGAAAAAAATTGCGAAAACAGCGAAAATTCGCGAAAAACTTTAATACCGAAACAGCTTTAAAATGGATTAAAAGCTCCTAAAATTGTAAGGAATGCCAAAAACTTGGAAAAAATTGCGAAAGTTGCATATATAAAATGTCTTAAAAGCCTACAATTTTGGTCCATGTGACTTTTTATCATAGTAACTCGCAGATAAGACTTTTGTGACTAGGAAACACGCTAGAAGTGGTAGATGTGACCATTTTGCTTAACGTTTTTTAGTCATTTACAGTTCAAAATTGAACTTTTAAGCGAAATTCAAAAATCAGAGACTCAATCACGGTTCCGAATCTGCCCTTTTCTCAATTTTAGAATTTTGGCGCTTGTGACTTTCTTAGGAAGGCAGTATTTTCGACGGCATTAACAAAAACTGTGTAACAAAAAAGGAAGACCAGCAAATAACACATTAAGTAAACAAAAGAGTAGACTGAATAAATTAAAATAGCGGCTAATAAGATTATGAATATAAAATCATTAATGCCATACTTTTCACCAGCTAATCACAATTTATACAATAATTTGGAGGCTGCATATAACGAAAGTGAGGTATCATTATTAACATTTACTTTTTTGTATAATTTGTAAAATCTTTGCATTAATGAATTTTATAAATATTTTAATAATAAATAATTTTTTTACTGCAATAACTTTCTAAGCAACATAAAAGTATTAGAAATGTTGTTTTCGAAAGTAAAAATTATTGAAATAAATTTAGGTAGTAACAATGTAATAGGCTTTTTGCATCTACCCACATCTTTTATCTTTCATCAATTCGCCAAGATGGTATCATCTTCCCATAAGAATTGTACAGGGCTAAATATATACATCTTTCATCATCTTTCAAAGATGTTTCTATCTCATTTTGTTTCATATTACATCTTTCGATAATGTTAATGTCATCACTAGCAAAATGACATTAGTTTGGAACAAAATTAAAACATGTGTGTGAGCCAGAGATGGAAAAGTTGATACGATCGTACTTTTTTATACTATTTGATATTAAAAAGTGATGGCATGCAAAAAACGTCCATGGAAATAATGACCATGGACGTTATTTCCATTTTGTATAGCAAAAAATCTACTCAGCGAAGCCACTATTCGACATACTCAGACGAGAAAATCCTTAAGACCGGCCCAAGGCGGGCTAGGAAAAAACATTTTAGTCTGAAAAACCAGTACACCGGATATTATATTCTTTTCGAAATGGAAATAATGCCCATATACATTTTTCCTTTTTTATGTGAAAAAATGTCCACGGACATTATTTCCATGAACGTTATTGCATGCCACTTAAAAAATACCATGTTATTCCACTGACTCACTTGACTACTCTCCAAATAATAGCACTGATGTATACGCTTATTCCATATATGTATCTAATTTTTTAATACAATTGAGGTAAAAATTGCGGCGCCCGCAATAAATCCATCTGTAAGAACCCTTTATATCAACTAAGACCTTTTATATCAACTAAGACTGAGGCAACACTTAGGTTTGCAAAACGCACTTTGAGATTTATAAGCCTTATAAGCTGGTTTTGAGGACTACATTCGCCTCTCTCATTCTTATCTACAATAACTGATACAATGCTCATAAATTAGGCTCAAAAAATCAGAAACGTGCGTTTTTAAAATGCCCGTGTGACCTCAGTCTTACAAAGAAGTAATGCCGTAAATGCTCTGCACTGGTAATAAGGCCATTTTAAATTATTGCGCAATTATTTGAGAAATAAGTCCTTTTGGCTTTAATAGATATGACTTTATTGCGCTGGCTAAAATCAGTACGTTGCTACTGACTTTCAAAAACCATTTGAGAATTTAGAAACGATAATATTTTTTAAAATCACAAAAGAATAAAATAAGTGTAGTAGGCTTAGAAACTTATACAAAACCCAACAAATATTTTATATTCGATATGAATCTATTTTATTTTTCTACACCTGTATACAATTAGATTTCTAAGAAATTTATTATTTGACATATTGTCATAATTATATTTTAAATGAAATTTATTTGTTGATGGTTATTAAGCAATTGTCTTTATGCATTTCATTGGCGCTTTTAATAAATCGTCAGTAGACTTCAACCACAACTTTAAACAGTTACAAACCTCTTATTTTATCTACAGACTTTCAAAAACCATTTGAGAATTTGCAACCGATATTTTTGAAAATCACAGAAGAATAAATTAAGTGTAGTAGGCTTAGAAACTTATACATACCCCAACAAATATTTTATATTCGATATGAATCTATTTTATTTTTCTACACCTGTATACAATTAAAAATCCATTGGATAACAATAAAAGTATTATAAGGCAAAATTAAAAATAAAAACCAAATTAAACCTTTAAGAAATTTATTATTTGACATATTGTCACAATTATATCTTAAATGAAATTTATTTGTTGATGGTTATTAAGCAATTGTCTATATGAATTTCATTGGCGCTTTTACCAAATCGTCAGTAGACTTCAACCACAACTTTGAACAGTTACAAACCTCTTGTTTTATGTACAGACTTTCAAAAACCATTTGAGAATTTACAAACGATAATATTTTTGAAAATCACAAAAGAATAAAATAAGTGTAGTAGGCTTAGAAACTTATACAAAACCCAACAAATATTTTATATTCGATATGAATCTATTTTATTTTTCTACACCTGTATACAATTAGAAATTCATTGGATAACAATGAAAGTATTATAAGGCAAAATGAAAAATAAAAACCAAATTAAACCTTTAAGAAATTTATTATTTGACATATTGTCACAATTATATTTTAAATGAAATTTATTTGTTGATGGTTATTAAGCAATTGTCTATATGCATTTCAGTGGCGCTCTTACCAAATCGTCAGTAGACTTCAACCACAACTTTGAACAGTTACAAACCTCTTATTTTATGTACAGACTTTCAAAAACCATTTGAAAATTTACAAACGATAATATTTTTGAAAAACACAAAAGAATAAAATAAGTATAGTAGGCTTAGAAACTTATACAAAACCCAACAAATATTTTATATTCGATATGAATCTATTTTATTTTTCTACACCTGTATACAATTAGAAATCCATTGGATAACAATAAAAGTATTATAAGGCAAAATGAAAAATAAAAACCAAATTAAACCTTTAAGAAATTTAATTTTTGGCATATTGTCACAATTATATTTTAAATGAAATTTATTTGTTGATGGTTATTAAGCAATTGTCTATATGCATTTCATTGGCGCTTTTACCAAATCGTCAGTAGACTTCAACCACAACTTTGAACAGTTACAAACCTCTTATTTTATGTACAGACTTTCAAAAACCATTTGAGAATTTACAAACGATAATATTTTTGAAAATCACAAAAGAATAAAATAAGTGTAGTAGGCTTAGAAACTTATACAAAGCCCAACAAATATTTTATATTCGATATGAATCTATTTTATTTTTCTACACCTGTATACAATTAGACATCCATTGGATAACAATAAAAGTATTATAAGGCAAAATGAAAAATAAAAACCAAATTAAACCTTTAAGTAATTTATTATTTGACATATTGTCACAATTATATTTTAAATGATATTTATTTGTTGATGGTTGTTAAGCAATTGTCTATATGCATTTCATTGGCGCTTTTACCAAATCGTCAGTAGACTTCAACCACAACTTTGAACAGTTACAAACCTCTTATTTTATGTACAGACTTTCAAAAACCATTTGAGAATTTACAAACGATAATATTTTTGAAAATCACAAAAGAATAAAATAAGTGTAGTAGGCTTAGAAACTTATACAAAACCCAACAAATATTTTATATTCGATATGAATCTATTTTATTTTTCTACACCTGTATACAATTAGAAATTCATTGGATAACAATGAAAGTATTATAAGGCAAAATGAAAAATAAAAACCAAATTAAACCTTTAAGAAATTTATTATTTGACATATTGTCACAATTATATTTTAAATGAAATTTATTTGTTGATGGTTATTAAGCAATTGTCTATATGCATTTCATTGGCGCTCTTACCAAATCGTCAGTAGACTTCAACCACAACTTTGAACAGTTACAAACCTCTTATTTTATGTACAGACTTTCAAAAACCATTTGAAAATTTACAAACGATAATATTTTTGAAAAACACAAAAGAATAAAATAAGTATAGTAGGCTTAGAAACTTATACAAAACCCAACAAATATTTTATATTCGATATGAATCTATTTTATTTTTCTACACCTGTATACAATTAGAAATCCATTGGATAACAATAAAAGTATTATAAGGCAAAATGAAAAATAAAAACCAAATTAAACCTTTAAGAAATTTAATTTTTGGCATATTGTCACAATTATATTTTAAATGAAATTTATTTGTTGATGGTTATTAAGCAATTGTCTATATGCATTTCATTGGCGCTTTTACCAAATCGTCAGTAGACTTCAACCACAACTTTGAACAGTTACAAACCTCTTATTTTATGTACAGACTTTCAAAAACCATTTGAGAATTTACAAACGATAATATTTTTGAAAATCACAAAAGAATAAAATAAGTGTAGTAGGCTTAGAAACTTATACAAAGCCCAACAAATATTTTATATTCGATATGAATCTATTTTATTTTTCTACACCTGTATACAATTAGACATCCATTGGATAACAATAAAAGTATTATAAGGCAAAATGAAAAATAAAAACCAAATTAAACCTCTAAGTAATTTATTATTTGACATATTGTCACAATTATATTTTAAATGATATTTATTTGTTGATGGTTGTTAAGCAATTGTCTATATGCATTTCATTGGCGCTTTTACCAAATCGTCAGTAGACTTCAACCACAACTTTGAACAGTAACAAACCTCTTATTTTATGTACAGACTTTCAAAAACCATTTGAGAATTTACAAACGATAATATTTTTGAAAATCACAAAAGAATAAAATAAGTGTAGTAGGCGTAGAAACTTATACAAAACCCCACAAATATTTTATATTCGATATGAATCTATTTTATTTTTCTACACCTGTATACAATTAGAAATCCATTGGGTAACAATAAAAGTATTATAAGGCAAAATGAAAAATAAAAACCAAATTAAACCTTTAAGAAATTTATTACTTGACATATTGTCACAATTATATTTTAAATGAAATTTATTTGTTGATGGTTATTAAGCAATTGTCTATATGCATTTCATTGGCGCTTTTACCAAATCGTCAGTAGACTTCAACCACAACTTTGAACAGTTACAAACCTCTTATTTTATGTACAGACTTTCAAAAACCATTTGAGAATTTACAAACGATAATATTTTTGAAAATCACATAAGAATAAAATAAGTGTAGTAGGCGTAGAAACTTATACAAAACCCAACAAATATTTTATATTCGATATGAATCTATTTTATTTTTCTACACCTGTATACAATTAGAAATCCATTGGATAACAATAAAAGTATTATAAGGCAAAATGAAAAATAAAAAACAAATTAAACCTTTAAGAAATTTATTATTTGACATATTGTCACAATTATATTTTAAATGAAATTTATTTGTTGATGGTTATTAAGCAATTGTCTATATGCATTTCATTGGCGCTTTTACCAAATCGTAGTAGACTTCAACCACAACTTTGAACAGTTACAAACCTCTTATTTTATGTACAGCCTTTCAAAAACCATTTGAGAATTTAGAAACGATAATATTTTTGAAAATCACAAGAGAATAAAATAAGTGTAGTAGGCTTAGAAACTTATACAAAACCCAACAAATATTTTATATTCGATATGAATCTATTTTATTTTTCTACACCTGTATACAATTAGATTTCTAAGAAATTTATTATTTGACATATTGTCACAATTATATTTTAAATGAAATTTATTTGTTGATGGTTATTAAGCAATTGTCTTTATGCATTTCATTGGCGCTTTTAATAAATCGTCAGTAGACTTCAACCACAACTTTAAACAGTTACAAACGTCTTATTTTATGTACAGACTTTCAAAATCCATTTGAGAATTTACAAACATTAATAGTTTTGAAAATCACAAAAGAATAAAATAAGTGTAGTAGGCTTAGAAACTTATACAAAACCCAACAAATATTTTATATTCGATATGAATCTATTTTATTTTTCTACACCTGTATACAATTAGAAATCCATTGGATAACAATAAAAGTATTATAAGGCAAAATAAAAAATAAAAACCAACTTAAACCTTTAAGAAATTTATTATTTGACATATTGTCACAATTATATTTTAAATGAAATTTATTTGTTGATGGTTATTAAGCAATTGTCTATATGCATTTCATTGGCGCTTTTTCCAAATCGTCAGTAGACTTCAACCACAACTTTGAACAGTTACAAACCTCTTATTTTATGTACAGACTTTCAAAAACCATTTGAGAATTTACAAACGATAATATTTTTCAAAATCACAAAAGAATAAAATAAGTGTAGTAGGCTTAGAAACTTAAACAAAACCCAACAAATATTTTATATTCGATATGAATCTATTTTATTTTTCTACAACTGTATACAATTAGAAATCCATTGAATAACAATAAAAGTATTATAAGGCAAAATGAAAAATAAAAACCAAATTAAACCTTTAAGAAATTTATTATTTGACATATTGTCACAATTATATTTATTTTTATATTATTTATTTTTATTTATTCATTCTTTATGAAGAACCTAGCCTAGAGGCCATAATCGGTCACATTAGACTACTCAAGAACTATCAACACAAAAGTTTAATGTAATAAATAATTAAATCATTATAAAAGTAATAAAAAAAATTTTAAAAACAATCTACATAAAATTTAAATTTTAGGTAAAAAATAAATTAGTTAATAATTTTACAAATTTTAAGTAACATTGCGTACGACTAAAAAAACTTAAACTTAACAATTAAATTGCAAAAACTTTAATTTTAAAAAAACTCAGCCTACCACAACACCACTACCATACACCTCCTAACCAGAATATCAAGTTATGCTAACCGGTTAATTTGACGAAAGCGCTTTAAAAAGTTTTCTCCTGTAACTATTCGTAGAGATATCAAATGTTCTTATTATAATCTCTAGCTATTCTCACACTAAACGATCGCTCCAAAATAGGTGTTAACTTTGGAATCTTCAACTGTCTATTCCTAATAGAGCTTCCAAATTCAAATAGATCGACTAAATAATCCGGTACTTGTAATTTAAAGGATTTATAGAACTGCAACAAGTTTCTAAACTTTATAAAATCAACAAAAGATAAGCCTAAAAACTCTACAACATATGAGGATACATGCTGCCTTACTCTAAGAGAGTAAAGGTATCTTACTACTCTATAAATGAAATTTATTTGTTGATGGTTATTAAGCAATTGTCTATATGCATTTCATTGGCGCTTTTACCAAATCGTCAGTAGACTTCAACCACAACTTTGAACAGTTACAAACCTCTTATTTTATGTACAGACTTTCAAAAACCATTTGAGAATTTGCAAACGATAATAGTTTTGAAAATCACAAAAGAATAAAGTAAGTGTAGTAGGCTTAGAAACTTATACAAAACCCAACAAATATTTTATATTCGATATGAATCTATTTTATTTTTCTACACCTGTATACAATTAGAAATCCATTGGATAACAATAAAAGTATTATAAGGCAAAATGAAAAATAAAAACCAAATTAAACCTTTAACAAATTTATTATTTGACATATTGTCACAATTATATTTTAAATGAAATTTATTTGTTGATGGTTATTTAGCAATTGTCTATATGCATTTTATTGGCGCTTTTACCAAATCGTCAGTAGACTTCAACCACAATTTTGAACAGTTACAAACCTCTTATTTTATGTACAGACTTTCAAAAACCATTTGAGAATTTACAAACGATAATATTTTTGAAAATCACAAAAGAATAAAATAAGTGCAGTAGGCTTAGAAACTTATACAAAACCAAAAAATATTTTATATTCGATATGAATCTATTTTATTTTTCTACACTTGTATCCAATTAGAAATCCAATAAAAGTATTATTAGGCAAAATGAAAAATAAAAACCAAATTAAACCTTTAAGAATTTATTATTTGACATATTGTCACAATTATATTTTAAATGAAATTTATTTGTTAATAGTTATTAAGCAATTGTCTATATGCATTTCATTGGCGCTTTTACCAAATCGTCAGTAGACTTCAACGACAACTTTGAACAGTTACAAACCTCTTATTTTATGTACAGACTTTCAAAAACCATTTGAGAATTTACAAATGATAATATTTTTGAAAATCACAAAAGAATAAAATAAGTGTAGTAGGCTTAGAAAATTATACAAAACCCAACAAATAGTTTATATTCGATATGAATCTATTTTATTATTCTACACCTGTATACAATTAGAAATCCATTGGATAACAATAAAAGTATTATAAGGCAAAATGAAAAATAAAAACCAAATTAAACCTTTAAGAAATTTATTATTTGACATATTGTCACAATTATATTTTAAATGAAATTTATTTGTTGATAGTTATTAAGCAATTGTCTATATGCATTTCATTGGCGCTTTTACCAAATCGTCAGTAGACTTCAACGACAACTTTGAACAGTTACAAACCTCTTATTTTATGTACAGACTTTCAAAAACCATTCGAGAATTTACAAATGATAATATTTTTGAAAATCACAAAAGAATAAAATAAGTGTAGTAGGCTTAGAAAATTATACAAAACCCAACAACACCTGTATACAATTAGATTTCTAATTTTATTTTTCTACACCTGTATACAATTAGGCTTACTATTACACTTATTTTATTCGTTTGTGATTTTCAAAAATATTATCGTTTGTAAATTCTCAAATTGTTTTTGAAAGTCTGTACATATAATAAGAGGTTTGTAACTGTTCAAAGTTGTGGTTGAAGACTACTGACGATTTGGTAAAAGCGCCAATGAAATGCATATACCCAATTGCTTAGTAACCATCAACAAATAAATTTCATTTAAAATATACTTGTGACAATATGTCAAATAATAAATGTCTTAAAGCTTTAACTTGGTGTTTTTTTCATTACGCCTTATAATACTTTTATTGTTATCCAATGGATTTCTAATTGTATACAGGTGTAGAAAAATAAGAAAATAGATTCATATCGAATATAAAATATTTGTTGGGTTTTGTGTAAGTTTCTAAGCCTACTACACTTATTTTATTCTTTTGTGATTTTCAAAAATATTATCGTTTGTAAATTCTCAAATGGTTTTTGAAAGTCTGTACATAAAATAAGAGGTATGTTACTGTTCAAAGTTGTGGTTGAAGTCTACTGACGATTTGGTAAAAGCGCCAATGAAATGCATATAGACAATTGCTTAATAACCATCAACAAATAAATTTCATTTAAAATATAATTGTGACAATATGTCAAATAATAAATTTCTTAAAGGTTTAATTTGGTTTTTATTTTTCATTTTGCCTTATAATACTTTTATTGTTATCCAATGGATTTCTAATTGTATACAGGTGTAGAAAAATAAAATAGATTCATATCGAATATAAACTATTTGTTGGGTTTTGTATAATTTTCTAAGCCTACTACACTTATTTTATTCTTTTGTGATTTTCAAAAATATTATCATTTGTAAATTCTCAAATGGTTTTTGAAAGTCTCTACATAAAATAAGAGGTTTGTAACTGTTCAAAGTTGTCGTTGAAGTCTACTGACGATTTGGTAAAAGCGCCAATGAAATGCATATAGACAATTGCTTAATAACCATCAACAAATAAATTTCATTTAAAATATAATTGTGACAATATGTCAAATAATAAATTTCTTAAAGGTTTAATTTGGTTTTTATTTTTCATTTTGCCTTATAATACTTTTATTGTTATCCAATGGATTTCTAATTGTATACAGGTGTAGAAAAATAAAATAGATTCATATCGAATATAAAATATTTGTTGGGTTTTGTATAAGTTTCTAAGCCTACTACACTTACTTTATTCTTTTGTGATTTTCAAAACTATTATCGTTTGCAAATTCTCAAATGGTTTTTGAAAGTCTGTACATAAAATAAGAGGTTTGTAACTGTTCAAAGTTGTGGTTGAAGTCTACTGACGATTTGGTAAAAGCGCCAATGAAATGCATATAGACAATTGCTTAATAACCATCAACAAATAAATTTCATTTATAGAGTAGTAAGATACCTTTACTCTCTTAGAGTAAGGCAGCATGTATCCTCATATGTTGTAGAGTTTTTAGGCTTATCTTTTGTTGATTTTATAAAGTTTAGAAACTTGTTGCAGTTCTATAAATCCTTTAAATTACAAGTACCGGATTATTTAGTCGATCTATTTGAATTTGGAAGCTCTATTAGGAATAGACAGTTGAAGATTCCAAAATTAACACCTATTCTGGAGCGATCGTTTAGTGTGAGAATAGCTAGAGATTATAATAAATTGCCACCGTCTTTAAGAACATTTGATATCTCTACGAATAGTTACAGGAGAAAACTTTTTAAAGCGCTTTCGTCAAATTAACCGGTTAGCATAACTTGATATTCTGGTTAGGAGGTGTATGATAGTGGTGTTGTGGTAGGCTGAGTTTTTTTTTAAATTAAAGCTTTTTGCAATTTAATTGTTAAGTTTAAGTTTTTTTAGTCGTACGCAATGTTACTTAAAATTTGTAAAATTATTAACTAATTTATTTTTTACCTAAAATTTAAATTTTATGTAGATTGTTTTTAAAATTTTTTTTATTTCTTTTATAATGATTTAATTATTTATTACATTAAAATTTTGTGTTGATAGTTCTTGAGTAGTCTAATGTGACCGATTATGGCCTCTAGGCTAGGTTCTTCATAAAGAATGAATAAATAAAATAAAAATAAATATAATTGTGACAATATGTCAAATAATAAATTTCTTAAAGGTTTAATTTGGTTTTTATTTTTCATTTTGCCTTATACTTTTATTGTTATTCAATGGATTTCTAATTGTATACAGTTGTAGAAAAATAAAATAGATTCATATCGAATATAAAATATTTGTTGGGTTTTGTTTAAGTTTCTAAGCCTACCACACTTATTTTATTCTTTTGTGATTTTGAAAAATATTATCGTTTGTAAATTCTCAAATGGTTTTTGAAAGTCTATACATAAAATAAGAGGTTTGTAACTGTTCAAAGTTGTCGTTAAAGTCTACTGACGATTTGGTAAAAGCGCCAATGAAATGCATATAGGCAATAGCTTAATAACCATCAACAAATAAATTTCATTTAAAATATAATTGTGACAATATGTCAAATAATTAATTTCTTAAAGGTTTAATTTGGTTTTTGTTTTTCATTTTGCCTTATAATACTTTTATTGTTATCCAATGGATTTCTAATTGTATACAGGTGTAGAAAAATAAAATAGATTCATATCGAATGTAAAATATTTGTTGGGTTTTGTATAAGTTTCTAAGCCTACTACACTTATTTTATTCTTTTGTGATTTTCAAAAATATTATCGTTTGTAAATTCTCAAATGGTTTTTGAAAGTCTGTACATAAAAGAAGAGGTTTGTAACTGTTCAAAGTTGTGGTTGAAGTCTACTGACGATTTGGTAAAAGCGCCAATGAAATGCATATAGACAATTGCTTAATAACCACCAACAAATAAATTTCATTTAAAATATAATTGTGACAATATGTCAAATAATAAATTTCTTAAAGGTTCAATTTGGTTTTTATTTTTCATTTTGCCTTATAATACTTTTATTGTTATCCAATGGATTTCTAATTGTATACAGGTGTAGAAAAATAAAATCGATTCATATCGAATATAAACTATTTGTTGGGTTTTGTATAAGTTTCTAAGCCTACTACACTTATTTTATTCTTTTGTGATTTTCAAAAATATTATCGTTTGTAAATTCTCTAATGGTTTTTGAAAGTCTGTACATAAAATAAGAGGTTTAAATGTTCAAAGTTGTCGTTGAAGTCTACTGACGATTTGGTAAAAGCGCCAATGAAATGCATATAGACAATTGCTTAATAACCATCAACAAATAAATTTCATTTAAAATATAATTGTGACAATATGTCAAATAATAAATTTCTTAAAGGTGTAATTTGGTTTTTATTTTTCATTTTGCCTTATAATACTTTTATTGTTATCCAATGGATTTCTAATTGTATACAGGTGTAGAAAAATAAAATAGATTCATATCGAATATAAAATATTTGTTGGGTTTTGTATAAGTTTCTAAGCCTAGTACACTTATTTTATTCTTTTGTTATTTTCAAAAATATTATCGTTTGTAAATTCTCAAATGGTTTTTGAAAGTCTGTACATAAAATAAGAGGTTTGTAACTGTTCAAAGTTGTGGTTGAAGTCTACTGACGATTTGGTAAAAGCGCCAATGAAATGCATATGGACAATTGCCTAATAACCATCAACAAATAAATTTCAGTTAACTATTTCAGATATTTCTGATAAAGATTTACCGTTCTTATAATGAAAAATTGCCAACTGTCTCTCAGTTTCACTAGTTTGCCTCATGTTGAAAGCTTTTTTAAATCAAACTGATTTAAAGTTACACTTTTTTAAATAAAACCCACTAAGACCACGGTTTCTATACTAAACCTATCGTTTAATATAAAACTTTTGTTTTCAATTCAACAAAATATGATGTTGCTTCAAATGTACGATTTAAGCTGACGGGTTGTTTTTCTCTGTAATGACGGTGTTGCCCAATTTTAAAGTTATTTGAAAGCAAAAAAAATAATATTGCCATACTGTTTAGTAAGTACTACCAAATTAAATATAAAAACAGCAATATAAAAGTTTTTAAAAACGTTTATTGCTATTTATTTACAAAATAACTACTAGTAGCATACTGTACGATTTTAAGTGACACTCACTGTATGTATGTAAATCTATAGACACATAATTTAAAATTAGTGGTACATGAAATAAATATTTATTTAACACGAGATTTTATTAACTAAAAACATTGCATTAACTATTGTTTTTGTTATGTTAAATCGCAAACAATTAATAAACTTAAAGTATTAATTTATTAAGCACAATATGACTTTTCATCAAACTCGTGAAAATAAATATAATGACAGATATAAGTTGAAAGATGTTGCAAATGTAAAAATATTTTTTTAATTTTTATCATTTTCCACGCATTCCTCTAAGATGTGGCCATTTTAGCATTTTTGTAACTAGATTTAGCATTTTTTATTTTGATTTAGCTCAAATTTTCCATTTAGCAGTTAACATTATTTTTAGCATTTGTTAATTGTTTATTTGGCATTTTTTTAGCATTTTTTCACAATAAATATCAAATTATATGAAAATCTCATAGAAAAAATAATCAATTTAAATGTCATAAACAAAGTTTATATGATTGTATAAACCAGGGGCCTATTTCGCTAAGCTGCAAGTTCACAATTGTGAACTTGTGAATAATTGTGTTTCATAAAAATACAATGCAATTACATTGTAGAATTGTAATTTAGTGAAACAGGCCCCAGAACTCAACTATTGTGTTCTGGGGCCCATTTCTCAAAACTACAAGGTACAAATCTACAAGTAAAATACATAAAAAACAACAACACTTTTACAAATTTTATTGTTGTTTTGTGTGTATTTTACTTGTAGATTTGTAGCTTGTACATTTTGAGAAACGTGGCACAGGGTCTATTTCTCAAAACTACAAGTTACAAATCTAAAGGTAAAATATCCACAAAACAACAATAAACTTTGTATAACTGTTGCTGTTTTATAGGTATTTTATTTGTAGATTTGTAACTTGTAGCTTTGAGAAATGAGTCCCTGGTACCTATTTCTTGAAAATACAAGTTACAAACCTGCAAGTAAAATAACAACGAAACAACAAAACTTTTACACAATTTATTGTTGGTTTTTCCCTGTATTTTACTTTAAAAACGGAGGAGGTTATTTTTATACTTTTGTTCACTTATACTTGCTCCATCTATAGATCGATGTGGAAAAATTTTATTTCATATCAACAGGTACACTTGCAGATCCTGTAGTGGCCAAACGTGGCAGGAAAATACCATTACTTCAATTTCATCTAATTTTTGCACATTGTCATTGAATTGTAACTTTGAAAGAGAATTGAAAAAAATCATTGTATCAATGTATCAATTTTTTTAGTCTTTGTTGTTTAAAGATTGATAATTGGTATTTTAAAAGGCTCTATAGTTATGGCTGTTTTGTTGTGGTTTATAAATTTTTCATATCAAATAATTCGTTACTTATCAATACAAAATGTCTATAACTTTTACATATATTCAAATATCATTTTGAATTCTTTGCTGTGAAAAAATAAGAAAACTAAAATAACATTCTTAGGGCACTTAAGAATAAAATATATTTTTTATTCCTTGCAACAGAAAAATACGTTTTTTAATAGATATATATTTGCGAAGAGGAAACATAATCTCTGCAAATGAGGATGATGAATTTTACAAAAATGGTCGATACAGAAATTTAGACGGTTACAAATTAAAAATAATCGTGCTCTTAAGAATAGATTATATATTCCAAATTTCGCTAAAGTCAAAAATGCAAAAAAATTAAACTTGAATTTTTGTGTTGAAAATTAACAAATATTATATGCAGGCCTGTTCTGTATTACACGCGTAATGAAAATGTTCGGAATCGTCATACCATCGTTGTTGTAAATATAAAATAACAACAATGCTTTGATAACTCCGAACATTTTTCTTTTTATTGATTTTGAATTATTCTTGTTTTACTCGAATAAAATCAAGTATATGCCAGAAAATAGGGGTAAATTATGAAAAATAAACGAGCTATGAAGAAATCCTAGTTAAAAAATAACTTTTTAAAATTTTAGCATTATTTTTTAGAATTTTAAATTTTATGTTAGCATTTTTTGTATTATTTTTGACCTGATTTAGCTCCAAAATATTTTTAGATATGGCCACACTGGTGGGTGAGTATAAAAAGGCTATAAAGAAGAAAGAATTTATGTTAATGATCATTTGTCGCCAATTGCTTCAAATTAAATTTATGGTGTAGAAAACTAAAACAAACAGATAAAATTAAAAAATTCAGAATAACTGGTGAAGAGAAAACGTTAAGTTTTGACGTAGTAAATGCAATGTGGAAGAATGCTTAAAGTAATTACTCAACATATGACAAAGGAAAATATCTTTAGTTTCGAAGTATTATTACCTTTGTAATTTATAATATATTCTTCATCTCTTCCTCTAATTTAAATTTAAATATTGATTTTTTTCTTATATTCTTCAAACACCATTTCCAATTATTTGCTAGCGACCTCCAATTCTATTTCTTAATTTCAAATTGTTTTGTAGATTTTTTCGCTCTCTTTTCTCACGCTTATTAGATGCTGTGAATTATAATTAATTTTCGGGTAGACAGTTGGATGTGGTTGGTTCAATTGGAAATGGTGTATGTAAATAATTTTTACCAAGTAAAAAGCAATAGATAAATGATATAAATTTAGAGCATTTTATAATAAAAACAAGTTAACAAAAAAGAAAACTAAAAATGATAATTAAAAAAAACGTTGCAGTTTGATATATGTATATCAAAACTTGGATTTTTTACTTACATGCATATGTATGGATAAAATTTTCGAAAATATGAATTTTGTTTTTTATTTAATGCTTTAATTAAAAAACATAAATCGGAAGCAGTCGAAGCTCAAAATTGTTTCTTCATAAATCATTTCATCATACATTATTTCACAGAATTAATCTGAAAATATTGGAAAAATTATTTCTACATCGCAGTCTTATTTATGCTGACTTTAGACGACATGTTTTTTACATATGGCTTGTTAGGTGTGTGAGACATATGTAACTTCGCATGTTTGTCAAAATTGTCAATTTACAGACGGTTTATAATATTTGCTTTCACATGTACATATGCAATTACATTTGACATAACCTCTGAGTGTACACAACAGGTGAGTTTTTGCACAATTTTCGTAAATATATAAAGCGCTCTTTGCTTTTTAATGTTTTTTCAGCCAAACCACACTTTTGATCATTTAATACAGCTGATGTCAGATGCCTTGTCAGATGAAAATAGAACACGCTCTAATTGAAAATTTTTCATCTGACTTTGCTTCTGTAAATGTCATCTGACAATGTTTGATATGTTTCACACGGCATGTATCACTTTTGCAGTGGGAAATTTGACAAGTCAGATGTAAAATACATGTCGTCTAAAGTCAGCATAAGCAGCAAACAAGGTATGCATGAATGTATTGGGATATTTTCAGTTTTAAATTGTTTTTTATGGTTTGGTGTGCGATATATAATTAAATAAAGTTATGGACTTATCAAGTGCTACCTCGTATTTCTTATTGTTGAAGCTTTTTTCTTAATAATAAAGTTTAAATATAACTAAACATTTGTCTACAATTACACCGGTCGACACGATTTTTGCGTCTGACTTCTAAATGACAAATTTTGGTTTCTTTTATGTTACTTATAAAGGGAAAAATATTTATTTTTACCAAAGTTTGCTTTTTGAACTAAGTGATTCCTACTGCTGAACGTAAAATCTCGAAAATTTTCATATAAACGTTAAACAGCAAAAGCAAACTTTAAAAGCTTGGAATGGGTATTTTGGCGTTTTTCGATATCTAGATTCAGAATTTCGACATTAAAACAGAAAGACAAGAAAAAAATATTTTTTTGTCGACCGGTGTTATAGTTAAATTTTAGTGTAACTTTCCCATTGATGAGTTTAATTAAACGGACATTATTAATTATATAATGATGAAAACATTTTTAAACGTATAATATATTGTATTAAATATTTGCTATACATTTTTATTGATAGTTATACCATATTTACACTATGCAACTTTATTGCATGCAACTCTCTTTTTTCAGTGAGAAAGACAGAGAAGAAATACAAAAAGTGTACATTTCTATTTCAACACTCTCACTTAAAATGAAAATTGCATGCAACAAAGTTGCATGGTGTAAATATGGTATAATTCTAATGTCGCGAATATGGGGGTTTTATTATTTATCGGAAATGAATGTAATTTAGGCTTAATTTGGATTCAAGTGATTTAAATTTTGTTCACATGAATGTTCAAAGTATAGCTCCTCGTTTAAATTCGGTAAGGTTAGATGAGATTTGAGATGTTATAGAGGGCAATAGAATTTATATAATTGGTATGTCAGAGACGTGGTTAGGAGATCGTATTTTGGATAATGCTTTGGAAATTAGTGGGTTTAATCTATATCGAAATAATAAATTGAGTGGTCGTGGTGGAGGAGTTTGCTTATATGTGCACAATAGTTTACAATTTAAAGTTATCTGTCAATTTATTAAAGGTTTAACTTGTGATGCCATCTTTGGAGAAGTGATTGGCATTAATTCTACAAAGGTTTTAGTGGGTGTTATTTACCTTCCCTATGGTAATATTAGGCAATGTGAGGAAGAGTTAGGAGAGCTATCAGCACGATATGAGCACTTAATAATTGCTGGGGATTTTAATATGAATTTATTTGAAGAGAACAACTCATTAAGAAGAATTGTAATTGAAGCGGGACATAATAGTTTACCCACCCACTTCGATTTAAACTCAAATAGGTGTAGTTTAATTGACTACTTTATCATATCTAATACTGAACTAGTTACTAGAAAGGGCCAGTATCAATTTCCAGCTCTCAATTGTCATCACGCAATGATATATATTTCATATAAAGTTAGAGGACCAAATATCATGAAAATAAGAGATTATAAGAATTTTAACATAAATAGTTGTACCAGGGATTTATACGAAGTAGATTTTGATCCTATTTACAGAACAAAGGATAGTGATTTTCAGGTGGAATATCTGACTGATACACTTTTGGAGGTCTATGAGAAACATGTACCATTAAAAGTTTTATCATCTACTAAGAAGAATCCTTGGATGAAGTTAGAAACCTTAAAGAGGCAAAGCGCTAGAGAAATATGTTGTTTCGAAATTACTTAGCTAACAGAACCGAAATTAAATGGCGGGAATACTGTGTTCAGCGAAATCGGTTAAAGAAATTAATAAGAAAAGAGAGCGAAGTATTACAGTGAATTATTTGAATCTGCACCTTCGGATAAATTATGGCATGGACTCAAGAATATAGGGGTCACTCGAAATAATCGTAATCAACCTTCTTCCATGGATATAGAAGAATGTAATAAATTTTATATTTTGCCGCCGATTGCGTACGCTCCCACAGTCTTATACCATTTCTATTCTGATGCAGATGAACGTTTATTTTCTTTTCCAAACGTGAGGATCAAATCCAATAGTATCGGACCAGATGATCTGTCACTGAAGTTTCTAAAATTAATTTTACCAAATACTATACATCACATAACTCATATATTTACTACCATACTAACTGTGTCTAAATTTCCTTTACTATGGAAAAAGTCAAGAGTTCTGCCAATACCAAAAGTTAGAAATCCGGCGGGTTGTGCTGATTACCGTCCAATAAATATAGTATCAGTCTGTTCTAAAGTTTTAGAGATGTTAAAGAATTCCCAGAGGCTGAGCTATATAAATAGGAAAAATTTATTATCTGAATATCAATCTGGTTTTAGAAAAAAAAAAACATAGTACTACAGCACACATGCTTCGCATTGTAGACGAATTAAGGAACGGCCTAGACAATCACAAGTTTGTGGCTATGATTAGCTTACATTTTAGTAAGGCGTTTGAATCAATATAACATGAAGTCCTTCCAAATAAACTATTTACTGAGTTTGAATTCGCTAGGACGGCTTGTCGGTTAATTGAGTCATTTATAGTGATAGAGCAAGAGCCGGCGAAGTTCTGACCTACGTCATTTTAATAAAGCTGAAAGTTTCTCTATGTATGCTCCCAATACATTTACAAACAATTCCCGACTATGAAGTTTGGATCATGGTGGCTTTGGCAGGTAACAGGTCGCAAGGATGTAAACAATTTTACCTTGCTTACGTTAAAGTATAAAGGTCAGTTTTTATATTTTTTATTTGGAGTCATATTAGAAATCAAATCGTACCATTGTCAGACACTTATTGTGATTGCTATGGCCTGCCGGACAGCCTTAAACTATGATAAATTGTGACTATACTTACGTCATAGTATAAAAGCTGAATTTTACATATGTTACTTGGGGAACTATCAAAAGATGTTTCCTCAGCTATCAGACAGTTCCGATGGTTGTAACATATTTTCAGACATATTGAGAGTCCGCCGTACGTACGAGGAATTTATACTAGAGGTCTTCACAATTATATTCGTATAGGTGAAGTACAGCTGTGACACAGCATAAGCACTTATTTGAAGAGTCACAACTAAATAAACGTGCTCATTTTTGAAAACAGCAAAGCTCTCGAATAAAAGTACTTGTTGTTTGGTGATGTTAAGACATGTTCATCAGTTTGCAGTTGCCGCGAACGATCGTGTTATGTACATACATTTATAGAATACATGATTTGGTTTTCATTATTTTCATCTTTAAGAAATATAACAAGCAGTGCATTAGAAAGGACAATATATACATATCTATACATATTTATAAACACAAACATGTATCGTCTTTTTACTTATGCAATTACACATACTCACGTTATACGCCTGTCAAAGTTATTTAAAAGCAGTGTTCGGAAATAAACTGAACGTTATTTTGTGTACTGTATACACAAGCAGAAACGATATCTATTTTTTTAGTGTTTGTGTATATTTACACAACCGGAAAACAACACATAACGATTTTTTAATGCAAGTAACAAACAGTATGTAGCGTTTTCTTTTTTGTCAAAAAAAAAGAGTACAATTGTAAAGGATTGCAAGGATGTAAAAAATTTTACCTTGCTTACGTTAAAGTATAAAGGTCAGTTTTTTATATTTTTTTTTTGGAGTCATATTATAAATCAAATCGTACCATTGTCAGACACTTAGTGTGATTGCTATGGCCTGTCAGACAGCCTTAAACTATGATAAATTGTGACTATACTTACGTCATAGTATAAAAGCTTAATTTTACATATGTTACTTGGGGAACTATCAAAAGATGTTTCCTCAGCTATCAGACAGTTCCGATGGTTGTAACATGTTTATACACAAGAAGAAACGAAATATATTTTTTTAGTGTTTGTGTATATTTACACAACCGGAAAACAACACATAACGATTTTTTAATGCAAGTAACAAACAGTATGTAGCGTTTTGTCTTTTGTCAAAAAAGAGTACAATTGTGGTGGTTGCGTACTACATACATTATATTTTAGCGTTTTATAATGTTCTTTTTCATCATATACAACTACGCATTCAAGTATACATGCACGAGAGCCAAACGAATACTACTGCTAAATACACAAAATATACATTAAGAATAATGCTCTGTGCCGAACACAACGAAGTGTACTGTTTTTCAACGAAAACAGAACACTATTAAATGTTCTTATCTTTATATTGAGTTTGTCAAAAACAGTATTTTCGTTTGGTACAAGATCACTAACAGAAATACCTTACTTCTTTTTTAATGTATTTCCTACACAACCACTATTTGCGTTTGTGTATTACAATATTATACCGTACATAACATTAAAGTACATTATATAAGGTAAATTTTCGAACACTGTTTAAAAGATTTATTTCACGAAAAATTTTGCATAAAAAACTTGTTAATGATGGGTTTTACACACATTTCATTAAATTGAAGAAATATACACATAAAATGTAGGAAAGACCTAAACTTCTCAAAAATCCGATAGACAATAATTAAAAAAAGTCATAACAAATTATTGCTTGCAAAACCATAGAAAGAGTAAGCAGGTCAAATATTTTTGGATATTTTTTTTGGATTTACATTCATTCATATTTACATATATATGTAAATGTCATTATCAGTTTCACTGCACTATTTTCAGTTTTGTTTCTAACGAACATACATTAGTATGCACATATATACATACGTACACACATATATGTACATTGATAACTACATAATTTGCAAGTGCTTGTTGTAAAACAAATAAGTGAACGCAATTCTTGAATTGGTCCTTTTTTACGTTGATATTTCTTTGAAACATACATACATACATACATACATACATACTTATCGCTCTTTTATTGCAACGTAGTCACAGATCAAAAAACCACAATTTTTAAGTTACTTAAAAAAGTCTTCGTTAAGACCTTCTCTATATGTTAAAAATTTTCAGAAACATAGCTTAATCTAAACCGATGATATAACCACTAAAACCCTAACACCGTCCATATACTTGTTTTTTTACCCTCGAAAATTCGTTCGAAGTTTTAGCGATAAATCGGTAAATTTTGCAAAATGTGAAATTTTTCTTAAAAATTTATTTCTATATTCATATGTATCTACTTAAGTAATAATATTCTACCGAAATCCTTTGAAATTACCGTGTAAAAACAGGATTAAAAACTAAATCTGTTCCAAAATAGCTAAAACGCTTTTTACCCGCTATTTTCAAAATCGCTAGACTTGACGGGAAAATCGCTGCTTATAAGTAGGTATTTTAAATTTTTTTTCAATACTACTACAGTAAAATATTCATGCCAATAAATAAATTAGACAAAAATGTAATAAATTAATAAATAATATTTAATGAATTTAAAATGAAATTTATCTGCTGGAGTTTAAGCAATTGTCTATATGCAGGATTTCGTTGGTGCTTTACCAACTCATCAGTAGACTTCAAACACAATTTTGAACAGTTACAAACCCTTTATCTTATATACAAACTTTTAAAAACCATTTGAGAATTTACAAATATATAAATGATATTCAAAAAACAAGCATAGCAGGCTTTGAACCTTATGCAAAACCCAGCAAATTATTTTTTTATTCGATATTTTATTTTTCTACATTTTTTATTTTTCTACACCTTCATACAATTAGAAATCCATTGGATAACAATAAAAGTATTTATAAGGCAAAATGAAAAATAAAATCTAAATTAAACCCTTAAGATTAAACCTTAAGGCATATAACGTGAGTATGTGTAATTGCATAAGTAAAAAGTCGATACATATTTGTGTTTATAAATATGTATAGATATGTATATATTGTCCTTGCTAATGCACTGCTTGTTATATTTCTTAAAGATGAAAATAATGAAAAACAAATCATGTATTCTATAAATGTATGTACATAACACGATCGTTCGCGGCAACTGCAAACTGATGAACATGTCTTAACATCACCAAACAGTAGGAATATCAACTAGTACTTTTATTCGAGAGCTTTGCTGTTTTCAAAAATGAGCACGTTTATTTAGTTGTGACTCTTCAAATAAGTGCTTATGCTGTGTCACAGCTGTACTTCACCTATACGAATATAATTGTGAAGACCTCTAGTATAAATTCCTCGTACGTACGGCGGACTCCCAATGTGTTTGAAAATATGTTACAACCATCGGAACTGTCTGATAGCTGAGGAAACATCTTTTGATAGTTCCCCAAGTAACATATGTAAAATTCAGCTTTTATACTATGACGTAAGTATAGTCACAATTTATCATAGTTTAAGGCTGTCTGGCAGGCCATAGCAATCACAATAAGTGTCTGACAATGCACTATAGGTCAAATGACTACTTTTTCTGTGCAAAATTAATAACAGGTAAATTAATGCTTAATTTTAAGGGAAATTAAAACAAAAAGGAAGGTAAGGTATAAAGGAAACCAAAATTTATAAAAACTTAAAATTTTAAACTTAAAAATTTAATTACATTCAATCCGAATAAAAAACACCCTACAAAAAACTTAAATTTTTCAATCGTAATATTAGTCCTCAATTTCATTCAGCAAACATAAATTATTTAATACATCCACAGATGTTGGTGATAAAATTTCATTTTCATTGTTTTCTTCATCTTCGTTGATGTCTTCTCTTGGGCTCTCAATGCTTAACAACTCGATAGCTTCAGGTGGAAAGTGTAATAGCTTCTGTTGCCGCATGCGTCTGCTTAAATATTTTGATGAGATAAGCGGATCGGACGTATCAGTAGCTCTATTAAATATGTCCAAAAGATTATTAGATCGGCTGTTTTTACGAGCGTGATGCAATCTGTCAGCCTTATAAATTTTGTGCCTGGACTCAGCACCTGCTTCTCCAAAGTATCCAATCGGAAGCACAGTGTTGTCAATAATCTGCTTGGAATGTACAAGCACTTTGTGGACTGTAGCTGTCATCGGCAACCAAGAATAAAGCTTTTGGATCAAATCCGCTGTTTGAAAGCAGAACGTCTCAAATTTTGTTGAGTTCAGAGGATACTGGCATGACAAACAAATTAAAATAATTTTAAAACGGAAAATTAATGTCTGATCAACGCCCGTAATGTTGGAAAACATTTCGTGATCGGTGAATGCTCTACGCGCAGTATTTCCGTCATTTGTGCTGCCAAATCCGCCAACTTTTGGCATATCCACACGGAGACCCAGTTCTCTCCAAAAAGCGTCTTGAATATTTTTTTTTCTATTTGAAACAGCCAATTTGTCGGTTTCAGATCGTGTCTGCCATTTTTGCAATTCACATTTGTAACCTAAATGTAATATGAACTCGAAAAATCGAATCCAGCAATGCAATGGGCTTAAACCAAATTTACAATTAGAATCTTCTGCACGAAATCTTTCAGAAGTGTAATTAGTTATATTCATGAAGTCTTTTGGTGTGGAACCGCAAATAGGGCAAGTTTGATTTGATTTGGTTCCAGTCAAAATGTTCAAAACTTTCCCGTCATTAAGTGTTAAATACAAATCAAAGGACACTTCCACAATTTTCCCTTCGCTGATCGTAATGTGTATACTTTTTAATGCGTCAATTTCTTTTTTCAAGTCTGATTTTTCCTTCAAGATAGATTCCTTTGTTTCTTTGACGTATTCTAACTTAACGGGCCGACAAAACCTTGTCGATTGCGCAGTAAGATTATTCCAAATAGGCTGTCCTGACGTGACCAAAAGTCTTAACGGGATAATTGTAGTTGCCAAAAGCGACGCATCGGAATGATTCGACGTGCTTGGTTCGTTAAAAGCTTGTTTAAATTGCGCTTGACCGGTGCTACTATCGAAACCGTAACTTAATATCAACTTACACTTTAAATAATTGGTATTTTCTTTATCCATTACATATTCAAAGACCTCCTTCTGCATTTCAACAATTCTTTTAGTAGTATGTGATAGAAGCGATTCCAAGGGTACTCTTGCTGTTGTCTCGCTTGCTATTATTCCATCAGGTCGGCACATCAATTTTGCAGCAGCAACTTCGTTGTAATGGGGATAAATGTCGCAGTTCCTTAATTTGCTTTCTCGACGTATTGAATTATATTGTTCTTTTGTAAAATTATTTTCGAGCAAAAAAGCTAATGCTTCCGCCGCAGAAAATACAACAGGTTTTTGATGGACTTCAGTGCACAATTTTTTTATTTTTGAAGGCCTTGCAAGGCTTGCTAGTGATCCTTTAAGAAGCACCGCTAAGTCTGCATTTCCTTGTTTTCGAGCTGACGTTGCTGCCGCACGAACTAATAGCTCAGTTTCATTATTTGTTCCGCTTGAAAGGTCTGCTGCTGCTTTCCTCTTTCCGTACTCAGACTTTTCGCAAAATGCAAGTTGAGGACGTCCAAGAGCAGAAAAAGTCACTTTGCCAGATTTAATTTCATTTTCGAAGCTTATTTCAGCGTTGAGCCAAGTGACATACTCACTTCGAAACTTTTCAGACTTTTTGTCCTTCCCAATACTTTTGCCATATTTCGCCCACATTTCTGATATGTTTTTACAGAAAAGGCGCACTTTTTCCTTAATACATTTGGTGCAGTCATCGGAAATTTCATTTTTACCAATTTTGTCGTCTATAAAATTCACAAGTTTATCCTGCTTGTCTTGCCTTGAATTTTCGTTAAACCAAATTTCAAACAACTCAGCTTTTTTTAAAACGCAATAACCTAAAAAATATGGAATTATTCGAAAACGGCTAAAAATGGCTATTAAATGTAAATGGGAATTGCTTTATAACATTTCAATATATTCATTTATGATTGCATTCAATCCGCCGATCTTCGGCGAAATTTTAAAAGCTTCCACGAAGTTACAGTTTGAAAACAATCGCAGTACTTTTAAGGTTATGTTAAAAACGTGGCTTTATTTCAAGCAAGTCAAACAAATTTATCACCTTTTTTAACAAAAAACATTAAAACTTACTTAATTTATTGTTCTCCATTTTCACTTTCTTCTTTATAACTCGCGAAATTATTTAAACAAGCAATTGAATCTTTAAAAGCAATACAGGCTTTTCAACAAAATTTATTAAGTGATTACAATGCAATGACTTCGACTGCGTGTTGTCAAACGGAATTTAATATTAACCAAAAACAAAAAGCTTACTTAGTTAATTTGAAGTATTGGTTACAAAATGACATTAAGAAAAGTGCAATATTTGCACTTGAAAAATTGGACTTTAGCACAGTTTTGGTAGCCGTTTAACCTATAGTGCAATGGTACGATTTGATTTCTAATATGACTCCAAATAAAAAATATAAAAACTGACCTTTATACTTTAACGTAAGTAAGGTCCAATTTTTTACATCTTTGCGACCTGTTACCTGCCAAAGCCACCATGATCCAAACTTCATAGTCGGTGATTGTACTTAAATGTGTTGGGAGCATACATAGAGAAACTTTCAGATTTTATAAAATGAGGAGAACACAGTATATGCAAATATTGTGAAATAGATCGTCGAGTAAACACGCGTTTAGGGGTGACCCCAGGATACTATTTTAGGACCACTATTATTTATAATTTACATTAATGATATTCTATCGTCTTTGAATTCACTAAAGGGGTATATGTATGCTGATGATCTGCAGTTGATGGCTATTACTAAGTCGTGTGATGAATTGACGAGGAGTACTAATATAGATTTGGAGAACGTGCAACGATGGTGCCATAATAATTTTATTTCGCTGAATATTTCCAAATCGAAAGCTATTAATTTTAGTGCTATGCGCGGTGATGATGAAGGTATTGTTCTTAATGGCGTTCCCCTTGAGTTCGTTTCTTATTTCAAGGCTTCAGGATTTTATATAGATGAAAAGTTATCCTTTAGTTAACATGTTAATTTCATTAGCTACAGGGTTCTTCTTACTTTACGTAGACTATAGAGTATTCCTTGTAAACTGTTAATTAACATCAAGAAAAAAATTGCTCATACTTTATTAGCGTCATGTATTTTTTATGGACTAGAGGTTTATAGTGGTACATCAGAAACAAATTTTTCTAAGATTCAAAAATGTTTCAACCGAATTATAAGATACACTTATGGCTTAAGGATTCGAGACCATGTTTCTGCATATGTTTATGATTTTTTGGGTTGCAGCTTTAAAGATTTCATCAATATGAAGTTACTACAGCTATTTTATAGAATATGTAAAACATCTTCGCCATCTTATTTAGTAGCAAGGTTTGTTTTCTCGCAGTCAACCAGGACTCATTGCCTCATATCTCCACGTTTTAGCACTTTGGTTATGCAAAGATCGTTTGTGGTACGGGTGAATAGGTTTTGGAACTAATTATTACCGTATGAGAATAGAATTTTTTCCTATTCAATAACAAGATTTAGAAAAATAGTTTTACTTTTATTGAGAGCTTAATTTATATGTTCATGAATTGATGATGCGCAATTTTTTGGCTGCCACTTTTCGTGATTGAGGCTGAACTGAAAAAAAATTTATATGTATAGAACAACATTATAATTATACAGTATGTATAATAAAAATATATAATAAATGTATGTTGGTTTATATAGCTATTTAGGTTAGTTATAATGGTATATATCTGTCAAACTATGTACTTAAATCGATTGGCTTAAGATTTCTGATTTGAAATAAATAAAATAAATAACTATACAGCAAAGCAATACCATGCCTGTAAATAATTATAATAATAGAGCAAGAATAGATAGATTCGGTTTAAAATTTGATGGTAATGAAACTCACTTGTCTGTTGAATCGTTTGTTTTTCGACTCGAGTATTGTCAGCGACAACATCAGATCCCATTGAAAGAGATCCTGGACGATTTTCATCTTCTGGTAACAGGTCCTGCACTGGACTAGTATTGGCTGCATGTTGAAACGAATCGTGTTCCACACTGGGAAAACTTACGACATGCATTATTAAGCCGCTTCAAAACACATCGAACAAATTTGGATATTATGCATGAACTAGTAGAAAGAAAACAGAAAATGGGTGAACGTGTCGACAACTATTTAAACTTGTTGCGTTCAAAATTAGCACAACCGTTATCTGAATTTGAATTGATTAAACTAGCTAAAAAAAAATTTAAGGGAAAATGTTGGCCGTATAGTCTACCCTATACCAGTGTTTTCACTTGAACATTATTAAGCCGCTTCAAAACACATCGAACAAATTTGGATATTATGCATGAACTAGTAGAAAGAAAACAGAAAATGGGTGAAAGTGTCGACAACTATTTCAACCATTTAAACTTGTTGCGTTCAAAATTAGCACAACGGTTATCTGAATTTGAATTGATTAAACTAGCTAAAAAAAATTTAAGGGAAAATGTTGGCGGTATATTCTACCCAATACCAGTGTTTTCACTTGAACAGTTTAGAGTCGAGCTGAAAGAAACTTTTCGAGACGCGACAATAGAATTGAGCCGCAACAACATCGAAAATATGTGCATGAAATAGATTGATCACAGGAAAATGATGAACTCTGCCAGGTAGAAGAAGTTAGCAATATGTTCACCTGCTGGAACTGCAAACAGCAGGGACACATCTTTGTCGATTGTACTTCTATGCAGCGTGAGCTTTTCTGCTACAAATGTGGCAAACCTGAGATTATAACCCTAATTGGCCGAATTGTAAACTTCGGGGAAACCAGAAACGGGGCGTGATTTCGACGAGGGAAGCACGTCCGCCAAACGCAACCCCAAACACCAACAGAAATAGAAAAACCTCAACATTTTCCAAAAATTCGTCACCAATTTACCAATAGAAGTACCAACATTATGAACAAGTCCGTAAAAAAATGTTTGAGACCGGAAGTGATAAGAACGGAAATTTAAACAACAAATGTCAAGAGTTCGAGCAAACCAGTAAAGGTAGAACACAGCCAAACAATCAAAACGCAGTGAACGAGTATATGAGCGCCAAAACAGATAAGATCATAGCAAAAGATACAAGGATTTTTAAATTGAGAACAGATTACATACAGCGGAAACAAAAGAAAAGTAATAACAGAGTCAGTAACGAGAGCTACTAATTTTGACCCAAAACCGTCTGTAGAAATTAAGGTTGCGTGAGAATAATGCAAAGGCTTATTAGCTCAGGTACGTCTGTAAGCATTCTGGGCAAGAATTGTAGGGAAAGGGTAAATCGGGTCAACGCAAAAGTTATTTTTCATTGGCCAAATGTGTACACGGCATCAGGACAGCCATTCAGAGTATTAGGGCGCACAGCTTTAGAAGTTCAATTCAAGGGTGAAGCCCGAAATATAACGTTTCATTTATGCCCTGACTTAGAACAGGAAATATATCTAGGGATAGATTTCTGGAAAGAGTTTAATATAGCACCGGAAATAATCCAGAACTGCAAAATTAGCGTCGAATTGGCAGAAAAACTGAAACCCATACTCAGCCTGATGACGTGAAATTACACGAATTGAGTCCTAAACAACAACAGAAACTGCACGCGATAATAAAAAAATTTACAACATTTGAAGAAATGGGTTTAGGGTGCACTAGTTTGGAAAACACTCCATAAAATTAGTTGACGGGGCACACCCTATAAAGGATAAACATTACCCAATTTCTCCCGCAGTGTAAGAGCTACTGTACGCCGAAATCGGCAACATGTTGAAGCTGAACGTAATCGAAGAGAGTGACAGTCCATGAAGCAACAGGACTACACTGGTAAAGAAACCGCTTCTGTTTAGACGCCCGAAAATAAACGCAATAACTGTAAAAGACACGTAGCAGTTACAAAACATTGACGGTATTCTGAGTCGTATTGACCAAACCCACTTTATTAGCAGCGTCGATTTGAAGTATGCATTTTGGCAGTTGGAACTGGAAGAGGAGTCGAAACCATACACAGCTTTTACTGTACCTGGTAGACCCCTTTACCAATTCCGAGTTATGCCCTTTGGGCTATGTAACGCTGCTCAACTACTCTGCCGATTAATGGATAAAGTTATCCCGGCCAGACTCCAACGTGTTCGTTTACCTAGACGACTTGCTCATAATTTCGGACGAATTTTTAATGCATTTAAAACTTTCAGAACAGGTCGCTGAGTGTTTAGCTAAGGCAGGACTTACAATCGGCTTAAAGAAGTCCATGTTTTGTTTTAAGGAACGTAAGTATTTATGTTTCATTATTGGCGGTGGAATTCTTAGGACCGACCTCGAGAAGGTTTCCGAAATCCAAAAGATTTCAATGCCTAAATCACCCAGGGAAGTGAGAAGTTTTTTAGGAACTGCCGGGTAGAATAAGCGATTTATACGAGATTTTGCCACAACATCCGCGCCACAATTTGTCACAATGTTTTTGCGAAATTTCTTAATCGCAGCCCTCTAAGCACAGTGTTGTACTGATAATAAAAATCACATATTTAGGTCAATTTGGTGAAAAAAATTCCACACCGAATGCAATTTGTAAAACTCTCAGAATAACTTTTTTTATTATTATATTTCAAGAAAAATTTTTTTTCTGCGTTGTATGTACATATAGTGACCATACGTCCCGATTTCACCGGGATAGTCCCGTTTTCTGGCTATCCGTCCCGGTGTCCCCGGTGAAAGCCTCGGAACGCCCAATTGTTCTGATTTCCCAATAGCGTAGTTTACAAATTGAAAAACGTATTAATTTTTTTATAATTCTATTTCTTATATTTTTTAATTTATGCTTATGCTTTTTTCTTGCAAAAGTGGAGCAGTAAAATAAAAATGACGTTGCGAAAATGGCAGTCAGTTTTTGTCCTGATTAGGATATGAAATTTGTCATAAAATGTATCTTGTATAGAACTCGCAGTACTAACGTCTTTATAGAAAACTGAGCGACACAGAGAAACAAGCCATTGCACAGTGGTATTTTCTTGGTAAAAAAGCAATATTTCGACTATTAGGGGATTTAGAAGCTGACTTTTTCACATGTTTGTTCAGTCTTGTTCAGTTGTTAGCTTATAGGTGAAGGGTGTATAAAGGCAATATTTCAGTTCAAAGAAAATTTAACAATTATATTTAAAAAAAATCAAGGTAGAAAATCATCGTATAAGGGCTTATGTATTTCTGTAGCAACTTTAAAAGGGAATTTAAAAAAGTCTTGTCTGAAAACTCAACATCTAAATCCCCTATATCTCTTTTCAAAAACCTAGTGATGAAGTTCTATAGAAAACTGCTTCACTAGAAAAATCCATAATTGATTTTTGTAAAAGTCCACATTTTGTGCTAGAAAAAAATCTTTTGAAGTTACTTAAATATTTTACCATGAAAACTGATGAAAATTTTCATTCAACTCAGTGGCTTATGCGTATAAAATATTTTCACTGCTAACATTTTAATGCCGTTGTTATTAAAATATAGCATCGTTATTCCAGACGCCAACCCAATCCCATTTATCAGTCTATATTGTTGCCATATCCATAAAACATGAAATCTCAAGAAAAAATGTATTTCTTTATACTTAAAAGAAAATTCAAAACTTTATCACATTCATCATATCATTTGTTTATATGTATCTATAAATTTTCATGATTTCTACGGCTATGCGGTGATGAAAGATGCAACAACTTATGCCCCTAATGGTCGTAAGCATTACTACTAAACTACTAACTCATTTCTCTTTGTAGCCACCCTTCAGATAATATTAGATGACGTATATAGTACATTTTAGCTAATACATAGTTATCATGATGAAATAATATAGGTGGCATTACAAATACAACACTACAACCAAAAAAAAAAGGATTTTTGTTTGTGTAATGTCGTCGTATAAGTCAAAAATTATTGTAAACAAAAATCAAAAGGACGCGCTGCAAGTGATGAATTACATAAATTATTTAATTAAAAACCACACACACATTCACGTTTACCGTCGGAGTTATTTCTTATAATATTTAAATTAAAATTATTAAAAACTTTAGTAAAATAAACTAATCACAATTTCAACAAAGAACACAACACGTGGACTTTTTATAAACATAAACAAGACTTTGACAGAGATCTCGACAAACAATGCTCGAGCAAAAAATTGTCATCTGGCGTAGTAATGCCACCTTTATTATTTCATCATGGCTAATATGGAGTAGTTACAACATGGTCCCGTGGCTGAGTAGGACCGACGCACAGTGGGGCCTTTTGACTTTTTTCGTTGCAAAAATCATAAGTTTTAAAGTAATAAAGATATTTAAAAATTTTAAAAAGCATTTGAAAGAAGACTCCTCAAGCTTCAATATCCATGATTTTCACGGTCATAGGTTAGCCGCGGCACTGTGCACAGTGTCGCCTTTTGACTGTTTCATAACAACCATAATAAACTTTAAAGTACATAATAAAGATGTTTTAAAAATGTATAAAGCATTTCAAAGATAACCGCTTTCGCTAAAAAATAAGTAACCTGCATGTCCATATGATCACGGGGTACTACGCACAGTAGCTTTCTCATCGCAAAAACCATAATTTTTTAAGTTACCAAGATATATCCAATAGTTAAAAATAACTTCCATTTTAAATCCTTTAGTTTCAAAATAAGTGCTCCCGCATTTTGATAGGCATTGGGCACGGTAATAACTTTTGACCTCTTTTGTCGCGAAATTCATATCTTTTTAAAATTTTAAAAACATTTCAAACACAACTTTTGGTGCTTCAAATGCTATTCTCATAAGGAAGTCCAGAAAAAAAGTACCACTGTAATTTAACATGTTAGAGTAATATAATATTTTTTTATTTTTACTATAAATACACATTTTTGAAATATTTTTAATATTAATGCTATATAATATATAACATAGTGCAACACGAAAAAAATAACCCTATACGGACACCACTAAATGATAAAAGACCAAAAAGAAAATACGACCCGTGTGTCCCAGTTTTGCCCAAAGTCATGCAGCCATTGTGCATGTTTTATTTCATTTTTGTAAATGGAATTTAGTTTTTCAAATTTTTTATGCAAAACATGTCAAAACAAAGTAACAAACACCTGTATTGAAATTATCAAGTGATGATCTTATTATTTATAAAGAATTTTTTTCTCTAATTTCATAACAACAAAAACATTGAATGCAGGCCCTACCTGCTTAAAAGAGTGATTTTCAGTAAAATACACACAAAAAATTCTAACAGTGTTATTATTGCGTAGGTATATTTTATTGGGGTTTGATTTTGTTTATTACAAATTAAGCTTTTGAGCATTTTTTACAAGAACAAAAGAATCAAAACTTAAATGTTTTATTGCTGTTTTGTGTATGTATGAATTTAACATTATTAGTCTTAGAAGTAAGTATTTTTTATTTGATTTTCTTTTGTTACAATTTTTGTAAAAATAATTATTTTAAAATTCTAGGAAACTAATTCTTAGATTACAAAAATTAAATAAAACATGCACACTTGCTGCATGACTTTGGGCAAAAATGTGGAACAAGGTTCTTTTTTTCTATGAATTAAAGAATTACACACAGTGTAATATATAATGATATTAATTTATTTACTATATTTTTTCAAACTAGCATAATTTTTTTATTAGTTAGTTTTCTTTAAAATAGTCATTAACATTGGGAGCGATATCTAATAGACTTAACATATCAGAGCTATAATTACGTTCTTGTAAATCCTTTTGAGATCTTACATGTCTTCGTGATGAAATTAGTGGATCTGATGAGGCGGCCAACATATTGAAAAGGTCCTCATTTTGTCTTATCCGTGAAATTTTGCAAGTATTTGTGTATCTGAAGTGTTTGTAATCTTTGTTTTTGCATTCTTGGGCTTCTTCTGATAACTCTCCAATTGGTAGGCATTGACATTCAATGAAATCTTTACCATGAGCCAAAATCTTATGGACCGTAGAAGTAAGTTTCTTTTCAGGGTACATTTGAACCAAAAGTTGAGCTGTTTTTGATGCATAGTCATGAAACTTTGGGCCATTTATCATTTCTCGAGAGTTTATAACGTTTAGGATAACTGCAAACCTTTTTATAATATGATTGTCGACCCGAGTAATTCTGGCTGTTACCTCATCATTTTCAAAAAATGCTCTGGACATATTTCCATCGTTCGTATTGCCGTACCCCTGCTTTGGGCAGTCTATTGTCAGCCCAAGATTCTTAAGAAATTCATTTTGTATAATTTTTTTCGAGCAGATAGTTTTTCTTTTGGTGTTGAGTTCTTATCAAAACATTCTCCATCTCGCGGAATCGTATACGCTAGTTTTAAAATAAACTCCATGCACCTAATTCTAGCATGTAATGGAGAAATTCCATATTCATAGTTGTGCTCATCACTTGAATCATCAAGATTTTGAAAGTCTTTCTGTGTCTTTTTGCAAATCGCACACTTCAAAGTTGACGAAGTATCTGTTATTAGCTGTGTTCATTTACTGAAAATTGTTAACAATTGTTAACAATTTTTGATAGAAAGTGTTCATTAACTCCAAAAATTTTCAACGAGAGAGCGTCAAAAGAGAGCAACAAATTGAGACACAAAAAAATTGTTGAAAATTCTTGATAGTAAAATTTTTACTTTCAATAATTGTTCAAACAGCTGTTTTGTGTTTGTATTTACAAATCAAGTTTGCTAAAAGAAGTTGGGAAATAAAAATATTTTTGCAAAATTTAAGAAATTCTAAGTGAATGTTAATTTTTAAAGCGATGAAATATATTAATACGATAGAAAACCAATTTTTGTTTAATTTAGGACCAACCGCACAAAAATAAGATGTCTAAAGCAATGGAATTTAGCAACACAGGATCTAGTACATCAGGGCCAGAGGATGTTGCAGCAAATTTTAGTATTGCAAATATTATGAGTATCTAGATACTCGGTACTTTACACTATGGCGGTAGATAATCCAATTAGTTCATACATAAATATATTTAATGTTAATGTAAATTTGACTATGTAATTTAGACAATTAGCAGTATCTTGGAAACCATAAGAGGGAATTTCTTGAAATTAAAAAAAAGCTAATATGTACTAAATATTTCAAAATTAAAAAAATGTCAAAACGAAAAATCGCCAAAATGAAAAAGCGTTTAACGGAAAAAACACCAAAATTGCAAAAAAATTACTAAAACGCAAAAAATCACCAAAACTAAAAAGATCGCCAAAAAAACTTTAAAAAAACCCAAAAACCGAAAAAAGTCGCCAAAACGAAAAAAACACTAAAACTAAAAATATCGTCAAAAACGAAAATTCGCCAAAAATGGAAAAAATCACCAAAGCGAAAAAAGCGTCAAAGCTAAAAAATCGCCAAACACCGAAAATTTGCTAAAACGAAAGTGTCAAACCCAAAAAATCGCTAAAACTAAAAAAATCAGCAAACACCGAAAAAATTCCCAAAACCCAAAAAAGCGCCAAAACTAAAATAAATCTCTAAAAAATCGTCAAAAAGTAAAAAAAACGTTAAAACAAAAAAAAAACGCTAAAACAAAAATATTGCCAAAACTAACGAAAATACACAAATAAACATACGTTATTCTGGCATATTCTGTGTTTCACAAAAAATAAAATAATGTGAATTTTCTTGGCATTGTTGTTATAAAAAATTATTTATAACAACAATGCTATGAGAAATACACATAATTTTATTTTTTTGTGAAACACAGAACATGCCAAAATGACGTTAACATAAACATATTTCTGCAACTTTCGATTGATAATTGGTCCCAAAATGTAATCCATATATAAATTTTTTAAATATTGTACTTCATTACAAAATAATTTGTTTTTGTTTTCATTACCTCAAAAGTTTAAAATTTCAGATATGTACCCTTTTTTCAATTTCTTATTCAATTTTGTTGAAAAGAAATAATAATAAATGCCGAAATCACATTATTTTTATAGTAATAGGTACATATATTACATTTTTCCACATATAGGAGTAGTTATTAAGTACTCATATATACCTATATATTATAACACTATTTTAGCTTGAAAATTTTGGATGGTAAAGTGTTCATTTACTTTTTATTATTTTTGAGAGTAATTTTACAAAATTCCCTTTTACTCTCTCGTTGATGGAAAGTGATAGGAAAGTAAATGAACAAAGCTATTACATTTAAGACTTTGCCATCAATCATTGTAAGACAAAATTCATAATCAATGTAAACTGTTTTTCCATTCTCCATTTCAAGCATTAAAGGGTTTAGTTCAGAAATTTGCTTTTTTATATCGTTTACTGTTGATTTGATTATTTCTGAAGACTCCTTCGTGTATTTAAAAAATATCAGACGGCAAAAATTAACTGATGATGGGCGGGGATTTTTCCAATGCTCAGAGATTTCACTTCTTAGTCTTAAAGGGACTACAGAAGCCCTAAACATATTTGCATCTGTAATAGTTGTGTCATTTGTCGATATTGTTTGTTTGTAGGCACTTTGGCCGGATGATCCATCACATCCCCACTTATTTACCAATGTAAGCCTATCTGGCAGTAATACTGCTTCATTTTCAGGCAAACTTTGAATAAGGCGTTTGGCTGTATGATCCATTAAGTCTTGCAGTTTAACCTCTGCCGATATTTCAGTAACCTTTACATTAGATGGCACTGCTTCTTTTTTGGCAGATGTAACCTTTTTGTATCCAGGAAGAATATTGACATTATGATTCTTTAAAGAGCTTCGTAAAATAGAATACTTTTCCTTTGACAATCCCAAGTCCATAAATAACGCTAAGGCTTCTTCTATGCTATACTTTCTGGGTAAAGCATTTGGAGGAGTTGGAATACTCTCTTTAATTCTCTGCAATCGATTTGGGCTTGCAAGCTCCACAGCTTTTGTAATGTCTGACCTTGATTTGTCTTTATCTTTAACATACTTAAGACATAATGCTTCTGAAAGATGCGATTTACATATATCTTTAGTGACATTTTGAAGTTTACGTTTTCTTGTGTACTCCGAACATTCGTTTATAGTTTTTGCAGGTCTTCCCCTGTTGCTGTCAGAAGATGTATGCGGTTCTTCTATGTTTTCAAAAGTTTTTACTCCATTCAGCCAGTCTGAGTTCTTTTCTATAAAGGTTTTTGTCGTTCGTTTTAAGGCAAGCCATTTTTTATTAATTTTCAAGTAAATGAAGTGAATTGTGGCTTTCACATCCTCTTCGTGGTATCCTGATAAATAGTGTAATTTTTGCACAATAGCCATTCTAAACTCATTTTCATTATGTGAGTTTCTGAATAACTCGAACAATTCCGAATTTTGAAATGACATTATAGCACATTGACTCTATCAAATTCTATAAATTAATGATCCCTGCTTTTACAAAGTAAAAACTTAACTGGCTTGATTACACAATTGCGGCTTAATTTATACCCAAAAATAAAAAAATGTTTGTGTTGATGTTTTGTGACCAATTTCGTTTGTTTATGTTTTTTTTTTTTTTTTTTTTTTTTTTATTGTGTTACACGTTTGGCTATTTATGGTCAGATTTCTTGATTCTTAGGATGCAAATAAAACCAATTTATTTCATCTTTTTTCTCAACGTTTCGTCAGCTTTTTTCCGACGTCTTCAGGAGAATTTTTATTTTTAAATTCTGGCAACAAATTACAAGTTTTTTATTATTTTTGGTCATATTTTTGTAATATTAATTTTTATGTTTGACTTACGATCTTCAGTTACATTATTGAATAAATTATAAAACTGGACAGCACGAACAATTAATTGTATAATTTAAATAATAAAAATTAATGTAAAATATCACAGGCAAACTTAAAACTAATATCACAGAACTTCACTTGTCAAGTTATTGCAATTGAATATTGCAGTTTGGTGTTGTCTTTGTCTTCTTTTGTATTGATCGATTTTTTAATACGTTGCTGTATTCGTAGGCTTTCTAGTGTATATCTTTTATTCGCTCTCTTTTCTCTATCTAATATTTTGACCCCCTTAAAATCTATTTTATGTCCCGTTTCTTTCACATGTTGGGCTAGAGCTGTTGTCTCTTTTCCTTTGTTTATGTCTGCTTCATGTTCTGATACTCTAGTTCCGAGTTTTCGTTTTGTTGTTCCCACATATACTCTATTGCATATTTCTGTTTCATTTCCTTGACAAGTTATTTCGTATACAACATTGTCTGTTTCTAATTTGTCAAGTTTTGTTCTTTCCTGTGTAAAAAGACGTCTTAGTGTCTTGTTTGATCTATGTGTGACTATTGTTGTTTTATCATTTATCATCTGTTTTAATGTTTTGTTTTCCGTCAACTTTGGTACATATGGTACACTGTAAAAACTTTTTCTGCTACTCCATTATTATTGTTTCCAGTTGCGTTTTTATTTAAGCATTTGTTTATTAGTTTGTTCGTAATGTATATCGGGAAGTTGTTTTTTGTCCTTATGTTTCTTATTTTACTAATGTTTTTATTTCTGAATCGTTTGTCACTGATGTTGAGAATTTTGTTAATTAGATTCGTTGCCGTATTTATTTTCATGATCATCGGTTGGGTGGAATGGTAATTTATTAATCTGCCAGATGCGGTTTCCTTTGCATACCAGTCTGTTATTAATTTGTTATTGTATTTAATTATTTTCATATCCAAATATGGTATTTCGTTGTTTTCTTCTATCTCAATAGTGAATTGCAGATTTTTGTGGTATGAGTTTAAAGTTTTTAATACGATTTCCATGTCCGCTTTTTTAATAACCGCAAATAAGTCGTCGACATACTTACAAATAAATTTTAGGTATATGTGTTTTGTTTTCAATTCATTAATAATATCGTCTAATAATGTGTCCAAAACAATATCTGCTATCGTCGGTGATAATGGGTTACCCATTGGCATACCATATGTTTGGTGATAATACTGTCCATCATATGTGAAATAATTGTTGTCTGTTATACAGAATTGAAGTATTTTCAAAAATTGCCTTCTACTAACAGTAGTGTGCTCCTTAACGGTATCCCATTTGTCAAGTATGTTCTTAATAGCTAAATGTGTAGGTATATTAGTAAATAATGATACCACGTCAAATGATACTATGATGTCATTCTCGTCTAAAGTTATATCACAGAGTTTTTCCTTCAGTTGCATAGAGTTTCTGATGTTATAAGTTTGAGAAATGAGATTTTTTAATATTGTACCCACATATTTCGACAGATGATAACATGGCACTTTCAGAGATGATGAAATTGGCCTTAGTGGTATGTTTTCTTTATGTATTTTTGGTAAACCATAAAGTTCCGGTGCCATAGCTGCATGAGATGTCATTCTAATTTTTTCCAACTTAGTAATATGGTTCCCTTTCAGAAGTTCTGTTATTATATTGTTATTTGTTCTTTGCAGTTGTGGTGTAGGATCTTTTCTGATAATTTTGTAAGTAGATTTGTCCTCTAGTAGTTCCTTCATTTTATTTTTATATTCGTCTTTATAAATAACCACTGTCTTATTCCCTTTGTCAGCTGTAGTAACTATGATTGTATTTTTATTTTCTTTTAATATTTTCTCTGTTTTTTCGTATATGTCTAGTATAAATTTTTCTTTGTCATTGTTTCTACAATTTCTTCTGAAATTCGATATTCTATTTGCCATTTTTGTTCTTAATGGTATCTTTCTCGTTATCATCTTTAATTTTCTGAACCCATTGCTCGATATCAGCTACTAAAGTAACAGGCGAAAAGTTTTTTCCTGTTACAGGAATCGCAAACTTGTTTCCTAGTGATAGAAGCCATTTGCTTTCTATATCGAAATTAACTCTGGTGAAATTCAAAAACCATTCTTCGTTGAATGTAAAACCAAAATCATTAAACTTCTCAGCTCTAAGTTTCTTCATTTTAGATGAGTGTTTCTGTCTTGTTTTTAATTTTATGTTTTTAAATCTTATCCATTGTCCTTTTTTAAATTTCATAAGTTCAGTTTCGTTCAGTGTATTTACCAGCTGTTTTTCTATGTTTTCAATCTGTTTCTTTATCAAAGTTGTATTTGTGTGTGTGTCTGTAATTTCAACATTAAGTATTTTTTGATGGAAGTTTCTCTCTACCTTTTTCATTTCGTTCTGTGCTTTATTTGTTTTAAATAGTTGCTTTAGTTTTTGCGTTGAATAAACAAAGGAAAAGAGACAACAGCTCTAGCCCAACATGTGAAAGAAACGGGACATAAAATAGATTTTAAGGGGGTCAAAATATTAGATAGAGAAAAGAGAGCGAATAAAAGATATACACTAGAAGCCTACGAATACAGCAACGTATTAAAAAATCGATCAATACAAAAGAAGACAAAGACAACACCAAACTGCAATATTCAATTGCAATAACTTGACAAGTGAAGTTCTGTGATATTAGTTTTAAGTTTGCCTGTGATATTTTACATTAATTTTTATTATTTAAATTATACAATTAATTGTTCGTGCTGTCCAGTTTTATAATTTATTCAATAATGTAACTGAAGATCGTAAGTCAAACATAAAAATTAATTTTACAAAAATATGACCAAAAATAATAAAAAACTTGTAATTTGTTGCCAGAATTTAAAAATAAAAATTCTCCTGAAGACGTCGGAAAAAAGCTGACGAAACGTTGAGAAAAAAGATGAAATAAATTGGTTATATTTGCATCCTAAGAATCAAGAAATCTGACCATAAATAGCCAAACGTGTAACACAATAAAAAAACATAAACAAACGAAATTGGTCACAAAACATAAACACAATAAATAACATCGGAAGGCCCGCCGAAATAAATTACATACTCATATACATACATATATTTGCATACGCATGTACATATGTATGTATGTATGTACAAATTTAAATAACAACAAGAACTTAAATTCTACAACAACATTACAAAATGAGACAACTTTTTAAACATATAAAATACAAATACAACACAGAAACCACAATTTTAATGAAACAATATTGCAGAGAAATACACAAATTAGCCAATTCACTTGAAAGATCAAATTTTTTACAGCAATGCAGAAAAGCTGGTATTATACCAAAACATATAACATATTCAACGCAAAAACTAAAGCAACTATTTAAAACAAATAAAGCACAGAACGAAATGAAAAAGGTAGAGAGAAACTTCCATCAAAAAATACTTAATGTTGAAATTACAGACACACACACAAATACAACTTTGATAAAGAAACAGATTGAAAACATAGAAAAACAGCTGGTAAATACACTGAACGAAACTGAACTTATGAAATTTAAAAAAGGACAATGGATAAGATTTAAAAACATAAAATTAAAAACAAGACAGAAACACTCATCTAAAATGAAGAAACTTAGAGCTGAGAAGTTTAATGATTTTGGTTTTACATTCAACGAAGACTGGTTTTTGAATTTCACCAGAGTTAATTTCGATATAGAAAGCAAATGGCTTCTATCACTAGGAAACAAGTTTGCGATTCCTGTAACAGGAAAAAACTTTTCGCCTGTTACTTTAGTAGCTGATATCGAGCAATGGGTTCAGAAAATTAAAGATGATAACGAGAAAGATACCATTAAGAACAAAAATGGCAAATAGAATATCGAATTTCAGAAGAAATTGTAGAAACAATGACAAAGAAAAATTTATACTAGACATATACGAAAAAACAGAGAAAATATTAAAAGAAAATAAAAATACAATCATAGTTACTACAGCTGACAAAGGGAATAAGACAGTGGTTATTTATAAAGACGAATATAAAAATAAAATGAAGGAACTACTAGAGGACAAATCTACTTACAAAATTATCAGAAAAGATCCTACACCACAACTGCAAAGAACAAATAACAATATAATAACAGAACTTCTGAAAGGGAACCATATTACTAAGTTGGAAAAAATTAGAATGACATCTCATGCAGCTATGGCACCGGAACTTTATGGTTTACCAAAAATACATAAAGAAAACATACCACTAAGGCCAATTTCATCATCTCTGAAAGTGCCATGTTATCATCTGTCGAAATATGTGGGTACAATATTAAAAAATCTCATTTCTCAAACTTATAACATCAGAAACTCTATGCAACTGAAGGAAAAACTCTGTGATATAACTTTAGACGAGAATGACATCATAGTATCATTTGACGTGGTATCATTATTTACTAATATACCTACACATTTAGCTATTAAGAACATACTTGACAAATGGGATACCGTTAAGGAGCACACTACTGTTAGTAGAAGGCAATTTTTGAAAATACTTCAATTCTGTATAACAGACAACAATTATTTCACATATGATGGACAGTATTATCACCAAACATATGGTATGCCAATGGGTAACCCATTATCACCGACGATAGCAGATATTGTTTTGGACACATTATTAGACGATATTATTAATGAATTGAAAACAAAACACATATACCTAAAATTTATTTGTAAGTATGTCGACGACTTATTTGCGGTTATTAAAAAAGCGGACATGGAAATCGTATTAAAAACTTTAAACTCATACCACAAAAATCTGCAATTCACTATTGAGATAGAAGAAAACAACGAAATACCATATTTGGATATGAAAATAATTAAATACAATAACAAATTAATAACAGACTGGTATGCAAAGGAAACCGCATCTGGCAGATTAATAAATTACCATTCCACCCAACCGATGATCATGAAAATAAATACGGCAACGAATCTAATTAACAAAATTCTCAACATCAGTGACAAACGATTCAGAAATAAAAACATTAGTAAAATAAGAAACATAATGACAAAAAACAACTTCCCGATATACATTACGAACAAACTAATAAACAAATGCTTAAATAAAAACGCAACTGGAAACAATAATAATGGAGTAGCAGAAAAAGTTTTTACAGTGTACCATATGTACCAAAGTTGACGGAAAACAAAACATTAAAACAGATGATAAATGATAAAACAACAATAGTCACACATAGATCAAACAAGACACTAAGACGTCTTTTTACACAGGAAAGAACAAAACTTGACAAATTAGAAACAGACAATGTTGTATACGAAATAACTTGTCAAGGAAATGAAACAGAAATATGCAATAGAGTATATGTGGGAACAACAAAACGAAAACTCGGAACTAGAGTATCAGAACATGAAGCAGACATAAACAAAGGAAAAGAGACAACAGCTCTAGCCCAACATGTGAAAGAAACGGGACATAAAATAGATTTTAAGGGGGTCAAAATATTAGATAGAGAAAAGAGAGCGAATAAAAGATATACACTAGAAAGCCTACGAATACAGCAACGTATTAAAAAATCGATCAATACAAAAGAAGACAAAGACAACACCAAACTGCAATATTCAATTGCAATAACTTGACAAGTGAAGTTCTGTGATATTAGTTTTAAGTTTGCCTGTGATATTTTACATTAATTTTTATTATTTAAATTATACAATTAATTGTTCGTGCTGTGCAGTTTTATAATTTATTCAATAATGTAACTGAAGATCGTAAGTCAAACATAAAAATTAATATTACAAAAATATGACCAAAAATAATAAAAAACTTGTAATTTGTTGCCAGAATTTAAAAATAAAAATTCTCCTGAAGACGTCGGAAAAAAGCTGACGAAACGTTGAGAAAAAAGATGAAATAAATTGGTTTTATTTGCATCCTAAGAATCAAGAAATCTGACCATAAATAGCCAAACGTGTAACACAATAAAAAAACATAAACAAACGAAATTGGTCACAAAACATAAACACAATAAATAACATCGGAAGGCCCGCCGAAATAAATTACATACTCATATACATACATATATTTGCATACGCATGTACATATGTATGTATGTATGTACAAATTTAAATAACAACAAGAACTTAAATTCTACAACAACATTACAAAATGAGACAACTTTTTAAACATATAAAATACAAATACAACACAGAAACCACAATTTTAATGAAACAATATTGCAGAGAAATACACAAATTAGCCAATTCACTTGAAAGATCAAATTTTTTACAGCAATGCAGAAAAGCTGGTATTATACCAAAACATATAACATATTCAACGCAAAAACTAAAGCAACTATTTAAAACAAATAAAGCACAGAACGAAATGAAAAAGGTAGAGAGAAACTTCCATCAAAAAATACTTAATGTTGAAATTACAGACACACACACAAATACAACTTTGATAAAGAAACAGATTGAAAACATAGAAAAACAGCTGGTAAATACACTGAACGAAACTGAACTTATGAAATTTAAAAAAGGACAATGGATAAGATTTAAAAACATAAAATTAAAAACAAGACAGAAACACTCATCTAAAATGAAGAAACTTAGAGCTGAGAAGTTTAATGATTTTGGTTTTACATTCAACGAAGACTGGTTTTTGAATTTCACCAGAGTTAATTTCGATATAGAAAGCAAATGGCTTCTATCACTAGGAAACAAGTTTGCGATTCCTGTAACAGGAAAAAACTTTTCGCCTGTTACTTTAGTAGCTGATATCGAGCAATGGGTTCAGAAAATTAAAGATGATAACGAGAAAGATACATTAAGAACAAAAATGGCAAATAGAATATCGAATTTCAGAAGAAATTGTAGAAACAATGACAAAGAAAAATTTATACTAGACATATACGAAAAAACAGAGAAAATATTAAAAGAAAATAAAAATACAATCATAGTTACTACAGCTGACAAAGGGAATAAGACAGTGGTTATTTATAAAGACGAATATAAAAATAAAATGAAGGAACTACTAGAGGACAAATCTACTTACAAAATTATCAGAAAAGATCCTACACCACAACTGCAAAGAACAAATAACAATATAATAACAGAACTTCTGAAAGGGAACCATATTACTAAGTTGGAAAAAATTAGAATGACATCTCATGCAGCTATGGCACCGGAACTTTATGGTTTACCAAAAATACATAAAGAAAACATACCACTAAGGCCAATTTCATCATCTCTGAAAGTGCCATGTTATCATCTGTCGAAATATGTGGGTACAATATTAAAAAATCTCATTTCTCAAACTTATAACATCAGAAACTCTATGCAACTGAAGGAAAAACTCTGTGATATAACTTTAGACGAGAATGACATCATAGTATCATTTGACGTGGTATCATTATTTACTAATATACCTACACATTTAGCTATTAAGAACATACTTGACAAATGGGATACCGTTAAGGAGCACACTACTGTTAGTAGAAGGCAATTTTTGAAAATACTTCAATTCTGTATAACAGACAACAATTATTTCACATATGATGGACAGTATTATCACCAAACATATGGTATGCCAATGGGTAACCCATTATCACCGACGATAGCAGATATTGTTTTGGACACATTATTAGACGATATTATTAATGAATTGAAAACAAAACACATATACCTAAAATTTATTTGTAAGTATGTCGACGACTTATTTGCGGTTATTAAAAAAGCGGACATGGAAATCGTATTAAAAACTTTAAACTCATACCACAAAAATCTGCAATTCACTATTGAGATAGAAGAAAACAACGAAATACCATATTTGGATATGAAAATAATTAAATACAATAACAAATTAATAACAGACTGGTATGCAAAGGAAACCGCATCTGGCAGATTAATAAATTACCATTCCACCCAACCGATGATCATGAAAATAAATACGGCAACGAATCTAATTAACAAAATTCTCAACATCAGTGACAAACGATTCAGAAATAAAAACATTAGTAAAATAAGAAACATAATGACAAAAAACAACTTCCCGATATACATTACGAACAAACTAATAAACAAATGCTTAAATAAAAACGCAACTGGAAACAATAATAATGGAGTAGCAGAAAAAGTTTTTTACAGTGTACCATATGTACCAAAGTTGACGGAAAACAAAACATTAAAACAGATGATAAATGATAAAACAACAATAGTCACACATAGATCAAACAAGACACTAAGACGTCTTTTTACACAGGAAAGAACAAAACTTGACAAATTAGAAACAGACAATGTTGTATACGAAATAACTTGTCAAGGAAATGAAACAGAAATATGCAATAGAGTATATGTGGGAACAACAAAACGAAAACTCGGAACTAGAGTATCAGAACATGAAGCAGACATAAACAAAGGAAAAGAGACAACAGCTCTAGCCCAACATGTGAAAGAAACGGGACATAAAATAGATTTTAAGGGGGTCAAAATATTAGATAGAGAAAAGAGAGCGAATAAAAGATATACACTAGAAAGCCTACGAATACAGCAACGTATTAAAAAATCGATCAATACAAAAGAAGACAAAGACAACACCAAACTGCAATATTCAATTGCAATAACTTGACAAGTGAAGTTCTGTGATATTAGTTTTAAGTTTGCCTGTGATATTTTACATTAATTTTTATTATTTAAATTATACAATTAATTGTTCGTGCTGTCCAGTTTTATAATTTATTCAATAATGTAACTGAAGATCGTAAGTCAAACATAAAAATTAATATTACAAAAATATGACCAAAAATAATAAAAAACTTGTAATTTGTTGCCAGAATTTAAAAATAAAAATTCTCCTGAAGACGTCGGAAAAAAGCTGACGAAACGTTGAGAAAAAAGATGAAATAAATTGGTTTTATTTGCATCCTAAGAATCAAGAAATCTGACCATAAATAGCCAAACGTGTAACACAATAAAAAAACATAAACAAACGAAATTGGTCACAAAACATAAACACAATAAATAACATCGGAAGGCCCGCCGAAATAAATTACATACTCATATACATACATATATTTGCATACGCGTGTACATATGTATGTATGTATGTACAAATTTAAATAACAACAAGAACTTAAATTCTACAACAACATTACAAAATGAGACAACTTTTTAAACATATAAAATACAAATACAACACAGAAACCACAATTTTAATGAAACAATATTGCAGAGAAATACACAAATTAGCCAATTCACTTGAAAGATCAAATTTTTTACAGCAATGCAGAAAAGCTGGTATTATACGAAAACATATAACATATTCAACGCAAAAACTAAAGCAACTATTTAAAACAAATAAAGCACAGAACGAAATGAAAAAGGTAGAGAGAAACTTCCATCAAAAAATACTTAATGTTGAAATTACAGACACACACACAAATACAACTTTGATAAAGAAACAGATTGAAAACATAGAAAAACAGCTGGTAAATACACTGAACGAAACTGAACTTATGAAATTTAAAAAAGGACAATGGATAAGATTTAAAAACATAAAATTAAAAACAAGACAGAAACACTCATCTAAAATGAAGAAACTTAGAGCTGAGAAGTTTAATGATTTTGGTTTTACATTCAACGAAGACTGGTTTTTGAATTTCACCAGAGTTAATTTCGATATAGAAAGCAAATGGCTTCTATCACTAGGAAACAAGTTTGCGATTCCTGTAACAGGAAAAAACTTTTCGCCTGTTACTTTAGTAGCTGATATCGAGCAATGGGTTCAGAAAATTAAAGATGATAACGAGAAAGATACATTAAGAACAAAAATGGCAAATAGAATATCGAATTTCAGAAGAAATTGTAGAAACAATGACAAAGAAAAATTTATACTAGACATATACGAAAAAACAGAGAAAATATTAAAAGAAAATAAAAATACAATCATAGTTACTACAGCTGACAAAGGGAATAAGACAGTGGTTATTTATAAAGACGAATATAAAAATAAAATGAAGGAACTACTAGAGGACAAATCTACTTACAAAATTATCAGAAAAGATCCTACACCACAACTGCAAAGAACAAATAACAATATAATAACAGAACTTCTGAAAGGGAACCATATTACTAAGTTGGAAAAAATTAGAATGACATCTCATGCAGCTATGGCACCGGAACTTTATGGTTTACCAAAAATACATAAAGAAAACATACCACTAAGGCCAATTTCATCATCTCTGAAAGTGCCATGTTATCATCTGTCGAAATATGTGGGTACAATATTAAAAAATCTCATTTCTCAAACTTATAACATCAGAAACTCTATGCAACTGAAGGAAAAACTCTGTGATATAACTTTAGACGAGAATGACATCATAGTATCATTTGACGTGGTATCATTATTTACTAATATACCTACACATTTAGCTATTAAGAACATACTTGACAAATGGGATACCGTTAAGGAGCACACTACTGTTAGTAGAAGGCAATTTTTGAAAATACTTCAATTCTGTATAACAGACAACAATTATTTCACATATGATGGACAGTATTATCACCAAACATATGGTATGCCAATGGGTAACCCATTATCACCGACGATAGCAGATATTGTTTTGGACACATTATTAGACGATATTATTAATGAATTGAAAACAAAACACATATACCTAAAATTTATTTGTAAGTATGTCGACGACTTATTTGCGGTTATTAAAAAAGCGGACATGGAAATCGTATTAAAAACTTTAAACTCATACCACAAAAATCTGCAATTCACTATTGAGATAGAAGAAAACAACGAAATACCATATTTGGATATGAAAATAATTAAATACAATAACAAATTAATAACAGACTGGTATGCAAAGGAAACCGCATCTGGCAGATTAATAAATTACCATTCCACCCAACCGATGATCATGAAAATAAATACGGCAACGAATCTAATTAACAAAATTCTCAACATCAGTGACAAACGATTCAGAAATAAAAACATTAGTAAAATAAGAAACATAATGACAAAAAACAACTTCCCGATATACATTACGAACAAACTAATAAACAAATGCTTAAATAAAAACGCAACTGGAAACAATAATAATGGAGTAGCAGAAAAAGTTTTTTACAGTGTACCATATGTACCAAAGTTGACGGAAAACAAAACATTAAAACAGATGATAAATGATAAAACAACAATAGTCACACATAGATCAAACAAGACACTAAGACGTCTTTTTACACAGGAAAGAACAAAACTTGACAAATTAGAAACAGACAATGTTGTATACGAAATAACTTGTCAAGGAAATGAAACAGAAATATGCAATAGAGTATATGTGGGAACAACAAAACGAAAACTCGGAACTAGAGTATCAGAACATGAAGCAGACATAAACAAAGGAAAAGAGACAACAGCTCTAGCCCAACATGTGAAAGAAACGGGACATAAAATAGATTTTAAGGGGGTCAAAATATTAGATAGAGAAAAGAGAGCGAATAAAAGATATACACTAGAAAGCCTACGAATACAGCAACGTATTAAAAAATCGATCAATACAAAAGAAGACAAAGACAACACCAAACTGCAATATTCAATTGCAATAACTTGACAAGTGAAGTTCTGTGATATTAGTTTTAAGTTTGCCTGTGATATTTTACATTAATTTTTATTATTTAAATTATACAATTAATTGTTCGTGCTGTCCAGTTTTATAATTTATTCAATAATGTAACTGAAGATCGTAAGTCAAACATAAAAATTAATATTACAAAAATATGACCAAAAATAATAAAAAACTTGTAATTTGTTGCCAGAATTTAAAAATAAAAATTCTCCTGAAGACGTCGGAAAAAAGCTGACGAAACGTTGAGAAAAAAGATGAAATAAATTGGTTTTATTTGCATCCTAAGAATCAAGAAATCTGACCATAAATAGCCAAACGTGTAACACAATAAAAAAACATAAACAAACGAAATTGGTCACAAAACATAAACACAATAAATAACATCGGAAGGCCCGCCGAAATAAATTACATACTCATATACATACATATATTTGCATACGCGTGTACATATGTATGTATGTATGTACAAATTTAAATAACAACAAGAACTTAAATTCTACAACAACATTACAAAATGAGACAACTTTTTAAACATATAAAATACAAATACAACACAGAAACCACAATTTTAATGAAACAATATTGCAGAGAAATACACAAATTAGCCAATTCACTTGAAAGATCAAATTTTTTACAGCAATGCAGAAAAGCTGGTATTATACCAAAACATATAACATATTCAACGCAAAAACTAAAGCAACTATTTAAAACAAATAAAGCACAGAACGAAATGAAAAAGGTAGAGAGAAACTTCCATCAAAAAATACTTAATGTTGAAATTACAGACACACACACAAATACAACTTTGATAAAGAAACAGATTGAAAACATAGAAAAACAGCTGGTAAATACACTGAACGAAACTGAACTTATGAAATTTAAAAAAGGACAATGGATAAGATTTAAAAACATAAAATTAAAAACAAGACAGAAACACTCATCTAAAATGAAGAAACTTAGAGCTGAGAAGTTTAATGATTTTGGTTTTACATTCAACGAAGACTGGTTTTTGAATTTCACCAGAGTTAATTTCGATATAGAAAGCAAATGGCTTCTATCACTAGGAAACAAGTTTGCGATTCCTGTAACAGGAAAAAACTTTTCGCCTGTTACTTTAGTAGCTGATATCGAGCAATGGGTTCAGAAAATTAAAGATGATAACGAGAAAGATACATTAAGAACAAAAATGGCAAATAGAATATCGAATTTCAGAAGAAATTGTAGAAACAATGACAAAGAAAAATTTATACTAGACATATACGAAAAAACAGAGCAAATATTAAAAGAAAATAAAAATACAATCATAGTTACTACAGCTGACAAAGGGAATAAGACAGTGGTTATTTATAAAGACGAATATAAAAATAAAATGAAGGAACTACTAGAGGACAAATCTACTTACAAAATTATCAGAAAAGATCCTACACCACAACTGCAAAGAACAAATAACAATATAATAACAGAACTTCTGAAAGGGAACCATATTACTAAGTTGGAAAAAATTAGAATGACATCTCATGCAGCTATGGCACCGGAACTTTATGGTTTACCAAAAATACATAAAGAAAACATACCACTAAGGCCAATTTCATCATCTCTGAAAGTGCCATGTTATCATCTGTCGAAATATGTGGGTACAATATTAAAAAATCTCATTTCTCAAACTTATAACATCAGAAACTCTATGCAACTGAAGGAAAAACTCTGTGATATAACTTTAGACGAGAATGACATCATAGTATCATTTGACGTGGTATCATTATTTACTAATATACCTACACATTTAGCTATTAAGAACATACTTGACAAATGGATACCGTTAAGGAGCACACTACTGTTAGTAGAAGGCAATTTTTGAAAATACTTCAATTCTGTATAACAGACAACAATTATTTCACATATGATGGACAGTATTATCACCAAACATATGGTATGCCAATGGGTAACCCATTATCACCGACGATAGCAGATATTGTTTTGGACACATTATTAGACGATATTATTAATGAATTGAAAACAAAACACATATACCTAAAATTTATTTGTAAGTATGTCGACGACTTATTTGCGGTTATTAAAAAAGCGGACATGGAAATCGTATTAAAAACTTTAAACTCATACCACAAAAATCTGCAATTCACTATTGAGATAGAAGAAAACAACGAAATACCATATTTGGATATGAAAATAATTAAATACAATAACAAATTAATAACAGACTGGTATGCAAAGGAAACCGCATCTGGCAGATTAATAAATTACCATTCCACCCAACCGATGATCATGAAAATAAATACGGCAACGAATCTAATTAACAAAATTCTCAACATCAGTGACAAACGATTCAGAAATAAAAACATTAGTAAAATAAGAAACATAATGACAAAAAACAACTTCCCGATATACATTACGAACAAACTAATAAACAAATGCTTAAATAAAAACGCAACTGGAAACAATAATAATGGAGTAGCAGAAAAAGTTTTTTACAGTGTACCATATGTACCAAAGTTGACGGAAAACAAAACATTAAAACAGATGATAAATGATAAAACAACAATAGTCACACATAGATCAAACAAGACACTAAGACGTCTTTTTACACAGGAAAGAACAAAACTTGACAAATTAGAAACAGACAATGTTGTATACGAAATAACTTGTCAAGGAAATGAAACAGAAATATGCAATAGAGTATATGTGGGAACAACAAAACGAAAACTCGGAACTAGAGTATCAGAACATGAAGCAGACATAAACAAAGGAAAAGAGACAACAGCTCTAGCCCAACATGTGAAAGAAACGGGACATAAAATAGATTTTAAGGGGGTCAAAATATTAGATAGAGAAAAGAGAGCGAATAAAAGATATACACTAGAAAGCCTACGAATACAGCAACGTATTAAAAAATCGATCAATACAAAAGAAGACAAAGACAACACCAAACTGCAATATTCAATTGCAATAACTTGACAAGTGAAGTTCTGTGATATTAGTTTTAAGTTTGCCTGTGATATTTTACATTAATTTTTATTATTTAAATTATACAATTAATTGTTCGTGCTGTCCAGTTTTATAATTTATTCAATAATGTAACTGAAGATCGTAAGTCAAACATAAAAATTAATATTACAAAAATATGACCAAAAATAATAAAAAACTTGTAATTTGTTGCCAGAATTTAAAAATAAAAATTCTCCTGAAGACGTCGGAAAAAAGCTGACGAAACGTTGAGAAAAAAGATGAAATAAATTGGTTTTATTTGCATCCTAAGAATCAAGAAATCTGACCATAAATAGCCAAACGTGTAACACAATAAAAAAACATAAACAAACGAAATTGGTCACAAAACATAAACACAATAAATAACATCGGAAGGCCCGCCGAAATAAATTACATACTCATATACATACATATATTTGCATACGCGTGTACATATGTATGTATGTATGTACAAATTTAAATAACAACAAGAACTTAAATTCTACAACAACATTACAAAATGAGACAACTTTTTAAACATATAAAATACAAATACAACACAGAAACCACAATTTTAATGAAACAATATTGCAGAGAAATACACAAATTAGCCAATTCACTTGAAAGATCAAATTTTTTACAGCAATGCAGAAAAGCTGGTATTATACCAAAACATATAACATATTCAACGCAAAAACTAAAGCAACTATTTAAAACAAATAAAGCACAGAACGAAATGAAAAAGGTAGAGAGAAACTTCCATCAAAAAATACTTAATGTTGAAATTACAGACACACACACAAATACAACTTTGATAAAGAAACAGATTGAAAACATAGAAAAACAGCTGGTAAATACACTGAACGAAACTGAACTTATGAAATTTAAAAAAGGACAATGGATAAGATTTAAAAACATAAAATTAAAAACAAGACAGAAACACTCATCTAAAATGAAGAAACTTAGAGCTGAGAAGTTTAATGATTTTGGTTTTACATTCAACGAAGACTGGTTTTTGAATTTCACCAGAGTTAATTTCGATATAGAAAGCAAATGGCTTCTATCACTAGGAAACAAGTTTGCGATTCCTGTAACAGGAAAAAACTTTTCGCCTGTTACTTTAGTAGCTGATATCGAGCAATGGGTTCAGAAAATTAAAGATGATAACGAGAAAGATACATTAAGAACAAAAATGGCAAATAGAATATCGAATTTCAGAAGAAATTGTAGAAACAATGACAAAGAAAAATTTATACTAGACATATACGAAAAAACAGAGAAAATATTAAAAGAAAATAAAAATACAATCATAGTTACTACAGCTGACAAAGGGAATAAGACAGTGGTTATTTATAAAGACGAATATAAAAATAAAATGAAGGAACTACTAGAGGACAAATCTACTTACAAAATTATCAGAAAAGATCCTACACCACAACTGCAAAGAACAAATAACAATATAATAACAGAACTTCTGAAAGGGAACCATATTACTAAGTTGGAAAAAATTAGAATGACATCTCATGCAGCTATGGCACCGGAACTTTATGGTTTACCAAAAATACATAAAGAAAACATACCACTAAGGCCAATTTCATCATCTCTGAAAGTGCCATGTTATCATCTGTCGAAATATGTGGGTACAATATTAAAAAATCTCATTTCTCAAACTTATAACATCAGAAACTCTATGCAACTGAAGGAAAAACTCTGTGATATAACTTTAGACGAGAATGACATCATAGTATCATTTGACGTGGTATCATTATTTACTAATATACCTACACATTTAGCTATTAAGAACATACTTGACAAATGGGATACCGTTAAGGAGCACACTACTGTTAGTAGAAGGCAATTTTTGAAAATACTTCAATTCTGTATAACAGACAACAATTATTTCACATATGATGGACAGTATTATCACCAAACATATGGTATGCCAATGGGTAACCCATTATCACCGACGATAGCAGATATTGTTTTGGACACATTATTAGACGATATTATTAATGAATTGAAAACAAAACACATATACCTAAAATTTATTTGTAAGTATGTCGACGACTTATTTGCGGTTATTAAAAAAGCGGACATGGAAATCGTATTAAAAACTTTAAACTCATACCACAAAAATCTGCAATTCACTATTGAGATAGAAGAAAACAACGAAATACCATATTTGGATATGAAAATAATTAAATACAATAACAAATTAATAACAGACTGGTATGCAAAGGAAACCGCATCTGGCAGATTAATAAATTACCATTCCACCCAACCGATGATCATGAAAATAAATACGGCAACGAATCTAATTAACAAAATTCTCAACATCAGTGACAAACGATTCAGAAATAAAAACATTAGTAAAATAAGAAACATAATGACAAAAAACAACTTCCCGATATACATTACGAACAAACTAATAAACAAATGCTTAAATAAAAACGCAACTGGAAACAATAATAATGGAGTAGCAGAAAAAGTTTTTTACAGTGTACCATATGTACCAAAGTTGACGGAAAACAAAACATTAAAACAGATGATAAATGATAAAACAACAATAGTCACACATAGATCAAACAAGACACTAAGACGTCTTTTTACACAGGAAAGAACAAAACTTGACAAATTAGAAACAGACAATGTTGTATACGAAATAACTTGTCAAGGAAATGAAACAGAAATATGCAATAGAGTATATGTGGGAACAACAAAACGAAAACTCGGAACTAGAGTATCAGAACATGAAGCAGACATAAACAAAGGAAAAGAGACAACAGCTCTAGCCCAACATGTGAAAGAAACGGGACATAAAATAGATTTTAAGGGGGTCAAAATATTAGATAGAGAAAAGAGAGCGAATAAAAGATATACACTAGAAAGCCTACGAATACAGCAACGTATTAAAAAATCGATCAATACAAAAGAAGACAAAGACAACACCAAACTGCAATATTCAATTGCAATAACTTGACAAGTGAAGTTCTGTGATATTAGTTTTAAGTTTGCCTGTGATATTTTACATTAATTTTTATTATTTAAATTATACAATTAATTGTTCGTGCTGTCCAGTTTTATAATTTATTCAATAATGTAACTGAAGATCGTAAGTCAAACATAAAAATTAATATTACAAAAATATGACCAAAAATAATAAAAAACTTGTAATTTGTTGCCAGAATTTAAAAATAAAAATTTTCCTGAAGACGTCGGAAAAAAGCTGACGAAATGTTGAGAAAAAAGATGAAATAAATTGGTTTTATTTGCATCCTAAGAATCAAGAAATCTGACCATAAATAGCCAAACGTGTAACACAATAAAAAAAAACATAAAAAAATGTTTAATCTACCTGCTTTGTAAAACAGAAATCCAGGCCTCAACTACCTGTAGTGTAAAACTGCATTTTCTATTTTACTCAGTATAAAAAAAGTTTAAAACTACCTGCCTATTTTTATAATGCGAACAACGTTCCCGTTTTGGTTAAGTTTAATCAAAATTGGTTACTTTTTTACATCTGTAGAATAAAAGACAAAAATTAAACTACATACATACATATGTAAGTACCTGAAAATTTTGGTTACTTTTTTCTTATTTGGTAGTTTTTCCAACATTCTTGGTTATAAAATATATTGGTCATAGAAACGTTGAATGCGAATTTAAATTTAAATAAACAAATTGTTATAGTTATGCATACCTGATTCATACGGGACTCGCCCGATGGTTTTTTACCATGAATTTTCTAGAGTTTATTGTCGAACGGGACACAAAGCAACATAAAAGAAAATTTAAGAAAAATGCAGCGGAAAAAGTCATCGTGTCAATCTCGTATGAACGAGAGAAATTAAAATATGTAACAAATACGTGCTGCAGTGAAAACAGAATTATTGCCGTTTTCACTATGAGATTGTAACAGTTTTCCTCTTATATCAAGCAAAACGGCAACTTTTGGTGGCAAAGTTTAGTTAAATTATTTAAAGCATTGTGTAGCAAATATGCTCCGAAAATTTGGCCGAGACCATTTTTAGATATGCTCCATTTTATTTGTAAAAATTACCTAAATATAGGGTGCCTGAAAAGCGGCAAATGCCGAAAAAGTAGGGCATTTGATGCACATTTTTTTGCTTATTTCAATAAAAAATAAACGTACCTTTAAAACGATACCAAAAAAGTAATGATCTAAAGTCAAGGTTTCTAGCATTTCAATTTTAAAATGTTATTTTTTTTATATCACCTTTTTTGGGGCTTCTTAAAAAACTGCCAACTTTAAGCAGCTCCACCAGCTATAATTTTCAACTAATTAAGAAAAACATTTTTGAGCTGGCATCAGTAAGAAGTTCTTTGTACGATGTAATCATTAATTTTACAAAATTTTGTCATCAAATTTTGTATTTTTGCCACGGTATTTCGGAAAAGGCGCCACAGTGCGACGCTAGCCTGTCAGTCCAGAGGTCGTGAGTTCGATTCCCGCCATAGACCCTGGGTGTTTTTCCGCAGATAAGATGATCGCTTCGCGGGTTGTGTTTGTTCTTAAAAAAATGCAATTATGAACTATGCCATTTGCATGCAAGACTTTGTAGTTAACCGACAGGTGTTCTAGTGTTAACGATTGCATATAGAGGTCCATCGAATAGTGACATAAAGTAGTTATGAGACTCCTATGCAATGCCAAGCTGTGTCATGTGGTCCAGCCCTAGGACATCGTAATAGTAAATCGATGATGTTTTCACCATGCATATGTGTTACCTTTGGTCCAGTCCTAGCCCTCTACGGTGTATACTTTACATGTGTGTATGGACTAGTTGCGTTATCTGCAGGGCAGAATCTTTTTATAGAATGTGTTGGTGTGTGTGCAAGTTAAATGCGATACGATTAGGGCCGCCAGATGATAAAATATAAGAAAATCGTCTTATTTAGACTTTAAAAATCTAAAAGAAAGTCTAATATGGCTTAAAGATCGCGAAAAATCCAAAGGAGCTGAAAACCTACAAAAAGTCGCTTAAAAAAAGGAGAAGGATAGTCTGTACTAGAGATGGGCGCGTGTCGTGTTTTTTTCGTGTCACGAACACGCACGACTCAACACGAAGTGTTCTTGACAGAAAATCTGATTTCGTTCGTATTTGGGTCATGTTGTGTTGAGCAAAATTGACACGAAAAAACTCGAAACGATATTATGATTAATATATGTATAAATACGGAAGGTTGCCGCACATGATTATTGAGCGAAATTTTTAATAAGTTACTGTTTCTCAACAAAAATATGCAAATAAAAATACAAATAGAAGTTGTAACGTTAATATAGAAGAAAAATATGTCTTTGAATATAAAAAATCTTTTAGTATTATTTTTGGATTTGATTTCGTACATGTTGGACATCCGGGGTTCGTGATCGGGTCGTGTTAGAAAATTTCAACATGCGCTTATCTCTAGTCTGTACTTTACTTTCAGAGTTGTGGAAAATAGGCATTTGAAATAAATAAATTGAATCACAAATAGTTGTCTAAATGTCCGTAAAGTACCACCAAAGTAAAAAACCAAAAGCTACTTTAATTTTATTTCTTATTTTAATTAAAAACTTTTTTCCCTGTAACGCCTTGTGCGTGGTGGTAAATTTTTTTGTGGGAATTTTTGTGATACGCAAACATATGTTTGCGTAGATTAGTTGCTTGCCAAAAATTCTCATTTTATAGTGTAGCATTAAAAATTTATATGAAAACTACTAAAAAATAGGGTATGTAATGTGAACAAAAAAGCGCGATATTTCGATAATGCGAGCTGACTGAAAAAAAAATGGTATAACAAAGTATTGTGGGTTCATCAACACGTACAAATCTGAGGACAAATTTAGGGGACCAAAAAGTCTGTTCCGCTGTGTATTCAAATGGAAAATTAGAATATATATTTTTTATTTTCTATTTGTATTTCAAATAAAAGTATTTCAACTAATTTACATCTCTGCTTACTTGCTTATTGTTTTTTATGTAAAAGAGATGCCATGTGCATTATAATTAAATACTAAAATTAATAATAGATTAATTGTTCAACAAAATGTTACTAATATTTCTGGATCATTATAATTTTTTGTTCAAAAATGTCTGCAATAATCATTATTTTGGGTTCATTTTGACAAAAAGAATTAACAAAAAAGGTTTAGAACTTCAAACGATTTCTTTTTCAGGATCCTTTATAATTTGACAATGTAATGACACCACTACTTTTATTTCAGTATTTTATGTAAAACGGCAAGCGCGGTAGAAAAAATTATTTTAACATCGGCAAGTAACAGGTTTGCGTGTGCCTTAATGATAATAAAGAGCCTAAATTAAGCAAAATACTGGAGTATGTAGAAGGCAAAGGTACCAAACTAATTTTTTTTAAACATATGTCAGAAGATAAGAGCTTGTTTTAATTTAATAAAATACTATTGTTTATTTTATAAAACAGTTGATGGCCAGTTTTACTAAAAATCAACGATTTTGGCGAATTAATATCAAAAGTTTGACGATTTTACGAAAAAATACCTGGCAGCATTATCAGGTTCACTGACTTATTTTCAGTTTCGTTTTGTGTGTACATAAAGAGCGGCCTTCAGACTATTAGATTTAGTATTAATACTTGTCAAAAACTAAAATCTTAAGTAAAAGTCCAACAGTGTGAAAACAAATTGTTATAATTTGTCAAGTAATACGTAAAGAAACTTGACAGTATTTTTAGGAAATTTTCTAAACAATCACATTTTTCATTTTATCAGGATTGGCTTTTGCACAAACAAATATAGGAATAACAAAAACAGTTGTTTGCCGGCATAAATAAAGAAAAGGAAGAACGAAAAAATTTGCTTTATTGCAAATTATTTATGTTACGTTTTATTTGGAATGTGATAGTGTAGAAACAAAATGTAATGAGAAATTTTTCTTTAAGTTTTTTTGACAGCCAGACTGTTTTTGATTTGATTTTCGTCTTACAAAATCTAATAAATATCTCAAAGCTTGTGTTACAATGCGAAATGGCCTTAAGTAGATTTCAAAACATTTTAAAAATTAATGTGTTCATGCTTTTGTTTGTTCATCTCAAAGGAACATGTATGGCTGCCACTACACACTTATAGGTATTTTATAAGCTGTCATTCAATTCTGTTCACTGCTTGTGCTATGAGTAAGGGAGCGAGTATGTACTGTATTCGAAAAAGTATAGAACTTCACAAATACCAAAAAAAACTTATTCGCTGCACAGGTCTAGTATACACCGTAGAGGACTTGGACCAGAGGTAACACATATGCATGGAGAAAACCTGATCGATTACTATTACGATGTCGTAGGGCTGGACCATATAACGCAACTTGGCATTGCATAGGAGTCTCATAACAACTCTTTGTCTCTATTCGGTGGATCTCCATATGCAAGCTTTAACACTAGAACACTTGTCGGCTAACTACAAACTCTTGTATGCAAATCGCATAGTTCATGACTGCATTTACGAGACCATGTTGTAACTACTCTATATTAGCTAAAATGTACTATATATGTACGTTATCTAATATTATCTGCAGGGTGGCCACAAAGAGAAATGAGTTAGTCGATTAGTAGTAGTGTTTACGACCATTGGGGGCATAACTTGTTGCATCTTTTGCAAATATAAAATAATTCATCGCATAGCCGTATATAAATCATGAAAATATTTTTATATAAACATATGCTATATTAGTTTTTCTTGATCGTTAAGAAATTTCCAGTACCAAACGCGATGAAGTTTTGAATTTTCTTTTAAGTATAAAGAAATACATTCTTCCTTGAGATTTCATGTTTTATGGATATGGCAACAATATATACTGATAAATGGGATTTGGGTTGACGTCTGGAATAACGATGCTATATTTTAATAAAAACGGCATTAAAATGTTAGCAGTAAAAATATTTTATACGCATAAGCCACTGAGTTGAATGAAAATTGTCATCAGTTTTCATGGTAAAATATATTAGTAACTTCAGATTTTTTTCTAGCACAAAACGTGGACTTTTACAAAAATCTATTATGGATTTTTCTTAGTGAAACAGTTTTCTCTAAAGCTTCATCATTAGCTTTTTGAGGAGTGATAGTCGGAAAATTGATTTTTTGCCAAGAAAATACCACTGTGCGATAGCTTGTGTATCTGTTTCGCTCAGTTTTATATAAAGACGTTATTACTGCGAGTCTATACAAGATAAATTTTATGATAAATTTCATATCGGTATCAGGACAAAAACTCACTGACATTTTTTCAACATCATTTTTATTTTTAAAAACGTCAAATTATTGCTCCGCTTTTGCAAAAAAAGCATAAGGATAACTTAAAAAATATAAGAAATATTATTATAAAAAAAGTGAATACGTTTTTCAATTTGTAAACTACGCTATTGGGAAACCAGGACAATTGGGCGTTCCGAAGCTTTCATCGGGGACAGCGGGACGGATACCCAGAAAACGGGACTGTCCCGGTGAAATCGGTACGTATGGTCACTTTAAATGTACATACAAAGCATGAAAAAAATTATTTCTTCAAAAATAATAATAAAAACAGTTATTCTGATAGTTTGATAAATTGCATTCGTTGCGGAATTTTTTTAAATACAATTACATAAAAATATGATTTTTATTATCAGTACAACACTGTCCTTAGCGAGCTGCGATTAAGAAATTTCGCCAAAAGAAAGTTATGCCCTAATGAGCATGTATTAGAATTGTTTCACTTCCCTTCAAAATCGCGACTAGTCCATACATGCGTATAAGGAGTACTCCATAATGGACCAGGACTAGTCCAAAACTACCCCCAAACGTATGCATTAGACGTGGTGCTTTTACCATTGCGATGTCCTAGGACTGGAGCACGTGGTCCAGCTTTGCATTACATCGGACTAACCCAAAGACTAGACCATGTTACTACTCCATGGAGCAACTACAGGGGCTAGTTTAGAAACTACTCTATGTCACTACTCCATGGTTCACAAACAGAAAACTAGTTTTCATTTTCACTTTGTAGCATATGTAAACGATTTTCCCTCTGCTTTAATAAGCCTCCTTATATGATGGGAGCTACACTGCATTTTTGATTTGTTATAAACAAAACTCACTTTTATTTATTTTTTCGCTTTTACCAAAAAAAATTAACTTTTAATTACAAACATTCATTATAACCACAAATAAACTTTTGTGTCATCAGGGCTACCATATTTCTGGTAATTGATGATATATTAAGAAATAACATTCTTGGCAACACTACATTTCGTGCTAAAACACGAACATTTGTTTGAAAGTGGTCCATAGCTGCATTACATAGGACCATGTTGTAACTAGTCCATATCAGCTAAAATGGACCATGTAGACCAATAATTTTTGCAGGGTTTGTACCAATGAAAGAAAACAACGACGCAAAAAATTGAACTGAATCAGGGATGGAGAATATGGTACGATTTTACTTTTTATGGTACATTGTTCAACAACGAGCCCATGTAAAAACCACAAGACAGGAGTTTATTATATATGCATGTATGTTGGAAGCACTTTTTTCACTGAACATGTACAGTAATGTAATGATGTAAACGCTACGAAAGCAATAGCAAAGACGAATAAGTAATATAGTTGAGGTCAAGAAGAAGTGATAAATATAATTGAACCAGAAAACACATTTTCCTTTCCAAATTTCCCCAAAAGTAGGTAGTATTATATATGACAACAGAATTATATGTATGGTTTACCTGAAGGACTGAAAAATAAACGGAATGCTCTTGCTCCATTTGCATATTCATTTCTTTGATTTTATTGTATACATACACATTTTTTTATCCGTGAATTTATGTATATTTTTTTGCATAACTTTTGTTGTTAATGAAATTGGGGTCGGGAACCGTCGGGGTCTAAGAAGACATTTTGTCTATAATTGGTAGAGTCCGACCGGATATTCGGATTCGGCCAAAATTGTGGTTTCGGCTGATATTCGCTTTAGGCCAACTTTTTGGCAGAATACCGAAACCGAAACTTTTTCTTCTCTGTAAATAAGGAAGTTAATTGAAAAAACTAGTATTTTCCAAATTTGATATATGTCACCACCTTGAATCTGTTTTTTCCCGTCCCATATCTTTCCAAATTGAATGAAAATTTTACTTAGTTTTATAAAGCGCAACCAAAAGATATACATACATAAATACATAGTAACATAAAGTATTCAACTGTTTGTTGCCAAAATAAGTAGCATTAAGGGAATGGTAAACCGATTTCGACTCCAATCGAAATCCATTTTATGTTATAATAAATCGATTTTTCTCAATCGAATTTAGTTCTGCGATTTTGCACTGAAGTTGATTATTTGTTTTTAAAATAGATTTTTTTTTAATAATTTCAAAATATGAAAAAGCTCATTTTCAATCTTCACGATAAATCCAATACCGTCGAGAAATATTGTGTATATCATCGATGATACGCGAGCGTAAACAAAAAAACTTCACTTTAGTAGAAATGAATGAATTCGTATAAACTTAGTGTCAAAAGTAAGTAAATATTCCAGTTTATATCTTTTTAGTTATTCCGACTCAACCTTTTGATTGGTGCTCTTGTAACGTCATCAGTAGAGTGATAATATTCCAGTTCTATTCATCATTACATGCTAAGTTTTTATTAGTCATATGCTCATTAATGTTTAAGTTTAACATTTGCTCGATGGAATGAGATATATCACGTTTCCACTATTATTTTGATTAACACTGTATGTATATAGAAATACTCTTACGCCCTTTTTCACAGTGTACAGTTAAAAGTTAACGTATACTTTAACGGAAAGTTTTTTATGCCGAATTTGCCGCTAAATACCACGTTAACTTTTAATCAGATTGTGAAAAGGGCCGTTAATAAAATAATTGACTTTTAAGTTCTGTTAAGTTTTTAAAATGTCAATATCAGTTAATGCTAAAAAAAATTTCAGCGAGTTTCGGATTCGTAGTTTTTGCCGAATATTAGGTTCGGTTCGGGTTCGGCCTGAAAAAACTGGTTTCGGTCGGACTCTAATAATTGGTACAAAAGCAAGAAATCCGTTTTCCATCCCTGTGTGAATGAAGTTGTTGTTTATGTGGAAATACATAAGTTCTATTTTCAGCAGTTCGCGTATTGTTTTTGTTCATTGTACTGCTTTCTGCATCAGCTGCACTGTTTTCTAGATTAGCTATCTGGGGTATGTTTTGCTGCCATTGTACTTTATTTTTACTAATTTTGTTTCAGATTTCACGCCAATTTTTGCAATGTTCGTGGTAAAAATAACTTTTTGCGAGTTATCAGCTTCTTTGCAGCTTTCTCGATTTTAAAGCAATCAGCCTGTTCATAGAATCCAATTCAAATCGTGAATCCATGAAACCGCGTCGGAATTGGTTTGTTCGAAAATTTGTTATTTTCGTTCGAAACTAATAACCGGCCTACAGAGTTGCACTTTAAGTAATTACAGGGCTGTAGTGTTTCGTCGTTCGTTCTGTTCACACGTGTTCGTGTATTGTCCGGCAAATAATTAATAAAATTTGGTCTTGTTCATCAGTGTTTTATGTGCGCGTGAAGTGCAACTATGTATGTACATATACATATATATATATATATATATATATATATATATATATATATATATATATATATATATATATATATATATATATATATATATATATATATATATATATATATATATATATATATATATATATATATATATATATATATATATATATATATATATATATATATATATATATATATATATATATATATATATATATATATATATATATATATATATATATATATATATATATATATATATATATATATATATATATATATATATATATATATATATATTTATATATATATATATATATATATATATATATATATATATATATATACATATATATATATATATATATATATATATATATATATATATATATATATATATATACATATATATATATATATATATATATGTATATATATATATATATATGTATATATATATATATATTTATATATATATATATATATATATATATATATATATATATATATATATATATATATATATATATATATTTATATATATATATATATATATATATATATATATATATATATATTTATATATATATATATATATATATATATATATATATATATATATATATATATATATACATAGATATACATATATATATATATATATATATATATATATATATATATATATATATATATATATATATATATATATATATATATATATATATATATATATATATATATATATATATATATATATATATATATATATATATATATATATATATATATATATATATATATATATATATATATATATATATATATATATATAAATATACATAAAATATTTCTACATACATATATGTGAATCTGAAATAAATTTAAGTTAAATTAAATAAAACTAAATCATAAATGATTATATACATATAATCATAAAAAACAATAATAAATCAATACATACATGCTTACATACATCCAAACAAAAATAAAAAAAGAACAAAATAAAATCAATTACAAACATTACAATAACCAACAACAACAACCAAAATACCAACCATAAAAAATAACAACATCAGTGCTGGCACAGTGAGGCGTGTTAAAAAACAATGACTAGATCAGGGCTCTTATGGCTCCTTATTAGTGTCACCCATTCCCTTCTCTAGTTTTCCTTTTAATTTATTTTTTTATTATGCTGATGCCATTGTGTTAGTTATTGTTTGACTGTTCATTGACGAAGGCATAGAACTGGTCACTGAGCATTCTAAACAGCAGTAACTGATGTCATTGGTCTCAGCACTATAAAATGAACAGCCGATTTGACTTTCACATACTGCTATGGCAGGCCGTTTCATAATAGACTTCTGTAACATACGAGGTTTACGGGCGAACTTTTTTGCTGTGTATGCTCACATTTGTTTTATGTGCGCGTGAAGTGCAACTATGTATGTACATATATATATATATATATATATATATATATATATATATATATATATATATATATATATATATATATATATATATATATATATATATATATATATATATATATATATATATATATATATATATATATATATATATATATATATATATATATATATATATATATATATATATATATATATATATATATATATATATATATATATATATGTATATATATATATATATATATATATATATATATATATATATATATATATATATATATATATATATATATATATATATATATATATATATATATATATATATATATATATATATATATATATTTATATATATATATATATATATATATATATATATATATATATATATATATATATATATATATATATATATATATATATATATATATATATATATATATATATATACATAGATATACATATATATATATATATATATATATATATATATATATATATATATATATATATATATATATATATATATATATATATATAAATATACATAAAATATTTCTACATACATATATGTGAATCTGAAATAAATTTAAGTTAAATTAAATAAAACTAAATCATAAATGATTATATACATATAATCATAAAAAACAATAATAAATCAATACATACATGCTTACATACATCCAAACAAAAATAAAAAAAGAACAAAATAAAATCAATTACAAACATTACAATAACCAACAACAACAACCAAAATACCAACCATAAAAAATAACAACATCAGTGCTGGCACAGTGAGGCGTGTTAAAAAACAATGACTAGATCAGGGCTCTTATGGCTCCTTATTAGTGTCACCCATTCCCTTCTCTAGTTTTCCTTTTAATTTATTTTTTTATTATGCTGATGCCATTGTGTTAGTTATTGTTTGACTGTTCATTGACGAAGGCATAGAACTGGTCACTGAGCATTCTAAACAGCAGTAACTGATGTCATTGGTCTCAGCACTATAAAATGAACAGCCGATTTGACTTTCACATACTGCTATGGCAGGCCGTTTCATAATAGACTTCTGTAACATACGAGGTTTACGGGCGAACTTTTTTGCTGTGTATGCTCACATTTGTCTCTATCGGCCGGATGTTTTCGCCTTATGTGTGACTCAGGTATCTGAGAATGCTGATCCACAGGATTTTCATTTACCTGGGTATCACTTTTCAGTCTTCACCGGGGTCTTGCGGTATATATACGCAATGAAGTTGTGTACCAGTGCCACCAACCTTTAGGTACCTGTGGTCCTGAATTTATCTGTCTATGGGTTAAATTCAAAATCTGGACACACTATTTGCACTTCGGATTTCTGTACAGAAGTCCAAATGCGGTAAGGGATAAAACCATACTCAATTTAGATACCCTTTCCGATTCAATTTCGAAGATCCTTGAGAGTTGCCCGAATAGTGAAATTATTGTTGCTGGTGATTTCAATACTCACTATTCATCTTGGCTTGGAATGAGCCAACACATATTTCGTGTGTTGAAGGGCACCAAAACAATACTCTCGACCTTTTTCTTACTTCGCACCCCAACAAGTACGAAGTACCCGTTAATGCGCCTCTCGGTAACTCGGATCATTGCACCGTTTCGGCCTCCTTTTCGTTGTCAAAACTTCGCAACGCCTCACAAACAGCTACGAGACGTTCTAAATATATTTACGAAGAGGTTCGTTGGGCTGAGCTCAACGAATTTTTCCGACAGTTCAACTGGAAACTATGTTTTCTAGAGAGAAATGTCAATGGCATGGCGAAAATGGCTGAAAATATAATTTTGGTGGGAATGAAAGCTTTTATTCCATCTAAGCGAATCCTTACTAAACCCAGAGCGAAGTCTTGGCTCAATCAGACGTGCAAAAATGCTGTCAGATCCAGAGAGGAAGCATTCAATATCTGGCATAGTAACAAAAGCGCAGATACTGACTTGATGCGCAAAAAGGCGAGATCTTCGTGTGCCAGGGTGCTGAGGCGCGAAAAAGCTTTGTACGAGCAGCGTCTTCGTGCTAAAATTATTTCTGCTCCTCGGGGCAGCAAGAGCTTTTGGTCATTAAAAGGTTAAAGGATAATGCTAGTTCCTCAATTCCGGCTCTTTTAAAGGATCACCAAATATTCACTGACCCGGTTGATAAAGCTAACCTTCTGGCTGAATTATTTGCAAGTAATTCCCACTTGCCGGAAAGCAATCAGCCACTGCCCACGATTGAAAGAGTATCCGTAACTATGCCTAAAATATTCTTTCGGGCGCGTGCAGTTAAAAAGGTTTTAGCGGGGCTCAACGTAAATAAGTCTCCTGGGCCGGATGGTACTCCAGCACTGGTCTTGAAGCAGTGCTCTTCGACTTTGGCGCGCCTTTTGGCAACCCTCTTCAGCATTTTGTACCATGCTGGTGAATTTCCAAGGTGTTGGAAGGTTGCCAATGTAACGCCAATCCCCAAGAAGGGAGAGGCTAGTAACCCTGAAAATTGCCGCCCAATTGCGATTTGTTCTGCACTCTCCAAAGTGTTGGAAAGTATGGTTAATTTCTATCTTGTGAGGTATTTGGAGCCCAACAGTTTACTCAGCGACCGGCAGTATGGCTTCCGTAGGGGACGCTCTACGGGTGACTTACTAGCCTTCCTTTCGGAAAAGTGGTGCCGCTCCATACATCATTTCGGCGAAAGTAAGGTGGTGGCTCTAGATATTTCCAAGGCGTTTGATAGAGTGTGACATGGGGCACTTTTGTCAAAACTTGTTGATTTTGGTGTCGGTGATGACTTCTCTCGATTTATATCGAGCTTTCTCAGGGCTCGTACTATACGAGTTGTTATAGATGGGATCTCATCAAACGAGTTCAAGATTAATTCAGGGGCACCGCAGGGCTCCGTTCTTTCTCCTACCCTATTTCTTATCTTTCTTTATGACCTTCTCTGTCAAACTTCCAACCCTATCTACTCTTTCGCAGATGACACCAGCATTTGCCATTCTTATTCATTCATCAATAGACCAAGCCTGTCGGAGATTGGGGCCAAGAGAAAAAACATGAATGGTATACTTAATTGTGATCTTGTAACAATCTCCAAATGGGGTCATGCGAATAGGGTTAATTTTAGCGCTCGTAAGACCCAATGTTGTATGCTTAGGCACAGTCGTATGACCGAACAAGCTGCTTCATCTGTAATTATGGCCGGTATAGGTATTGAGGAATCAAGAGCTCTTGATGTTCTTGGCATGAAAATCCAATGTGATGTTCGATGGAATGATCTTATTTTTCAAGTCGCAAAAGAAGCATTCAAGTGCCTCTGATTTTTGAGACGGTGCAAGAATTTCTTCACTCATCTGATCTCCTTAATATTTATACCATCTGTATCCGACCGAAAATGGAATACAACTCTCATGTATGGGCCGGTGCTTCAGGGACTACTTTGAAGTTACTCGACCGCGTACAGGAGAGGGCGAAGAAGCTTATCGGTGACAGTAGGGTAGCCAACTCTATTGACTCACTGGAGCATCGACGCAGTGTGGGGTGTGTTTCGCTGTTCTATCGCTACTACAATGGAATGTGTTCCAATGAAATTAGGGAACTTGTTCCCGAAACCCGATAATTTTTGCGCACAACACGGTTTTCATTAAGAGCACATCCATTTGTGGTCGATCTGCCAGTGAATCGCACTACGCATTACAGAGAGAATTCGTACTTTGGTCGAACAGTTCGTATGTGGAATGAACTCCCCGCAGAGGTATTTCCAGTAACTTTCAGTGTGGGAAAGTTCAATTCGAATGTCCTCCTTCCCATAATAAAAGAGTTCCGGCACAATGCATTGCATAAGTAGGGGTCATCCACTGAGTGCTGGGGTAAAATTACGGCATTCGATATCGATCGAAATTCGTATTTAAATTGTATTGAAATTTCGATCAATATCGAATGCCGTAATTTGCCCCCTGGTCCCAAAAAAATTTTTTTTGTCAATCACATGCTGGCCTGATTAAAAAGGTGAATGCAGTAGGACAGCTGGAGAAATGCTAACTGTCAAACTCCTTATACAGTACTTTTCGTTTATAGTCACTAGCGTTTATAGTCACATTAATGATATAGTCCATTTTATCTGCATTTATTGCTTACATTACCAAATTTCAAAGAAAATATTCACGTTATAGTCCAATTAGCGATATAAGCACATTTTTTCATATAAGCCATCTATCTTCGGTTCACAAAGACTGAAATTCATACATACAATTTGCGTTATAGTCACAATCGAGAAATATACAAAATTTTTTAGTTATTGAAGCCACAAACCATTTAAAAAATTACTATGAAAGCATTGAATCGTTTAGTATTCCTGTCACCAACTCTCCACTAGAAGAAAATATTTCTTTTAGTCCTTTGTAAACATCATTGATTACTTTGTTCATGTTCAAGCTTCTTATTGATTTAAATAAAAGTTTGCTACAATATCTTTAGCTTTTCTATGAAATTTTTGGTTAAAGGTTCCCTGATGATCTGCATTTAGCCCCAGTGAAATGCGCATAGGAACTAGCTAATACCCCTTAGTAATCAATGTCAATGTGTTTTTATAAACAATTAATATTCTTCTGAATAAGTAAAATACTAATTTTGGGAAATAGTGCGATTATAAATTTAAAAAACATAAATTTTAGCAATTCCCAAAAAATCACGAATTTAAAACATGGCAGCCAAAAAACACTTGTTTGACATCACACTATACGAGTATTAAATGTATAGTTGTTGTTGTTATTACATTTGTTTTTTCTACATACCGTCTTACATCTGCAATTAGAGCAGGAGAAAAGCCTGTCTGTAAGAAAATAAAAAAACATCATTGATTACTTTGTTCATGTTTAAGCTTTGATATTGTTTAAGCTTCTTATTATTTTAAATAAAAGTTTGCTACAATATCTTTAGCTTTTCTATGAAATTTTTGGGTAAAGGTTCCCTGATGATCTGCATTTAGCCCCAGTAAAATGCGCAGAAAAAAATCGTGGCGCACCTTAGTTTCCGAGTTATGAACCTGTTGATTATACGTGATGTTTTCCAACGTAAGTGGTCACTAGTCGACATAGAGGAGAAAACTTTAAGTCGGGCTAAGCAGAAAATTTCCTCGGCCAAAGGCCGGCTATTTTAAACATCTTTACTCAGCGAGCCACTATTCTACATACGTACATAGAGGAGAAAAACCTTAAGCCCGGCTGAAGCAGGCTATGCATATGATATTTACGCAGCGAAGCTACTATTCTACATGGAGGAGAAAATCGTTCGGCTGAAGACCGGCTATGCAGAAATTTTTTTTTAGCGAAGCCACTATTCTACATACATATGTACGTAGAAGAGGAAATTATTAAGCCCGGCCGAAGAGAAGAAAATCTTTAAGACCGGCTATGTAGAGAATCTTTACTCAGCGAGGCTACTATTCTACAAACATGGAAGAGAAAATTCTTAATCCCCTTACCACTTGCTAAAAGATATTGGATACAAAGTCCTGCGTTCGAAAGCCATCATTTGGCAATACTTTTTTCGGAAAAAGTTTACGCAAGCAATTGGTAGTGCTGCCGCAGAATGCTGCAACTACGGCAGCATTTTTATAAGTGTTGCAAAAGTTTGCACACATTTGCTGCATTTACGAATTCACCAATTATCAAAAGATGTTAAATATGTTAAAATATTCATATTTTCCAATTCGTACCATTTTATTTTGTTTTTTCATAAAGATGTCACAGAAAATAAACTAATAGTAGCAAAAATAATAAACCAACCTTTTATTTAAATGACCCAACTTCGTATGAGCGTGGCATTCCCCACTTTTCTAATTACAATATTAAAGTTTGATAGAAACTCAGTGTGTGCACAAAGTTTCATAATAATCGGTTAAGTATAAGTAGCTGAAAAATATTTATTTTTAATGGGTGTGGTACTGCACACTTTTTTCATCATAGCTTTTTATTGTGACGGTGTGTACAAAATTTCACAAGAATCGGCTATTTATATAAGAACTGCAAAAGATTTACTTTGTACGGGCTTAGCGCGCCCATGGTTCTAATTATACAGATATGTGATGTATATCGATTTCGAAAACGAAGTCATTTTAAAATGTGTTTTTAATAATACTTTTTTACTGAGAAGTACTTTACCACAAATATTATAGAACTATTTCTTTATTAAGAAGAATTTTATCACAAAAATTGGATGAAAAGTGTTTTAAAAAATGGCGTTTAAAATTGCTTCGTTTTCAAAATCCATCACATACCTGATAATGTTATATTGCCACGCAAACCTAATGTGAATGCAAAGTTTCTTAAGAATCGGTCCAGTGGAACTAGTAAAAAAAGCTGTCGCAAGATTTGCCATTAACAAAATAACAGAGCAAGTTAAATAAAAGGTTTTTTAAGAACTAAATTATGGCGTGGCTATGAACTAGTTTGAAAACAAGCAAAACATTTCATGCGGACATACTTAAAAAAATTTTAATCGGTTTGTACATGAGCCGAAACAAATACTTTTGCATTGACAAAGATTGCAACACATTCTCTACTATGATGAACAAATAAATTTCAAGTTTGTATAAAAATTAACGCAAATACGTTTAAAAAATGTTTTCTATACAAATCTCAAAACGAAAAAAGCGTTTGTATTTACAAAATCTGGCCTCAATCCTTGAAAGCATTAAAAGGGGTAGTAGAATTTCAGTAGAATTAGTTTTTCGACCGATTTCCACCACATGCCTCAATAATTTGTTTTTCCAAAAAGTATGCCAAACGATTCTTTTTTAAAATTTCCTTTATTTACATACATACATACATGTTTGTTTCAATTCTTATTGTAATGTAAAATTGAAAACGCAAATTTGTAAATTTGTTCGTTTTCTAAAGAAGCTAAACATGTTTTTATTATCACTTTTTCGTTATCACAACTCCGAAGAAATCAGTCTGTAGATACGAGTAATTTTTCAAAATCAAATAATTTTAAATTTATTTCAGCAGAATTTGAGTACAAATCAAGGCAGATCTATATATCGACCTTGAGTACAAATAACAATTTTGTTAAAAATGTTTAAAAAACATCAAATTTTTAAAACAAAGTATTTTATACATATCGCGGCCTCAGTCTTGTTTTGGCCCACCGACCATTTAAAAAAAATTGAGTTAAGTATGGGGTATATATATATATATATATATATATATATATATATATATATATATATATATATATATATATATATATATATATATATATATATATATATATATATATATATATATATATATATATATATATATATATATATATATATATATATATATATATATATTTTGAATACCCTCTTTCAGAATCCAAAAACTGTTTCGCGAAATTGTTCTTGGTTTCTGAGATATCAAGCATTCATTGTGCTCGATATCATAATTTTTGATAAATTTTTTGTAAAATTTTTTTTAATAAAAAAATAAGATCAGAAATCAAGTAAAATACCAAGCTTCATCAATATTAACTTTTTATTCGGCAATACTACGGTTTCTATGGCGCCGCTATCTGACGATGGTTTCTTATAGAACTCGAAATAAGACGAAAACTCCTAGTAAAATTTTTTGATATCTCGCTTCGTTTTCGAGATATAGACGTTTAAAGTTTGAATTTAAAAAAAAGTTCGTTTTTATGGTTTCTTATAGAATTTGATGAAATAAAACGAAAAGTCCAAGTACAGTTTTTTAATATCTCGCTTCGTTTTAGAGATATTAATATTTGTAGTTTAATTTTTTTATTACTATAATGGTTTCTTATATAATGCGACGAAATAAGACAAAAGTAGTGATAGTGTGCATAAAAAATGCGCTCAAATAAGCACCATACGATTTTACCGTTAATATTGTATTCATATATAACACAAAAAAAGATAACAAAGCAAATTCAAATAAAGATAATCTACAGACACGTCTTTACTGGAAAAAGACATTCTGCCTAGACGGCCTTCGGTCGAGCTTAATGGTTTTCTCCTGACTATTTTGAATAGCGGCTTCGCTAAAGAATGATTTTTTTAATGGCTTTCTCCTCCGGATATGTTGAAAAGCGGCTTCGCTAAAGAATGATTTTCTGTGCACAGCCGGCCTTCGGCCGGACTTAATGATTTTCTCCTCTAGGTATGTCAAATGGCGGCTTCGCTGACGAGTGATTTTCTGCCTAGTCGACCTTCGGCCGAGCTTAATAGTTTTCTTCTCCTCTAGGTATGTCGAAAAGTGGCTAAAGAATAATTTTTTGCATAGCCGGACTTCGGCCGGTCTTAATGATTTTCTCCTCTGGGTATTTCGAATAGCGTCTTCGCTGAAGAATGATTTTCTGCCTACTCGACCTTCAGCCGAGCTTAATAATTTTCTTTCTCCTCCGGATATGTTGAATAGTGGCTTCGCTAAAGTATGATTTTCCGCACAGCCGGCCTTCGGCCAGAGCTTGCGCCGAGACTGCTGAGCCGCGGCTAAGCCGAGCCGCCGACTAATTTCCACAGCCGCCGGCGATTTTTCTTGTGTCTAAAATCGGCTTAATGGAAGTCGCCACCGACGATCGTTTTTCGGCTCAAAAACGGCTTAAAATAATCCGCCGATTGCTTTTTTTAATTTCCGCTTCTACTTTTTTATGGTTTTTTTCTTCATAATTTTTGTTCAAGCATTATTTTAAAAATTTGCAGTCTACACCCAGAGCTGTAGAAAATTGCAATCAATTTTGATTGCAATCAAAATGATTTCAATGAAATTAATTTCATGTTAATATTTATCACTCATTACTTATAAATAAAAAACTGGACTTCACGACACAGAATTTGTATAAATAAAAAAATAAATAATTAAATAAAAACAATACTACACAAAATTTTATTTGTCAACCTTAACGCTAATATCACAGAACTTGAACTAAATTAAACTATTGCAGCAGAATACTGTAGTTTGGTGTTATCTTTATCCTCCTTTGTATTCATTGTCCTTTGTATTTTTTGTTGTATCCTTAAACTTTCGAGAGTGTAACGTTTATTTGCTTTCTTCTCTTTGTCCAATATTTTTATATTTTCTAAATCAACTATATGTTTACATTGTTTTGCGTGAAGGGATAACGCTGTCGCCTCTTTTCCCTTCCTTATATCAGCTTTGTGTTCATTTACTCTCGTCCCTAGCTTTCTTTTTGTTGTCCCAATGTAAACTAAATCACAGCTTTCTCTCTCATTTCCATTGCATTTGATTTCGTACACAACATTGTTTATCTTTAATTTGTCAAGTTTTGTTTTATTATTTGTGAATAGGTTTCTTAAGGTTCTGTTTGATCTGTGTGCTATTCTTGTTGTTGGATCTTCGATTATATTATGTAGTGCTTTTGTTTCTGTAAGCTTTGGAATGTATGGTACACTGTAAAATTTCATATTTGTTTTTGTTTGTTGGTTTGTGGAAGTTTTTATTTTCGTTTTTAAGAATTTTATTAATTAAATTATTTATTATGTAGGATGGGTAGTTATTTTTTTCCTAATGTTTCCCATATCGTGTTTATATTTTGTCTTTTGTATCTTTTGTCACTTAATTGTAAGACTTTTTTGATGAAATTGTTGGCCGTATTCAGTTTCATTTGTAGCGGCTGTGTTGAGTGATAGTTCATTATTCTTCCTGAAGAAGTAGGCTTTTTTGTACCAATTTGTAATAATTGTACCATTGTCGTTAATTATATAAATGTCTAAGTAAGGTATTGCACTATTTTTCTCATTTTCTATCGTAAATTGTATTTTATTATGGTACGCGTTTAGTGTTTTTAATATAATTAGTTCGTCAGATTTATTTATGACAGCAAAAATGTCATCCACATATTTCGTCAAAAACTTAATTTTAATATTTTTTGATTTTAATTCTTCGATTGCATCGTCCAAAAGGGTGTCAAGTACAATATCTGCTATAGTTGGGGATAAAGGATTTCCCATAGGCATACCATACGTCTGATGATAAAATTTATTGTCAAAATTGAAATAATTGTTTTCATTTAAACAGAACTGTAGTATTTTTAGGAATAATTTCTTCTCTATTGCTGTGTGTTCTTTTAGTTGTTGCCATTTTTCCAGTATGTTCTTAATTGCTAGGTGAATCGGTATATTGGTAAACAATGATACCACGTCGAAGGAAACCATTACTTCGTTGTCATCTATTTTTATTTTCTCTAATTTTTGTTTCAATTCAAATGAGTTCTTTATGTTGTAAGTAGGCGATATAATAGTTTTTAAAATATTTCCTACGTATTTTGATAGATGGTAGCACGGCAAATTCACTGA